>CM077184.1:35757939-36490439 GCA_039654105.1 Coreius guichenoti
TTACTGAAATTCCTGAGCCTCCGTTATGAACGTTACAACTCATAAAAAAAAAAAAAAAAAGAGGAAGAGACTAAACACAGTTTAAAAAGTGCAATATGAGTGCCTACACTAAGCCCTAATCCACAGCGGCACATAGTGTAATCCAGTGAGCCAAAACACTTAAGTACCTTATGTTGTACTATCCCACTCCTTTCCCCCTCTTTTCTTAATTTAAAAGACGACAGACCACACACACTATAACTATAAATCTCGTAAACGTAACAAAATACTCAATGAAATCTCAAAGCAGTTCCACTGCACATTTCACTTCAAGTGTGCTTTTTTTGCCCAATGTGTTTATTTTCATTTGAACAAACTGGGTTTGTGCAAATGGTATAAAACTGAAGTAAATGTTGTTTAGGACATGGACATCAATGTTACAAGCATGCAGCTTAAGACAGGAGAACTTACTTTTCTAAGCATTTAGACTCGTTTTTCGCCTGGTGGATAATAAAAAGGCTGAAAAATGTAAAATAAATAAATAAAAAATAAAATAATAATAATAATAATAATAATAATAATAATAATAAAATAAATAAAAAAATAAAACAAAATAAAATATTCAAAAACTAAATTGTTGCATCACTAAAAATGCAACATACAAATAAATTACAAATATTTCACTGTAGATTCAACCGACTCACTCAAACCACCAGTGCCCAATTTGTCTCGCAACAGACTCTTAAAAGTGGGAAATGTACCTTTTTTTGCCCTGTCTGTTGCTGCTCATGTCACAGCTCAGGACAAACGCTCTTGGACTGGTGTTAAAATGTTTAAAAAAAAAAAAAAAAAAAAAAAGTTTATTTTGGTGAAAGTTGTGGAGATTCAGGTCTGTATTCAGACTCACCAGAGCACTGTAATGCTCCGATCCAGGCCTATCTTGTTTGGACAGTGATCTCCTGTGACTGTGACGTCAGAAGAGCATGTTTGTGTATCTGTTGGTCATGTGCTTTGTGGGTACTGAGTGGGGCAAAAGAGTCTTTGATGGGGTGGGTCATGATGTCTATTGATAGAAAGCACAGCTGCAGGCCTCAAGCAACTCTTCTGTGTCAGGATGTTTGTGAGAGAATGTGTGGCCTATATTGTACCATAAATACTCCATTTATAACATTAAACTGATACAGCCTTGTCTGAAACTGTACTCTGTACTGCAGTAAAATCCAACCAACAAGAGATGCAAGTGGCTCAGTCTCTTATTGGAAGCCATTTCGGATTAAATATTCAGAGACAGCAGTTATTCTTTGGCACGGAGTCATGAATGCCTCCTGCTGGGGGCTCATGTTCGGAAACTGGTTGACACCGAGAGGTGAGAACGTGAAAAATTACAGCAGCTGAGTCGTGCTGCTTCACCCAATAATCAAACAGACAGGTGCTCCATCAGCCAATCATCAAACATGGAACCATCAGATCATTCAAAACAAGGGTGTACCAGTGTGCAAACAATTAGGTGGTTCTCCATTCCATCACAACAGCTGATATATTTGCCCATAAATCACTAAAACACAATGTATATGTTCAGAATACAATACTATCATATTACCATCTGTAGTAAGTATACTGTGTGCAAGTATGCCAATAAATGAAATACCTGATTAATTATTTGATTAAACATTTTCACACTCAATTAAAGTTCAAATTACCATGTTTATTACAGAGACAACGACTGGAAACCACTTCCAGAAAGAAAATAAGGTCATGTGACAATGTTGCATACTGACATACTTGCCATTGCATACTGCTTCACATAGCTTAGTATTCAATTCCAAACATAGCCAAAGGCACAAAGAAGGGTGTTTTTCAGGTGCTATTTGCATGTTTGAGCTGAGAAACTGTACAAATATTCCAAAAAAGACCACTTTATTATGAATGCAAAACATATCAGCTGCTCAGAAATGTCTGCAGGAAATAATGCAACAGATGGTGGGTGAATTATGCATCACTTTACACTATATAGAGCAAAGCCCCATTCGCATCAAACTCTCAGCTGTGTTGTCACAGTCCTACCAAGACGACGGCCATCTCATGAGGTCTAAAACAATGTCCTGTTTTTATGATATCAATCATTGGTTTCTTTTTTTGGCAACAGGTTCTTTGTATTTTCCTAACATTTTTCATAAATGCTCTTCAAAATAAATGCAACTTTTCCAGTAACAAGATACTTTTTGCAGAAAAAAAGTATTGTAGCGTGACAAAACCCTACATTGCTACATTGTCACATTATATTGTACACGCAGAGTTAGAGATGAGTGAACTAAACTGCTCTCCTAAACTGTCCTTTATCTACTTCTTCAGTCAATTTCAAAGAACCGGTTCAAAAACAATTCACCAATTTATTTGAGCCCTTGTCATAGACAAATATTTAGTTAAACACCCTATTTTTGTGATGAAAAGCAGTGTTTCTCATAGGAACTTGTGTAAGGCTGGGCAAGGCTTAGCCTGGACATGGACTTGAGGCTAGTGTGTAATTTTCTCACTCAAACCACTGACTGCTGCTGCTTCTGATTGCTTTTAGAGGGAAAAGCTGTTCATAACTGCTGGTCTAGGATCAGTTTTCTCTGTAATAATAGCACACTGGCAGAACAGATTTGGTGTTTGCGCTCTTGAGAGCGTCAAAGGTTTATATATACAACGTGTTTTGTAGCGTTTAGCAATGTAGCCAATCACAAACTTAACTGTTGATTTCTTGAACTCAATGGCCAATCGGACGTGTTTAAGGGTGTTTTCACACCTATAGATCGTTTGTTTTGTTGCATTTTCTTCTTAGTTCGTTTCGCTTTCACAAGACAACCTTTCAAAGCGTACCAAAATGTGTTCACGCAAGTCACATGCGGGTACAACTGTACTCTTATTGGTCATAGTTTCTAATGTGCTCACTCACAGAATCAGACACTATTGCTTTTTATAAAGCACATTTCCCGTTATGAATTATAATAACCCTTTGGTCCATTGGCCCGTTGGGTCGGATTGCGTTCACACCTCAAGCGAACCGCCCCCGAGTTCGTTTGCAATCGGGCCGAGACCACCTCGTTCAGGCAGTCTCGGAGCGATTGTTTTGGTGCGGATCTGAGCACGATTGCCGTGTTCACATATGCCTAAACGAACCGAACCAAGGGAGAAAACGCACCAAGTTTCGAAACAAATGCTCAGGTGTGAAAACACCCTAAGACCCTGTTTACACCTGGTATTAAGATGTGTTTTGGTCGATTGGATCACAAGTAGTCGAGGGAGACACATACCCGCTTACACCTGTTTTAATCCTTCTCTTTTGTCCACTTTCAACCACTTCTGTCCTGATTTCTTCGAGGGGAGGGTCTATGGGTAGGTAAATGTATGGTTTTTTTCCAGATCTTTCAATCTAATGGACAAAATAAGCTCAAGCTATTTACATATGAATGCGCTCCGAGACGACGGAAAAACACACAGAGAGCATCAGCTTTCGTGTCTGCTCTGACAGCCGCAAGACCAGCCGAATGCTGTGAGTGTGTGTTAGATATCAGGAATGGTGAGAGAACATTGTGCTTGGTATGTTTTTCATCTTCAAACCAAACTTGGGTCTTCAGCCGACAAAGTTTAAATCCCGTCTGGCTAGAGCGCTTCCCATAATGTTTATGCGTTTGGTCAGTAGGCGGAGAGGAGGGCGTCTTTTGTGGCTGTTCGGACACGTTCGACCACACGAGCGTCTACACTACGAAAGCAATCCGGTCGCATGAGTTTTCAATTACCTCAGGAAGTGGTCAAAAGTGGACAAGCTCAAAACGTTTTAGACACAGTTTACACCTGTCTTTAGAGTCGTACATTTGTGATTTGATCAACAAAACACATTAATACCAGGTGTAAACAGGGCCCAAGTTAGAATCCTCTCACCACTCAAAACGCCGGCGATTTTGACCAATGCTGAGTTCTCGTTATAAGTTAACTTTATGACATTATATAGGCTAAATAAGAGATTCAATGTGCAGTCAGCTTCATTGATTATAGCGGAACTTTATGAGATCGCAATGAACTGAGATGAGTGACAGCTTTTTAGTGATTATAAAGGGAGCGCTCTTTGTGATAAATAATACATTCAGAATTTTAATAAAACTTTTGTTTTGCTGCATTAGGTAAGGCAATGACTAGTCATTATTCAAATTGGCTGCCATGATAAATCACAGTATGCTTGCTTTTTTGTACAAATTATAGTGGTTTGAGAACATAGCTGCTTTAATAACAAATCATTTATAGGGAGCATTTATGCTGGGATGTGTAGGTTGTTGCTAGGCAACATGTAACGTGAAACAATTTCATGACATTCTATTTAAATGTTTTTTTTTTTAAGGAGGAAGCGCATCTTACCTTACCCTGGAGTTGGTTCACCCTCCGCCTATGACGTTTCTGGTGTTATTATTTGAATTGAGTGTAAAATAACATTTTAAAAGATTCAAGTTACTAGGATGAATCATTGTTTATGGTAATTATACTGCTCTGATTGTAATAATACATTATTTCATCTGATAGTCACGTATTTAAAAAGATAAATAACATTCTATACACCATTTACTAAAATCAACCGACTACTTTATTAAGAGTAACTTGACCAGCAGAGCTACTTCAAATTACAAGTAGCTTGGCAAGCTACAGTTTCACTTCCCCAACACTGGATACTATTACTTTTATAGTAGTATGGACTGGTTATTTGGAGAAGCATAGTTTAGGGTAGTAAAACCTTCCTAACAGCAAGCACAGGCCATAAAAGTGTTCATGACAGAACTGCTGGATGTCTCGCTCTGAAAACACTGGCAGATTCCTCCCTATTGCGCACATGTGGTTCATTTTAACCCCGCAAGTGTGAACTGTCAACATTTCTGTGGCTCTGGGACCAGAGATTTCCTGACTCTAAGTCACGTCAGAGATGTAAGGAATGTGTATCATACACAACACATGCTCCCGATCATGGCCGGAGAGACGTTCTCACTGCACTGCACTACGGACAAGGACAAAAGTTTATACTAATGGACAAAATGCTGATCAGAGTCAGGGTTCAAGTCGAGGATACAACAACTGTTCTCTATCCTCACACCATTCCACTCATCGTAGTCTGTGTATACACAACGTCACACACATTCTGTCTGTTTGATGTTTATCCAGCAGACGTGAGGTTTGCAGTGCTTCCTTTGCCGAAAGAGACATCCAGTCAAAACATCAAACAGAGACAAGTAACCTCAAACATGTCTTTCCTTTCATGACAATGCACAAACAAAAAATAAGCCAAAATGTATTGAGCAGAAAAACAAAAGAAACATTAAATAGCACAATGAGATGTTTCTTTAGGTTGTGATGAAACTGGAGGCCAATCAGATGCAAGAAAATACCATGTACATAAACTTTCAAACATTTTTGAAGTTATGTACCTGTTATCTGATTGGAGACGTCGCCTTTGGGCTCACATTTTGAAAGCGCACAATCTATGGAGGAAAAACAAAAAGAGATGCGTTAGAACAATTAAAGATAATCTGTAAAATAAGCAGCTTCACAGATCTCATAATATTAGTTCATAGTTATGATTTATTATTTGTATCATAGTAATTATATAAAATAATATGTTTATTTTTATTTCATTATTAAATACAATTGAAAGGTTTAATTGAAATTTTAAAACAAATATTTATTTTTTTAACTATTTTTATGCATAAAAACGTATTTCATTCATTGCTGAAAAATACAAATAAAACAACAATAATAATAATAATAATAATAATAATAATAATAATAATAATAATCGGAGCAATTCAATAGGGTCCTCACACCGTCAGTGCTCTGGCCCTAATGAAATGCAATTATAAAAGGATTATTTTACCCAATATTTGAGAGTGCTGTGCATTTTTATGCTCATCATGTGATCTTTAGCTTAGCAACATGCTAACAGCAAACAGGTTCCATGATAGTTAAAGGTGCACTGTGTAAATTTTAGCGGCATCTAGTGGTGAGGTTGGCGAAATTGCAACCACCCGGCAACGACTACAGTGGCCGACACAGGACAAAGATGTCGTCGTCTGAGACAGCAGAGAGTAGCTTGCGCTCTCTAGAGAAGTTTGTCCGTTTAGGGCTACTGTAGAAACATGACGGCGCAAAATGGCGATTTCACTGTAAGGGGACCCGCGGTGTATGTAGATAGAAATGGCTCATTCTAAGGTAATAAAAACATAACGGTTCATTATGTAAGGTCTTTATACACCACTGAAAACATAGTTATGTATATTATATTGCATTTCTGTCAATATTACACACTGCACCTTTAAATTATGCCTTAGAAGTAAATGACAGCTTATTTTTACTTTGTTTCAAATTAAATAAAATGTCTAGGCTAAAGCCTTTTGAAGATCTTCAGTACTTGTGAGGGAATTAAAGAACATCCCCAGCCCTCACAACCAGACACCAGATAAGAAGAATATTTGACTAACTTCACTTCTCCTTTACTTGAAGATTTAATGCAGATTAAGAGCACACTCAAGCTCTGGAAACATGAAAACTCTTTTAGCATCACGCTGACCTGCTCCAGTGACCCTAAAACGTGCTGACGTTGACATGGAGGTTAAGCTTTGAGTCTGGGCAGCAGATCTACTGACCTCTATATCACGCATAAACCACCCGACAGAAGGGAATCACGGGATATTCTGTTTTATAAGGATGCAAATGCAGCACATATTGCTTGTAGTCACATGCTTATGGGGCAAAATTTGGAGCATGTGAGGGCAGGATGAAAGGGGAGCGTGTGCATAAAGTCTCAAGAG
This sequence comes from Coreius guichenoti, assembly GCA_039654105.1. Lineage (NCBI taxonomy): Eukaryota > Metazoa > Chordata > Actinopteri > Cypriniformes > Gobionidae > Coreius > Coreius guichenoti. The sequence continues at coordinate 35,764,749 of CM077184.1, forward strand.
CTAAGTGTGTACTTTCCTTCATGCCAGGCTTGGTTTTCACAGCAGGACCAGCTATTTACTGCTGCCTACATCACTGCTCGAAAGTGACGTCATGCAGCTTGCGATCTGAAATGTTCTGCTGGTGTTTTGTTTTCTTCTGTGAGCTATTTAAAGTCGTGATGTAACAAGTGGCGAAAGATCATTTCTTCCCTCTTGTGACGTACATCCAAGTGAAACGGATTATTGGGGGGGGCAATATGGTGGGGACTCGGTTCTATCCATCGATTGTAGGCAGATCTGAGCTTGAAGTCAAATTTAAAGTCACCATGACCAATTCTTGTTTTTAATGGAATATTGCAGCATTTATTATACATTATTTATCTGTGCACAATCACATCATTATTATATTTTTTAATTCATGTGCCCTTGTAATCTTTAATCAAAATAACTTCCCCCCTCCCTCTTGCAGCAACATCTCTTCTCTGATGAAGTGTTTACTGACGCAAGGGCGGGGCAACCTGTCACTCACATAAGATCGACCAATAGCAAACCACAACCATCCAATCAATTCCCCATAGACAAAATCAAGCCCCGCCCTACATTTTCTCTTGCTCCAGTAGCCGTTTCACTCAGATATACGTCACAATAGAAAAGAAAAGACTTTCGCAGCTCCCGTTTCATGTTGACTTGCATGGGGTTTATGACATTTTAATTATATTACAAGCTCAAAAAAAAAAAAAAAAAGTAAAACATTCTCACTATTAACTAGTTGCTTATTAGCATGCATATTACTAGGATATTGGCTGTTTATTAGCACTTATAAAGCACATATTAATGCCTTATTCTGCATGACCATATTCTACATCCCTTAATCCTTCCCAATACCTAAACTTAACAACTACCGTATAACTAGTAATTTGGAGTTTATTGATACAAAAGTCGTAGTTAATAGTGAGAATTCGACCCTAATCTAAAGTGTGACCAAAAACTGAAACATGAAGCAATAAGATCATTAAGATGCATTTAGAAAACAGATTGAATCTCGATTTCATTCCAACTTTAATGTAAAATATTAAAATTAGGGATGTCAAAAGTACTGGTGTCTTGCAAGATCTCGGACCCCAAAGGATCCCGATTCTATTGACTAAAAGAACTTTAATGGGTAAGTGCAAAAACCCTTTTAAAAGCATACATTTCAACTACATTTTATAATTAGGTATTTTAAATAAGCCGCATTTCATATTCTATAAACAGAAGCTATAACTGGTCCAATTAAATTATTTTTTTAGTTAGTTCACAAGCTAACCGGTTACTCGAATGGCTTTGCATACCACAAGCTGATTTGCCTGCTAGCTTAACTACCACTGCTACAAAATGATAACTAAATGCTATTTTGATTATCTAGAAGACGATATCATAATAACGTGATGCGCTTTGGTCGTTAGAAATGGCTGCCTGACAAGCGGCTGCTTTTAAATGGTCACATTTATCATATAATGAATGAATGTAAACGGGTGAGTTAAAAAATAGGATGTGCCAAACACTATATTTTACTATTATTTATATAATATTATAGTATTAATATTCTGAATTAGCTTTTATTATACATGTTCAGTTTTCATTTTAATTGTCACTTTGTTATGCGCTTTTGTTGTTTGCTTTGTTTTTAATCTTTTTTTATATTTCTATACAGCTTTAATTAATTTTATTTCAGTTTTTGTTTTAGTCATTTTAGTACTTTAACGTAAAACTTATTTCAATTAGTTGCTAAGGCAACATTTCTAATTTTGTATTCATTTTAATATTTTAGGTTTTTCATCTAATATTTATATTTTATTATCCATTACTAACTTTTTTATAGTTTTTATTTTAGTTAACAATAACAACAATGGTGTCACTGTCAAAGCATTGGTTTGTGCATTAGACCTTTTAATTTACAGATTGTTTTTTTGTTTTTTTTTATCTAGATAAATTGAATGTTTGATGCTGCCATAGATACCTGAAAAATGCATTTTCTCTGTGGTTCAACTTCAACGCCACACTCAAAGAGGGAAGCTCAATCACACTGCAGTCAGGCCATGTCACGTGACAAGAACAACGTACCATAAAATAACACTGGCTGCAATTACACGCAACGTTAGACAGAGGACACATGACTTTCCCAGTACATTTCTCAACAGGTATGTTAACAATGCTCTTCCTGGAAGAGTCTGTGTTTGTGTGTAGGTCTTTGGTGTTGGTGTTGGTGTAGGTGGGGTGGGCCGGCAGGTGGGGGAGGGAAACAGGAGACTTGCTGACAGAAAAGGGTCTCTCTAATCACACACAGGATCTGAGGCGCAAAACGCCCCCTCTCTCTTACTCTCAGATCCTCTTCCTACATCAGACACACGCTTCTCCAACACACACCGCCACATCATCTCATCTGCATCTCTCGGCGGCGCTGCATGACAATGAGGTGAACTGGACATAAATGTGATATATTTATGTCCTTTGATACTAGGGATGGAACGGTATGAAAATTTCATATCACGATTACAGTGACCCAAATTATCACGATTATCAATATTATCACGGTTTTGTTCAAATGAGATGAAAGTGTTCAAAAAGAACAGATGCACACACTGAAAACATTTCAACAAGTTTTATATTTGAAAATCAACAAACAACAAAAAACAAGCAGCTCTATGCACTTTAAGCAAGATTCTATTCTGTGGGATTTCCTTCCTTATAATGGCCGTCGTCAATAGCAACACGTTATAACCATAGACCGTAAAGAAAAAGGTTATAACACAGCGCACATCCACGTATCACAACGGACGTGCTCTCTCGTTTTATTCACATGCAACTTGTGTCTTTCTCTGTTTTTGATTGTATTGAAAATGAAATCAGAGGACTTTACTATTAATACTACTATAATTATTACTATAACTTCTTGTGATCATCTTGTCTGGACGATTGTTTTGTACACAAGGTTTTGTTTCTCCCAAGGTTTTTTTTCTCCATTCTGGCCCTGATGGAGTTTTGGTTCCTTGCCACTCTGTTGCTTTTGGCTTGCTTAGTTGGGGACACTGAATATTAAACTATATTACTGATCTGCCCGCATGGTCACTATATGATAATTGAACTGAGCTGGATGACATCACTGTTTTCTCCAGAGCGGCTGTACAGCCGAATCAAATTCTGTTGCATTACTTTCCTCTTAACAATGTGAAGCTGCTTTGAAACAATCTGCATTGTAAAAAGCACTATATAAATAAAGGTGACTTATATATATATATATATATATAAAAATGTGCTTAGTCATGGTACCATATCATAGCGATGGTATTTTGATATATACCATGGTACTGAACAAGTAACTTATTGGCATCTCCATGGAATGGCATGGTAATGGTAAACCAGTTTTTGATGCATCACTGCTACATATACACTCACCTAAAGGATTATTAGGAACACCATACTAATACTGTGTTTGACCCCCTTTCGCCTTCAGAACTGCCTTAATTCTACGTGGCATTGATTCAACAAGGTGCTGAAAGCATTCTTTAGAAATGTTGGCCCATATTGATAGGATAGCATCTTGCAGTTGATGGAGATTTGTGGGATGCACATCCAGGGCACGAAGCTCCCGTTCCACCACATCCCAAAGATGCTCTATTGGGTTGAGATCTGGTGACTGTGGGGGCCATTTTAGTACAGTGAACTCATTGTCATGTTCAAGAAACCAATTTGAAATGATTCGAGCTTTGTGACATGGTGCATTATCCTGCTGGAAGTAGCCATCAGAGGATGGGTACATGGTGGTCATAAAGGGATGGACATGGTCAGAAACAATGCTCAGGTAGGCCGTGGCATTTAAACAATGCCCAATTGGCACTAAGGGGCCTAAAGTGTGCCAAGAAAACATCCCCCACACCATTACACCACCACCACCAGCCTGCACAGTGGTAACAAGGCATGATGGATCCATGTTCTCATTCTGTTTACGCCAAATTCTGACTCTACCATCTGAATGTCTCAACAGAAATCGAGACTCATCAGACCAGGCAACATTTTTCCAGTCTTCAACTGTCCAATTTTGGTGAGCTCGTGCAAATTGTAGCCTCTTTTTCCTATTTGTAGTGGAGATGAGTGGTACCCGGTGGGGTCTTCTGCTGTTGTAGCCCATCCGCCTCAAGGTTGTGCGTGTTGTGGCTTCACAAATGCTTTGCTGCATACCTCGGTTGTAACGAGTGGTTATTTCAGTCAAAGTTGCTCTTCTATCAGCTTGAATCAGTCGGCCCATTCTCCTCTGACCTCTAGCATCAACAAGGCATTTTCGCCCACAGGACTGCCGCATACTGGATGTTTTTCCCTTTTCACACCATTCTTTGTAAACTCTAGAAATGGTTGTGCGTGAAAATCCCAGTAACTGAGCAGATTGTGAAATACTCAGACCGGCCCGTCTGGCACCAACAACCATGCCACGCTCAAAATTGCTTAAATCACCTTTCTTTCCCATTCTGACATTCAGTTTGGAGTTCAGGAGATTGTCTTGACCAGGACCACACCCCTAAATGCATTGAAGCAACTGCCATGTGATTGGTTGATTAGATAATTGCATTAATGAGAAATTGAACAGGTGTTCCTAATAATCCTTTAGGTGAGTGTATATACAGCATGATGATGTGAGATTATGGATAAGAGATTTATTAGTTCATAAATTGTCTACGCTGACAACACTCAAAAACATACACCCCAGCCAGTGTAGTCTGATTCATGAACAAATGAATCGTTCTTTCAATGAATCAGTCAAAGTCTTAATAGTTTGAAGAAAAAAGTGGACCGTCTCACGCTGCATTCACACGGGGCGCAAATGCTTCTCATTTACTTTGAATGGGTGGCGTCATGCGTTGCCGAATTGAATTGTGGGTTCCGTTGCGTCGCGTCACTGGCGTTGCTCGCAGCATAAGTTGCTCAAGCTCCAACGCAGGCATCAGCCAATCAGATCGCCTATGCAAATACCCTAGCGCAGACGCTAGCCAATTGCGTTCATGCAACACCGGAAAAGTAGTATGACTGGTCGTTGTCACTATGACGGTCACATCAGCACCAGCTTCAGACACGCCCTCTGTCAAGCGTTGACGTCGACGCCCCCTGTGAATGCAGCGTCACTGGTTTGAATCAGTCTAATGAATTACTCACTGAATCAGAGCGTTTCTAAACTGACATCTGACTCACTGGATGTTTATATGACCTTTAGTTAAAGATAAACATTCACAAATTTTTTAATTTTTTTTTTTTTTTTTTTTTTTTTTAAATGTATAAAATGTAACAAAAATAGTATATGGTTATTAGACTAAAATACAGTAAAAACAGGAATATTGTGAAATATTATTACAATTTAAAATAACTTTTCTATCTTAATATATTTCACATTTTTATTTATTTCAGTGAATTTTCAGCATCATTACTCCAGTTTTCAGTGTCACATGATACTTCAGAAATCATTCTAATATGATGATTTGCCACTCAATAAATATTTCTTATTATTATTATCCATGTTGAAAATGACATTTATTTGAAATAAAAATATTTTGTAACATTATAAATGTCTATACTGTCACTTTTGATCAATTTAATACATCCATGCAGAATAAAATTATTAATATTTCAAACACACACGCACACACACACACACACAAAAGAAAATAAATAAAAATCACCACCACCACCATCAACAAACTGCAAAACGTGCAAAAACGGACTTCAACTGAGCTACTTTCTGGTACTTTTGTTAGCAAAAGATGGTAGGACTCATAACATTTTCAACAAATTCCATCTGCTACATTTTCCTTCTGTAGGGTGGAACATCAAAGTGATGTTGAATAGAGACCGGAGTCCAAATATAAACACACGGGACATAGTTGCAATGCCAAGCGCATGCCTGACACAGTTACTCACAACTGCAACACTTAATGTGTAGTGTGCTAACACGAGTACTCAGACCACACAACATAGCCTTCAGTAAATCAAAAACGCTCAACGTCTGTTTACGCACAAGACGTTAAACGTAAAGCGGTCTAGCTGAATGGGTGATTTATCATGAGGAGGCAAAGATGAATCGTCAGTTTCATTAATTCACTCGAAACTTGCCAAAAATCACACAAACATGCACAGCCCTGCACTCAAAACTAAACCGTTGAAGGCAACCGATTACAAGATCAAGTGTACTATTCCAGTCCAAATAAGGAAACATAAGCTAAGCGGACAGTGGAAAAGGCCTGGTTCAAATCCACTCCCGGGGAGAAACATCATTTTTACGCTTTCATTCCAAATCCCCAGCAAAGAACGGTTTACTCGCAGGAAGCGACCACAAACTTTTCAGTAGCTCACAGAAGACAAAGAAAGTCTTGCTGAGAGTGATTATTTCACACAACCGCAAAACATACGCCAGCAACAAAACAATACACACACACACACACACACACACAACAGGGTTGTTGTGAGGTCACTTCTTTCCTTTTGGTGTGACCAGGCAGGAAATGAGCTAGTGACGTAAAGAGACTCACACAATGCAAAAACACACACACATACATACACAAGGTCAGATGTGTGTTTCTGAGCATGTCTACTACTTTAGTCAGACCCAAAAGCCCCTGGACTCACAGCCAAACAAGAACAAAAGCAGCGGGCTGCTGTGATTCAAGCCCACGTGCCACTTTACCACACAAGCCCGCTCATTGTGATCGGACCCTCCTTTCGCAGAGCAGCCGGTGGATAGTCATCGATCAGACTCATACGTGAATCATGTGCTTGAGGAAAAGAGGCCTCTCATCGCCGCATGCTTGCTATCTGCCTCATCCAGGCCTAATCGGGTCCCTGCAGCGAACAAATAACAAAGCTGCGGCAGAAGTCGTAAGTATGGCTCCGTTTCAGAGCTTTAACTACCCTGAGCTGTCCGGGAAGCAGTTCAGAGCCAATGCCAACACAAGAGAGAGCATTCTGATCCCTATCACACACCAAAAGACGTATTTCCCCATGGTGCAATTAGATTAAGCTCAACCGCCAAATCTGAGGTGCTTTCATCTGTTGTTGTCTGATATTTTGAAGGTTAGGCTGCTTGGCCTGAGCCTGCCACAACTCTTTGTTGGTCTTCGGTTGTTGCTTTATTCACGTTATTGTTACATTGTCCAACCAGTTTGCTCGCTGAACGTGTTACCTGAAAAGGGTAATTTACCACTGGCAAAATGGGCTTTCAATAAAACAACAACAGTTAAAAATCATAACTTCTACTCGGCAATAATTTACAACAATGGATTCATCATTCAACGAAACAAGTTAATAAGCAAGCAAGAAGGAACCTGAACTTTCTCTAGAGTTTAACTCAGAGTTACACAGAGCTGTCTGCTTAAAGCACCCCTATTATGGTTTTTCGAATACTCCCTTTCATGCAGTGTGTAATATCGCTGTTTGTGAATGTAAAAGGTCTGTGCACGGAAAAAAGTCGAAAATGCACGATATAAAAAAAAGTTAGTGTGTCCCAAAAGAAAAAAACGGCTCTGAACCGCCTATACGAGTTGTTTGTAGGGCTGCACGATTTGGGGAAAATATCTAATTGCGATTATTCTGGTTAAAATTGCAATTTACGATTTAAAATGCGATTATTATTTTTTTACATATGAAAAGTGTGTGAGAGATATATATACATACATTTTGTGCTTATATATTATGACTATTAATAATTATTATGATTTATTATTATTGCTAATAATATATATAATAATATTTAACAAAATAAGGAATATTACTATTACAATAACATTTTCATTATTTAAAAAAAATAGAGTATTTAAGAATAAATATAACAATATAATAATAATATTTATATTTTACTGAAAACTTATTTTACAAAAAACTGCAGGGTTACCTGTTAACATGCAGGCAGCCTATGACTAAAAATCACTACAAATGTCTAAGGATTTATTATAAAATATATTATTATTATTATTATTATTATTATTATTATAAAAATCTGTGATATCAATTTAAATTAATTTTTGTCAGGAGGTATGCAAAATCAAGAACGAGTCTATGTCTTTATTATGAAATATGAGCCTCTTATGCATCCACTGTGGGGAAAAAACTCCTGTACACTGGAGAAAAACATATGGATTGTCATATACATTTATTTAGAGAAGTATTATTTTTCCTATTTTTTTACCCAAAATAGGATGGAGTAAGCACTGCTGGGCACTAAACACACTCATGTTTCATTCATACTGGAGGCCAGAGGGCGCCTTCGAGCAGAAACGCCACATTTTCAGGAAATCCCTAATGTGAAGCTAGCGCCGTGTAGCTGAGCTGAATAAAAAGAAGATAGAAACATGAAGACAATAAACACACGACTGAGACAATATATGGTGTATTTAGTTCTTCAAACCTTCTCGGGTATTTTCATAATAATAAAGTATATTGAAGTGCTAATCGACATAGACTTAAAACATGTTATTAGACTTAAAACATGTTATTAAACATTGTCTTTTTTTTTTTTTTTCTCCAAACGCACGTGATAAGCGACTCAAACTCGCAGTCCTTTCAGACGGAGCAGCGTTTACTACTGATCACAGAGCCGCTCTTCACTAACACGCTGGGCATATATTTATTTCATTAAAATCGCAGCCTTTAGGCTTTCATAATCGCACATAAGCCAAATCGCGATTGCGGTTCGGTTTCGATTAATCGTGCAGCTCTAGTTGCTTGTATTTCGAATCTCACCACACAACAAAGCCTTCTTATCCTGAGGTTTACTGCAGTCAGCCGGATCCGGGCCGTATCCAGATCAGATGATGGACCTGCGCCTAGACATGACCAACGCATCCCTGAAATGTCTGCAGAGACTGTGTCAATTAAACTCGCCCCTGTAAACGCCGCATCGACACGACATCCTCATTAAACCCGTCTCCGGCGTGACGACTCCAATCTTTCGAATAATCTTACGAATATCTTTCGATCTAATATGACTTTGACCTGTAATGCTGCCAGAATCATAATTATACACTATTTGTTCATCGGCCAGAGGAGAACTGGCACCCCGACTGAGCCTGGTTTCTCCCAAGGTTTTTTTTCTCCAGTCTGTCACCTGATGGAGTTTTGGTTCCTTGCCACCGTCGCCTTTGGCTTTTGGCTTGCTCAGTTGGGGACACTAAATATTCAACTATATTACTGATCTGCCCGCATTGACACGATATGATAATTGAAATGAGCTGGATGACATCTCCGTTTTCTCCAGAGAATCAAATTCTGTTGCATTATTTTCCTGTTAACACTGTGAAGCTGCTTTGAAACAATCTGCATTGTAAAAAGCGCTATATAAATAAAGGTGACTTGACTCACTGCGTGTCAGTTCTACGTCACTAGAAATGATATTTGTATAATTCCCGCCCATGTCGTACGTTGTCTGCCTGCGAACAACTTGTCCCGCCCTCAAAAGTAATTTTACCGACGACTGCTTCTCAAATCGGAGTTCAACGCGGGACTCGCAAAACGCTTGCTCTTGAAAGATGGGTCAGTACCAGTTTATTTGGACCAACTTGCTTCTCAGAATCACAACCTGTAAGTATGAATAATTATTAGGGGTGCCACGAGATCTCGCGAGATTAAAATGTGACGAGATTTCTCGTCGAGGTGAAAAGCTGTCTCACGTCATATTGTCATGACGGAGTGTGAGGGTGAAGTTAGGATAGAATATGCCACGGCAACGTTTACATTACGCCTCCACTGTCGTTTTGCTTTTTATAGAAATAAAAACAATTTAATTCAGGTGGATACGGTCACTTTAATTCCATCAGATCATCCAACACGAGCTGTTCGAGGCGACCATAGTGCGCAGCACTGATCATGTGACGATAACACTGACAGGAACGTGGCGGAGGATTCGTTGCGCAACAGCAGCATCAGACAAACGTCTTATCTTGTAAAATGCGCGTTCAGCACCAGCGCTCCCTATTCACAGAGTACGCACGATCGCGAAATTGAAAGTGAAAGTAAACACGAGCGCGCATTCAAACGCAATTTCAATGTTACCGCTGATTGAAAGCGGCTCCCTGAGGCATGCGAATATCTCCCAATATGAAAACTATCTTAGGCTGGGCTGTGTAGTTAACCATCTCTTAGCTCTGTATCATGCTTGAAGAAAAATTCGGTCTCTATTTGCACTTTGAATATTGAGATAGTACTTTGATTATGGCTGCACTTAATATCTATGATCAATTTGTGGAAGGGAGTTTAGTTAGGAGGTCAAAAGTTGTAGAAGCTCATAAATCATGTGCAGTTCTAAGGTCTGAAGAGACAATCATAAAGGAAACAAGCCAGTCAGTTGAGTTTGTGGCAAAACCTTTTACAGTGCTTGAGTATTGTTGTCTTTTACTGCATATGATAATTCATATCAGAAAGTAGAACTGAAATGACATTCATTACAAAATGATGTTAAAACATTTCAAAATGCACCTGCAGACTATTTTTCAAGTCATGTATTTCATCATTGAGGATTTCTTAAAAATACTATGTAAAAATCTCGTCTCGTTCTCGTGAACGCAATCTCATGTCTCATCTCGTCTCGTGAGCTAAGTGTCTCGTCACACCCCTAATAATTATAGATGCATATATTTTCTACCGGGTGTTCAAAATACGTAGTTTTGTGTTTTATATTGTGTAAGTTTCCTGCTAACCGGCTAACTCACGTTATTACGGTCTTACTGAAATACTTCTGCAAATCAGCTGTGGGACACTATTACCTAAAACTGTATCTATTAATGCAGATTGTCTGTCGTTCTTACTACTTTGAGTAAAGATAAAGGACAGAGCAAGATTTGTTTTACAAATGTTTATGTTACATCAGTCATTCACATTAGTGCTCGGCTAACATGCACCGTTACTGATACAGTTAATACAGTTCCCCCATGTGCGCCGCAATAAAACAGAAATATACACATGGGTTTGTTGATGGACACACACTTGTTAATGCTGATGGTGAGGAATTACAGCTGCAACATGTCATGATGTACCTCAAACTGAGTAGCGTATCACTGAGAAACGTCCTGCTCAAGTTGTCCTTGTGATGGACGTTCGGGTTGAATAACTAGTTATGGTTATGGGTGTTTAGCTTCCGAAACACGTGCTATATGCGGTAGACCAATCATAACAGACTGGGCCATCTGGCCAATCAGAGCAGAGTAGCTCGCGGAAAGGAGGGGTTTAGAGAGACTGATTCATCCATCGAGTCGTTTGAGAATCACTGAACAATGTGGTGATGTGCAATGTATATTATGAGAAAATTAAAGTGTTTTTTGACCTTTGATGCATGTAAACCTGTTGTAGGAGACCTCCAAAACTAAATTAGGAGCCTTTAAAACAGCATAATAGGGGCACTTTAATTTGGTTTTAAGTATGGTTAATTGAATAAACGGACTGCTTCGGTTCAGTCAGGTTAGTATAGCAAACAAAATCATACATGCAACAGCTGATGAAATATGTATGCAACTGCTGGTGACATTTTATGTATGCATCTGCTGATGAAATTACATGAAACATATGAAATGTTATAGACGATCTAAAGGAAAACTAGAAGCTACCAAATAAAAATAATTCACAAAAAAAAAAAACACTCAAATGAGACAAACAATCATCAAACTGTACAAATAAAACCAGTCAGCTGATGTTCGTCACAGGCCTAATTCTGGAGGTCTCCATGGAGCAGCACCCAGAAGTCTGGAGAGCTGCAGTAAATATTCCCTGCTAGGAGACAGACGGCATGACGCATGCTGACGTTCACCATCACTGAACACGTCATTTCACTGCACGTTCTTACCCTGATTATACTTAAGCCGGCAATGCATGTGGTCATGTAAACACGTTAACCCGTTTCCCTTTATCGGAGTAAAGTCATAAACGGCTTAAGCATAAACCGATTGACACAGCTGGATTTTTGCCCCTAACCCCGGCATATAAACGCATTAACCTGCGTTCTGTCGGCTTATTGAAGTGCGCATGTATGATATGCGACAGGAAAGCACCCTTACTGTGGATTTAAACGCATCCAGACAGAGCAAGAGTTTTGTTAGGGGAGAAGGAAGTATCGCAAAGTCTGACTCTGACCCAAGAAATTATAAAAATGTGTGGTCATCTCGTGCAGAAGTGCCACAGTCAAAATGCTGTATCTGTAACTGCATGAGAGAATAATATATGAGTCTATAAGTTTCCAGCTGACATGTTGGAACACTCTTTGGTTTTTAATGCTTTATTTAACATCACAACAGACATGACATAAATGGAATGCTCAGAGTAATATACACAAATTATTACGTTTTGACATCACTACTGGGAAATAAACTGATTTATTAACAAAGTCTTGTAAATGCGGTTTACTTACGTTGCCGGGTTATTGGTTTGCATGTAAACTGGGACAACAGGTTATTTTAATAAGCTGATTTTTGTGAGTTATAAGCGTAATCAAAGACATGTAGGTTTAACCTGCATAAAGCTGCAGTGTGTTATTTCTGCACCACTAGTGGCACCAAACAAAACTGTAAAAATATTGATCAAATAATTTGCAAACAGGTTTCCCCACCCGTGTCAAACAGATAGTCCTGCCCCAAACTCACACCCATAAGTTGAGGTAATGTTGCTGTGCGGATCTGCTCAAACAAACAGAGCTTTCATGTTATGAATGTGTTTACACTTCTCAGGAAACCAACCTACCAATGACTTACTTGTAGGTGTCTCTGCAAAACTGAGATAGGAGAAATTTTAAAAATGTATCAAATTTTACCTTTGAGAAAAAAAAAATAGATCACACAGTTTTGATCAATTAAGAAAAGATAATTGAATTGCACAAAAACATATTTTAAAAGGAAGAAGGCAATTGGGCTGGAGCGTTTAATATGAAAATACAATGTTTTAAAAAAAAAAAAAAAAATGTAGTGTAATAAACTGAACTCTTAGTTGTGATTTGTCTTGTCTTCCCTATTGTGACGTGTATCTGTGTGAAACTGCTTCTCAAACAAGAAAAAAAATGTAGGGCGGGACATGATTTTGTCCATGGGGAATTGATTGGATGGTTGTGGTTTGCTATTGGTGGATCTCATGTGAGTGACAGGTTGCCCCGCCCTCATCATCAGAAAAGAGATGTCGCTGCAAGAGGGTGAAGTTATTTTAATAAAATTATGTTCAAGGATAAATCATTTATAATAAATGCTGCAACATTCCAATATTCCATTTGATTTCATGGTGACTGAGTAAAAATGGTTTTCATACTTTCCTAAAATAATTATTTATAGTGTTTCTAAACGGCAGTCCACATTTTATTACCATATTTGATTATTGCTGTATAAATATAGAATAAGTAGAAAAATATGAAATCCAGAGGTGTGAATGAGAGAAGAGAATCTATAAAATAGTTTGTAGATAAATACAATGTATCTGGACAAAGTTGCACTTGGGACCAGAAACATCATCTCAATAGCTGGACAACTAACAGTAACTACAAGTAAACCGGCATCTGCAAAGCAGTTAAAGAACCATATCCATGCTAGACAAGTGTGAATTGATAAAGTGAAGCGTGATTGTGTTACAGGAGCGAAAAAAGACAACAAATAAGTAAGAAAGGCCAAGCTGTTTAAAGACTAAAAAACACACAGGAATCAATCAAACAAAACCAGGACACAGAGAGAGCAAAAGAAAGATCTCCCCATCCCCCTGCTCTCATTCCCTGATCTATTTTGACAGTCTCCATTTCCTCTCCTTACAGCCCTTCTCTCTCTCTATTCTGTCTTACCTGTTCCTTGACCTTAACAGCCAAGAGGAAGGTGATGCTTCATGACATCCGAAAACCAAACCCCTACAAAGATGAGCTTTAAATTTGAAAGGATTGCTTTTTGGATGTCATGAAGCATCACCTTCTTCATCGCTGATCAAAAACCCAGATCAGAAATAATCAGGATTTATGATAACACAAATACATTAGTCACTGGGATGTCTCAATTATTGATAGACTAATCTGTCTGTATAAATATGTGCATATTTTTTATTTCTAAGTAATTTCTGCTACTAGAAGTATTGGTGGTCGATCATTCTAACTAAGGTGCGGCCATTGTTGTTTGGCGAATTCCTGTTGTGAGAGCAAAAGATTTTCCCCACACAGATTTAGCAATGGGGTCGTAGCTTTGCACATCCCCACTTTAAACATGAGTGTAACTGAACATAGGAAACACACTGCGTTTAATAGCATTAGACTTCATGCTCTAAAAGACAGGAACCCGCCTCATGTTTAAATGATGAGCACATACTCAAGTCTATGGATTTTATGAAGGCCTTCCACATGATTCATTCATGCCTCCAATCAGGCACTCACAAACATCCCCCAAATGAGAGTTGAGCTTTGAGATCAAGTGTCTGCTGTGATATTAGAGCTCATTATAGCATCGTTTTAAAACAAGGCCCAGGAGAACAGCACTGAAAGAAGAGGAAAGACTCACTGGCATTATTATGCAGGTCAACAAATAGTCAATCCTCCAAACAATTGTTCCTTTTTTTAGATTACAAATTAATACCATGCTCAGCTGAACAGAGAAAGGTTTAACTTCATTATTTTAATTTACAGTTCATCTATAAACAACCCACAGCTTCTCATGTTGCCCATCATGATCATGTAGAATTCCCTCAGAAATGTCCTCACCTTATAGCATCTTACACTTCCTAGGTCGTTTATACCTGGTATTAAGATGCGCTTTGGTCAATTGGATCACAAGTGGACGGCGCTAAATACTGGCGTAAATGGGATCTAAAACATTCTGAGCTTGTCCACTTTTGACCACTTCCAGAGGTAGTTGAAAATTAATTCGATCGGATTGCTTTTGTAGAGTAAACGCTTATGTGGTCAAATGCACACAAACAGCCACTAAAATACCCCCTACTCTCCGCCTACTGACCTAACGTGGAAACATTATGGGAAGCGCACTAGCCAGACAAGATTTAAACTTTGTCGGCTAAAGACCCAAGTTTGGTTTGAAGACAAAAAACGTACCAAGCACAATGTTCTCGCACCATTCCTGATTTCTAACACACACTCACAGCGTTCGGCTGGTCTTGCGGCTGTCAGAGCAGAAACGAAAGCTGATGCTCTCCGTGCATTTTTCTGTCATCTCCGGGCGCGTTCATATGTAAATTGCGAAAGCTTATTTTGCCAATTAGATCAAAAGATCTGAAAAAACCCATACATTTACCCGCCCATAGACCCTCCCCTCGAAGAAATCAGGACAGAAGTGGTTGAAAGTAGACAAAAGAGACAGATTTAAACACCAAGTGTAAACAGAAATGTGTCTCCCTCGTCTACTAGTGATCCGATCCACCAAAACATCTTAATACCAGCTGTAAACAGGGCCTTACAGCTATGCATCAACAATTTGCATGATTCGCTACTTAGTGACAGACTGAGAGATGATTTTTAAGTAATTAATTTGCATTTTATTGCATGACATAAGTATTTGATCACCTACCAACCAGTAAGAGTTTCGGCTCTCACAGACCTGTTAGTTTTTCTTTAAGAAGCCCTCCTGTTCTCCACTCATTACCTGTATTAACTGCACCTGTTTGAACTCGTTACCTGTATAAAAGACACCTGTCCACACACTCAATCAAACATACTCCAACCTCTCCACAATGGCCAAGACCAGAGAGCTGTGTAAGGACATCAGGGATAAAATTGTAGACCTGCACAAGGCTGGGATGGGCTACAGGACAATAGGCAAGCAGCTTGGTGAGAAGGCAACAACTGTTGGCGCAATTATTAGAAAATGGAAGAAGTTCAAGATGATGGTCAATCTCCCTCAGTCTGGGGCACCATGCAAGATCTCACCTCGTGGGGCATCAATGATCATGAGGAAGGTGAGGAATCAGCCCAGAACTACACGGCAGGACCTGGCCAATGACCTGAAGAGAGCTGGGACCACAGTCTCAAAGAAAACCATTAGTAACACACTACGCCGTCATGGATTAAAATCCTGCAGCGCACGCAAGGTCCCCCTGCTCAAGCCAGCGCATGTCCAGGCCCATCTGAAGTTTGCCAATGACCATCTGGATGATCCAGAGGAGGAATGGGAGAAGGTCATGTGGTCTGATGAGACAAAAATAGAGCTTTTTGGTCTAAACTCCACTCGCCGTGTTTGGAGGAAGAAGAAGGATGAGTATAACCCCAAGAACACCATCCCAAGCGTGAAGCATGGAGGTGGAAACATCATTCTTTGGGGATGCTTTTCTGCAAAGGGGACAGGACGACTGCACCGTATTGAGGGGAGGATGGATGGGGCCATGTATCGCGAGATCTTGGCCAACAACCTCCTTCCCTCAATAAGAGCATTGAAGATAGTCATAGCATGACAACGACCCGAAAGACCTAAGAAGCATCTGGCTCCGTAAGAAGCATCTCAAGGTCCTGGAGTGGCCTAGCCAGTCTCCAGACCTGAACCCAATAGAAAATCTTTGGAGGGAGCTGAAAGTCCGTATTGCCCGGTGACAGCCCTGAAACCTGAAGGATCTGGAGAAGGTCTGTATGGAGGAGTGGGCCAAAATCCCTGCTGCAGTGTGTGCAAACCTGGTCAAGAACTACAGGAAACGTATGATCTCTGTAATTCCAAACAAAGGTTTCTGTACCAAATATTAAGTTCTGCTTTTCTGATGTATCAAATACTTATGTCATGCAATAAAATTCAAATTAATTACTTAAAAATCATACAATGTGATTTTCTGGATTTTTGTTTTAGATTCCGTCACTCACAGTTGAAGAGTACCTATGATAAAAATTACAGACCTCTACATGTTTTGTAAGTGGGCAAACCTGCAAAATCGGCAGGGTATCAAATACTTGTTCTCCCCACTGTATATATAGGTCTATCATTAGATGGCGAATCATGTATACATAAGCCAGGTCGATTAATCGATTAATGGGCCAGTTAGTTCCTTTTGGAAAAACGGATTTTAAACCACATACTCAATGGGGAGTGGGTCATGCATTAGCTTAGCAACCAGTATTGTGATTAATGGGAATGCTAAAGAATAGCTTTCTTCAGGTATTTCAAACCTCCTTGGAGAGAATGCACCTTAAATGGCAGGCTGATGGATGGAGCACAATGTTCCCTGACCCCCATCTCTAAGGAGCTGTGAGGAGACAAATGGAGTACACCATCTTCTCAAATTAAGTATCATATCAGAGGGAAGAACATCACAACAAGATGAGAATGAGAGAAGTGCAGATCGTTCTGTGACACAATACGCCAACCTAGCTGCAACAAGGGAATGTGTAGGCTGTACGGAGTAAACCGACAACAGAGAATGGGCAGTAATGGGAAGAAAACAACTGAGCCCAGACACCAGGATGAACTCAGGGTCTTGCCGCTGACTAACTGAGGAACTAGGACAACGTGATGAAAGCAAAAAGCCCTTACAGAGGACCCAGAGTGATGCAGATGTGCTATCTTAAGTTCTCCAAGCACTGATGAACCATCAAATTCACAACAAACCTACAACAATTGACCTTGATTCTATAATGTTACATTGAGTCTATGATGAACATTGAGTGCCCACCACTGAAAAGTGGAAGGTGTGGTTAAGTAATCACTGTAGTAAGGTCAATTAATATTCACGTTGCCATGGATGAAGAGCAAAGGCAAAGATCAACACAAGGACAGGATATGGTTTCACATTATGAGGTTGGATGACATTAACTAGGACCTCTAAGCGTTTAATGTCTATGATGCTTCAGGCAATGGCCCTACGTATTGTAATGAAAGAACTGGGCCATGTGTCAGGGGCTTTTTAAACAGAAATAGGATTCAGGTGTGATTTTGAGGGACCCTTTAATACACAAACATGTCTTCGCCACAGTTGTTTTTAAAAAGGGAAGTTGGACTTCTACACTATTGTATTCAAACAACAATGCTTTCCTTTCGTTCATGATTCCTGACTATTACAGAGAATGATACAGTCAGAGGCCACAGCAGCCATGTGCTCTCATATCAATGGCCAAACAGCTGTGATAAAACACATGGCATGATAATATAACCACATATAAGCCCTTTTATTGACCATGGGGCTAGTAGGTTGAAGCAGATGTGTTTTTATGGGAAAATTAACAAGTTACGGGACAATATACAGTCAGCAGGTCATAATGCAACATAAACCCAGACAGTGATATTGATACAAGAACTTGGAACTATTGATGCACTACCATAAGAAAATGAATAACAATATATTGATTGTATTGACACTGCTCTAGGGATTAAAATATGCAAATGATTTAAATGAAACTATGTATGGGAAATTAGTTTCCTGGGACAACTGACAATTATACAGTTTAGCAGTCATTAAACAAAAAAAAAAATGGATCACAGAATGCAGTAACTGACCAATCAGAATTGCTGATTACTCCATTACTCCGGTCTTCAGTGTCCCATGATCCTTCAGAAATCATTCTAATTTGCTGCTCAAGAAACATTTCTTATTATTACTATCAATGTTGAAAACAGTTGTGCTGCTTCAAATTTTTGTGGAAACCCAACCATGATACATTTTTGAGACTCTCTGAAGAATATAAACATTCAAAGAAACAAATCTTTTATAACATTAAATACAAAAATCATTCTATTCATCAAGATCAGTGTCCATATGTTCATGTTAATATTGGGTAAATACCATCGTAACTGTAGTTTCTGTAGTAACCTTAACCCAAAATACCACCAATTCTATTATGTTTTTATGACTGTGGTGGCTCATACTAACTATTTTGGGACTGCTATTTAATAGCCTTACCTTAATACTGTTTATTCATAATGTTAGTGAAATTCTTACAATTTATGTGCATGTTATATAAAGTGGGACGAAACTTGTGTGTGTGTGTGTGTGTGTGTGTGTGTGTGTGTGTGTGTGTGTTAAGTTAACCATTTTGGAGAAATAAATTAGCTTAGTTCAAATTCCAAACAATTTTGGTCACTGTCAATGTTAACTAATTGAACCTTATTGTAAAGTGTTACCAACAGAACTAATGACAATACATGATTTCTTCAGCAATAACACAAATTCCTGCATACCCAGTTTCTCTATAAGACATATTTTACCCCTCACCCTCATTTGGCCCTTATTCTGTCCTTTTTGCTTCTCGTCTGCCCTCTCTCGCACTAACTATGTCCCTCATTTTCTGTCAGGATGATCCAGCATCGACCTTTGTGATTTACTGTCGGAAGCTGTCTTGGCGTCTCTCTCTCTCTCTGTAGTTGAATAAGTAGGATCTTCTTGCGCTGTGCCAGGAGACAGAGGGGGCAGCGAGTGCACCATTCCTAACCCAGCGAATGTAGGTCAATACGACCTTTCCCTACCACACATGGAGCCAGAGAGGAGAGCCGAACGAGAAACTGAAAAAAAAAAGATGACAAGGAGAGGGAGAGATAGAGGCCGGATAAATCAAGAGGCCGTGACACAACAGAGACATAGAAGGAGAACAGGAGAAAGAGAGCCTGGGGTGAACGGGCTGAACGCAGGGACAATCCAGCTGGGTTGGTAACAGTCAACGACAGAAAATGTAACTCCTCAATGCTAACCACATGACGTCTGAGTGTCAGAAAAATTCATCTAACGCTACAGAGAGAAAAAAGGAGCCATTGCCAGCCCTCCAAAAACTACCAGGGGGCCTATTAGCAAAGGACAAAGGCACCATCAAAATCAACAGAAGAGCAATTTAGCACACAATGCAAAGTTCAAAAAAAGTTAAACAGGAAAGAGAAAGAACATAAAACTATGACTTTAACAATAAAAGGGAGTATTCTATGAACAAAAGACATAGGGATTTTAAAAGGGAAAAATTCAGATGTATCAACACTCTTAAAAATAAAGGTTCCAAAAGGGTGTTTTCGCAGTGATGCCATAGAAAAACCATTTTATTTCCCCAAAGAACCTTTCATACCCCTTTTCCACCAGCATGAACCGGGTGCTAGTTCAGAGCTAGTGCCGGTTCGGAGTTGGTTCGACTGACAAGCCTTCTAAGAAACGGTTTGCCTTTCCACAGGCTAGAGAGCCAGGTCTTACGTCACTGTATACGTCTCATCTTTCTCAGCAACGCTAGCGAGGCAGCGGGAAACACAAACACACCAGGCTTGTTCGAGATGTCATATGGCGATCGGTCTGCGCAGCGAACAAGCCTTCCATCAACAATGGCGAACGTTGCGTTACTATTGATGCACATGGCTTTGCGAACCTACATCGGCATCAAAACACAGCGAATCCAACGCATTCGTGCAGCTCGCCGTAATTTGTATAGACAGAGATTACAATCGAGCAGCTATTAGCTCGATTAGCTGCTATTTCAAAAATGGAGGTCACAAGTTTGCGTTCATCTTGTTGGTCACGGTAATCCCGCCCCCAGGCCCTGACGCAAGCGGTTCTTACTTCTAGACCAGCAATGTTTTGGTGCTACTAAGAACCACTTTTTCTGGTTCAGAGCTGGTGCTTTGGGTGTTGAAAGACAAAGAACCGATTTGAAACTAGGCTCTGGCTCCGAACCAGCACTCAAACTGCCTTGGTGGAAAAGGGGTATCAGTGAATAGCTCTTAAAAGAACCATTTTTTCTTAGAGTGAACAATTCAAAATAATCTAAAGAACCTTTTTCCACTATAAAGAATCTTTTGTGCGTGTAATTTTTTTGACATTAAAATTCCTTCAAACTCAGTTTAATATAGGGCAACTATGATTTCCTCAATGTGGAAAACACAGACGGAATCATAGAATACGGTTATAAAAATGGAATTTACAGTATAACGTGGAATGTCAGAATATGGCAAATATTGGATGAATAAATGAAAAGAATCCACAAAAATTCAAACAGGAAATATGGAATTGGGGAAAAAATAAAATGGAATTTGGAAAAATATATATTTCATAGGGCCCTATTAATATGCTGTGACCACTATAAGACACTTGGTCTCATTGCGTAAGAACATTTTCATTAACAAATGATGATTCATCCAATAATTTTCATACTAAAATGTATTCTACATTTACGAAGAAGAGCAGGAAAAACTGAAGCCACACGTCCACACAAAAAATAAAAAATAAAATCACATACTCTGTGTGGCCTTATAATCGTGTTAAGATTACATTTTATACAGATATATTTCATCTTATAGACATTTCATAGGGTAAGAAAGGTTGTGTTATAGCTCAAGCTGCAAGGTTTCTCTGTATACCAACACAGATGTTCATATGTACAGCTAATGACAGATCTCTTATCTGTCTGTATTAAAGGTGTTTATTGGGTTTGAACTGGTTTTGGAGATGGTTCTTGCTCGCTTGCTTTCTTGCTGTCATTTTGCATTTCCATTTGGTGGTGCAAAAATAAAACACTTTACCTTTAAAGGCAGCTGTCAAAAACATGCATTGGTATATATATTTCTTCATGACTTTCAAATAAATAGTCTAGAATGTTCTTTTTGTATTTCATGAGCAACACTCACATATAAGTCCCAACACATAAACACCTATGAGACGACAAACCACTGTCACTGATGAAACCAATAGAAAGAGTGGCAGAACATTTTCGACTCGTTAGAAATAACTAAAGATGTGAAAAATGTGAAGATCTGCTTAGACTCACAGAAAGAAGATCATTTCCAGCAGCCATTACTCCGGTCTTCAGTGTCACATGATGCTTCAGAAATATGATTTGGAGCTCAAGACACTATCAATGTTGAAAACATAATCATTGCTGTATCAGACAGCAGACAATGAGATTCATTTCTATGGCATGTAGACGAATGATGAACACCGGGTCAAGGTGTTCAGTGAGTACGGGGTGAGGAGGTGGAGTTAGAGTCTATGGGCTGATGCATGTTCAAACATGATGGTACACAGATAATATGTGCAAAAACTGAATAATACAGGACAAACTTACATAAGCACAAACAACACACATATCAAGAGGCTGCAAAGTGGGTAATAATATTTAACAGTAACTTAGTGGCTATGCTAAAAAGAAGCAAGATGTTTAAAACCAAAAGCCTCTTGAGAGGTTACTGAAACAACCAAAGATTTCCGGTGTGAAATCTGCAAGATACAGTACTTCCAATTGTGGTTTCACTACCTAACCCAAAAGAAAACCACTATGCTCCTATCTCAAGAGGGTACTGCCATTTGTGGTAAAACTGATGCAACTTATAATACTTTAGTTTTAAACAACTAAATAAATCCTTTAGATCCTTGTCGGTTACCCAACAAGAAAAACTGTTATAACCAGTCTAAGTTGGTTTAAGGTGGTCTCCCTGCCTGGCCAAACTGGTGTTCAGTTGGTTTAGCCAGTAAATGAACTGGTCAATCAGAATGACCAGCTAAAAAGTGCCCAGAATCTGCTTGAAACCAGCTTAGGCTGGTTTAAGATGGTTGTTTTCAGACAGGACTTCGTGACCTAGTCTCAGACTGAATATTTCCTGAATACATTATGCAGAGGCATTAAAAATGGTCCTGTGAATGATTAACTGGGCTTGCAGATTAAAGTCCTGCTATCAGAATAAACAACAAGATGTGTCATATATGTGATATACACGCCTGTATCATCATCACCAGATAGCTCTCAATTAAATCACTGTATACCACATTACATCTTCACTAACATAAAAGCAATCCAATATTTGATTAAAATGAATATGATATTTCATAAACTAGTCCAAGGCAGAAGGTAATTGTGTCATCAATCTTTCTGGCAACAGCTTTGCTAACTTAGCAACCAAATGCTACACGAGTCAATCAGGTTACAGATTAATCCTGTTTTCTAGCTAAATCCAACCGAAATAACCGCAATCGCGTCTGTCATTATCTTTTCCATGAATAACGACCTTTTACGTTGAAGTGCTGAGCTATTAAATTGTCTTTCACCACCCCAATCTATCACACCATGCTAGCTAGTTAGCAGGGAGTTGGAGTGCCACGCCAGGTCATTGTTTACATTGCTGACTACCTTCGATTCTCAGATTCGTCTGATCGTTCATAAACTACTGATTGTCTGACTAACTGATAGTCTTGTGTTTCTAAATAATGGCATTGTATTCATCCGTGCAGTAATGGATCATTAAAAAGTAGCATAAAGGAAATGACACTTTGAATTTACTCCGTTTCCTATGGCTGCCTCCAAATCAAGATAACATAGTATTGAGGTTATAATGGACTATAATGGGTTTTGTGTGTAAAATCTGTGAGTATAGCTAAATTTATTTATTCATAAGGTGGCCTGCACAACACTCCAGCTAACCTTACATTTCTAAGCTCATAAGTTGCACGACTGACCCACATATATTTAACATAATGATCTCAAAGATGGTAAAATCCATAGGATGTGATAGTGATTTCTGTAAATATGCTGCTAAAAATCGTTAACCAACGGGCAAAATGGCTTGAGCTAACGACACAACCAACTGATATTTCTCCAGCTAGGTTGTTATAAACCACATTTTCAACCTAACGCGGGTTGTCAAACCAACATTATAGAGATTTTTGCACGTAATGCATGATATGGTAGGGAAAACGACTGCAAATATCCAGTGCGATTTAACCTCCACACCCACCCCATGAGCGACAATGCACGAACAATGTCCCACAGCCGCGCGGTGACTCGCGCCATTCAATCAGAGCAGCCTCGCGAGCTTCGGGCTTACCAGATTTGAAGAACGTCGCTATATCGGCCGCGTCCTTCGCCGCCTCCTCGGCCCCTTCCCCCGAGCTCATGGCTGTGGCGAAAAACACAAAAAACTACTATCCAAATCTAAAGTTGTTCTTTATTTCCCCCACAGGCAGAAGGATTTAGAAAAGATGTCCGCCCCTGTGTCTGAGGAATGATCTGACACGGACGGGAAAAGGATCACTTCTGAGTGCTGGGGAACATCACAAAACCTCCTCCATCTTGGATAACACAAATTAATAGCGCCGGCCGGCGGCTCTCCTGAGCGTAGCTGAGACGGAGAGTCAGGGAAGACGGCAGGGGGCGGGAGTTTGCTTCAGAAAAAGCAGCCTTTTCCCTTTCCAGTGACCTTAACTGGGCCCTCAGGGACCCCATAATGATTTTTTTCGGTATAATATGATGGAATTTGAAACATCTAATTTTCCTGGACACTTCAGAGACTCTTCGTGATAGATCATATATTCATTAGAAAGGTGTTTTGATGTGCAAAAATGTCTTCTCGGAATTGATTCTCTCAAATCTAAAATGAAGGTTGTTCATTTTAGGTTGTAAAAAAGAATGAACACACATTTTAAAATGAATAAACACCCACATTTTACACTATTGTATCTTACACTATATTGTATTGTGTCTGTGTGTGTCTGTGTCACTGCATGTGTGTGTGTGTGAGTATGGACAAGTTTTTCTATCCCGGTGGGGACTTCAACCTGAATGCACACAGACTCATGGGGACTCTTGTCACTGTGGGGACCTAAATTGAGGTCCCCATGGGTACAAAAGCTTATAAATTATACAGAATGAGTTCTTCTGAAAATGTAAAAACGCAGAAAGTTTTGTGTCATGGGTAGGGTTAGTGTAAGGGGAGAGAATATACAGTTTGTACAGTAATAAAAACCATTACATCTATGGAGAGTCCCTAGAAAGATAGCGCGCCAGACGTGTGTTTGTGTGTGTGTGTGTGTGTGTGTGAGACTGTATCTCTGTGTACGTGTGTGTGTGTGTGTGTATGTCTGTGTCTCTCTCTGTGTGTGGCTGTGTGTGGCTGTGTATGTGAGTGTGTCTGTGTCTCTCTCTGTGTGTGTGTCTCTGTGTGTGTGTGTCCGTGTATCTGCATGTGTGTCTGTATCTCTGTGTGTTTGTGTGTCTGTGTGTGTGAGTGTGTCTGTGTGTGTGTCCGTGTATCTGCGTGTGTCTGTGTCCGTGTATCTGCGTGTGTGTCTGTATCTCTGTGTGTGTGTTTGTGTGTGTGTGTGTGTGTGTGTGTATGTCCGTGTATCTGCGTGTGTGTGTCTGTATCTCTGTGTTTGTGTGTGTGTGTGTCTGTGTCCGTGTGTGTGTCTGTGTCTCTCTGTGTGTGTGTCTGTGTGTATCTCTGTGTGTGTGTGTGTGAGTGTGGACAAGTTTTTCTATCCCGGTGGGGACTTCAACCTGAATGCACACAGACTCATGGGGACTCTTGTCACTGTGGGGACCTAAATTGAGGTCCCCATGGGTACAAAAGCTTATAAATTATACAGAATGAGTTCTTCTGAAAATGTAAAAATGCAGAAAGTTTTGTGTCATGGGTAGGTTTAGTGGTAGGGTTAGTGTAAGGGGAGAGAATATACAGTTTGTACAGTAATAAAAACCATTACATCTATGGAGAGTCCCTAGAAAGATAGCGCGCCAGACGTGTGTTTGTGTGTGTGTGTGACTGTATCTCTGTGTACGTGTGTGTGTGTGTCTGTGTCTCTCTCTGTGTGTGGCTGTGTGTGTCTGTGTATGTGAGTGTGTCTGTGTCTCTCTGTGTGTGTGTGTGTGTCTGTGTCCGTGTATCTGCATGTGTGTCTGTATCTCTGTGTGTTTGTGTGTATGTGTGTGTCTGTGTGTGAGTGAGTGTGTCTGTGTGTGTGTCCGTGTATCTGCGTGTGTGTCTGTATCTCTGTGTTTGTGTGTGTCTGTGTGTGAGTGTGTCTGTGTGTGTGTCCGTATATCTGCGTGTGTGTCTGTATCTCTGTGTTTGTGTGTGTGTGTGTGTCTGTGTCCGTGTGTGTGTCTGTTGCTGCGTGTGTGTCTGTGTCTCTCTGTGTGTGTGTCTGTGTGTATCTGTGTGTGTGTGTCTGTGTCCGTGTCCGTGTATCTGCGTGTGTGTCTGTATCTCTGTGTGTGTGTGTGTGTGTGTGTGTCCGTGTATCTGCGTGTGTGTCTGTATCTCTGTGTGTGTGTGTGTGTGTGTGTGTGTGTCCGTGTATCTGCGTGTGTGTCTGTATCTCTGTGTTTGTGTGTGTGTGTGTGTCTGTGTCCGTGTGTGTGTCTGTGTCGCTGCGTGTGTGTCTGTGTCTCTCTGTGTGTGTGTCTGTGTGTATCTCTGTGTGTGTGTGTGTCTGTGTGTATCTCTGTGTGTGTGTGTGTGTGTGTCTGTGTCCGTGTGTCTGCGTGTGTGTCTGTGTCCGTGTATCTGCGTGTGTGTCTGTATTTCTGTTTGTGTGTGTGCGTGTGTGTGTGTCTATGTATCTGCGTGTGTTTCTGTGTGTGTGTGTGTCTGTGTGTGTGTGTCTGTGTCCGTGTAGCTGCGTGTATGTGTGTCTGTGTCTCTGTGTGTGTGTGTGTGTGTCTGTGAGTCTGTGTGTGTGTGCGTATGTGAGTGTGTGTCTCTGTCTCTGTGTGTGTGTCTGTGTGTGTGTGTGTGTGTGTGTGTGTGTGTGTGTGTGTGTGTTGCATTTTGTTCATTTAATGTATTATCTGTTTTTAATTTTGGACCCTGAGTCTGTAATAAAGTTTGATGATGATATGATTTACCATATTGTCTTCACGTCATTTCTGGCTCATTTTCAATAAAGGCACATTGTAGGCCTATGTAATGTTCTCCTATTAGACATGGCAACAAAAACCACTATAGTTCTTTCCTAAACACCAAACTGTTTTGCGTATGTGAGGGTGAATGGATTATTGAAACAGATGTGAAACATCACAATGAGCATTTATTTGTGAAATACACAATGTCTTCATTTGTGAACTACAAGTGTATAAAACAATAACTTGTTATGAAATGTGACATATAGTGAAATGCCTAAAAGTGATTGAAATTCTTTAACCATTTTCCCCCCATCAGTATTCAATTAATCTTTTTTTTTTTATTTTATTTTTTTTTATCATGATACACATTGGGACCTGGATTTAGTCCTAGAGGAGGTCTCTTAAAGGTGTTAGACTTGTAATCAATTTTTATGGGTTTTTAATGCAGGTCAAATCTAACTCAGTTTCTTAGATCAATCGGAAGGTTAAAAAGTTTCTCAATATGCAGTCATGCATAAATACTCCTCTGTTTTTCATAACTCTCCCAATGTTTTGTCTTTCTTTTACATTAAATTAGAGATAGAAAGTTATATGTTTCTGTTTGTCAGTGGATGTACTGTGCTGTATTTTCACTATTGCCTCTGGCAAATGTCATAAAGCTCACACTTATTGAATTAGACCGACCCCTGGTGGGTAAAACTGTATGTGCGTTTGGTAGCATTCTTCAGATAAACTGTTTTTTGGGAAAGAGCACGTGTGCTGAATTTCAGCATAATGCTGTTCCTAGCTCACCTATATTAAAATAATAATTTTGTCGCAAACCTGTATGAGTTTTGTTCTATGGATCTCAAAGACAGAACGAGTCTCGGTCACCATTGACTTTCAATGTTTGCTTTTTATTGTGAGTGACTAAGGCTGTCAGTTCCTAACAAACTTTTATTTTATTTTATTTTATTTTATTTTATGAAATGAAATGAAATAATGAAATGAAATGAAATGAAATGAAATGAAATTAAATGAACTATTCGCACCCATCCACTAGGTGGTACAAACGTCTTTGCAGCAAATATAATTTTTTTACCACAGAAGAAGCCAAGGACGAAAGAAGTGGCCTAACGTAAAAATTTCATTTTACAAAATTTGTTTTTACCATCACTTTAACACCACAGTTGAAGAAAATAGTTTTGTGTTGGGTAAATTAAAAGCGCAGATCGCTAGCGTTAATTCTTGCGGACGAGGCGTTACAGTCGGTGCGTCGCAAATTTGATTTATTACGTAAACGTGTATGAAATGTGTTATATCTGCTTGATTCATGTTTTCTGCACTGTATTAATTTCGCATGACTGTGTAATAACATATTATGCGAATATCACCCTATAAAACAACACTGTGTCTTATTTTAGTTTGCAAAGATGTCGGATTTACTGACAGTGTACGACGATGACCAGGCCAACACCTTCATTGACTGCATGGTAAATCCGTCTTATTTTGACCTGGCTGCACAAAAACAGATCCTATTTATCACAACTTTATGTAAATGCATTGATGTGACTTTATTATAGACAAGTAATATTGATAACTTTCGTTCCTCAGATCTGCGATAAACGAATAAGGGGCGAAACCCATTACAAAATCCACGTGACTACAGTACAACACTTGAAGGTAAGGAGAGAAAATCCAGTGTAGTGTCTGAAGGAATACCATTAATTGAGCACTAAATCAGAATATTAGAATGATTTCTGAAGGATCATGTGACACTGAAGAAGACTGGAGTATTGGCTGCTGTTTTAATCTGTATTTTTGAATGTATATATTTGTGTATTGGCTATATAGGGGTTTAGTATTTATGTATTAAGTAACATTTTCGAGTAGTTTAAGACACTAATGCTTGATTGTTTTATTCACTTTTCTGCTTCATTCAACTATAGGACTTCTAAGGAATAGAGATCAACCTGCGAACAACATTTTGCCTTTATTTCCTATGTCTTGGGTACTGTATACACAGGTTATGACCAGTATACGGGTTATTCTGCATTGCTTTACCAGTCCCAAAAACTACTCATTCTTCTCTTAAAGCAGATTGGGATGAGTTGTGTGGACACTGGAGTATTTTGGAGTCTGTTGTCTTTACTATAAGCAACAGTATGAGCACAAAGAGACCCCATTACTACTTAAGCGTTCTCTTTCAAGGACACTTTTCTAGGTCCACTTCTGGTTCTTTTAAAAAGGATTCAAGTGTGAAAACACCCTGAGATACCAGATGCCAGTTACACAACATTTTGAAGACCAAATACACATTTATCTTTCTGCTTTAACAAGTGTTTCGATCACGTGGATCTTCAGTCTCCTGAAGTGATGGAGCTGCTTGAAACAACATATATATTCTTGTACACTTCTGTATGTTCGAGAAGATTCAGGAGCACTATAATGTGTTGCATTGTTTATTTTTGTAGTCTGAGGGCATCCTCACACTACTCCAAATAGTTGTCATCGGCACAAAAATGTGCTGTAGTTTGTTAGAAGACAGCCAGTGTGATTGTTGGTGGTGCAACAAGATGATGTGCTTCTTTTTAAGACCATTTAATGACCATTGGATGTTGCGTACTAAGGTCAAGAGTTGTGAAAATCTGCGAGTTCCAGTCTATTTGGCTGGCCGCAATGCTTCTGGGAGTCCGACTGCACAGGTTGCAGAGCTTGTTGCTTTAATTTTCCAAAGTTTGTGACATTCGTGACAAACTTTAATCTTTGAAAGTTACTCAAACGGTTTTGTTTGAGGCAATTAAACAAGCAATCCTTGAGCACAAATATATTTTATTTATCCCTGGGAAATAGTCAGTACTTACTACTTTTGGTCAAATGGAAATTCTGACCGTATATTCTTCCCGCATAATTCATCTTTTGTGTGGAGACTGCTGTGACATTATAACTTCCACATGCTGTCTTGGTTTTCTGTCACTGTCGGTTCATTGGGTTCTGAGCGCAAAGGACTGGACTGTAGGTAATCCAAAAATTATTTCTGTTATGTCACTTAGAAATTTGATAGATTTTTCTTTATTGTTAATTTTTTTAATATAAAATAACAGGTTCTACCTGGATAAATATTGTACTGAATCCTTCTTAAATCCAATAACACATTATCATGTTTTTTTTTTTCTTCTAGTCTTTGAATGACTTGTATTAAGTACATTCTCACTGGACTGTTCAGAACTGCTTTTACACTTGTGTGACACATTACTCTTCAACTTTTGTGAAATTCCTCATTATTCCATCTCATGAACAAGTGAAACCCAACCTTTTGGATTCCTTATTCCACACACATTATGATGTCCATACTTTTGGTTCTTCAACCTTTAACTTTTATTCAGAGTGATGTGCAATACAGCTCCCATAGAGCTCCTGGCTTTAGTCAAGAGCCCAATGATGAAAGAAGGTCTCCCCATTTTGGGATTCGGACCATCTACTATCTCAACCCTCTTTGTTGCTTTGTCATTATTAACTTCTGTTTACTTTATTTCAGTAGTGCAAGTAACTCCTATGAGATGAACATAAGTAAAACGTTTAATCACCTCTCCCTGTTTTTCCTCCACTGTTTATCTCTTCAAAGAAAGAGGAGTCCTTTGCTTCACAGGGTAAGTAGTAAAAATCACAACTTTGTGACAATTTTTTTTGTTAATAGTTTCCCTATTGTGATCAGTAAAAAAAAGATCACGTTTTGTTCAGACAGAGTTGGAATCAGTGTAATAAGATTATACTTAGGGTGTGTTCACACTTGGCAGGTTTGGTTCGATTAAAACAAACTCTGGTGTGATTGCTCTGTTAGTGCGGTTCATTTGAATAAGTGTGAACGCTGCCATCCCAAACCTGGTGCGCACCAAACAGGTGGACCGAGAACCACGTATTTAGGTGTAGTTCAACTGAAATATGAATGCAACATGGACCAAAGACATCTAAAAGATCCAAAAACTGGATGTAATTTCACAAGATGCGACCCTAAAAAGGACCGAATCCTCAAGCATACCTGGTTCTTCTCGTCATAGTCACCATGTGTCCATTACAGTTCGGGACAGGCATCGGAACCGCGTCTCCTTAAAGCAGTTTTTCGTTTATGTATGTGACAGTCCTCAGCTGGTAAAAATACTACCATATAAACATGCATACAACAAGCACATTTAGTCCAGTACACAGCATTGTTCAAATGTTCAGTAAGTTCCGCCGCAAAATATGCTGTATGTCAGCATAAAAGCTGTCCAATCCAATCAGACCTTATGCCTTTTGTGTTGTAGCTTTAGGTTCGGTGTTAAAAATGAAAGCGAACCAGGACTAAATGTATAATTTTCTTTTTTGGTCTGGACCAAGAGAACTGAACTACACGTGTGAACACACACCCTAAGTGTCCCAGAATTTAATTTATTTGTAATTGTTTTTGAGGTTATATTGACATTTTAATGTGCTTAGAAGCACAATTCTATATCCTATCAGGAAATTCAACAGAAATCTCAAGGAGTTTGTAAGTATTCAAATTGTCAGGTATCATTCCATAGGTTCAGTAGGGTTTCCATTGAGAAAGATGTCATCCTGCCATCAAAATATATGGTCACCAAACAGCTGTCAAACTTCAGATTCACCACTGATGATGGGAATCATCACAAGAACTGATTTTTTTCCCCCCGAAGTAATATGAAGACGTAGCTGATATAGTTTTGTTGGCAGTCAGTCATGGATTTGAAGATGGAGAAGAAACAGAATCTTGTTGGAATCACAGACCTGAGATGATAAATGCATAAGTGGATTTTTATGTTTGCAGTGAAACCGTGGAATTTTCAAGAAACAGGAATAGAATAAGATGTGAATCTATTTCAGGAATGTAGGGGTGACTTTTTTTCCGGCTTTATGTGTAAGGCATGAAACGGAAATTGCGATGTACATCCGAGTGGCTTCTCGAATGAGGAAAAAAAAAAATGTAGGGCGGGACTTGATTTTGTCTATCAGGAATTGGTTGGACCGTTGTCGTTTGCTTATTGCAAACGTCTCATGTGAGTGACAGGTGTCCGGAGGGGAAGGATTGAAACTCGCCTGGCTGTTGGACAACCTTATTGGCCAGCCTTCTCTTCTCTGACAACGTGTACATCAGTGCGATGTCGTTGTGAGGGGACACTAAATCATGTTTTTGATTTAAAGATTACAAGGGCACATTTAAAAAATAATGATGTGCACAGATAATTTTTAATAAATACTGCAACATTCCATAAAATGGTGACATAAGAACTACATCTGAACAATGAATTCATGGTTTGCCTCATTGTTCATGCCATCCAGTGTATTTTTTCCACCACATTTATTTAAATGTGCAACGTGGGATGAATAATTTGTACATTCCCCCAACCCCACCCCCCAAAAAACATTATACATGCTGTAAATAGCATAATGCTTCCAGTGTGGACAGCAGATTTTCTGACTTTTTGATTTCAATTTCATAGTGTTCCCTTAAAGGAGGCATTGAGGACTAGAAAAGCAAGTATGCCATACACATTATGTGTATGAACAGTATCACAGGTGCATAAGTATGGATTTTTACAGCATCTTTCAGACTGATCTCAATCCTGGATACTGTTTTGCCATAGTGATGTCAATGCTAGTACAACGGGTGTACCAGCTCATCACCTGTGCAAAACCCGTTTCTTGCCGTGCGCAAAGATGCTTTTCAGCATGACTTTTTGGACTTATTGGACTTTGATGTTGAAGGATGTTGCCCAAAGCTTCTTAAATTCTAGAGATCTGAGAAACCATATGGATCCTTGAGTGGATAGGACAATTTGGTAATGCTTCAGCATTACTCAACAATTTGAGACTAGATTGTCTTTCACCAAGAGATGTCTTTTATGATTGCTGAACATTAGACGGCCTCCCCTGGATTTTCATGGAAATGTGACGTTTCAACAGAAATATATGGTAATGTCCTTTAAATACCGGTAAGAAGAATGACACAAGAACTGTTTCCGCAAGTCTAAATCAGCGTCTACTTAACCAGAAAAGGTGTCTGTGAAAACAAACTTTATCTTTTACTGTTTGGTAGTAGGTCAAATGGAAACAAATGTTGAAGCAAACATCAACATTTTGGTGGAATCATCAATCTTCATCAAATTTCATTCAAATTTGTGTTCCTCAACAGTTTATGCCCTGTGGTTAGCTGGTAAATAAATAAAATTACTGTGATCTGACCTGTTTAAACAGGTACAAACTGCTTATAAAAAACACAATGCCTGACAATGCACTTTTTTGGAACAGGGTGGACATATTTCAGACATTCTGCTGCTCTAGAAGAAATATAAGATCTTTCAGACATAGGAATATGTTTTTGTATATTTGCAATATTTTGAAATGAACATGTTTTATGAGCTTATTCTGTCCTTATAGGAAAGATTCCGAGACAACCTCCACTGCCAGAATGGAAAGACATCATAGAATATTTGAAATACCTGAATCTTGATGAGCCCATTATTGGTAAGATGACTTTATCACCAAAATTGGTTAAGATACCACTGAAATGATGATGAGTTAAAGAGTCTTAAAGGGATAGTTCACCCAATAATGAAAGTTTAGTCATCATTTACTCACCTCATGTCTTTCCAAACCTGTATGATTTTCTTTCTTTTGTAGAACACAAAAAGAAGATATATTGAAAAATGTTAAAAACTGTTTTTTCCTATACAATGGAACACAATTGGGTCCAAAATAACACTGGAATTTGGTACCGATTGACTTTCATTGTATGGCCAAAAACAAATACCGAAACATTTTTCAAAATATCTTCTTTCATGTTCCGCAGAAGAAAACCAATCATATGGAATGACATGAGGTGTGATGATAATGTTTATTTTTGGGTGAACTATTCATTATTTCACAATTGAATAAACCGCTTACTCTTCCTCCTTTCTTTGTTCAGGTCTCGGCTCCCTGAAACAGATCCCAG
The DNA here is from genome assembly GCA_039654105.1 of Coreius guichenoti. Classification (NCBI taxonomy): domain Eukaryota; kingdom Metazoa; phylum Chordata; class Actinopteri; order Cypriniformes; family Gobionidae; genus Coreius; species Coreius guichenoti. The sequence continues at coordinate 35,798,219 of CM077184.1, forward strand.
ATCATGTCACTGACGATGGCAAATCCGTGCTAAAATACAAGTGCCGATTGTGTGCCGTTGATATGGACCTTTTTAGTATGGTTGCCCATATCGTTGGACGCAAGCACCGACAAAAATACTTGGTATGGTGGCATCGTTCCTCATTTTAATTTTAACCTTATTCTGTTCAGAGTAAAATAAAGTGGTTACATTAGATCTGTCTTATCAGGAACTGAAAAGGCCAGACTTGGTGACATGGCATGACAACGCACAGAAACAGCCAGGTCTCGTTGCCAGAGCCAAAGCTGCAGTAGTCGAAAAGCAGGAGGGATGGGGAACACCAGTGGTATTAACATCTTTGTTGCTTATAAAATTATTTTTAATAGTTTTACATAGAACATCTAGAAATATGAATTACTATTCAGCTGTAATTTCATTTCAGGCACTCAGAAGAGACATATTTACAAATTTCCAAGGTGAAAATTTGACTTTTAAAGAGCAACTGACTTTTTTCCATACAGAATTCCAGTTTGTGTACAATTTTAAACAGAATGTTGTACCTTACAGGAAGAGATTTACAGTCCAGTGTTCATGAACAACCCCACTATGGACAAGACTCTAGTAGGGAGTCACCTTTGGCTAAAGATATTCATAAACAGACGTACTTGAAAGAACAGGGAAGACCATATTATACTGGTGAAGAGTATGACCAGTATGATAGACCTAATCCAGATGATGCAATCCGCCAGCAATCCTATCCAGAAGGAAACCGACATCAAAAACCATATGAAGAAGCTGAAATGCGAGGAAGAGGCTTACGAGGGGATAATTATCCTGACAGAGCTGAAAGAGAAATGCATACTAGGCCCTATGCAGACCAGGGTGGAAGGAGACTTCGAGAAGACTATGAAGAAGTTCTTGGCCAAGGACAGTTCTCAAGAGGTGATAGACATGTGTCTATAGATGTCCAAGAGAAAGTTTATAATGAAGGCGTGCCAAGAAACCGATTTAATGACAAAGACCTCCGAATCCAGCGCCCTGGAGAATCCAAATATCAGGCAGAGCAAATGGAATGTAGGCGATACGCAGCTTATGAAGAGGAAAAACCTGCCACAAAACCCATGCCAATGCATGGAAGAAGCTTTCATGACGAGGAGAGAAGAGGGACTGTCAGAGAATTGCACAGAGGGACTTGGGACAATGCTAATGAGATGCAAGGTTACCCCCACATGCTTGAGCCCAGAGATCCAAGAGCATATTCACAGGAAGCGGTTCCAGCTAAAAAGAAAAAGAAGAGCAGATTCTCTGATGCAACCGCAGAGGAAATAGCACTCGCACATATGAGGTGGCTTGTTGATCTTTTCATAAAGTCATTCAGAAAATCATAAACTTTGTTGCACAGTGTTATGCAATTTGATGCAATTATTAGTATTTTTACACCAATTTGCATTAGTCTGTCGTCTTCAATTGTTTTTTTGTTTTTTACAATTCTTATTTTAGACATTCTAAAAAACCCAGCCAAAAAGAGAAGCCAAGAGGAGCGCAGTTCAGAGCAAATTCTCCACCTCCGGTAAAGCCACTAACCCCTTGGGTTTACACTCAAAAACAGTACATTGTGTATAAAATGTTATATTTTAAGATGTTTTAAATGTGTTGTATAGGTATTTTGATGACACACTTGACTCATTAAGTGCATTTACATGCAGTTTAAGTTCGATTTCAGTTAGACTAAAGTAATAATTTTGTCTTTTTAATAGGGATGCACGATATATCGGCCACCATATCGGTATCTGCCGATATATGTTCATTTTTAATGTTATCGTTATCGGCCCGATAAGAAAATCTGGCCGATATATTAAAGCCAATAAATAATGGATTATTTCCTTCCGCTGAAGGCATGATGGTTCAACATGATGGTTTTGAATTGCTTGAAATATGATTGGAATCTATTCAAAAAATTGAAAATACAGTTAAATTGCAACATGTGCAGCGCAAGTCTGTCAAATAGGCTACATAAAATTATAATGTGAACGTTATAATTGTGTACTTGGGACATGGCTTTTAATGGTGAGACTTTTGTTTTTGTATTCAGGCTTTCAAAAATTATATAAAAATTTGTATTTATATTTATTAGCCATTATATCGGTTATTGGCTCTCAAATATTAAGAATTTTCAGTTTCGGACAAAGTTTTCATATCAGTGCATCCATACTTTTTAAAATATTATGTATACACTTGAGTCTGTTTTTGTGAAGTCCGACTAATGGTGTGTTAATATTTAGTGTTATTCAGTGAATTTTCATGGCCGAATTCCAGTCATTTCAATAGGAATCCATGTGATTGCGAATTTCGCCTAAGTGAAAAAAATTTCCCCACACAGATTTCGCAACAGGTTCACGCAAATTTGCCAAGTCGACCAACAGAAAGATGCTCTGTTTAAAAGGGACTTCTGTGTAAACTGTGCTTCATACATCGCTACACTATTGATAGCAAATGGATCTTTTTTGTTAGTGAAATTTCGCTATTTTGCTCCTTAACAGAAGTAGATAATGTGATTATCCAGCATGTATACACCTTAATCAGCCTACAATTGGCTTTGACTGTCTTACGTATTTAATATTTCAAATATTCAGTCATGCATTTTATCATATATATATATATATATATATATATATATATATATTTGGATTGTAGCTTGACTATGCAAAAACCTGCTGTAGCTCAACTATAACTATGTAAATGTACTTGGTGTCCGTTGCAATTCTCATGTTATTCTCCTCTATATAGTCATTCAATAACCAATTTGTGGATCCTGGAAGTACATCCCAATCCCATCTTGATCCAAAACATGAAAACGTTCTGGACATACTTGTGAGTACAGAATATTTGACCAACATAACAAAAATACCTGACTTAATAGACTTAATTTAAACATATTCTTTTTAAATTACAGAGTGACATCCAGATCGAAAATATGGATGACGCCAGATTTCTTAAAGAAAAGCTGTGCACAGTTTTGAAAGAGTTCCAAGCCAAAAAATCCGGAGCAGATGGGGTGAGCACAGTGTTATCTTTTAAGAATCATTCTCATTTAATTCAGTCTAAATTATTATCTTTTTGTTGTCCTTCATCTAAAGGGCCCATCTTCACAATCTGCCAGTGATCACAGAGGGGTAAAGCAGACGGACCAACGCAGAGATGCCTATAAAGACCCAAGGGATGATCCAGATGGCATGTATTCAGAAAACAGAGGTTTCCAAGAGATCAGACGATATGAAAACGATCCCAGAAGTTTCCAAGAATCCAGACAATATGGAGATGACCCTAGAGATTTTCGAGATGTCCGACAAAGTGAGGATGACCCCAGAGGTCTTAGAGAGACCAGGCATTATGAAGATGATTACAAGGAGCCAAACCGATTTGATGGTTATCCCAGTGGTCTTCAAGAAGCAAGGCCATACGCTGATGATCCCAGAGGATTTCAAAAGTCAAGGTTACAAGAGAACCCTCAAGGTCTTCCAGAGAGGAGACGATATGATGAAGATCCTAGAGAAAAGGAACAACATTACGAAGACTATTCAAGAGCTTCCAGAGAAGCAGCTCCAAGAAGAACTCAAGAGACAAGATATTATGAAGGTGATTACAGAGGCTTTGGAAAATTGGATTCTGAAAGAAGACGATCATTTGAGCATTTTGAGGGCAGAGGCCCTGCAGGTGTTGAGAGAGGTTTTCAAGGTAAACTAGTCTTCCTGAGGAGCAGATGATAGTATTTACAGGATTTCCGTATTTCTAAGAATTTGGAACGATTTTTTCCCCACACTTTCTGAACTAGTATAATTTTTTTCCTGTATTCGTCATGATCTCCTGATTGATTCCTCCTGATTATCTTGTTTTCAGAGAGCTTTGGCAAGCCTCCTGGTAATTTCCCACCAGCTTCTCTACAAGAAGAAGCAAGGATGTATGTTGGGAGAGCACAGCAGAGGTCCCATCAGAATGACCGTCAAACTGGCGATGAACCCTACGACCCGTTCCACCCATCATCCTCACCGCCTCCAGAAGCGAGCACCTCCACCAGTCTTGACAAGATTGCCTCAACTCTTCTGGAGCTTGTGGCTCGTAGATAGTTAAGCTGATGAGTCGGATACTTTATGATGTGATATGGTTTTAGCTTAGCCTACAGTGATTGATCTTCTAGTAAATAGAATACTGTTTTCTGCTATTTCTCATTGCTTTTTTTGTTTGTAATGTTAAAGGGTTAGTTCACCCAAAAATAAAATTCTGTCATTAATTACCCTCATGTCGTTCCAAACCCGTAAGACCTTTTTAGATATTTTTAGATAAATTTAGATATTTTTGATGAAATCTGAGAGCTTTCTGAACCACCCATAGACAGCAATTAAATTACCACTTTCAAGGTCCAGAAAGGTAGTAAAAACATTGTTAAAATAGTCCATGTGACTCCAGTGGTTCAACCTTAATGTTATGAAGCGACGAGAATACTTTTTGTGTGCAAAAAACAAACAAAAAAATACTGACTTTATTCAACAATTTCTTCACTTCTGTGTCAGTCTCCTATGCAGTTTACGTTGTAAATACAGTACAGCACTTCCGAGTTCTACAGCAGAACGCCGGCTCACCATTGGCCGATGCTGTTCACGTGAGCACCACGACGCAGGAGCTGGCCAATAATGAGGCGCCGCTTTGACGTATAACTCGGAAGCGCTGTACTGGTTTTACTACGCGAATAGCGTAGGAGAATGACGTTGAAGAGATTAGTGAATAAAGTCGTTATTTTTTTTGTGCACAAAAAGTATTCTTGTCGCTTCATAACATTAAGGTTGAACCACTGTAGTCATATGGACGATTTTAACAATGTTTTTACCTTTCTGGACCTTGAAAGTGGTAATTAAATTGCTGTCTATGGAGGGGACAGAAAGCTCTCAGATTTCATCAAAAATATATTCATTTGTGTTCTGAAGATGAACGAAGGTCTTACAGGTTTGGAACGACATGAGGGTGAGTAATTAATGACAGAATTTTATTTTTGGGTGAACTATCCCTTTAAGATTTGTAGCCTAGTTTCTATTGTCTTTTCAATTGTTTTGTGTATTGTGAAATTGTAATGGGTTTCGTTCAAATGGTTTGATAATGTTGATTTAAAAAAAAAATAAACTGTTCAACCAAATCTTGAATCTTTTTTTTTTATCAATATTTACATTTCTATTAAACTAACATTGGTTGTAGTGCCCTGATTTCAAAGACCTAGTGCCTAAATGCCAACCCCTTGTATGTTAAAAGTAATTTCTGTAAATTCTGTCTTCAAACATCACATAACATTCATATTTTTGTGTAAACAGCTAAATACAAAACTGGATTCAGTTATTATATAGATTTATAATGAAGATAGATTTTTAACTGTTGTTTGTTTGTTGGTACAAGGCTATTTTCCCATATAAATATTACATTTGTTATGTTTGTATGCGTATATTGGCCTATACATACACATATATACTTATTTTTTTACTGGTTCAGAATGAAATTCTGAGAAGAAGCTCTTTTTCTTTTGATTCCACGGAGACAATCGGGAGAAATGCCAACAATTAAATGGACAGCAGCTATAATAACAGTTCTACCCAACGCAAACGCATACATGGGATGCTGAATTGAGGAACATTCACATTCAATGGCGCCAACGGCGAGTACGTCACGGCAAACGTAGCACTTCTTCCGGTTTAAAAAAAAGTTGTCAAATCGTCGGCCATCTTGGTTGCTGTAACAGCCTGAAATAAATTAAATATTACGACGAACCGGACTACACTACGATTTCATCGCCTAAAGTGAGTATAAAAATTAAAGACTTTGCTGCGTTTCTCTTCGCTTGCTATCTACCGTTCAGTTTCTATAAAGCGGGTGTCGTTTTGAGCTCGTGGTCCAATAAAAGTTTTCATCCAATGGACGATTGTTTTGGAGGATGAACATAGGCGCCATTTCCCTCCTCGCTCTCTGAAGCGCTTATTGGTGGCTAGTGGAAGGGAATGGAGGCGGTCAGGAAACTGTTGGACATTGGTCGCCATTTTGGCTCTCTAGCGTAAATGACTTCTATTGGCTCACTGGTTCATTTTGAGCCTAAATGGTGGCAGTTTCTTAACTACCAGAACCCCTAGAAACCTTGATTGGTGGAATCTAGTCCGAGGTTTGATTGGTCTGAAGGACAGATCCAAACGTAGTCTTTATTGGTTAGACTGTCTTTACACCGCTTTACAAATATTTTAGGAAAACTCGCTCAAAGCCTTCCGAAATCATCATTATTTCACTTCTACTAATTTGACGAGAATCACAGTCGTTGCGGCCTGCTAACGTAGCAAGCACTGTCTCCTACATTTATGCAGCTCTTTTTATAGTCATTATCTGTTCGTACAATCTTATCGACTGAAGATGTAAATCAGCCTTACAATAAAAATGATATCGGTCACTATGGGTTTCATCCATAACAATATTAGACACACACATACTGATTGTTTGTATGGTTTCGGTTAGCATGTCTCCCGGTAGCCTGCAAATGCTTTGTCGACTTCGTTAGGGAAATGTTATTTCTAGCTATGTGCTGTATATCACCACTTATCAAAGGTGGAAGAAATTCTATTTTCTGTGTATTTTCATTTTGCAGAATGTGCCGGTGGTGTTATCGTATAGTGCAGATATAAATACGCTTTTAATTGTTCCTCTACTGAATGAGAATAGAAAAATAAAATAAAATACGAACGCCTTAATTATGATATTTAGCAATGGATGTAACTTAAGACGTAAATTACATGTTTTTAATGTAGCAGGTTAAATGGAGGTCAATTCATGGCACATGAACTCACTGTTTACATTACAAGTGATTCATCAGTGAGCCTTTCAAGGCAGCCGTACAAGCAAAATGATTGCTTATTGACCTTGATTTTACAAGAATCATAATGGCATTCATGGTAACTCTTGCCATAATCTTTCAACACTGTTGCTGTAAATAATTGACCTGCCTTCTAGATGTATTTCAACAACAACAATGTATTGGAAGGATTGTGCTGCTGCAGTTTGAGTTGCTTCATCTTTACAATGTGAAGGTTAGCCCACATTTTGATTTTCATCTCTCACATAATTAAAAGAGGCATGGGTTTGGTGAATTGGAGGTTGTGTGGGCTGGTTTGCATGTGGGAACATGAAGTTTCTGGAAATAAAGAGACCAGTCAGAATCAATTGATGCTGTACAATGCAAAAGAACAGCAAGTTAAGGTGCGGTCACATTTCACGGGCAAAAAAAGTCCATTATTAAAAATGTGAAGCACAGCTCACAGAACTTTCAAACCAAGCATCTTTCTGTCAGTCAAAGTGGTGAATCCACATAAACAATATTTGATGCACAGAGGAGATCTTTTGCTCTTGTGTAAAAATTCAGTATCATGTGGATTCATATTGAAGACTATTTCACATGCTGAAAGACAAAAATGTGACCATTGTCTTGTTTTTCTTCACTGTTAGTCTTGTTCTTGTAGGAATTACCAAAATAAAGTGAAAAGTTAACAAATAAGTGATTGTAGTAGTTGCATAGCTTGCATAATGTTGTTCATATGATGAGATTGTGCTGTATGGTTACACATAACAATTTAACATGGCCCTTTAGGTCTACTTTATATTTATTTATGGCGTTACTAACGTCGAGTTTAGGTTGTATGTGCTGCACTGCATGCATGTCCCTGCACTCAAATGAGACTGCAAGTCTGACCCGAGTGACTTTCCACTTTAAATCATGCGGCTACAGCATGCGGCATCCTCTTTGAGACCGCACTGAGCCAATCGCTGTTCGTAGGCTCATTTGCATCATCGCACGCCCGGCCACTCCGCTCCTCCGAGGGGCGGGCTTTAGAGACATTTAGTTTGACATTGTAAATAAGCAAGGGACAGTTGTTTGAGAAGTCAGTTGTTCAGTCCAGCTCCGTCCAGCCACAGTAGAGAAGACAATCTGCAGGGGACAAATTTTCCAAGGCTCACTAACCGAGGCGATCGTCCGCTCTCCCCGCGTCCTTTGTACAACTTTCTGCTGCTTTTGTCTGGTGGTTTTTTTTTCTCTCTCGTTCTTTTCGTTCCCTGACCCCTATCCTGCTGCTCAAGGTAACTTAAAACAGGAAGTTGAGTGTCTGTGAAAGGGGGCGGAGTGGAGAGGGTCAGCAGGGAGGAGGGGAATGACACTGCCTAAAGACGGCTGGTTCGACCAATAGCGGGAGAGACAGACTCGGGCTCATTTGAAGAATCCATCAAGAGGGTGGGATTTTAGAGATAGGCGGTCCGAGAGTATCGTTTAGCAAGCTAGATTGATTACACTCGAGTGTTAAAGGGAAAGCAGTCAGGAGATTTTTGTCCCGACTTGTTCTACTGCTCTGCATTGCTCTCACACTTTTGTTTCTTTTCATCCTTCTCTTTTTCTCTACCTCTCCCTCACTTTCTCGCCTGTTTTTCCGGTCACTCGCAGAGCCAGGGGTCAGCTGAAAGACAAACAGTAGGGTTGCCAGGCAGAGGCCAACTCCAGGCTCCAGGCGGCTTCAGGGGACTCGGACGGGAGGAATGGGAGGGGGTTGTGTGTTTAGGAAAGGGGGGAGGGGGGTGGCTGAAGAAGATGGGCTAGTTGAAGGGGGAGGGGTTGGAAAGGGGGGCGGTAGGTGATCGCGCTCCCCTCTGCTCGGGGCTTTGAACACAGCGGTGGATCGCCTATCCCACACAGCCTTTTGTCTCCTCTTGGGACAGAGCCTGTGGAATAAAGACACTTATGGAGACTTTCGAGATGTCCTCTTCTGGCACGGCATATGAAGGGCATGGGGTAAGTATGACTTGCGACTGCAATCAGACAGTAAAGCTCTTTCCCTCACTCTCTCTCTCTCTCTCTCTCTCGCTGCAGTAATGGGATGCTTCCTCTGTCCTCCGCTGCGCTTTTCTCCTCCTCCTTTCGTCCTCTACTTTTCCCCTTGCTTGAAATCTGAGTGTACTTCTTTGTGTTTTCTCTCCTGTTCATTTTTTAAGTCCTTAACCTGACTACAAATGTTTGACATGATGTAAACAATAACTAGCTGGAAATTCCACAGTTTTTGCATACGTCATTTTAACTTTTTAACGCCGTACTCTTTGATCGCAAGTTCATCTTGTTCAGGTTTACTTCGGACTTCTTGAAGGTCCCGTGCCGTCGAGTATCTCCGCTACATCTATGATGCTTAGAGATACAGATAGACATGATGATCCTGGCTGCATAGGACCGCTAGTCCCGGTTCACCTTTCAAGGCCCAGTTTCGTGTCTTGTTTACACTTTCGTGACAGTGAGAAAGAGCAGAGGACCGTATGGATGTGGTCTCCACATGACCAACATGGATTGGGGTTTATGTGGGGACTCTTCGCCCCCTTAGTTCATCATGTACAGGCAGTTGTCCTCTCACGATGCCTTGTTACAGAATACAGTCGGATTAAAGTCTCTTTTCCGCTTGAGCACTAGAAAGTTTCCATTAGTGATGGTATTATGGTCCTCCTGGGGAAAGGAGTTACTAAAAATAACTCTAGGTAGAGCTTTGACTGCTGTGTCTCAGCGTGATGTGTTCGGTTAAGACTTTATCATTTTAGCTCCTTACTGCACCAGATTGCATAAATGTTCAAGGGTAAAATGTCACACCTGACTAACGTTTTTGCATGTTCCCGGAGCTTCACACTTTAGGTTGTTTTGAAATGTCAGTGCAGAACCTTTAAAGTTTACAGTTGGGTTTCTGGTGCTGGCGTTGGCACGCCGTCGCACCTTGCCGTAGCTAACGGGCCCATCGGTGGATGAAGGTCACAGGAATGTGAGAGCGGCTCCCGCATTCGATCTGTCAGCAGGGAGAGTGTGAGACCAAGAGGACAGTGCATCCCTCAGGGGCGCACAGACAAGAGGGGGCCATTCACCATCACACTTCTCTAGGGACGCCATCATTGCACACACTAGGGTCGCCAAATTGCTGCAGTGAAAGTTGAAAAACCAGTCTCCAATCTTTCTTTCTGTGCTATAGTATATTCCTCACTCACTCTCACTCCCTCCCCATATACTGTGTTTTTTTTTTTTCTCTTTTTTGCTTACTGCTAAATGACCTTGAGAGTTCAGGGACGGCTTCCTAGAGTCGACGTGAGGCCAAACCAAGGGCAACTTTGGAATGATTGATCCGTGAGATCAGAGTGGCGTTATTGTCCAGCCCCTATGTTTTTTGCTCCGAACAAGAACAGCTATTTGTCGGTTAATTTGTAATTCATTGCCGGGTGCCTGGGTGCATTTTGTTGTGTCCGAGTCGATGATTAACCAGTACCCGCAGCAGGCTTTGTGGGTTGTTTTATACCAGCTGGCCTTTCTGAGTGAATGTTTGTGTAGTTAATAAGTCCAGAATGTAGCTTTAGAAATGTGACCTTTCTGTATTATCTGTGTGCTGTAATTTTATTTAATGAGGCTGGTTTAGAATCAGGGACTTATACGAGTTATATGTAATAAAAAGAGTTGTCGGTAAGTACGTTTACATGTTATAAGCAGGTTTTTGCATAGTTGAGCTACACCTATTCCAGTAAACATGACACAAGGCGTAATGTGTTATAAAAAGTGTTGTCAATAAGTTACACACATGCAGTTATAAGCTGTTTTTTTTACGTTGCTGACCTAGGTCTTTACATGACACAATATGTGATTGATTATTTAAATGATTAAATCCACATCACACCAATTGTAATCCGATTAATGCAACGTTTTTACTCAAAGTTTTCTAATGGATGTTTTCAAAAACGTTTCACCAGGAATTACCTTAATTTTCTTTCAAGTATTTAAATGAGAAATATTATATAATGTTTTTCATTACTACTGTATGTTACTACTATTTATTTCTTGTAAAATACATTGATCTTGCCATGAAAATAGCCGTAGATGCTGGTATGGCAATAAAAACTAACAAATACATGCTGGGCGAAACCCAGTTGCTGTCAAATTATCAGCCGACTGACAGTTTTATTTTATTTTATTTTATTTTATTTATCCTTTATTTAACCAGGAGAATCCCATTGAGATATTGCTATCTCTTCTTCCAGAGAGACCTGGTCAAGACGGCAGCACATAAAGTTTCACACAGAGAGAATCACAAAATAACAATACCACAAATTACTTGTTCAAAATTGATAAATAAAATCAAAATCAAGAAAAACAACTACAAGTGTCCTTTAAACTTTGTGCAAGATGCATCTAAAAATGCTCAAAGGTGGCAGTGCATGTAGATTAAGTATTTATTCCAAGCCCAAGGAGCATAAAAAGAAAAAGCACACAGCCAAATATGAGAACCAGATCTAGTGCAATAACGGATTGCAATAAAAGATTTAAAATTTACCTAAAAAAGCCTTTGCAATAAATAAATACATATGCAACTTTGATGTAAAGATTGAAAGTTCATTTAAATGCATTTAAAAGCTCTGGAATGCTCCTATATTAGATAAGATTGAATTTCTTCTATGTGCATGCATTGTTTGAAATTGGTATGCATTTAGTTTTGGTTTTCCTAATCCGTCTAGGAGAGGCATGCTAGAGATGAGGAATGTGAGCAAAAACAAGATGAAAAATTCTTCTCAAATGTAAACGGTTCAGGGATTAAGTTTGATTTGCACTTGTCAAACAAAAAAGCAGACTTTAAAATAAAGTCTATTGTTTTGTAGCTTTTTAAGTCCTGGCTGTTAAAATTAGGCTCACTTTAGAGGTGAGCGTCAATGTCTGAAGGTATCTTAGATCTCAAGTCAACACAACCGGCCTGGACTGGCATCCATAACTTCGGCATTGTCTTAATCGGATAGCTGATTTAAATCTCTCCAGCATGAGAAAGAGATTGTTCTAAATTTTTATCTGCCTTTTAAGATACAGCCCAAACTGTATATATAAAAGGTAGGCTAATTGTAACTGTAGGCCTATGTGAAGTTATTCTGTTGTGTTTGTGTCACAGCACGGCATGACTCTCCTCCTTGGAGGCCTGAGGCCACACTTTCTCTAACCTTTAAATATCTGCCGCACAACCAGCTTAACTCATCCTCTCATCAAGGGGGTTATTTGTGATATCTCAAGTCTTTGAGAACCTCTCATCCTTGATCACATTGAAATGTTTGAGCGTTCATTTGCTGCAGTCCTTCTGCACGACGAAAGCCGGGCTGGCAGTGATGTTCTTGCTGATTCAGCCTCTGCTAACGGCATTGACTTTCTGAGACACAGAGCACCAGCGGTCATTGCCGTCGAGGCAACCGAACAGGTCAGGAGAAATCCAACACCACCGTTGCGTTCTGACTTGCTGAAGGACGATCGTGCACGTGCACTTTTTGTTTCCGCCTACAAGTCTGAAGTTCGTATGATTTACATTGTGATGATGTTCTGTTGCAGATGGGTCAATGACATGACACTTTTACTTATTTATTTTATTCGTATTTTAATATATTTAAAAATACATTAAAATACAATTCATATATACAATTATTTAAATGCACATCTATGATTAGCATGTTTCTAATTTCTAAATGAAAATAAAGTAAAAAATGTCAAGGTGATACAAGTAATTGAAGAAAAACTCTTGAAATGAAAACCTTGATAAGTTCTGTAATTTGACTCAATTTGTTATTATTTCTTTAATATTTTAACAATCGCTTCACTGTATCCAGCCTGTTGATATTTTAAAACCTCAAAGGTCCTAACGTTAAAAAAAAAAAAATTTTGTCATTTGACCCAGTTAAAGGGATAGTTCACCCAAAAATGAATTTTTTTTTTCTCACCCTCCAGTTGTTCCAAACCTGTATACATTTTTTTGTTCTGCTGAACACAAAGGAAAATATTTTGAAGAAAGTTTGTAACCAGGCAGCTTTGGGGCACCATTGACTTCCTTAGTAGGAAAAAAATAATATGGAAGTCAGTGGTGCCCCAGAACTGTTCAGTTTCAAAAATATCTTCCTTTGTGTTAAACAGAACAAAGAAATTTATACAGGTTTGGAACCACTTGAGGGTGAGTAAGACAGAATTTTCATTTTTGGGTGAACTATCCCTTTAAGGGTCCCCAAGTTTTTATTATTATTTTGCTTTAACACAATACAAAACATTCTAACCTCATAAAACAAGCGTTCTACCCACAACAGAGTCAGAGGGCTCGCATTTCCCATCTCAGGTTGTGTGTCTCAATCTGGTTAAAAGAGTCAAAAATAGCTCCCACTCAAGCAGCTGGTCTAGGCGAGCTTTGATTTAACCTATTTATGTCTCCTTTAATGGAGTGTTATCTCATTTAATTTGCCTCACAATTTCCCAGGTCCGTGACAGTAATTGCCACTGTTATCGCCTGCTAATTAGCCAGCTAGTTTTCTTAATGGTCTTACTTGAGATGTTAAATTATCATTTCTTATCAGGCCGGCGCTGGCACATCAACACTCGCAGATGTACAGCAGAAGACCATCACAAGATCGACACCTGATGCAGTTGCTTCCCAGCAGCAGAGTGGCCGCTGATGCTTTTTCTTGTTATATGCATGCTTATAAATTTGATTGACAGTTGATGGCTTCAGTCAAGCCTGAAATGAGTCTAGAGCTTATTGACAGCGGAGTCACATGACTCATTGACTTCACCTTGTCTAATGCCACTGATCATTATTGTTTTGAAGACAAATAAAGACTGTGACACCTAAACATGATTTTTTTTTTTGCTATCGCAGGGCGTTCGCAAACCATCCTAATGCTTCGATATATGTAAGAGGAATAAGAGATAAAAGCAGGTCACCGCTTATCGCCAGTGATCACGCACGTTTTACTGTGTTGCTCCTCAGGTTGACCTACATAGTGTGGCTGCTCAGCAGTCCGACTGCTCCCCCTCCATTAAGCCCTTGGCAGTTTGTCTTGTTATTGGATTATGGCTGAACTGCACGAGTCCGAGTACTTTTTTACTGCCTCGCTCCTGCTCCTGTGGCACCCCACCCTGCTATTTTAGGCCCTGTGTTGTCTTCCAGAGAAAGAGAGAGATGCTTTGTAGCGTCAGTGGCAGCGCAAGCTCAGGCAGGCTGCCTGCAGAATTCCTCACATGCCATAGTAACCTGCCAGCTTTGCTCCTCTTGCATTTTTGGTTTGTGTTAGTTTGTGTTTGGATTGTCTCCGTTGCGTCAGTGCCGGGCAGTACTGTCAGATCGGCACATTTGGTCCGGCTCCAAAGCTATTTGGGTATCCAGATGTGCACTCCAGGCTTCAGGCCACTGGCATGGAGGAGGACTTTGTTCTCCAGGTTTTTCACATATGGATTCCTGGCTTGGTTTACACACGGCTGAGTTGACCAATCGCCCCATCATCAATTGCATTTTACTGTAGTGACGCACAGACTATCACACAAAATTATTCAGACTTTTTCAACTCCAACTGAACAGTGTATAATGTGGTTTATTATCTCAAAGCTCAAAAAGATTGCGTCAATTAATGAGGCTTGTATGTGAACTTTAAACCTGACTTGTCTTGTTTTCTCTCCCTCTTTATCTCCTAGCAGATCTGGAGATGTCGGCAGACTCATTTGGAGCAGGTGGCAGCGATGCCCAGCAGAGCCTACAGACCTTTTGGCCCAGAGTGATGGAAGAAATCAGGAATCTTACCGTGGTATGTGTTTCTCCTAGCTTTTTTTTAATCTGCTTTATTCTCACTCACATAGAGTATAAACACTGCCTTTTGCAGCCAAGTTAGCCAACTATGTAGTAACTCAACAAGAGTCTACCACTTTTCATTAATGGCAATTACTAATGTTCTAGCGAGTTCTCCTCTAATGCACTCTCGCACTGTTTCAGAAGGATTTCCGTGTGCAAGAGCTTCCTCTTGCTCGCATCAAGAAAATTATGAAACTGGATGAGGATGTGAAGGTAAGAGCAGGCGAGCTGAATCAACACAATCTAAGCTGATGTCAGCACACTTCCTGTCTTTCATTCTAGAGAAAGCAGCAGCCTGGCGTTTGTCGGCTGTACATCAAGTGGCCAGTTGCGTCAATAATTAGTGGAGTTTGCTATGGCAAGCCTCACTATTACTATTACTCTAGGTTTGTTCAAATTCTTAGCCGTAAGTATTAATGTTCTGCATGTTTTGCACTCTTTGTTTTACGGCCATGAATGATACATCAAATCATGTAGCTTGAGGAGAGGTTTCTTGTGTCTTAAGCGACCTGACTTGCCTGCCAAAATAAGACAGCCAAAGAAATCCCAGGGACTTTGTTGGAGAGCTCTGAGCCATTTCAAGGAACCCTTTGGGATAGTTATAGAAACAAATATTACTGAATTTTCGGTTTTGGCTGAAATAGTTTTGGAGGGTTAAATTCATTGACAGAAACGATTATCTTTTCGGTGCATCACTACTTTGGTATCTTTTTTCTTATTCCACCTAGAATGGCCCAGCAGTCACCTAGAAAGAAGACACTAGCCAACCATATATCAATATGCTAGCGACTTCTTAACAATGCTCTGGCAACCTCCCACATCACCCTAGCAAAGATGGGTTACAAGTTTGGGTTTCTTATTTGATTTTTGAGGCTTTAAATCAAAATTGAATGTTTTTGTGGTGTTCTCCAAAAGCAAAGTTAATATTTTCAGTGGCTTCGCCTGCAGTGTGGCCCAATTTGAACCACTACAAAAACAGTAATCTCCTATTTTCAGAGCACTTCATTGTGAGAAGAGAAATTATTTGACCCAACTGAGTCATCTGGCCATTTACTGTGAATCAGCCTGATATTGGGCATTGTGTAAACACTGAATAGACGTTTTCCAAGAACTAAAAAGAAAGAACTTTTCTCATAACAACCTCAGTTCCATGTATCACCGATATTTACTTTTCTTGCCAGATGCTTTAACAAAGCAAAATGCAAATAAACAAATTTCAAGTACAAATAAGAACATGGCATCAGCACCGCCGAAAGAGCGAGGTCATCTCAAGAGTGATGTGAGCCAAGTATTAAGTGGCGGTAATACACACTGATGCCCTTTTAGTGCAGTATCATAGAACGAGAGACATAAGAATGATTAGACATAAAGGTTGGTGTGTTTGCTTGATAGTTTAACCCTCGCTGTTTGTAATGAGCTGGTTTAGCCCTAAAGAAGACAGACATCTCTGTTTCTTTCTCAGTTGTTCAGTACAAAGATATTGTGAGTGATGTTGGAGAGGCCACAGGACATGATCTTCCCACACAGCCTTAGCTGCGTGGGAAGCAGGCATCAGGTCAGGGTGGTGTCCAGATGCTTAAAATAACCTGCAGCTTAGAGTGGGAAGAGAGAAAAGCCAAGGCAATTAAGAGCTCAGGAGCAGTGACATGGGCAAGACCCTGGGTCAGGTCTTGACGTAGCCTCTTAGGACACTGTGTGTCCTCCTGTCTGATGGCAGGGCGAAACATGGAGGGCATGGGTGTAGTGAGTGTCTGTATGTGTTGTCCTTTTATCTCCCCTCTATTGATTTGCTTTGGTAACCTTCTGTAGATGATCAGTGCTGAGGCACCGGTGCTGTTTGCCAAAGCAGCACAGATCTTCATCACAGAGCTCACTCTCAGAGCCTGGATCCACACTGAGGACAACAAACGACGCACACTACAGGTCAGTCATGTCCATTCCTGACTTCCCCTTGACCCCTTACCCTAGCCAGCTGAAATAAACTAGTCTCCTCTATGACAAAATTATCTTTTTTATCAGTTTGTTCCTAGTTTTTTGGGAAACAATAGAGAGAAGATTGTGGGTGGGATCAGGAAATGACCTTGAGCTTGCTTTGAATGGGTCACCTCTGCGAAAGTGCCACTCTGTACTTTAGAGCACTACTCGCTAAGCCATGTTTCCAATGACCGTTATGTAGTTAAATTCCAATTTAAAGAGGACCTATTATGCTCTTTTACGTTTTCAATTTTCTTTAGTGTGTAATTTTACTGTTTAAGCATGAAAAATGTCTGCAAGGTTGTAATTCACGTATTTTATGAGAGTATTAACTGTAAAGGGATAACAGCTGTAATTGAATATAAATGTAAGACGTTTCTACAGGATAAAGAAATGACAGTAACAGGTTACTGTGTCTATAGCGAATGTGTGTGTGTTCCTGCAGAACATTCGTCTAATCTGGTAACACTGAGTTTGTGTTTTTTTGTTTTTGTTTTTCTTTAATATCATTTTAATGTAGGGATTTAAACTCCTTTTGCTTAGTAACTTTTTTTGCACAATGTATAGCACAAACATACCCTTACGAAAATTAACCATGATTTTATTATAGTAAAACCATGTTTTTGCCGTATTGATTACCATTTGTATAAACACATAAATACCATATAGTTAAACTATGGATTTGAAGCAAAACAATGGTTAATTTGTGGTTACCATTGAATAACTAAAATAACCCTGTTATTTATTTATTATTATTATTATTGTTTGTTTTGTTCGATGTAAAACCATGGTTAATTTATGTAATGGTAGATATATTCACTATGTATGTGTTCATAGCACTCAGCTGACACGTTTATTTGAAGGACAGCATTGGGCAGGATGGGGAATAGTGTTTTTTGTCAAAAAAAAAAAAAAATAAATAAAAATAAAAAAGGCTTTTATCCGATTAATCGAAAATCAAAATAATCGTTAGTTGCAGCCCTAAATGTTAAGCCCGGGACACACCAAGCAGACGTCAAAAAGTAGCGGTGATGAAAGTTGACTGTATTGTCGTCTCTCGTCGTCTGCGTCTCGGCCAAAAAGCTGCGCTTAAACACTACAAAAGGAGACTAAAGGCAACTGTCAACTAGCACCTGCATTCTGCGCCTGTGTGCAAGTAAATATCTGTCTATATCAGCATGTATCAATAGTCTTTTTATCATTCAAAAAGGGAAACCAAAACTAGGACTGCAGATATACAAACCATAAACAAAGCAGCGCTTGCTTACCATTTTTGAATATCAGTCATGCTGATCACTTTCTTCATTCCAGTCGTCTCATGTTATTATGAAAATATTAATGCATTCAAATGCTCAGGTAAGATGATGTAAAATTATAACAGCCTTCTGTCTGTAGGCCTACTGTCTTGACTTCTTTGCTAAGCTGTACATCCAATCAGAGTTCTCTCTCTCACCGACGGGCCAATGCCGTTTCAACATGCTGAATCGGCCCAAAAAACCCAGACGGCATCCGACTAGAGCCAACAGTGCAGAACACACCGAAAAAACTAAGCCGACTGATGCTCAAAAACAGCCCGACATTGCCCGACGGCCGACCGGCGGCTTGGTGTGTCCCGGAGTTAAAGGTGTGCTCACAATAAGCGTTGTTCAATAGTGATCTGTGCGATCAGGAGTTTCAAAAAATTTCCCCACTCAGATTTTGCTTGTTCAAGTTGGTCACGCAAATTCGCCCTGTTCACCAACAGAAAGCTGTGTGAGCTGTGCTTCATACATCGCTAAACTATTGACCTTTTTTTGCCCGTGAAATGAAATTTCGCTAATGTGATCGCACCTTTAGCCATTGCTTCTAGTATTTTCTTCGCGTAAATACTCTAAACCATTACGGCAAAGAAAAATAAGGTTCCTCCTAATGCTGGAGTCGTGACACAGCTTGTCTGTTTATGGGAAGAGCCCCCCACACGAGCACCCCAGGGCCTATCTCTGTTCCACTGTAGCGTACAGTCTAAAAGTACATCTCCCATGACCCACTTACTTTTTATCAACTGATTTTGTCTTCCTTGGCTTTCAGAGAGTGTCCTGAGCCCTTGCTTTGGTTGATATTATTATTATTATTATTATTATTATTATTATTATTATTATTATTAAGGACATCTATAAACTCAAATAAGTTCAAATGTGAAGGCAACAGATTCAAGTTAGCTATTAAACAGAATATGTTACACAGCAAGTAAACATGACTATGAATGGAATAATTTCCATGGAGACAGTTGAATAAAGTTAATAGTCTGCAATATAGCAGCCCATGTCAACATAACCTTTTTCCGACATGGTGTTCGGCAACAGGTTTTGTCACAGAACAAAGCTGTAATGACTGTTAGAGCGTCTCTTTAATATGTAGATTGTATTAGAGCTCAGCCTGTGAGCTTGCAGCTGGCCCACAGTTCCATTGTGAAGGCATCACGCCAATCTGTGTCGCCACGACAACAGTCGTCAATGGAACAACTGCATGGATGTGACCCTTCACCACCAGATATTAATCATGGTGCTAAAAATAGCTGCTGATCTGGGGGGTGACAATGGGTGGTCTTTGCAGCCAATATCCTGTGGAAAATACCACTAGTAGACAGTGTGGGGTGAGATGGTGTCACTGTTCACAAGAACGGTTGTAGCCAGTGAATATTATATTATATTATATTATATTATATTATATTATATTATATTATATTATATTATATTATATTATATACAAATCAATGAGCATCATCCTTTTTGGGAATTCCTCCATTCCTGTGAGCATTTGTTACATGTTGTTTTAGTCTTTCGTTTTGACTCTGGTCTTCTTTTCTGTATTCCAGAGGAACGACATCGCCATGGCCATCACTAAGTTTGACCAGTTTGATTTCCTTATTGATATCGTCCCCCGGGATGACCTCAAGCCTCCAAAACGACAGGTGCGGAAAAGAGAGGAGCTTCAAGCTGTCGAAATTGATCTGCGTCTACAGTGTTTTTATATTCTTCAGCGTCTATGAAGAGAAGAGGGTGCTGTGTTGTGTTTGGCAGCCTGGGGGCGCTGTAAACATCCTTGACTGGAAGCTGGGTGTAGGGTTTGTGAAGGCTTTCAGTCGGATGTTTGCAGCGCTCTGCTTCCCCTATCTCTGCACAACCAGACGTCATATTTATTCATTTCTTCTATGTTTATTTTATGAATGTGGGCGTAGCAGCATGTGCCTGACTCCAAAAACAACCATGTATGGTTATGTGCCACAGTGCTGGCAGTAGAACAATGATTGGCAGGGTGAGAAATTTATCTTTTTGCCCACTAGTCACTCAGATGCTTTACCAACCATTTTCATTCACTCAGTTGAAATAACTCACTACATGAAACTTAAGTAAAGTACATTAGTGCTCTCTTTAAAAGAAAATGTACTTTTTTGTTGACAATGTAGACTATTTGCCAGTCACACGCATTAGAGAAATAATGCCACTGGACATCTGAACTGACTTTTGAGCTTTCGATATAAAATATAAAGATATTTATTTTATGCATATCTTCTAGCTATATATAGCTAGTTTATAAATATAAACTAATAAATTGTTTGTGTGTGTGTGTGTGTGTGTGTGTGTATATATATATATATATATATATATATATATATATATATATATATATATATATATATATATATATATACACTCACCTAAAGGATTATTAGGAACACCTGTTCAATTTCTCATTAATGCAATTATCTAATCAACCAATCACATGGCAGTTGCTTCAATGCATTTAGGGGTGTGGTCCTGGTCAAGACAATCTCCTGAACTCCAAACTGAATGTCAGAATGGGAAAGAAAGGTGATTTAAGCAATTTTGAGCGTGGCATGGTTGTTGGTGCCAGACGGGCCGGTCTGAGTATTTCACAATCTGCTCAGTTACTGGGATTTTTACGCACAACCATTTCTAGAGTTTACAAAGAATGGTGTGAAAAGGGAAAAACATCCAGTATGCGGCAGTCCTGTGGGCGAAAATGCCTTGTTGATGCTAGAGGTCAGAGGAGAATGGGCCGACTGATTCAAGCTGATAGAAGAGCAACTTTGACTGAAATAACCACTCGTTACAACCGAGGTATGCAGCAAAGCATTTGTGAAGCCACAACACGCACAACCTTGAGGCGGATGGGCTACAACAGCAGAAGACCCCACCGGGTACCACTCATCTCCACTACAAATAGGAAAAAGAGGCTACAATTTGCACGAGCTCACCAAAATTGGACAGTTGAAGACTGGAAAAATGTTGCCTGGTCTGATGAGTCTCGATTTCTGTTGAGACATTCAGATGGTAGAGTCAGAATTTGGCGTAAACAGAATGAGAACATGGATCCATCATGCCTTGTTACCACTGTGCAGGCTGGTGGTGGTGGTGTAATGGTGTGGGGGATGTTTTCTTGGCACACTTTAGGCCCCTTAGTGCCAATTGGGCATCGTTTAAATGCCACGGCCTACCTGAGCATTGTTTCTGACCATGTCCATTCCTTTATGACCACCATGTACCCATCCTCTGATGGCTACTTCCAGCAGGATAATGCACCATGTCACAAAGCTCGAATCATTTCAAATTGGTTTCTTGAACATGACAATGAGTTCACTGTACTAAAATGGCCCCCACAGTCACCAGATCTCAACCCAATAGAGCATCTTTGGGATGTGGTGGAACGGGAGCTTCGTGCCCTGGATGTGCATCCCACAAATCTCCATCAACTGCAAGATGCTATCCTATCAATATGGGCCAACATTTCTAAAGAATGCTTTCAGCACCTTGTTGAATCAATGCCACGTAGAATTAAGGCAGTTCTGAAGGCGAAAGGGGGTCAAACACAGTATTAGTATGGTGTTCCTAATAATCCTTTAGGTGAGTGTGTATATATATATATATATATATATATATATATATATATATATATATATATATATATATATATATATATATAATTAAAAAAAATGTTAAATTATATTTTATAATTTATATATAAGATAAAAATTCAAAAAAATATAAACAAATAAATAAATAAATAAATGTATATTATATTAATTATATTATATTATATTATATTATAATAAAAACTCCTGAACAACATGGACTTATTCTGGTCAAAATGTGTAGATTCCTGGATTCTCAAATAATTCAGGTGTTTTATCATCATCAAACAGAAGTAAAGTAAATGAAAAAAATAAACACAATAAAACAAACATTTCTTAAATTGAACTTTCTTTCTGGTACGGCAGGGATGGACACAACAGCATCACGCAAGTAACTCTAAATACCACAGTGAGAAGACACAACTGACAGTCAGCATGTAGAAGGAAGGAATTCACCCAATATATCCAATGATTCAAGCCCTCCTAGCTCAGCTAAACCACAGTCTTTGTTCGACCTGCTGGCCATAAAGGTCCTGCTGTGTTTTTGTGTGTGTGACCAGGTGTGTAAACATCCTACACTCTCAGCTGTGACATCACCAAGCTGGGAGAGGGATGTTTACTCTCTTTGTCACAAATAGATCTTCAGGAATGCATGGGGAGAAAATTGAAAGATGCTTGGTGCAAACGTTTGAGTGTTCCTACTGTTTGTGTGTCAGAATAGCACAGCTGATTACCTGCCATTACCCTGCGGTTGAGTGTGGGAGTTCATGCCACAGACTGCAGCTAAAGGTCTCGTTTCTGTCCAGCTAGAAGATTGCATTACTCGCTCTTGCTTTACCTATAAGTTATTTATCCTCCTCCTGCCTCTAGTGTTACAGAGCTAAAATAATTTATGGAGATGTAACCGACAGATAGGCCTTATGAACTCTTGATTTCATTGTGTATGTTCTCTTGCATTTATGACGATCCTGCTGAAGTGTTCTGCAATATAAGGTACATATTTCTCTATAAATGTGCCCGTGTGTGTAGGAGGAAGTGCGTCAGTCTGTCGCCCCGACTGAGCCGGTCCAGTATTACTTCACTCTGGCGCAACAACCCAGCGCAGTGCAGGTCCAAGGTCAGCAGCAAGGCCAGCAGGTGGCCGCTCCCACCGCCACCACATTACAGCCCGGGCAGATTATCATCGCTCAACCCCAGCAGGGCCAGGTAATCCCCACTCGCTTGCCACAAACCCAAGGACGTAGTGTGTATATATGGATTCTAGCAATAAAACAATGAGCTTTGAGACTATAGTTATCATTCTTGGTGTGAACGGGCCTTTAAAGATAAATATATCCATCCACACCAATGGATGATAACATTCTGAGTATGTAGTTTAAGGATGTGTGCATAAACTGTGTGCATTGTCTGTACTAAAGCATAAAAATTCCATAATGTTTTTGTAGAGATTTAGGAAACATGCTAAGTTTAAATACTTTTTTCTCTGAAAAACACTGCTACAGCCAGTTATTCTACTTGAAATGTGTGTTTTGGGTTGGAATGTTTGTTTATGTTTTGGTCTGTGATCCCGCCCACTGCCAATTTACCCAATAGTATTTCAACACCCCGGGCTGGCAGTTGGCAGAAAACACATCTTATTGTAGCCACGGAAGTCAGCAAACAAACTGGGTCAGTGATCACAGATTCTACCCGACCTAAAAAGTCTCTGCAATAAAAACAAATGTATTCATTAGCTGATCAACTTAAAGTATAAGGCTTTCCATTGTCAATTGTGCTCGTTCCTGTTGTGTGTCCCTTAATCTGGCAACCCGCGTGAGCGTTGAGTCTGAGGAGGAGCATGTGGGTGAAACAACTCCTTCCAATATTTTGAATTTTGACTGCAGTACCCATTTTGACCGCTAGCTGTCAATATAACAGACGTGTGAGCGGTGGACTCTGACTGGTTGTCAACAATATAGTTTTTCTGTGTCGTTATTGTTAAAGTTGTAGTGTGGACTTCCCTATTCTCATAGAATTAGAAAGATTTTATCAATTTTAGAACTTTATATTGTCTTTGGTGTGAACAGGCCTTAAAGAGAGAGTATACCCAAAATGAAGATTCTGTCATCATTTACTCACCCTCAAGTTGTTCTAAACCTGCATTAATTTCTGTCTTGTGTTGAACACAAAAGAAGATATTTTGAAGAATGTTAGTAACCAAACAGTTTTTGGACCCCATTGACTTCCATGGTATTTTTATTCAATACTATAGAAGTCAAAGGGGTTCAGCAACTGTTTAGTTACCAACATATTAACAAACAGTATGTGAAAAGAATAGTACCTCCAAATTCACAGCATTCATAAAACAATAGGTGAAAAACACCCAGATGACTTACTATTTCCAGTGAGATTCTGAAGTGTGCATACGATGGCACTTTGCTATCCCATGAGGCCACGGGAGAGGAGTTGTGAATGGCAGTGAAGTGACGCAACCAACGCTGGTAGATCACATGACAATGATAACGTGAATATAGTATGTTCGGATTACGTTCATACTATATAGAACATACTTTTTTAGCAGTCGCAAAATAATTAGATTATTTCTGACAAAGCCTTTCAGTAATATTTTGCATATGCATTTAACACAGAAAAAGCAGCAAATATATTGATGACTCATCTTGCATGACACAGCAAATCAGGATTTATGGCTATAATGCAACTAAAGCCTTTTGACTATTTAAAAGAAACGGACTACTCTTTCGATATGTCCCACCCAAATTTCCTGTTTCAAAAGGAAATGTTTCAACGGAGAAAGAGAACTGGCATCTGGAGGCTTGGAGAACGTTGTTTGCCCTTGTAATTACCCTCGGGTATATTATACTATGGTCTGGTGGACAATAGCCTGAAACTTTATCGTACCTACACTCTCGCACAACACTTGAGCCTCGATTACTTTGATCAGCCCATTACAGGATCATTTGAAACATGATTGGTGAAGGTTGAAAGCCCAGAGGTGTCATTCACACGTTGCTATCAGATGAACGGTAGAGTCCAGTCAGTCTCTCATGTGATATCAGCAGCCCTCTCCATGCCTCTCCTGTTTTGTTATTTTAATTTAGTTAACTTTTTTTGTTAACTTTTACTAGTTTAATTCCACCAGGGAGGGATGTGAGGGAGGGATGCTCTTTCTCACTTTCTTGCTCTTTTTATTTGTGGTGGACCGATCAGTGCTGCTTCAGCAAGCTGCAGTTTGCTGACCTGTCAGATTTGGCCAAAGTTGTGCTGAAATCACCTTAGAGAGCACTGGGGACAAATATATACAGTGGGGTTCAAAAATGTCAGACCACACTGAAAATGAGATTCAAAAAACAATCTGGAAATACATTTTTCGTTTTTAAAAAATGTAAAACAAACATTGCAATGTAAGATCAAAGATAATTAAGTTTGTGGACAATTTCTAGGTCTCTAACTAAGGAAATAGAAATTTTATATATATATATGCTGATGATAGAATTTGTTGTGATTAAAAGATCCAAAGTACAAGCATTTTCAATAGTGGTGTCATACTTTTGGACTCTGCTTACATAACCGTTCAAAAGTCTGGGGTCAGTAAGATTTTCCTTTTTTTCTTTTTTTTTTTTTTTTAAAGAAATATATTAAATAATACTCAGCAAGGATGCATTAAATTGATCAAAAGTGACAGTAAAGACATTTATAATGTTACAAAAATATATTTTTGTGGATTTTTGAAGGATGTTGATCCTGAAAATTCAGCTTTACATCATAGGAATAAATTACATTTTAAACTATATTCAAATAGAAAGCAGTTATTTTACATTGTAATAATATTTTGCAATATTAGTGTTCTTACTGTATTTTTGATCAAATAAACGCAGTCTTTGTGAGCAGAACAGACGTCTTTGAAAAACATTATAAAAAATCTTAACCCCAAAGTGTGAACGGAGGAATATCTACATAGGAAAGAAAGAAAGAAATAAGGTGATGGAAAAACAGTGGTGTAGTAGAGAATTTATGCACATGAAAAAAAGGCAACCACATGTTTATTGAAAAATGGACAAAACATTTGTCAGACTGTGACCTCTTCCTTCATGCGCTCTGTTCAAGCTCACTTCTGTTTACCCTTTAAGTAAAATTGATTGTTAGTGGGTTTTTATCTTCATACCTGAGGACAGAGAGTCAGTTCAGCTTCTTCTCACTGTCTGCTCACTGCTTTGCGTCGCTATATGCAGTCATTTCCCCAAATGCTAAACTCATTATTTTCAAATTTTACAGCAGAGCTGTCACTCATCTGCTGTAACAGACGGCTTCATCTTCGCTCTGCTTCAGTTAATGTATGTTCACACCAAATCTGAAACTACGGAATGACACAGTGTCAATTTTTCACACTTATTCACAATTTAAATTGTAAATAATACATATTATTTATAACAAAAAATATTGCAGATATTTCAGGCCTGGTGTGAACTTTTTAATTTATTTTTAAAAAGCCTTATGCATGTTTTGATGTCATCCCAAAATGTGGATATGCTGTGAACAATGCCTTTAAAAACACATCACGCTTTCATTTCTTTACACTATTTGTGGCTTCTCAGTGCATTGCCTTTTTTGTTGCTTTAGTATGTGATGTTTGAGTATGCGCTTTGCATGTGCTTGCTTGTGTTGTGAAGTTCACTCTCTTTCTGGCATTATTTCCTCCTCTTCCTCAGGTATTGCAGGGAACCACCATGCAGCAGCTGCAGCAGGTGCAGGTCGCTCAATCACAGGCGACCCCTATCACGGTAAACACCACAAACCCCTCAAAATGGCTCCTATTCTTCCCCCAAAAGTATTCACAAAAAACAAAGGAGCTTTTTTTAGGGCTTTTTGTCATGACAGTTGAATAAGAACTGCATTTCAAAGCACAATACAATAGATAAAAATATCCCTGTTTGGGTACTATACATTAAACAATGCAGTAAACTGAAGCAGATGTATGGTAATACAGTTCTACTGCCTTGGTTAGTTCACCCAAAAATGTAAATTCTGTCATCATTTACTCACCCTCATGTCGTTCCAAACCCGTAAGACGTTCGTTCATCTTCAGAACACAAATGAAGATATTTTTGATGAAATCCGAGAGCCCTCTGACCCCTCCATAGACAGCAATTTAATTACCACTTTCAAGGTCCAGAAAGGTAGTAAAGACATCGTTAAAATCGTCCATGTGACTCCAGTGGTTGAGTACTTTTTGTGCGCAAAAAACAAACAAAAATAACGACTTTATTCAACAATTTCTTCTAGCCTGTGTCAGACTCTTACGCTGTTGACGCTGTGTAAACAGTGCAGTGTTTCCAGAACGCCGGCTTACCATTGGCCGACGCTGTTCACGTGAGCACCACGACACATGCGCACGAGTCGTTCTGCCGTAGACCTAGGAAGTGCTGCACTGTTTACACTACGTCAACAGCGTATTAAATATCTTAATTTGTGTTCTACTGAAGAAACAAAGACACGTGCATTTTGGATGCCCTGGGGGTAAGCAGCTGAACATCAAATTTTCATTTTTGGGTGAACTATCCCTTTAAGGGATAGTTAACCGAAAAATGAAAATTACCCCATGATTTACTCACCCTCAAGCCATCCTAGGTGTATATGACATTCTTCTTTCAGACGAATACAATCTGAGTTATATAAAAAAAATATCCTGGCTTTTCCAAGCATTATAATGGCAGTGAATGGCAGCCCAAAATTTGAAGCTCAAAAAAGTGCATCCATCCATTATAAAAGTAATCCACATGGCTCTGGGGGGTTTATTCAGCAAGGATGCATTAAATTGATCAAAAGTGTCAGTAAAGACATTTACAAAAGATTTCTATTTCAAATAAATGCTGAAAAATGCTGTTTTCACAAAAATATTAAGCACACATAATAATATCTTGATAATAATAAGAAATGTTCTTGAGCATCAAATCATCATATTAGAATGATTTCTGAAGGATCACGTGACACTGAAGACTGGAGTAATGATGCTGAAAATTCAGCTTTGATCACAGGAATAAATTACATTTTATACTATATTAAAATAGAAAACCGTTCTTTAAATTGTAATAATATTTCATAGTATTAATGTTTATACTGTTTTTGATCAAATAAATGCAGCTTTGTTGAGCATTAGACACTTATTTCACACTTTACAATAAGGTTCAATTAGTTAAGGTTAGTTAATGCATTAACTAATATTAACTAACATCGAGCAATACATTCGTTACAGTACTTATTAATCTTTAACATTAATTAATGGTAACACTTTATTTTACAGTGTCCTTGATACATGTTACTTGTACTTACCCTAGCAATAGCAGTAAATGATGCATAATTACATACAACTAACACTCAACCTAATCCTACCCTAACCCTATAGTAAGTACATAGTTAATTATTATCACTCAGTACCTAAATATATAATCACACTGTAACAATGACAGATACAACTTTTGATTTTAATAATGTATTAGTAAATGTTGAGATTAACATCAACTGAGATTAATAAATGCTTTAGAGATATTTTTCATTGTTAGTCCATGTTAACAAATGAAACCTTGTTGTAAAGTGTTACCAAAATCTTAAACCCAAACTGTTGAACGCTAGTGAATCTGATATAATAGATTAGCTAAGTGAATAATTGAAGGCTAGAGTCACCGTGATCTCCTAAAACAAAGAGAGAAGCAGATGTTATTCACACGGCCAAATCTGCAATTCATATGCCCTCTATTTGATGCTACATGAGGTCACTGCACGTCTCAGGCCAGATAAAGTTGTGCTGCTTAGTAAATTGCTCTGGCCTATCGGGTGTCAGTTCCTGAAGAGGAGAGATCGTCTGTCACACCTCCGCAGTCGGCGCACGGGGTTCTCCGCTCAACGCAAAGGCCTGGGGTCACAGTCTTGCATCTCTCCCCTTTCCTCCACACGTCTTCAGTTTCACTTTCTTTGGGAGGCCTTCCCAGCCCACAGGGCAGTGTTGGTGCAGGTGTGGGCTGTAATGCTAATGCTAGCTTTGTCTGTTCCAACCATAGACTGTAAAAAGGTTCCAGCGTACATGCTGAAAGAGACTTGTGAGGCACACGACAGGATGAAACGCAGCTTGTGTGTAAGTTTAAAGCCGCAGTCCCACCCTCATGGCTTTCATCCTTCATCTTTCAGAGTGCTCCTGTGACCATGCAGGTGGGCGAGGGCCAGCAGGTGCAGATCGTGCAGGCGGCTGCGCAGGGACAGGCTCAGGCACAGGCAGCACAGCCGGCTGGACAGACTATGCAGGTCATGCAGCAGATCATCACCAACACGGGAGAGATCCAGCAGATTCCAGTAAGAACGTTTACCTTTTTGTGATTTAGAGTCATTTAAAAGGATTATAGATTGGGAGTGTGGCATAACCGTTCTGAATACACACGGTTAGTTGGAGGTAATGAGGTGTGCTCATCGGTGCCCCCTTGTGGTGTCCTGCAGGTGCAGCTCAACACCGGCCAGCTGCAGTATATTCGCCTGGCTCAGCCCGTCTCAGGAACACAGGTTGTTCAAGGACAAATACAGACGCTTGCAACAAACACTCAGCAGGTAAAGCATGAAACCTTTACATGAGCACATACAGACCTTAAAAATGGTTAACAATATCAACTGTTCACAAAGCTTTGACACTAATGGCACAGAAGTTACACACTTTTAAGCAGTTGTGTATTTCACATAAAACACATTTCCTTCATTTAATGAATGTAATAAAAATGATGGGTGTGATCTTGTTCTTTAGATTTCACAGACGGAAGTACAACAGGGTCAGCAACAGTTCAACCAGTTTACTGATGGGCAGGTAATGACTTTTTTGATGGTTTAAGTCCTTATGTATATGTATGCATTTGAATACAATAAGAAAACCTTAATATTGTGAAATAATATTATTACAATTTAAAATAACTGTTTTCTATTTTAATATATTTTAAAATGTAATTTATTTCTGTGATGCAAAGCTGAATTTTCAGCATCATTACTTCAGTTTTTAGTGTCACATGATCCATCAGAAATCATTCTAATATGCTGATTTGCTGCTCAAGAAACATTTATTATTATTATTATTATTATTATTATTATTATTATTGTCATTATCCATGTTGAAAAATGTTTTATTAGACTTAATATTTTTGTGGAAACCGTGATACATTTTTTTCAGGATTTTTTCTGATGAATAGAAAGTTTAAAAACAAAAAAAAAAACAGTATTTGTTTGAAATGGAAATATTTTGTAACATTAGAAATGTCTTTAACATTAAAATGCATGTATATTATAATAAATAAATTTAGAATATTATTGTAATATATGATGCAATATATATATATATATATAACCAGGGCTTGACATTGACTTTTTTGCTCAGCAGTCACTGTATCTAGTGGTTTTCCAAAGTTACTAGCCACTCAGCATTTTCACTGGCCACAATTTTGACATCGATACCATGGGGGAAAATTGCCATATAGATATTTGTATTATTATCTCATAATTCGGAAGCTGCTGTCACTTTAAGACCTGACACACAGATCCATTATACTGTTACACATGCGTTTTCTTTCTCAACTGTTTTGTTCACTTAAAACAGAACTGACTGTGTTTACGTGAATACTCGCCAAGACCGGCATTTTGACTTTATTTTGTGTGTATTTGACTGTTTAAGCGCAATAAGCAGCGGAAACAAACTCAAGGCGGCTTTGTGTGTGCACTTTGAATCTGAAGGAATGAGTAAAATTATGCGCAACCCGACGCCGAAATTCAAGCCCTGTAACACCAGCAATATTCATCCGGAGCAAATGAAGTGAGTGAGGGGAGGCGGGTTTGTGTGTCACTCGTTGTCGGAGAGATGAGAGAGCAGCTGGTGTTGTGTGTCTATTCTATGGGAAATTAGCATTGGAAGCATTTCAGATATTTCAGTAGGAGTGACTCGGGTGTTAATGTCAAGCCCTGCATATAATAAAAAATACAATATTCTATTATTCTGATATTCTATTATTATTCTGTTGTGTTCTATGTATAATATATCCTTTATTTTGCTGTATTAGCACAGTTGTCCCGAGTTCAGTAACACATCCCTCCCTTTGTTTCTATGTCTCTACAGCAGCTGTATCAGATCCAGCAGGTGACGATGCCAGCAGGACAGGAGTTGACCCAGCCCATGTTCATTCAGTCCACCAGCCAGACGGCCGACGGGCAGGTCACCACGCAGGTCAGCGCGGACTGAGACCGTTCATCCTGACACTCCCAACCGGAGCTCCCGACACCCCCGACCACACACACCAACATCCTTCCACTTCCCTTCATCTCATGCCATATTCTGATCAAGTTCTCCGTTTTATTCAGCAATCCAATAATAAACGTTAGATTTAAGCTTCATAATTTACCGTCCAAATGACATGTTTTGTTAAAGTGTGGGTCTCTTTAATACAGTGCTGAGTAATGGAAGGATCAATGTGTAGTGGCAGACATTTGCTTTCTGCCATATTAATTTCAACTATATGTCCTCTGCAATATGGCAAATGTATGAACCCACTGTCTTCCTTTCAGTATAGATAGAATATGTCCTTGTTTCATAGTTTAACGTGGATGTGGGTAGAGATTATGCTTTCAGATGTGTTCAGTGATAGTGACATTAGAGTGTGAAGCTTGTGAAACTGGAGCTGGAGGGCACTTCTCAGATGTGGGGCATGTACAGTGGTCTTTCGTGGAAAATATCCACGTTTTTTTTTTTAAGCCCTCATTCATTTTGACAGATCATGCCATCTCATGATGTGTAGAGTTTGAAACTTGATGATAAAAAGCCATAATCTACACATTCTGTATCTCTGTAGTAGTAATTGTATTAGTTCAGTTGTAGTATCTTGTATAGTTTTGAGATTTGATAACATTGTATTTGTTAAAGGGCTTCTTGTTGTTGGGTTTTCTACGTGCGAATGGTCCTCTTCGTGTGAATGTGTGTGAATGTGTTTGATGTGCTTTCCTTGCGTGTCTTTCTGGACCAGATTTAAAGAGACTTCTGCCCCTTGCAACTGAACTGCTCCACTGTTACCTACTTGTTAAAACAACAGCTTAATTAAATAAAAATCCCTTTTATATAAACAGTTTTAATACCAACTTTTTTTTTTTTATTGCCCTCTTGTTTTTTTTCTTATAATTGTTGGTCATGTTGTTTTGCATGTAGTTATGACTGGCAGCATGATATGCAATATAGGTACAAATTTTATTTTTGTGGGGTTTTTTTTGTTTTGTTTTGTTTCGTTTTTTGTAAACAGACCTTGGTTTGTGAGAAAATAAAAACTCCCAAAAAAGATGGAAATTGTGTTTTGTTTTTTTTCACAATATATTATTACATTATAAATATAGTCGAAGCGGTGTGGTTGTATAAAATGCAGGTTTGACTCTGGCCTGTCATGTCCCATTTGCCAACCAAATAAAGGCCCTTAACTATTTAAAAAATGTTTTATTACGTTGTTAACTTTTGAGTACATTTATTTTTTAACTGGTTACATTAGATTTGCCTCTGGCTTTGACGTCACAGATGAACGTTCTGTTCCCTGAGCTCTGTGATGGAGAGTGGCAGTGTTTATTTTCAACACACGGTGGCGACATTTCAACCTGACGAGTGCTTAATCACTTATGTGAGCAGAACTCCGATTCATTTCCGCGATTCGAATCTTTCAAACGGTTCGTTTCAAGGAACAACTTCTAAACACAGATAAAGCCGTTCTGGACACCCCACTAAAACTTTACATGCACTGAAACGCTCCCATAAAGCCTTTATAGGCACTTTTTGTATATATATGTTTTATTATCATTTGTCTCAGTTTGTTAATTGCTGCCATGACTCAGCTCATGAAAACAAGTAAATTATAACTTAATTATACTTTTCAGTCGCATTTTATTTGTAACAGTTCTGCGACTCGGATTCTCAGATGCTCGAAGCTACTATAAGCTCATTCTTTGGTTTATATGAATTCGGAACAGCATACTACTGCTCGTACTACCTTTATCATATCTTTTTCTATGGCAGTCTGGCAGAAATAGTAAGATTAGTATGCTGTTCCGGACTCAGCATTGGTTTAAGGCACAATATGTAAGATTTTTGGATTAAAATATCCAAAAACCACTAGAATAATGTTATATATTTTGTTGACTTGTGTACTTACATCATCCCAAATGTTTCCAAGAATGTTTAAATCCAGAGAAATAAGCAATTTTAACCAGGACACGGACCGTGTCCGTGCGTCGCCTATCAATGACATCATACCCGCATTACCCTCGATTTCCGGTTTTATTTTGTAGAAACAATGGAAACACCTTTAATATATTATGTGTTTTATTAGACAGGTGAGCAACTGTTTGGATACATTCATCGACAGAAAACTAATCAATGTTATAGCTCAACACAGTCTTATTGTTTAAATCTTGTTTTCTTGATTTTCCGCGAGTACCATGTTTTACCATGCCTGCTATCGATCTAAGCTTACTGCAGTGTGCAACAAGTGTCTCATAGTAGCTGCCGAGCAGAGTAGCATTATAACATAACTTTCAACACACTCAAATAATGTATCGAATATGATAAAACAGCGATGCGTTACCACACATACGCATGACCGGAAAAGCGGAAGCGCTCGTCTGTGGCAGAATAAAAGCTCCGCGAAATCCAGGCGCCTTTGTTTTGAATAAGCGACCTCTAGCGGCGATAATTAATAATTATAATTAATAATTCGGCCAGCTGTAAAACCACTTCGAATTTAATTTGAATTATTCAGATCGGATTTGCTGATCAGAACTAAACGATTCGTTCACGAATCTGTCAGTGGCGTGACTCATGAGTGCTTGCATGTCACAGCATATCATCCAAAATCACATAAACAAACTTTACATTTTCCATCTTTTTCGTGTATGGACAAATTAGACGGTTGAGTCACGGGTTTGTCAATGAGCGCTAAACTTTGGGAGGTCAGGCTGCATTCCTTATCCGGCCTAAATCTTGAAAGGAAGGCGGGATTAGGAAGGAACAGAAAAAAGTGGTAAGATTCGAATGTTCAGTCATCAAATACGTTGAGCAAAGCCTAGAAACACATCCTAAACATTCAGCTTTTGAGAATGTTGTGTATATAACTGTTTTAAGGTAGGCTATAATATTTTTATTAACACCCAGAACATTCAAATGGAATGGTGGTACAAACAAAACTACACTTCCTGTAAGTGCTGTCAGGCCAGGATTTCTTATGTGGACAGGCCTAATCGTCTTATGCGGTGAACAATTACTGCATTAATGAGCGAGGATTGGTTCTTAATATTTGAGATATGGGGCCGGTGAATATCTGTACCTAATCCTGGTATGACTTGGATTTATTAACTCTGTTTGTCTTGGCTGTTTCTTCAGGTCAAGGAATCATCCAAAAGATTAGCAGAGACTGGTCATGAGAGACCATGAGAGATTTGTTAATCTAACACCACCACCAAAATCATGTACAATAACTCATCTGATGTAAGACCTTGCAATGAGTTTTTATTATTATTATTATTGTAGCCGGTCACCATATGCCAGCCTATTGTTGTCATCAGGAAAGCACTTCTAGCTGTTTGCTTGGCACAGAGGTTGTGTTGATAGTTCAGACACCTCATCATATCAAAGGGGAAACCCAGCGGATCAGGCTTCAGTGGTTCTAAATTCCATCACATGACCCTTGGTTACTGATCTCTTATACTGATTTATTACTGCTCGACCTTACAGATGTAAAACATATTTTTCAGTTCACTTTATTTGTATAACACTTTTCACAAAACAACTACAACAAAAAAATATATATTATTATTTGTAAAGGCATATTTAAATTAAATTCGTACATACACAAAAGTTATTAGAGCAGATGTAAACCATCCACATGGTATTTCATATAATCTAGACTATATATAACCAATAAATTATTGATTTAAAAATTCTATACAGTTTTATTTAAATAATTTAAAAATAAGAATTTACTAAAATCAGTTGTTTGAAATGCTACAAGTAAACTTAGGCATTAAAAAATGGATATTACTTTTTAGATTTTCTAAAGATTACATTTAACTTTTTTTTTTTTTTTTTTTTAATTATTAGTGCTTTTAAAAATTAACTTTAAGTGAGCGTTATGATGGTAAAGGTAATCTTAATGTAAAAATAAGAACATGAGCATGCATAATTAAATATCTAATATCAACCATACTGATAAAATCTCGAAAATCAGCCGATAACCAGTATAATACTGATATATAAACATGGTAGATTGTGGTTTTCTCACTCTATGTACTGTATGCACAAAACATGACTTTGTCTATTTTCATTACATTATGATGGAAGAGGTGTTAGTTTATGAGGTGCCTATACATTTATTTTCAGCAAATTAAAGGGAACCTATTATGCCCTTTTACAAAGTCTTGATTTTTTTTTTTGAGCTCTACTAGAACAGGTTTTCATGCTTGAATGTTCAAAAAACACCTTATTTTTCACATATTCTCCATTGTTGCAGCTCCTCTCTTCCCAGTCTGTCAGTAACGCTCTGTTTAGTTCCTGTCTCTATGAAGCCCCTCCTTCTGAAAAACACAATGTGCTCTGATTGGTCGGCTGTACCAGTGTGTTGTGATTGGTCAACCGATTTGAGTGTGTTTGGGAAATGTCCCGCCCCTTACCATAACCGTGAGTTTCAGCACACTACTAACTAACTCAACCAGGCCCCGCCCCTATATTTAGTGTATGCCTTGGGCGGGAATTATTTAAATGAGGAATATTGTGACGTTTTCATTCCTGGTAGAAAACTCAAGACTACAATGGAGGCGTTTCAGGAGTTCAGAAACACTGACACTGATATAGAGAATAACTCCCGCTGGAGGGACTTTGTGCTTTGTAACTTTCCGTGCTCAAACAGCAACATTACACACTAAAGAAAGTTGAACGTGTAAATAGGTAAAAAGCTGTTGGATTAAGCATTTGGACTCTGAACCAGAATCTCAGTAGTGCTGAATTATCTCGAGGATAATCCTGTGTTTTCCCTCTGTTCAATTCTGGAATCTGTGAATGACTAACCCATTTGTTTTGAGACAAAGCTTTAGCAATCTGGCTCTTTACAGGTTGCACCCATGTCTGAAAAGGCATAACCGGCCAGACCAAAAACTGGTCTCAGAGTCTGTATCTGCAGAAATCTTGTGGACAGGCCCGAGTCCAGAGCTGTTCAGATGTGTTTATGGGCCAGTGCTTTTAAAAGCCGTAGTGTCTGGGGGATTGAAGTTGAGTTGCACAAAGGAGGGCATGAACATGGAGAGCAAAGTCTTCCTCTTGTTACTTTCTGTGCTGCACATGCGATCAATGTTTTAAGGATGGCACAAGGGCAGGTTAAGGAGTTTAGACACAAAAGGCCTTGTATTTGGCTGAGGAAAAGGTGTCTCAGCCCTCACAGGTCTTTCAAAAGGTCTCTTTCATTCAAGGTACTGAAAACACACCAGCTCAGCAGAAGATACAACCATGCTACTGTTCCAGCCTCTGGCCTGCACTACAGTCATGACATCACTGTGGAAAAGGAAGTAATGGATTTGAAAGTTAGTTTAGGAGAGGCAGATTTTAGCTGCAGACTGCACTGACTATGTGCTTGTCTGACCCATAGAGTATAATTAATGTAGTCACAGTCCAAATGATCTCAAGTCCAACATACTTAAAGGAATGGTTCAGTAAATGTTTTAGGTCTTTGTTATATTCTTTTAATTATTAATTATTAATGGATTCAAGGTCTTGTCTTGAACTTCATGTGATTAATTTTGGTTTCCTGTTGTGTTGCAAAGCATTGAGGGTTCACTAGCTTGAAACAGATTTGATTTCATGTGATTTTTTTTTTTTTTTGCCACTTCAGGGCTGCGTTGTGGGCGCAGGTCCTTCATCTGATCTGGATGTGGCCCAGATCCGGCTGACTACGATAAACCTCGGGATAAACAGAGAGACTAATATGAGATGTAACGAGTACATCAGGTGTCATGGGAAATGTTCCTGATTCCGGCTGACCTAATCTATGCAGCCTAACAATCATTTTACATGATTGGAATTATAGAAATTGATAATGTGTTATGTGTATGCCAGGTTAAAGAGATGTGTTTTTAGTCTAGATTTAAACTGATAAGGATTCAAGGTCTTGTCTTGAACTTCATGTGGTTATTTTTGGTTTCCTGTTGTGTTGCAAAGCATTAAGTGTTCACTAGCTTGAAACAGATTTGATTTCATGTGATTTTTTTGCCGTTCACACTTGCTAAATATGATTGGATTCCAATCGGATATGCACAAAAATTTTTGGACGGATTTGGATTGACCGTCTGAACTCTAGGATTCACTATATTTACAAATCAACTTAGAGTTGTTTTTTTGTTGACTGAGTTCCATTGTAAAAAAGGAAGTATTGGTGAACGAATATGAAAAAAGAAACAATTTAATAAGCCAAACAATATTTTTGGTGTGGGAAACATTGCTGAGCAGTCGTGTTCTTCAGAGCGGAGCGGAAGTCAGGGCCTGAGGTCTTACCAGTCCTGCTGATGTGTGTGTATTTTTAAATTCTCCTAATGTCCCTCAGTGGGTGTTCAGTCTTGGATAACACAGTGCTTTTTGGGACGTGAGTGAATGTGTCCTGTGAGTGTAAAGAGCTCAAAGTTTTCGCCTCACCACGTTTGTTGTCTATTTGCACCCATGCACCAAAGGAAGACGAGAAGGTGTTTATGTCTTTCAGTAGATTTGTCTCAGCAGTGACATTTGGCCCTCAAAGAAACGGGTGTGTTTCTCCTCTGAGCCCTTGAGTCATCAGAATCTCAGAAGCTGTTACTTTCAACATCAGATGAAAGTATGTGTGTCATCAGAATTCAGGGCTGGTGGTTTGGGATGCTTGTGTATCAGTCTGTTTTCGTGTTAATTGCTGGTGTTAGGAGGGGACTTTGCTTGTTTATGTGTAGGTGAACCCTGAATGATCTATTTCTCTCCTGTGAAACGTTTGAAGTTAATCCTATGACCTTGCTGTGGGTCACCTGCACTTACATAAGGACTAAACAGAATATAATTTAAGAAATTATATTTGATTAAGTAAAACCAAGCTTGGTCTTGTCGTCACATGCAGATGTCCATACTTGTTTTCATTGAGTGTGTTCACATTTGTAGTTCGGTTCGCTTGGTTTGTTTGGTCCGGACCACAAAAAAAAAAGTCCTGGTCCGCATTTTAAAACCGAACCTAAAGGCATAGAGATATGTTCACAACCTGATTGGTCAGCTTTTACTACATATATTTTGCGAAGGAACTAACCAAACATCCAAAACAATGCTGTGTGCTGGGCTAAATGCGCTCGTTGTACGTGCGTAGCTACATATGATGGTATTTTGACCAGCTGAGAACTCATGAAGAGCTTATAAAATGTGTAAAGGAGTCAAAACAACAGCAGGAATCCCTCCGTCACACACACAAACAAAGATCTGCTGAGAGGAGACGCGGTTCTGATGCCTGTACCGAACTGTGATGGGCAACATCACGACTATGACAAGAACAAACGGGTGTGCTTGAGCATTCTGTCCTTTTGAGGGTTACATCTTGTGACATCATGTCCCGTTTTTGGTTCATTTAGATGTCTTTGGTCTGTGTTGCATTCCTATATCATTCAAACCACACCAGAGTTCGTTTGGAAGCGGACCGAGACCAAATCGAACCAAACATGCAAGTGTGAACACACCCTTGAAGAACCTGCCTCATATAATTAAGGGTGCGTCTCAATCAGCTCCCTAGTTCATACACACTAAACATACATCGCTAGACAGGTAAAAAACATAATCTAGCTAACATTTATAATGTACACTGCCCGGCCAAAAAAAAGTCGCTATTTGGATTTAAATTGGCAAATGCTTAAGAGTCTATGCATGGATCATTATTGTAGTGATTATTATGTTTCTAGCATGTTATATGTTTGGAAACAGTTCTTCTAACCCTAATTGATGGAGTGTGAAGCTTTTCATTTCTTAAACAACTGTAGGAAGACACATCATGGCCATATTCCAGGATGACACAAGATTGATCAGCTCAGACTGTGAAAGAATGGTTGGGAGGGAGCATGAAGGATCATTTCCACACATGAATTGGCCAGACCTTAAATTCATTGAAAGCCTTTGGGATGTGCTGGAGGAGACTTTACAGAGTGCTTGACTCTTGCATTGTCAATACAAGATCTTGACCAAAAATTGATGCACCTCTTGCTGGAAATAACATCACAACATTTATTTTCAAAAAAGGTGCATTAATTTTTGGTCAAGATCATGT
This sequence comes from Coreius guichenoti, assembly GCA_039654105.1. Lineage (NCBI taxonomy): Eukaryota > Metazoa > Chordata > Actinopteri > Cypriniformes > Gobionidae > Coreius > Coreius guichenoti. The sequence goes on from CM077184.1 coordinate 35,837,146, forward strand.
ATTGACAATGCAAGAGTCAAGCACTCTGTAAAGTCTCCTCCAGCACAAATAGATAGATAAATAGATAAAAACTGAAAGAGTTATTGGAAGCTTAGCGATGGTGACGTTGAAGTCGTGGCCGTGGTGTAGTTCGTTTATAGCCTACCTTTAGCTTTTTACTTATGGCGACTGCAAAATTCATAAAAGTTGTGTTCATCTGTGAAAATGATCTTGATGGACAAAACGTGTAACTATCATAAACTTTTGTTGATCACAGAGCTTGTTTTTTTGCGATAATCCAAAAGCCTATAGGAAAATCCTGTTGGGTTTTTATCGAGGGAACCAATGCGATGTTAACTGCCGGTTAGCCTACATAGTGACGTCATACTTGCACCACTCTATGGAAATGAAGCGACGCAACTGACGCTGGTCACATGATAATGACAACATGGTGAATGTATGTCCGGATTACATTAATACTACCCACATTTATACTATATAGTACATACTTTTTTAATGGTCGCGAAGTAAGTTGAAATTCAAATGTTTAGCCTACCTACTCAGACAGTGCACGATTTCGGACGCATTGTTTACTCGGATCTTCTTCGGGTGCTGAGATGTACTATTTCGGAAGATCTGTAACATCGCCACCTACTGTATAACAGTGAAAATACGAATTGCTGGAGAAACTTGTCAGTGACGGGGAAGCGTTGTGCCATAAATGATGGAAAATCCCATCAATCGCGTGGAAAGAGTTAATCAGTACGGGTTTTAAAATGATCAAGAATGAACATAACTGCTCTCTTGATATTCGTTACATTTTCATTGCTATTATTTATTTAGAGTAATATTGCGTTTACATTCATGCATTTGGTAGATGCTTTTATCAAACACAACTTACATTGCATTCTATGTTATCAGATCATGCATTTTCTGGAATCAAACCCTAGCGTTGCTAGCGCCATGTTTACTGTTTGAGCTGCAGGAATGCTGTATGTTTAAGTGTGTAGACTATCTTTTGCATATCTTTTTTCATCTGATGTTGAAAGTAACAGCTTCTGAGATTCTGAGAAATGTCTGAGCTCTAAGCATCATAAGCAGACTTTTACTCAGCTTCTTTCCAGACAAAATGGATGAATAAGTTATTAATGACTTTAATTCATTTGTTTATATTCAAGTTTTTTTTATCCTCACTCATGCACACAACATTTTCTCTGTTCACCCCACAGCTTTAAAAACAAGTGGTTAATGAATGTGCATTGAAATGTCATTAAGTTTAAGATCATACTGCTAAAGAATGTTGCACAGAAGTGCATGAAGGGAGTAAAGCAGGGCTTAAGAGGCAAAGGACTAATGCATTCCACAGTTGCTCTAAAGCATTGCATACAGCAGCCGAAGCCATTAGGACAGTCTGCATAAAATCACATACACTAAATGCAAGGTATTGATTGTTGATGTCCCTCTTCCCTGCTCCATCATCAACCATCAACACCACATAACTTAAGCATTAATTCTCAAACTTTTGTAGTGCAATAGCCTATAAGAGAGTGATTCAAGACTACTAATCTTATTTTACTATTGTCCTTATGGGTAGGTGACACATGCAGACAATATTGGCATTTAGTGAGGCACATGTCCAGAGCTTAGAATACTGTACAGCACATCCCCAGCACCTGTTCAGGAGGGTTAATCTTGGCCTTGACATAAACTAGATGACCTTTTGATTGATTCTCTTGATATGACTGAGTGCATGTTTACACAGAAGTGCATTGATCCAGTATGAAGTTGTATATAAATGTTTGATGATTCCACAGTGCATGTGCGAATTATTATTAACTTCGGGGGAGTCTATATTTGTATTTTCTATTTTTTTAAAGGTGCAATTTGTTGAGGGAAAACCGAAAACGGAATCCGTTCAGCTAAATTTGGTGGCGATGCCAGCCATCCCTCCCTCTCCTCGCGTCTGTCCTGCTCTCACTTTCATCATCATCGCGCTCCGCGCAGCACGTGCCGGTTACGCACTCTCTCAGTCCACACCGTTGAGCGTCTTGGACTCTATAATATGTAACGGACTTTTGGGACAATCTTGAAATGACCGAACTACAGGCACGACTTTGAATTCATCTCACACGGACAAACTCCGCTCCTCCCCAAAGAACCGAAATGAGCGTCGCGCGCCGGAGAGGGAAAACCGGGCATGTCGTTTATTACTTCTAAACATTTCTGCTGTGTGCTTAGGCAGTATTTGTCAGGAAAACTTGAGTTATGGAATGCGTTCAGATTGTTTTGTGCTGCAGGGTGTGTTCCAAAACTTTTGAGTAGCCTAATTAATGCGCACGTTAGTGTCTCACCATGAAGTGCTCATTGTCCAGTTACGATTTAAGATGAAAATTCAGCAGAAATATTCATATCAATGTGGAGTCAGGGCTGTATGGATTAGTAATAGCCAGTTAAATTAACAGTAATAACATGCAGACGCGCTCTATGAGGCTTTTCAACTGTATCACCTGAACAAGACACTTTTCTTCACTAGAACGAGTTTGCTGTCTTTTAAAGGGATGATATGTGTTTGCGTTTAATTAGTAATTGTGTTACATGCCCTAATAGCTACTAATTTTGTATTACTTTTCTGATTACAACAATCTCTTTTCGCGTTTAGAACAATATTTGATTAAGTTTTGCTGTAGGCTATAATTATCACTAAACACTTTTCTGATTAATGAGTTATCGGTTGTTTAAAATCCGGTCTAGCGATAAATTCTAAAGAAAAAAAAATAGCTTCCAACGACGACATTACCGGAACAGGAAACAAAAGTGTCCACAGGTAAATTAATTAATTCTTTATTGTTATTTACACAAATTATTCAAATTTCAAGTGCAATGTGTTGATGTAAGGTTTGTCAAGATTAGTGAAAGATTTAGAATTTAAAGAAGAATTAGAGAGAATTATGAGGTAAGGATATTCTTTGCAACTAAACAGGCTATTTAAGAAACAATATTGTTATTAAATTCACAGTATGGAATATTATTAATCATGCATTAATTTTGATTATATTTTCAATAATAAACAAGTGTAGTATGGTAATTATTTAGCTATTATTGTGTTAGAAATCAGAAATCAAATATTGGTTCATATCAGCTGTAGGACACTTAATACAAATAATCATTATCGTTCATAAAAACAAACTGTATCGGTCGATCTCTGCTGTATATGGTGCACTAGTTTGCTTGTGTCAACACAGTAATGTTGGGAAGCCCTTCAAATAACGGAGGCATTAGGATGCTGGCCCCCCCTGCACCCAACGATGACAGGCGGGTTGAGTTTGTGGCTCTCACGGCTGTTCATACTGAAAGAAGCGAGCCCTCCACCCCAGAGCGGGGACACCGCACCGGCTTACTGGGCACGCCGCTGCCGACGCCACCGGGCCCGAGGGCGAGCACTTCTGCCTCCAGCAAACGCTACAGAAAGTTTCAGAACTGCCTGTACAACGTGCTCGAGAGACCCAGAGGATGGGCGTTCATCTATCACGCCTTCATGTAAGTCACCCACAATCAAACTGTTGTACTTTTTTCTTTTGCATCCACTTTGTTTTACTAAGTCTTAAAGGTTTAGTTCACCCAAAAATGAAAATTCTGTAATTAATTACTCACCCTCATGTCATTCCAAACCCGCAAGACGTTCATCAAGACATTCGTTCATCTTCGGAACACAAATCTTTTTGATGAAATCTGAGAGCTCTCTGACCCCTCCATTGACAGCTACGCAACTGACACTTCAAAAAGTTCATAAAGAGATCGTAAAACTAATCCATATGAATTGAGCGGTTTAGTCCAAATTTTCTGAAGAGACACGATCGCTTTATATGATGAACAGATTTCATTTAGGGTTTTATTCACATTTAAACATTCATCAGCAAACATAAACAGAAGCTCAACTGACCCTGCGTAACATGAGAATGAACCTCATTGGTTCTTGCTGAAGCTCAAACGTGCTGCGTAACATGAGAATGAACCTCATTGGTTCTTGCTGAAGCTCAAACGTGCTGCGTAACATGAGAATGAACCTCATTGGTTCTTGCTGAAGCTCAAACGTGCTGCGTAACATGAGAATGAACCTCATTGGTTCTTGCTGAAGCTCAAACATGCTGCGTAACACGAGAATGAACCTCATTGGTTCTTGCTGAAGCTCAAACGTGCTGCGTAACACGAGAATGAACCTCATTGGTTCTCGCGGAAGCTCAAATGTGCTGCGTAACACGAGAATGAACCTCATTGGTTCTCGCGGAAGCTCAAATGTGCTACGTAACACGAGAATGAACCTCATTGGTTCTTGCTGAAGCTCAAATGTGCTGCGTAACATGAGAATGAACCTCATTGGTTCTCACTGAAGCTCAAACGTGCTGCGTAACACAAGAATGAACCTCATTGGTTCTTGCTGAAGCTCAAATGTGCTGCGTAACACGAGAATGAACCTCATTGGTTCTTGCTGAAGCTCAAATGTGCTGCGTAATACGAGAATGAACCTCATTGGTTCTTGCTGAAGCTCAAACGTGCTGCGTAACATGAGAATGAACCTCATTGGTTCTTGCTGAAGCTCAAACGTGCTACGTAACACAAGAATGAACCTCATTGGTTCTCGTGGAAGCTCAAACGTGCTACGTAACAGGAGAATGAACCTCATTGGTTCTTGCTGAAGCTCAAACGTGCTGCGTAACACGAGAATGAACCTCATTGGTTCTTGCTGAAGCTCAAACGTGCTACGTAACACGAGAATGAACCTCATTGGTTCTTGCTGAAGCTCAAATGTGCTGCGTAACACAAGAATGAACCTCATTGGCTCTTGCGGAAGCTCAAACGTGATGCGTAACACGAGAATGAACCTCATTGGTTCTTGCTGAAGCTCAAACGTGCTGCGTAACACGAGAATGAACCTCATTGGTTCTTGCTGAAGCTCAGACGTGCTGCGTAACACGAGAATGAACCTCATTGGTTCTTGCGGAAGCTCAAACGTGATGCATAACACGAGAATGAACCTCATTGGTTCTTGCTAAAGCTCAAACGTGCTACGTAACACGAGAATGAACCTCATTGGTTCTTGCGGAAGCTCAAACGTGATGCGTAACACGAGAATGAACCTCATTGGTTCTCACACGTCGAGCGAACATGCTTGAGCTTCCGTTTATCATAACTGATGTGTGAGTTGATGAATGTTTATATGTGAATAAAAGCCTAAATTCAATCTGTTCATCATATAAAGCGATCGAGTCTCTTCAGAAAATTCATATGGATTAGTTTTACGATCTCTTTATGAACTTTTTGAAGTGTCAGTGGTAGTTGTGTAGCTGTCAATGGAGGGACAGAAAGCTCTCAAATTTCATCAAAAAGATCTTCATTTGTGTTCCTCAAGATGAACGAAAGTCTTACGGGTTTGGAACGACAGGAGGGTGAGTAATTCATGACAGAATTTCATTTTTGGGTGAACTATCCCTTTAAGCTGAAACAGAAGCTTGTTGATAAATTACCTCAGAGAAACCGTTAATGACTGCAACGTAATTTGCTCACACAAATGGCCCACCTGCCATGCGCTCACCTGGAGCCAGTGACGCTCTCTAATTCTGAACAGGCTGAGTCGGGATATTTTCCTATTAGGTGACCCTTCCAATAGACCATATCATTTCAACATCAGCCAAGATTGATTTTCATCTCTCACAATTGGATTAAATTCCCCTGCTGCATTCTTTCAACAAATCAAGTTTGCTTGAATGGGAGAGCGCCGTTTGACATTTACAGATGCGTTGTATATGGCTTTAACTTGGTTGAAACCGTAAAATGCCTTGGGATGCTCTAATACAGGACATTATTAAATGTTTTATTCATTGTTGCTGATTGTGTTGCCAACTAAAAGGGCCGAGTATATAGAGAAAATGCTCAACCACAGTAACTTTGACATTTGTGTATTCAGAGTAAGTTATTAGCCCACTTCTCTTTGGTTGAGGGTCCCGGCTGGACCCTATTCTGAAATAATCCACTATATCATTGTATTTGACTGGTCAGAAGCTGCTGTGACTATGGTTGTATTTTTAAGCTGCAAAAAAGACAGGTGCGTGATGTCTTTTTTTGGACAGTGTGTATCTTTGGTTATATTGACATTCAGATGTATTTCTTTCCTGTAGTGTGATTTCTTTTTAAGAAGGCGTTTTTGACCACTACAGTACATTGTTTTCATCCTCTCAAATCCATAGTGAGAGCCATTAAAGCAGAGAGATAGACATCCGCTCCATTGCCTTACAGTTTGAGAGCAGAAAGGAGCTTATCAGAGTCTCCCATACCTCTGCCTGTCATTCATCTCCCTCACTCAAAAGCACAACACAGACCAAATCACAATTAATTTGCTGATCTCCTAATGAATGCTTTTTGTATTCTAGCCCAACCTAATTGGAAATTCCAAAATAACTTGTAATCGCACAGCATCAGGGAAAACAATTCAAGCTTGATTAAAAAAAACTTTAAAGGGATAGTTCACCAAAAAATTAAAATTCTGTCATCGTTTACTCACAGAAGAAGGTATTTTGTAGAATGTTGGTAACCAAACAGTTTCCAGTAGCCATTGACTTCCATAGTATGAAAGAAAATGCTATGGAAGTCAATGGCTACCGTCAACTTTTTGGTTACCAACATTCTTCAAAATATAATCTTCTGTGTTCAGCACAAGAAAGAAATTCATACAGGTTTGGAACAACTTGGGTGAGTAAATGATGACTATCCCTTTAAAGTCTACCTGATTTGCTACCTTTTTTCCACGTTTACTATTGAAACATGACCTATTTCCAAGTGAAACAGGATATTCATTTTGAAAAAACTGTAGGGTGGGACTTGATTTTATCCACCGTGATTAGCATGTGTAAAACGGGCATTGAATTTAAGAACCAGACAGAATGGGTTTTCCTAAAGATTTTCCGTAAACAATGCTGAAATGGATAAATAGTGCAGCTTAAGTGAGGTAAAGGAAACGTACTTATTAAAGAAGAACAAGTTATTACAGTACAGTTTGAGAGTAAAAAAATCTTTGCAATGTCACACTTTAAGACCACGAAAATCTTTTTTTTTAAGTGAAGAAAGTTCGTAAGATAAATTGTGAGAAAGCCGTAAAAATATTCCTAGGTGTAGTTCTTGAATATTTTCTCAAGAACATCTTTTTTTCCTTAAAAATATAATGAAAGGCTTCAATGATGTGTGTTTGTACATTATCCTACTTATGAGGCTGACTTGTCTAATACAACAAAATGAAACGTTATACAGGTTAATCTTAACATACCCCCCCTTTTTTTTGAAGTAGGAATACCTGACAGTCATTTTTTAAAGCATGTAAAGTATATGACGTGATAGTGAAATGACATTAACTTTCATTGGAGAATTTGCATGCTAGATGATAAAAGGAAAATCTTGTTGTAGTAATATGTCTTATATGTAACTACTGTTCTTTTGTAAATCTTACCTGTAGAGATTTAAGACTGTTCTTAAAGGAGATTATTCTAACTTTAAAAAGTTATTTATTGTGATTTTTAAAAACAATCTTTTCAAGAATTTGAAGCTTTTTCAGTTCTGTCTTAAAGGGTTAGTTCACCCAAAAATGAAAATTATCCCATAAATCCCAGAGGTCACTCTTCCGCCGAAACTCGACTCGCGTACGGCCGTTACCGGAGGCCAGTGATTATAGTTTATGAAGTTATAAATATGGATATTTTTCTTACAAAAATGCATGGCTTCGCTTCAGAAGGCCTTTATTAACCCTCTGGAGCCGTGTGGATTACTTTTATGATGGATGGATGCACTTTTTTGGGATTCAAAATCTAAGTTACCACTCACTCCCATTATAAAGTTTGGAAGAGCCAGGATAGTTTTTAATATAACTCTGATTGTGTTTGGCTGAAAGAAGAAAGTCATATACACCTAGGATGGCTAAAGGGAAAGTAAATTATGTGATAATTTTCATTTTTGGGTGAACTTTCCCTTTAAGTATTTTTGTGAACACAAAATATGCTTAATGTTTTATTTAAGTTATAAAATAAGAAGAAATAGCAGTTAAGAATTTTATTCTTAAGAATGCTTCGTGAATCTGGACCCAGGAATATTTTAAGTACATAAATATGATGAATTCTGATTTCATGTTGAGTTTAATTGACAGATTTTTGGTTTGAAACTTCGAAGGTCACTAAAGTTCCCTTTTTTAAGTCTAGTCTCAACAACTGCTTCTGTAAGAGTTACGTCAAGTACCTTTGAGGCTATTCATATCATATAGCCTTTAAATGTGTCGAGTCTCTGTTTTGGTCAGCCTGATAGAAGACCCTTTCTCCATGAAGAGAAGCTGTCTGGTCTGGCGTGTTTCACCCCAGTGTAGTTTATACAAGTATAGCCGTCTCTAAGCCACTGCCACCATTTGTTTACACCATCTATGCTGAGCACTCTCTCCCTCTTCCTCTCTCTCTTTCTTTCTCTCACCCACACACTCACACTGAGGCCAATATATATAAGGTCATTTAAAAGGGGTCCTATTATGCTTGTTCACATTTTTACCTTTCTTTAGTGTGTAATGTTGCTGTTTGAGCATGAAAAAGTTTACAAAGCACAAAGTCTCTCCAAAGGGAGTTATTCTCCCAGTGTCACTGTTTCTGAACTCCCTGAAACGCCTCCATTGTAGTGTTGAATTTTCTTGACTTTTCTCATTTAAATAATTCCCGCCCAAGTCATTCGCTAAATAAAGGGGCGGGGCCTGGTTGAGTTAGTTAGTAGTGCGTTGAAACTCGCGGTTATGGTAAGGGGCAGGACATTTCACAACACACTCAAAGCTGTTGAACAATCACAACACACTGATCCAGTTGACCAATCAGAGCACAGTGCACTTTTCAGAAGGAGGGGCTTCATAGAGACAGCACTGAAAAAACAGGAAAACACATATTGTCCAATTTACTTAATCATATTATTGGGGATCTACTCAACAAAATTGTGTTTCTTTTCTAAACGTGATTTCTTTGCTTTCGATTAATGTAATTCTCTAAAATGTGCAATCTACTAGATTAAATTATTTGGGGTGAATGTGAACCAATTAAGTACTCGAAAATGATTTTTGCTGAAACTGTAGTTCCCAGCATGCTTTACAAGAGTAAAATTGTTGAAATTAAGTGTTATTTTATGTGTTTTTGGGCAAAATGAGAAAAGAGGGAGACTTTATATTGTTTAATAGTGTTTAATGTTTAATTATGTTGGAATTATTAGAGCCATTTAAATTATACTGGGTTACCATAGTGGAGAAGAGCGGAGCAATTGCTTAGGCTGTGGACTGATATAGCACATGTTAATAAAGAGCATTTCGTACTTAGCACTTGGCATGTTCATTATGTGCTATTGCTGGCTAATAGAATGAAAACTAGTACAGTCTTATAAATCAGTCAAGTGACAACAAAAATATACAAAAATAAAATAAACTTGTGTTTTGTGATTTGATTAAAGAGGCAGGGTCTCAAGCCCCCCTTTGCACACCACTGTTGTTAGGGAGCCATATTAAAATCATTGTGAGACTCCTCTATTCGGTTACTTAAAAATTACTTCATTCCATGATGTTGAAATTATGTGAACAAATTATGTTTGTTTAACTTAATTGATTCATATGGAACCGATGCACATGATTAAATCATGTACATCCAACACACCTTTTTTTTCAGTGAGGAACTAAACAGAGCGTTACTGACAGACTGGGAAGAGAGGAGCTGCAACAATGGAGAATATGTGAAAAATAAGGTGTTTTTTGAACATTTAAGCATGAAAACATGTTCTAGTAGAGCCCAAAAACAAAATCAAGGCTTTGTAAAAGGGCATAATAAGTCCTCTTTAATATAAAGTTACAGTATAAGGTAAATTTACCAAATTGGACAATTTTACCAGTTCATAATACTGGTCAGGAATCATGGGATTAGTCACAATTATATTTGATGGCCATATGTTTTTCTTCAGGTTTATACATCAGACAGTACTCTTAATGGTGGATATTTACTTTTTAGGTGTCACTGTCAACCTAAAATATATAAAAATAAATATTTCCCAAAATTATATAAATAATATATTTAGCTTCAATGAAATTACATTAACATTATTCAAAAACCTCATAACACCATTTGAGCTTGATTTTGGTAAAATATTAATATAATGACTATAATATAATGACTATAAACATAATATAATGTAATGAAAAATTGAATGTTTTTGGACAGTTTTCTGTCTGACCGAGATGATTATTATATTATATTATATTATATTATATTATATTATATTATATTATATTATATTATATTATATTATATTATATTTATTATATTATTTTTAACTGTATAAATGTGCCTTTATAAATGAAAATAAATAGCAGCCTTACAGGTTTGGCTCAACTACTTGAATTCAGAGAAAAATGGAGTGTGAAAATTGATAAATTCATACATTTTTTTACCTCACTTTCGGTTTTGCCATAGTTACTGCATTTGCTTTTAGAGCAGATTACTTAATAAACAAATGATTATTGTGTGAATTTATAGCTTTATGAAAAGATTGTAGCACTCAGAGGTCATCTGCATGTAAGATATCTTGAAACCGGACGCTTTGAAGTGACACAGTAAAAACGTAGATGAGCATTCTTATAATAATTACATTGGCTCTCTTTCTAATGAATGAAATACAGTGAGGAGTTATTAACAGTACCTGACGTGTCAAGGTTACGACTCTCATGTTTCAGACACCCAGTGTCTGATTCTCTGAGCAGTTTCTATTAGAGCCTGGGCATGTGGGTGATGTAAATTCTCCCAATGTGTGGCATTAGTTTCTCGATTTAACCATCCGAGAACAGACATGACATGGGCATCAATCTAACTAGATGTTGTCAGACCAGATGTGTGATCAACTAAATTTTAAATGTCCTTTGGTGCTTTTCAGACAAATCTGAGTAATTATACAGTCCTACGATAAATTCAAGTTAATTGTTGGTAGTTGTACTTCAGCCGGAGTCTCTTAAATGTCTGAGTTATCCTGTGAATGTGTGTTAATGTGAAACTTTAACTGTAGATCAGAACCATACTGCATGGCTCAGGGAAATGAAGTAGCACATTGATCATTAAATTAACATTGCAATTAAGCACGGGGTGTAATGTCTTGATCGCTTAATTAGCTCTGCTCTGTGAGGCCGCTGGAGGCAATGTGTTTCTCTCATGGTACCTTGTTTTTGGCACAACTGTTGTGAAGAGTTGCTCGTTCTGATTTTACAGTTAACACTCTTTCTCTCTCTGGTCTAAAGCACAGTAGTAGGGAATGACATGAGATAGTCAAGATTTCGACTAAAGCCTCAGCTGTGGAAAAGTTGTGTCTAAAGGGCAATTGGGATGTGATGATTGGATTAGCTTTCTAACTGACGTTTGATTAGGGAGTGTCTTTTTATCTTAAAGTGGCCATTATGGAAGGTCATACTCTTAATGTGTGAATAAAAATAAAGAAGATATTATATTACAGTATATTATATTACATTATATCCTTGCTGTTGGGTGGAATTTGCTATATTTCATTTAAAAAAAAAATCATAAATCATTACTATTGCTCACCCTTTATGTCTGTCTGTGGGTTTTGCAAATATTTAACCAATGAAAAGTAAGTAGTTTGTAACTAAACCTTGTAACTCCATTGGATCCTCAAACTGTCAGTCAAACCTCATAACTCCACCCACCTCTATCTTGAATGAAGCGTCACACACATTTCTCTGCTTGTTTGCAATGCAAGTGTAAATAAACAACTGGTTGTTTGAATTAAGTACAGCATTTTAGAAACACTATATATACGCTGTGAACCCGAATAAGTTGGCAAAACAAAACAAAAAATGAGGCAATCAGTTACATAATTTTTTTAGAAACTAAAAGTTAAGAAATTTAAAATTTAAAGTTTTTATTTTGTACTCATACATTTTAATTGCTCTAAACTTCAAATATTTGAGTAAGATAATTCATACATTTACAGTTGCAAGAAAAAGTATGTGAACCGCTTGCAGAATCTGTGAAAATGTGAATAATTTTAATAAAATAAAAGAGATCATACAAAATGCATTATTTTTTATATAGTGCTGTACTGAATAAGATATTTTTTACATATAGTCCACAAGACAAAAAAATAGCTGCATTTATTAAAATTACCTGTTCAAAAGTTTATGAACCATTGATTCTTAATACTGTGTGTCGTTCCCTGGATGATCCACGGCTGTGTGTGTGTTTTGTGATGTTGTTCTTGAGTCTCTTGTTTGTCCTGAGCAGTTAAACTGACCAACGCTCTTCAGAAAAATCCTCCAGCTCCTGCACATTCTTCAGTTTTCCAGCATCTTTTGCATATTTGAACCCTCTCCAGCAGTGACTGTATGATTCTGAGATCCATCTTTTCACACTGAGGACGATTGAGGGACTCAAACACAACTATTAAAGAAGGTTCAAACGTTCACTGATGCTCCAGAAGGAAACATTATCCATTAAGAGCTGGGGGTGAAAACTTTTGAACAGGATGAAGATTTTCTTATTTTGTTTAAATATCAATTTTTTTCATTTAGTACTGCCCTTCAGAAGCAACAGAAGATACTTACATGTTTCTCGGAAGACAAATTAAGTACAATTTACCTTGATCTTCAAATTCAATACGTTTTCACCCCCAGCTCTTAATGCATCGTGTTTCCTTCTGGAGCATCAGTGAACGTTTGAACCTTCTTTAATAGTTGTGTTTGAGTCCCTCAATCGTCCTCAGTGTGAAAAGATGGATCTCAGAATCATACAGTCACTGCTGGAGAGGGTTCAAATATGCAAAAGATGCTGGAAAACTGAAGAAGCTGGAGGATTTTTCTGAAGAGCGTTGGTCAGTTTAACTGTTCAGGACAAACAAGAGACTCAAGAACAACATCACAAAACACACACACAGCCGTGGATCATCCAGGGAACGACACACAGTATTAAGAATCAATGGTTCATAAACTTTTGAATGGGGTCATTTTAATAAATGCAGCTATTTTTTTGTCTTGTGGACTATATGTACATATTTTTTATGTAAAATATCTTATTCAGGACAGCACTAAATAAAAAATAATACATTTTGTATGATCTCTCTTATTTAGTTAAAATTATTCACATTTTCACAGATTCTGCAAGCGGTTCACATACTTTTTCTTGCAACTGTAAATTAAAATGATCAACTTAAATATTTTTAGTAGTGGAAATTTGGCTAGCTTTAACTAGCTAATTCAATAAATGCCACCTTGCTAATTGGTAACACAATGCTTTGATAGCATAAGCATAGCATAACACTTGCTGAATGAGTACAGTAATATACAACATTTAACATATATCTGTTCTCACACTAAGCTCATGCTCCACTCGTCACCGTGATGGTAACCCCCCACAAAAAAAACAACATAACAGAAACTCTTCTAAACTAACATAACAAAACATTAAATCTACCAAAACTACTAAATCTCCCACTTAACATTAATCTTGCACAAAAAACATTATTTTAGCATTTACTCTCCCTTTTGAGTGCCATGGCAAAGCATGCTGGGAAATTGAAATTCCAGCCCAGTTTCAGTTAAATTTAACTAGTCTAAATTAAAAGAAATAAGTTCATAAACAATTAAACAATTCAGATTACTTTAACTATGTCAGTTTTGTGAACTCAAAAGAAAAAGAAAGTTCTAAATACTCATAAAAGTTCATTTGATTGAACTAATTTGTTTAATTTGAGTTGGCTCTACTCAAACCAGTTAATTATTTTGAGCGTTAGGGTTTACAGTGAATATAAAGGCTAATGTTTTTTGTATTTGAGGAGCAGAGAGAGTGTCTTAGCCTAGCATTTGTCATCGAGTCACAGCCAATACTGTCTAAAATAGCCTGTGAGAAGCACTTCATCTTTTGTAACATGTCCACATAGCTACAGTAAACTTTATAACCTGTAAGTTGATGAAAATGTAATGCGATGCACTTACTGCCTCAGATGCGGCCGTTCTAATGATGGACGAAACATGTATGTCCGACATTCGCTGGTCAAAAACCTCGTAACTCCATTTGAGCTTGATTTTGGTGAAAATGTTAATAATATAATGACATGTGCAAGTGTCTGACCATATATAAAGCCACAAAAAAGTGTTTTTTGGACAGTTTTCTGCCTTACAGAGACGATTATTATATTATATTATATTATATTATCAGAGATAATATAACAACATTATATAATAATGAATTAAGATGAATATTACTACAATGACAGTTGTGAGCATCTGTGACAACCACCAACTCTTATTTTACACAGAAAGCTGAAGGTTCGCCAGGTGGCACAACAAGTACAATAATTGACATTACTGTATTTAAAGCTCAAAATATGATAGTTTTCTAACTAGGGCCTGGTTTCATAGATAGTGCCTATATTAAGCCAGAATTAGGCCTTAGTTCAAAATATTTAAGTAGCTTTTTAAAATGTGCATTACTGTTGTGCATCTTGAGACAAAACAATGGCACTGACATATTTTAAGATAAGTCAGTGCAAGTTGCTTTCAGTAAAAACAGCTCAAACATGCATTTTAGTCTGAGACTAGTTTAAGCCTCGTCTGTGAAACCGGGCATAAATGTCCTATAATGACAAAAGATTTCTATCAAAGATGGGATTAGATTAGTTGGAAAAAATATAGGTAATTAGCTTTGCAACATTTACTGGGATTGCCTTACATCTGTGGAGAACAAATTTACCACACTTTCCTCAGGGAATACTGAGGGACAAAATGCATTGTTCTGTCCACTCAGTTTGGTGAAAATTGAGCCATTACACGCAGGTCAGACAGAAAGGACACCTGCTGCTGTTGCTGAAACAAATTCCTCTGTTGTGACACTGAGCCATTGCTAGGACACCAGAGGAACCTTTGACACTGTCCTACACAAATGGCTGGGAGCCTGTAAAACGTTTATGCATGGGACAGGCTGCTTTTTTTATCACTCTTGCACTCGCCCCAAATTAAGATGACTTGTCAGAGAGGGTAAACTTACAAGCTATCTGTGTTAGAGATGGGGGTCAGAGGTGAACATACGTAATGTACATGAGCAGATGCCTGGGATGCAGCTGGAGTTTTAGCAGGCTGAAGCTGACCTTTGGTTGCATCCATTTTCCATAGCACCACATATAGAAAATCACATGCCGTTTTCAACAGGCCCCGAGCAAACACAAGGGCAAAGGTTCTTGGGCTGTAAATTGCGGTGCAGGAGTTGTTAAACAGTCTTGAACTGAAGAAGTGAACAGTAGTGGTTACAGACGAAAACCCTGAGTCACACGTCAAGGCAATAACTGAGCTCTCGTTTTGTTAGATGACTTCCCTTTTTATATCAATGACTTTGTCTGTCTTGATTTTGTTTTGTATTTTTCATGTGGATTAATGGAAACAGCTTTACAGCTTAATATAAAAAAGATGCAATGGTGTTGGCTGTTTTAGTACAAAAATGGACATAGCCAAAAAAAGAAAGAAAATATGAAGCTGAGAGAACCGGAGGGAAAAGTGAACAGGCCTGCATTTTTATCTCCTTTAGGATTCAGTATGTTTTGCAGTTTTACCTTTTCTTTAACTTTAAGCAGTCAGCCAGAAATAACAGCTTGTCCAGAATTGGTGTTCGGTCCCTCAAAGTGCTGTACGCTTGAGTTTGACTTAGTAAATATATAATAAAAATTGCGCTCCCTCGGCACAAACTCATAGTCTCGCACAGTGGAATTGCGTGTGTAAGAAATGCTTTTGTGCTCGTAGTGCTGTTACGCTGTTCAATAATGCATTTTTGTGCTTTTGAAGAAATGATGCTGTGATCATAAATCCAATGGGGATAGGACCCTCCTCTCACGGGAAGGTCATTGATTTTTTTCCCCATGGTGGCAGTGACCTTGTCAAGTCTAGCTGCTGACTAGAGGAGCCACCAAGATTTTTGGGATACGCAGCATTAAGGATGCCAGATTTGTACTAAAGGGCCACAGACAAACTACATCCACCGCTGGATGACAAGACAATGATTAATTTAATACACACGCGTTAACAGGCTTTTAAACATAATGATGGCAGACACTTTTCCAGTGAGCAGAGTGTGTTTTTTAGTGAGTGAGTTTTTTTTGTGTTTTCTCAGGTTACGTTCACACTGCGAGCCTTAGTGCTCAATTCCGATTTATTGCTCAGATCCGATTTTGTTGTATAGCTGTTCACATTGTTGTTTTAAATGTGGCCAATATCAGATTCCAGTGTGAACAGATCAAGGTCCTGGACTGACCCACATGCGCAAAAGAACGATATAAAGAAGTTGCCAGCACGCTATCACAGGGCCGTAACCACCATAGACATTGAGGGGGACAAGTCCCCCCGAATAATTAGAAATGGCCAAATTGTCCCCCCCAATATTTGATATTCTTGATGCTGCTCTACTGTACTTCATTACACACCGCTCTGTTTGTTGCTAGGATGACAAAAGTAAAATGTTACATTTTTAGGTTGGTCTGCCTCAGCGGTCTAACAGCGCTCGTCACTGTCAGAATGAGTGAGATGGCCAATCAAATCAAAGAAGGCGGGGCTTACTGTTAGTGCAAATTCCTATGCAAAACTTTAGTTATAGCAGTGAAAGAGTGCGTCATAAGATGTAAGTAGCTAAACATTTAATATTTGACAACTGTTTTACGATAAAAACGTTCAGCGACCAACAGTAATATCAAGTGATGCAAACTACTTGATATTTTTTATGAAATTTCAGCATTTTGAATTGAAAATATGACATTATTTATGTAAATCATAAGTGAATTTGACGTGACAAGAAACGTTTTGTATTTTTACATATTAGGCAGACAAAAATAAGACTGAATGTGTGCATATTTAAAAAAAATATTATTTGCAAATAGTTTACTTCATAACTACAATAGAACTACAAAGAACTTTTACCATTCTCATTTCTTTTTCTTTATTTCCTTAAATCCCTTTTAATCCTTTAATAATTTAGTTCCTTTAAATAAACCAATAAGACCAATAAAACCAATGATACCCCCCCCCCCACACACACACACACACACACACACACACACACAATGTCTAAGACATGGTTCCGGCCTTGCGCTATCATATGTAAGTAAACACGGAGGACGTTAAAGTAAGTGATTACGTGTTTATTTATAGTGTGATCTGCCGCCGAAGCCAGTGAATTTGCATTGTTTTTTTTTTTTTATTTTGTTTTGGTTTTTGAAAATAAGATATTATCCAACTGCCTCTATTAATTTCTACAGGACCTCAGTATGACCTGCCAAACCCAACTTTGATTTTTTAAATTTCTTAAATAGTTTTCTATCTATAGTTTCTTATTTTCCTCACCATGCCTTTTTACAGTTTCTACATGTGTCCTGATTCCAGTAGATAAATATCAGACTTTTACAACATGGGCTTATGAGAGTGTGCGTTTAAATCCTCATTATTTATAGATGAAGGATTGAGATGGATGCAACTTTCACAGTACAGTTCCTTTACACAAATCAGATGAACTACAATCTGCCTAAGATGGATGTTGTCCAGACATTGGAATGAATGCTAGTGTTGCTTCAGGACTCATATTTTATATTGTTAAATCATGTGGTGATCCATCACAGTACCAGAATTGTTTATTGAATATAACTTTCTGCTCAGCATATTCATTTCACCTGCTCGTGACTGCAGTGTTGCTTGTTTCCCATTAGCCAGCTTTATTGGTTAGCGTCAGTGGAGTGTAAATTCTGCCCCATTAAAAATACCCAATATTTATTTATCACTCTCCATTCCATAATATGCTCCAGCAGTGCATTATCTCTTTTTCTCACACCACCTTTAATTTACTCTCAAGCTACAGCACTCCCTCTCATGCCCATAATACTCCATCGCAGTTCCTATCCGCTCATTTGACTAGTGGTGATAAGGTGAATTAGGTGGAAGAAGAGGAAATGCCTTTTGAGTCTTTCTGCCAAGTGCTATAGTTGAGGGCACATTTATGATTGATTATTAAGTACTCGTGAGTGGACTATTGCCTCAGGCCTTTGGCCTCACTTAAGTCTCAATACTCCAATCCTTCCAGGATGAATTTTCAAATGTTTAGTTAGGTGTTGCACAATGCCTTTTTTGTTTTGTCATTTTTTTGTTGAATTGTTTTGATTTTGATGAGTTTTATTTTTGTGTTTTGTCTTGTTTTGTCAAATTGTTTTGGTTTTGTATAGTTTTATTTTTTATTTTGTCATGTTTTTTTGAATTGTTTTGGTTTTGTTTTGATTAGTTTCATTTTTTTGTCATGTTTTGTTGAATTGTTTTGGTTTTGTTTTGATTAGTTTCATTTTTTTGTCATGTTTTGTTGAATTGTTTTGATTTTGTTTAATTTTTTTTAATCATGTTTTGAATTGTTTTTGATACATTTTCTTTTTTGTTTTGTTTTATTTAATTGTTTATTTTGGTTTCTTTTAGTTAGTTTTGTTTCAATGTTTTGTTTTGGTTTGTTTCAGTTAAGTGTCCTTTATTTTTCTGTTTTGTCATTTTTTTGTTAAATTGTTTTTATTTAAATTAGTTTCATTTTTTGTTTTGTCATGTTTTGTTTTATTTAATTTTGGTTTCTTTCCATTCGTTTTGTTTCATTTTTGTGTTGTCATGTTTCATCTATTTTAATTTATTTGTTTGTTTTGCTTTGATTTCTTTCAGTTAGTTTTGTTTCATTTTTTTTTTTTGATTAGTGTGTTTTTTTATTGTTTCTTAAGTTTTATTTTTGATTCATTTCATCTTCTTACAAAACATTTGACTCCAAGGCTCTTTACGATGGTGTCGTTATTTTCTCAGCCTGTTGCTCAGCAGATTGAGTTAAATGAGGTGTGTGCGGGGAATGCTCTCTTTATCTGCATTAGTTCACACTGTTTATTAAGGCTTTGAGTGACTTCATTATGTCTCATCCTCAGAGGAACTACATACAGAGGAGGCTGGCGATTACTGCTCCTATGAAAGATGTGTTTTTTTTTTTTTTCCAAGAAAAAAATGAGATTATCATCACACCAATTAGATTTTATTAGAACAGAGGAGGTGATTATGCAGGAATCACTCTCACAGCCTTTGGATGTCTGGGTGGTGGGCCACTGTAGTCCGGTACACACACTCAGGAAATGTGAGAGGAAGTTTGCCATTTCCACTCCAGACCAAACGTGCATGGGAGTTTTGTTCTGAATTATTTGACTATTTGCCCTCCTCCCGTCACTCCTCACATCTTTGGGAGTGTTTGCATGATGGGAAGCTGGTGCTAAACTGATGTCTCATTACACCCTGCCACATTCTGTACATGGTGACGTGTCCAGTTGGCAGTTTCAACTGCCTCTGGAAGTGGTCAAAAGTGGACAAGCTCAAAAACTTTTAGACCTTGTTTACACCTTTATTTAGCGTCGTCCACTTGTGATCGGATCGACCAAAACACATCTTAATACCAGATGTAAACAGGGCCTCAGAATCTTACAATCAGTAGGACTGTATATGGTAACATTAGTTAACGCAATAGTTGACATGAAATAACAGTGAACAATTACTTGTTTTCATACTAAAATATAATAAAAATATAATTATTTTAATTTATACATAAAATACCATTCAAAAGTTTTTAAAAGAAGTCTCTTATACTCACCAAGTCTGCATTTTTTTTGTTAATAATATACGGTAACACTTTATTTCGAAAGTAACTTTGCAACTACATGTCAACTAACTCTCAATAGAGTATTAGTAGACTGTCTGCTTAATAACACTTTATTTTGATGCTCCCCAACAGACATTTTACTGACTAGAAGTAACATTGCAACTACATATCAACTTATTCTGCTAACCCTAATCTAAGTCTACTAATACTCTAAATGAGAGTTATTAGTTGACATGTAGTTGTAAAGTTACTTATAGTTAGTAGAATGTCTAAAGTGGGCTATTGAAATAAAGCGTAACCAAATATAAAAATAAAAAATAATAGCAAAAACTGTAATATTGTGCAAAATTATGACAATTTAAAACAACTGTTTTCTATTTTAATATATTTTAAAATGTAATTTATTCCTGTGATGCAAAGTTGGTTTTCTCCATGCAATGAAAGTGAAAAAAAGTTCATAAAATAAAAATAGTTCATACACTACAATTCTCTGTGTATGCCTGTTTAAATGCATGGTGTCATGCCAGGTTTAACATCAGTGCTGCAAAATGTCAGGTCTTTCATATATTGTGATGCAAATTTTATGTGCATTTTCAAACAAAATTAAGATGAAAATCAGTTAAATAGGTGCAAGAGCCATTGCAGTAAAAGGTAGTGTGATACAGTGGTTGTCCTTGTGACAGAGCACTGGAGAAGAAGTTCTGATGCGGTGTATTCATTTCTCCTTTCGGGGCAGAAATGTTTCCCGTGGGACGACCTGTCTCTCCCAGGATGAGGCGCAGTGGGTTTTAAGTTTCCAGGATAATGACGAACAGGAGCTTGGACTGTTCTCCAGCTGATAGGCTAGTGTTCGCACTGTAATTTACAAACGCTGACTCAGGGTTAAGATTGTGTGCATTCTGCCATTTGTTAGTGTTAATTTTCCCAATGAATCACAGTGATTAATTGCCATGTTAATCTAGCAAGTGAATAAATGCCAGTCAAATCACTGCTTTCACAAAGTCGGCCTTGCTTAACAGATATCCTGGAGCAAGTAAACAGTAAAGCAACCATGTGCAACCTTCGTCATGTTTATCAAGTGAGGAATGCAATAACACTCTAGATTTATTGACGTAATTCAGTATCCATCTGAATCTGAGATTCACAACATCCCCTCCCGTAGAGATCAGACAGCGACCTGCGTTTAAAGGCAGCGAGAGACGGAAAGACCAAAGGCCCAAAAGTGCATAGCGTGTAACGTGATCCACACCAGTGTTGATGCCCCCCTAATCTGCTGTAATCTCTGTTTATGTAATGTTATTTTTGCCAGGCTAGACTCGGAGTCTGACGTTTCTGGTGCAGGCCTTTGAACGAGGCTTATTTTAAGTGGACGTAACCATCTTGCTGCACTCAGGCGGTTTTTACAAACACAGACATGAAAGTGTGAAGTGGCAACATATTCAGAGCTATAGTTCATCACCAGAGATTGAAGCATGATAGGGATGCTTCAAATACTTCAGCCTTTAGAACATTGTCTTTTGTGAGTATAACCGAGGGACGTCTCTAGCATTTGATCCTGCTTTCATAAACACCTTAACAGTGAGTGTCAGCCACTTGAAGTCTTCATTGTTGAGAGGTTTAATTTACTTTGGGGGTTAAAATAAGCTTAGCCACTCCTCCTTTGCACTGGCATCGTCAATTATTCATGTCATTTTCTGCCATCTGCCATCCAAACCTTAATAACGTCACAAGGGTTTAAAGTTTAGCTCCTTGTGGTATAGATGAACTACACCATGGGGTTATAAAGCGTCTTTTTCAAGTGACCACTCACAAGTAGCTATGTATTTGAAATAAAAATTTAATATTTATTGCTAATATAAATATTAACATGTTAACAAATAGTAATATTAAAGGGCCCTTATTTATGCTCATTTGCCGGTTCATAATTTTGTTCAGGAGGTCTACTAGAATAGGTTTACATGATGTAATGTTAATTTTAGTTTCTGTTTCTTTAAAACCTGCCTTCTGAAAAGAGCAGATTGCTCTGCTCTGATTGGTCAGTCGGCCCAAGTCTATTGTGATTGGTCTACGCTGAGTGTGTGTCAGAAATGTAATGCCCTTACCATAACCGGTGAGTATCAGCTCCAGAAGCTTCCTTAAGGCCCCAATATACACTATATTGCCAAAAGTTTTGGGATGCCTGCCTTTACATGCACATGAACTTTAATGACATCCCATTCTTAATCCGTAGGGTTTAATATAGAGTTGGCCCACCCTTTGAAGTTATAACAGCCTCAACTCTTCAGGGAAGGTTTTCCACAAGGTTTAGGAGTGTGTTTATGGGAATTTTTGACCATTCTTCTAGAAGCGCATTTGTGAGGTCAGGCACTGATGTTGGACGAGAAGGCTTGGCTCGCAGTCTCCGCTCTAATTCATCCCAAAGGTGATCTATCGGGTTGAGGTCATGTTGGAACAGGAAGGGGCCATCCCCAAACTGTTCCCACAAAGTTGGGAACATGAAATTGTCCAAAATGTCTTGCTATGCTGAAGCATTAAGAGTTCCTTTCACTGGAACTAAGGGGCCAAGCCCAACCCCTGAAAAACAACCCCACACCATAATCCCCCCTCCACCAAACTTTACACTTGGCACAATGCAGTCAGGCAAGTACCGATCTCCTGGCAACCGCCAAACCCAGACTCGTCCATCGGACTGCCAGACAGAGAAGCTTGATTCGTCATTCCTGAATTCACTGAGCTCACTGAGCTCTTTCACAAATGTTTGTAGAAGCGTCTGCATGCCTAGGTGCTTGATTTTATACACCTGTGGCCATGGAAGTGATTGGAACACCTGAATTCAATGATTTGGAGGGGTGTCCCAATACTTTTGGCAATATAGTGTTCTTCAAGTGAAATCAGAGAACGAATTGGTATGACATCGTTTCCAACAAAATCAGTGAAAAACGAAGCTCGTTTTGGGCTGGTAAACACCATCGAAGTACCATTGGTCCGTGGCGATGACGTAATAGGTAGGTATGTCTCTGAGGCTCCGCTTCTTTGACGTGGAAATCTTCTCCGGTTCATTTCTTCTGTTCAGTCCTTTGAGGTCAGATGCAAGTAAAAACTTGAAAACATTGGAGAGCTGCTTTATAGTAAAAAATGAACACACTGACACTGTTTTTCATGTCTAATACTGTAAAGCTGCTTGCTTTTAATTGTACAAAGTGATATATAAATAAACGTGACGTGACTTCACTGGAGTGCTGAAATGCAGAGCTTGTGCAAACATCCACATCACTATGATCAGATGCTTTCTTAACTGCTGTCTTCTCACCTCTGTTCTATTTGTTGTGTGTTTATTTTGTTATTGAGAGGAAAGCATGCAGCACATATTTACATATTCATCTAAACGTAGCTCTCAGCAGTGTGGGGGGCATCGGATGTTCGCTACAGGTATACCGCTGCTCACGTATATCGAACTTCTTTTTACCCCAAAGCGAAGAACAAAAAAGAACTTCATCATGAGTATATTGGGGCCTTTAGGTTCTGTAAATACTACCTTAACAAGGGTAACTATGGCGTCAGTTTTGCTGTATTAGTTAGTGCCCGAGAATAATGACCGCCTAGAAGGAAAACCCGGGGCAACCTGTCACTCACATGAGATCGACCAATAGCAAACCACAACCATTCAATCAGTTCCCCACAGACAAAATCAAGTCCCGCCTTACACTTTTTTCTTGTTCTAGAAGCAGTTTCACTCAGATATTTGTCACAATAGGGAAGAAAAGACTATCGCAACTTCTGTTTCATGCTGACTTTAAAAACATGTAACACATTTACATTTTCTCAAAATATTTTGTATAATAGTGAATACTGTAGCCTTTATATAATATATGAAGTTGGTTTATTTTTTCTCACTTTTCTCACTAACTCACTTTCAGTATAGACATACCTTAATGACAACAAAAAAGCTAAAGACCTTAATCAGTGATACGCCATATTTATTTTTTGAGAGGAATGAAAGCGAGGCTGTGAGGAATAGAAGTACAGTGTGTTCAGTGGATTGCACTTTGTTGTTTAATAACATTGTTCAGCTGACGAAATGTCTATTTGTCCACTGAAAACTTTCAGTGGACAGAAACTGTTTTGAAAGTTTGATCTACAACCTTTATACAGTGCGTGCCATTGTAAAGACTGTACGTCTATCCCTCTGTCTTGTTTTCATCTGCATTAAATTCAATATGGTGTCTAACCTGACAACGGTCTATTGTCCAGGAAAAAGATAGAGTGCATTGATCACACTTTGACCTTTTGTGACAACATGCCCCAAGGAGGAACTCAGTGTTCAAAATCAACAAAATCACTGCTGGAGAAAACAAATGTAAAATTGTTTAGATGTTGGCCAAGTGCTGACTTCCCTATGTGACAATCTCTCAGATTTGTTCTTCTACAACAATATAGTGTCATATCTGCTGTTATAATTCCTAATTAATTGCTAAATTCTGTGGTTTATACATCACGTATTGTTATGCTGTGTAATATAATGGTTAGAAATGGAGATTTTAGTAAATAGGGAACCCCTGTGAATGCAGCTCACCTCCGCCTCTTCCCTGCTGGTTGCTGGTCGGCAGCTGATGTCTCTTGTAATTCCACTTAAGTGTTGTTAAGGCTCTTTAATTTATAATGGCAGGTTCTATAAACATGTCGGGAAACCTCACCATAGCAACAGGACTAAAACAAATTCATAATATAGAGAGGTATTTATAAGGGCTAGCGTCCCGGCGACTCTCACAAAGTGGCTTGGGGTTCATGTGACTGCTGTGAATGAACATAGTGAACTAACAACCACAAGCTTTGTTGCTAGTACCAACATCCATTACAAAAATACTAAAAATGCTTTTAGTGGAAGAATCAGTGATGCATTAATTGAATTTCTGAATATTGATAGTCTGCCCTAGACTGGGTAAACCCAGCCTGATCTGCCAGCGATTTGATTTCGCCCTGCAGCTCAGGCTGGAAACCTGTACATTAATTTATCCTGCTTCTGTTACACATTTGCGGGAACCAATCACAGACTGGCTTATCCACCTGGCGCGCTATTGGCGGGTTTAACACAATGACGGATAGAGAAGTGATGGATCGATGCCCATTGATCACGCCTCTTGTGGTCTGATTTTTTTGAAGGACTATCCAATTGCGTACAGAGTCATTTGATTTATGCTCGTTGATCACGCCTCTTGTGCAGTAGAAAATACAGAGCAGACTCCCCAGACCAATGTTCAGTCTTAAAAGATTGAGCTTGGTCTGGTGATAGCCAGACAAAGTCTGCCCCCATTAACCACCTACTTTTTGGTGATATTGACTGTATCTTTTATTTATAAGTTGCAGCTAAAGACGCTCACATTAGTCAACATTCATCATCTCTCCTAATTCAAGTAAATTACAAAATAATATTACGATTAGCATTACATATGTTGCTAATATGAGGGAATGAGTGTGTATTTATGGATTTTTCACAAGTGTTTATGTAATAAATCAGTGTATTCAATGCATTGCAATATTATTATGATTATTAGAGTTTTTTATTTCTATAAAATAATACAGATGAATCAGATTTTGTTTTGGAATATTGCTCATGTTGTTAGTTATGGATACTGCTGCACTCGGTATACTGTATACTTGGATACGTAACAATGAGGTAACGTTTTACAGGTTATTTATAAAGCCTGACATATCCAAGTAGGTGTGTGTACAGTATGTGTGTGTGTGTTTATCTGTGTATGTGTGATACTGTGCACATGTGCGTGTTTTTCTTTGTGAATCTACAAAAGCTTCCTAACGCTCTGTTGGCCTGGATGGTCTTATCTTAGCTCTGTTTCCTATAAGATGTCATATGATGAGTGAGAAGAATTCACAGATGATCTTAGTGTGTCTTGTGTTTCTTGCATTGCTCAGTAGTTTTACTAAGACAGAAGTATAGATCATTCAGAGCAGCATTATCTGAGTTCAGCCTCACTCTTTCTCCATAATCTTGCTTCCTCTTTATATATATTAAACTTTTAATTGATAATACTTTTACAAAACAGGAAGTTTTCTTTTTTTTTCTTTTTCTTAACTAATTGAGAAGTTCTGAACCTTCAGAAACACCCTGCACTATATAAAAAACTATTGTCTGTAGTAAAACTAATACATGTATGTACAGTAGTGGCCAAAATTGATGTCCGAAGGGCATATTTGATTTGAATGAACCTACAAGTTCATTTAAACCATCAAAATTTGAGGAAATGTTTTATATTTTTTTTAATATTTTAAATATGAGGGAAGAACAAATCACTAAACTTGGTTAATGTATTTATATGACAAAATTATTTAACAAAAAAAGGCAAACTACAGCTGCAGGTTTTATTTTACTATGCAAAAAAATGCACAGAAAAACAAAAAGCATACACTGACTACAATGTTATCAGTTATTAATATTTCACTGGTTCTCACTGGTTTTTGCATGTTCATAGTTTCTTTGTATGACAGCCTGGCCAAAAATGATGTCACACAATTTGTCATGTTTCATTGCGTTATTACAAATAAAACTATTGACTCCAAGCACAACTACACAGTCTGCTTACAAAATCATGAACATATTTTTAATAATATTTGAATAAAGGGTGAAGATGTCAGTTTTCCTAGACCACTACTGTATGCATGCATTCATTCATTCATTTTTTCACTCACTAAAAAAATACATTCTCGTCAGGACAACTACTGAGTTTTGTTGTAACAAATTACCAATTATTTAATAATTTGATTTATTAAAATTAACATTTCATTCTTACACATGATTTTACAGGGCCCTTTGCAAACAGCAAAATAATCATCTTGTGACACTAACGCATAATTTATTCATGCAGCAATGCATGCTGGGAGTTCGCAAACCCTTAAATCAGCAACGTTCTCCTATCTTTCACAAGGTCGGTGCTCAGAAAGGCTGCATTTATTTGATCACAAATACTGTAAAAACATTAATATTGTGAAATATTATTACAATTTAAAATAACTGTTTCCTATTTTAATATATTATAAAATGTAATTTATTCCTGTGGTGCAAAGCTGAATTTTCAGCATCATTACTCCAGTCTTCAGTGTCACATGATCCTTCAGAAATCATTCTAATATGATGATTTGCTTCTCAAGAAACATTTCGAGAAACATTTCTGGTTATTATCAATGCTGAAAACCGTTTTTGAACGGTAGTGTAAAATTGTTTGTTCAGACATCTCTGTTAGGTTAGATGGGGGAATATTTTTGGCCTAACGTGTTTGCTGTCCAAACTGTAACTATGAGAGGCTCACGCAGGTTAAACCTCAGCAGTGATGAGACATCAGAGCTCGAGTCTCTGTACTGTGTTTGCGTCAGTTTCAGCAGCGTTGACAAGGTGCTACACCCTTGATTACACTCTCGCGTGCCATAGCAGTCTTTAGATGAACCAGAAGCTCCATGTTTGAAGTCTTGGTCAAAGATGGTAGCCCGCTGATCTTGTAAATAGGACTGCGGATGATAAGCGTAATGGTGAAGATAGCATTTGGCATGCTCTATAAACGTCTCTTCGTTGCTGGCAGATGCTCCCATCACTTGTCTGTTAATAAGGCTGTCTTCAAAAGGAACGTTCCCACCAGAGGGTCAGAGGGACGGCTCTGCGGCATCTCAGCTGAACAGAGACAATGACACTCCTCTTATGATCAAGTTTGTGCAACTTATCAGATAAATCATTTTTACCGCGTAATTTGAGGGTGGGACATGTCCCTACCACTTTTTGCCAGGGTCTCTATTGTCCCCACCATTTTTTGAAACATCTCGCAGCACGGATGTACCTAATAGAAAGAAACATCTCCATTTGATTAGCAATTTGTTGGTTTGTGTTAAATAAGAGGAGAAGTGTTGTTTTTGCGAGTGCTCGTTGACGCTGTTATCAGTTCTCTCTCTGCGTTCGTGCACAGTCTTCACGCAGACGAGCGCTTCAATCTATCTATCAATCTAATCTAACTCTCTATTCGTTCCGGTGAAATCACAAAACAAAATACACACAAACGTGTCCCTGCTCTTGATATAGAATCACTGATGAACTCATTTAGTTTTAATGAGAAAAAAAAACTATACGAGCAAGGCTCCAGACTGCGACCAAATGGTCGCATTTTGCGACCTTTTTTCCTGCTGGTGCGACTAAAATTGGTTAGAGGTCGCACTGGTGCGACACGGTGCCCAACTAATAGGAGCTGCCATTTCTGTTACATATGAGAAACATTAAACGGCAAATGAAACGAAAGCGGAATGGAACCACGGTACTTGTTTGAACTGCGCTGCGCGGACCGTTTATCAGTCGCGAGCTCATACACGGCCGATCTCGTGACACCGTTACTACACAGCACTGGGAGATCCAGTGAGAAAGCGCTTGAATTCACCACAGAATTAATAACATCGATACTGCGAGATCTAGTGGAAGCGTTCGGCGCTGAACTCTCTGTTATAAACCACAGATATCAGATCAAACAGCTCTGACGTGGAAACCAGGAGAAACATTGAAACATTCAGTGGTTTCAGTCCACAAATCATAAACATTCACCTTGGATTTAATGTAGTAACACCCCATGGTACTGTGGAAGAAATAGTCGAATGTTTTTTTTTTGTTTGTTTTTTTTTTTTACATTATTCATCTCAGGGTTCATACAACCTTTTGAGAGTGAAATTCAAGCACTTTTCAAGGGCTTTCAAGTGTTTCACTCTTTTTCCAGCACTTAAAAGCTCTAAATATTATCCGATTTTAATATTATTTTTAATGTGATGATTTGTAAAACTAAAAGTTTAAAGGTGTAGGCCACTTTGTGGCAAACAAGCACTTTTATTTAAAAAAAGACATGAAATTACCACTATAAACAGTAGGTGGTGGCATAGGAGCACTTATTGACTTATTAGACATTTCCACTCCTTAATATATGGAAAAAAAACAAAAAACTATCTTCAAATTGTGACTGAATTACACAGAAAACAAGTAAAGAGTGCCTGTTTTAGTTCAGTATGATACTATAGAAGAACAATAGTACATTTAATAAGAGTAGAATATTTAAATTTTCCCTATAAAAATGAGGTTTTTGCACATTACTGTTGTTAATAAAAGTTAATTTTATCTGCATATCAATTCAAGCTCAGTGCTTCACTGTTAAATTTCCAATAAACAAACATGTAATATTATTAGTAACTGCATTTATTAACAAAACAATAGTAATTTTATGATTAAATTAACTTTATGATAAATTTTCCTCCAGCGCCACCAAATCAGGTGCTGGCGCCACCATCTGCAGAATTTAGTGGCACTGGTGCTACTGCTCTCAAATGTTAGTCTGGAGCCCTGACGAGGGCGGATTAGAACTCAGAACCTCTGACGCGCTTAACAAAAACTCTACCACTAGACCACAAGCATTCCAAGCAAATCTATGCATTTATCACATCACTTATATTAGGCTATAATGTAAGGATGAAACTATCACTATCAAATAGTGAACTATTTAAATTGATTTCTTACCAAGCCAATAGGGGAGGAGCCCGCTAAAAGACTTTAGAGTACCGAGTACTGAGTAACGCAACGTCCAATTTCAAAACGGTTTTCACAGGATTAATTTTGAGTTTGTAAGCTTTCGAATGATACCTAATTTATGATAATTACTAAAATATGTGATATAAAAAGGGCGATAAAAAAAGATAATATTATATTTTAGAGGATAATATATATTATACTTTTTAGAAACATAATTTTATAATTTTTTATGGACATACTACAATATGTTTTATTATGAACCTTTAGCATGAAAACCAAAGTTTCAATGATTAAAAGTGTGTGCATTGACTTTTTGTGACAAAGGTCAGAGCTCCTGTTATGATGTAGATTTTTTGAGGTGCACTCTTGTCATAAATTAATCTATTACTGTTCCTACATAATTTGTAACAAAAAAACAGTGGTAAAATATCTATTTAGGAGTCTTAGATCTTTCCAACGATATATAGTTTGTAATGATTAGATTAGGATTTAATTGTAATATAGTGAAGTAAATTTAGTAAACAGTTAAGGGGTTAAATAAAAAGACCAGAGCCAATGATTTTGTCTGAGCTATGAATAAAAAAGAGAAAAATTATATAATTCATATTTTCTCATTTTATTTGTCTTATTTTATCCTTTTAGTGTAGAATGTGTAAAGCTGATTGTTTTTAGGATGGACAAATTTTTAGGCTGATTGATATTTTAGGCTGCTCTACCTCAGTGGTCTAACAGCGCTCGTCAATGTCAAAATGATCGAAATAGCCAATCAAATCAAAGAAGCGGGTCTTACTGTCATACTGTCACTGTCACGCAACGAGAGCTTGTGGAAAGATGCATGTCTTAGACAGTCTTCAATACTGACTTCAAACAGTCTTCAAAACTGTTTTATGATAGAAATGTTCAGCTACTGACAGTAATAGACTATCTAGTGATGCAAACTACTCAACTTTTAATGAAATTTCGCCGTTTTGAATTGAAAAAATGCGATCATGATTCATGTAATTCATAAATGAATATGATGACGAGGCAAAAAAAAGTTTGCATTTTCTACATATTAGATATACGAATAAGAGCGAATTTGTGCACATTTTAAAATAAAATATTATTTACAAATAGTTTAAATTGATTACTTCATTAGCCTACTACAATTAGACCTAGAAATTATTTTAGCATTCCCTTAAGTGCCTTTTTATCATTTAATTATTCAATTCCATTATTATTATTATTATTTATAATAATATAAATTATACCCCAAGGTGCACCCCCCACCCCCACCCCCCCCAAGCACAAAAGTGAAACTCCACCTATGCCCCCCCCTCCCCCCTCCTAAAACCTTTGGTCCCCCCCAATGTTCAAGATATGCTTACGGCCTCGCTTCTGGGTCCTTTCTGTTGCTGAATCTTACAGTGCTGAAGTCATGGGAGTTTATAGTGCCACGCAGGGATCGGTCCATCAATTTTTTTTCTCTCAAATTAAGCCGATTGAAAACCATGGGGTGATGCAAATTATTCCAGCCCACCCACACTTTTAGAGGCACACCCATCATCCACTTTCTGCATTCGCCACTGAATAAAAGTAGTATTAATTTCTTCAAACAAACAAACAAAAAGAAACCCCAAACCTTTGAATGGTAGTGCACTTTCATCAGTCACGTTGAAAGTAATACAGCAAGTATGTCTGGAATATTTACTATTGTTATTCCATAAATATGGAGCTGCATGACTAAAGGCTTGGGACCCCATAGAAGTTGTGCAAGGAGAAAAAGAGTTAAAGTACGATGTTAAAGTACGAGTAGGCGTGTAGATGTGAAGAAGGTCAGATAAGTAAGCGGCAAGATTATTGAGTGCCTTGTAAGGAGCAGGATTTTAAAATCAATACGGTATTTAACCTGGGAGCCAATGCAAGTGTTATAGTATGGGAGTAATATGTTCGGTTGCAGGAATAATTTGTGCAGCTAAATTTTGTACTAACTGAAGTTTATAGATGCTTAGAAGGAAGGCTGTAGAACAGAGCGTTACAATAACCCAGTGTTTCCCAACCAGGGTGCCGCGGCATCTGGCGAGAGGAGGGGTGCCATGTAAAAAAATCCTTCAAACATTTTTAAATTACTAAAAATTGTAAAAAAAAAAAAAAAAAAAATGGTTTATTATATACCGTCAATCTCTGATGTCTCAACAACAAATAACACACACACATTCATAATAAAAATGCAAATCATAAGAAAGGCTGCTCTGAATTTCGGTGTGGGATTGCGCTTGATTTTCATTCCCGTGCTCACATCCATAGTGCGCACACACAACGGCGCCTCTCAAACAGCTTGTGAATACCAAATTGATTTCTTTTTCGCAACTTGTTGCTCTTAAACTGTCAAATATGCACAAAAATATTATCATAATGTCCGTCTTACCGAGTATTCACATAAACAAGTCGGTTATGTCCTAAATGAATTAAAACCATTCAGTTTCTGTATTATTTCTTACCTGAATAGCCCTACTACTGTTAGACCTACCTGAAAACCTACCTTTATTTCATTTGTATCTTTATTCCACTGTATTTATTTGTGCTATTGTTAGTCATTTTTTATTTGTTTTTATTTTATTACTGACTGTTTACTTGTCTTTTTTCAATTCATTTCAAAGTTTGAAATCAAGCTATCTTGTGCTACTGCAACAAAATTACTCCATTGTAAAAACACAAATACATTGAGTGAGCAAACATTTAGGTGAAGTTATAATGGTAATTGAGCAATATATTAATAAAAGCCTGAATTAAAATCTGTCATCATATAAAGTGATCTCTTCAGAAGCAATTATTGATTGCTTAGACTTTCAATGGATGGACAAAAAAATGTGTTAATATTAAAAATATATGACAGTAGCCTATATACGGCGGTTCTTCCCCATGGTATCGAAAATGATATTGAATATTGATACTTTTCAAGCTATCTTGTCGAAGTTAAATTCCAGTATTGTGACAACACTAATGTAGGGTGCCACAAATTTTTGAAAATGTTCAAAGGGTGCCGTGACTGAAAAAAGGTTGGGAAACACTCCAATAATCAATGTGTGATGTCACCAAAGCATGAACAAGAATAGCAGTCTGAGAGAGCAGGACAAAGCAGATATATATGAAGTATGTGAAAATATGCAGATCAAGTGACACTGTTTATTTGAGCTTCAAATGATGAAGTACTGTCAAAGATGACACCCAAACTTTTAACCTGTTTAGACACAGACACTGGTTTACAAAGGAATAATTAGATTTAGCCAAATTGGTCTTTGAACCTACAAGAAGAATTTCAGGTTTACTACTGTTAAGTTTGAGAAGATTGGATGTAAACCAAGCTTTAATCTCAGCTAAGCAATCTGAGAGGATAGATGGAGGAAAAGTAGAAGTTGGTTTGGAGGACAGCTAAAATTGGGTGTCAACGGCATAGCAATGAAATTGAATCCAAATTTCCTAAAAATATTACCAAGAGGGACTAGATAAATAATAAATAAGAGAGGGCCCAAGACGGAGCCCTGTGGAACACCGGTGTTCAGATGCATAACCCTCTCATATTGCATAATTTTGAGCCACATTCTAAAGAGAAATATTTCAAACATTTTAATTTAATACATTTATGCATCAAAGGGTTAAAGTTACAAAGGCTTTGCCGCTGACCACCAAAGATGTGTAACCTTTTCCTTTTTCTCACACCTTGGAATTCCTAAACACCTTAATCCAGTCAGTCACAGGTTAAATGTTAAAGCCACTTCTTTCTTTTGTTGTTGTTCAATCCACTGGCCAGTTCCCGTTAATCTCATAATCCGCTAAAGGAAATTCCCACTAAATGAACAGAAGTTCTGTCACTTTCAGATCATTTATTTGCAGTTTCACTTCTCTAACTGAACAAAGACCTCGACTTGACCGCGCACGTATTAAACAATCATCCATGCTCCATGCCGAACGTCTTTCTCTTAATCAAAAGAAATTATGATTTGTGTTTTAATTGAATTCAACCACATCTCATGACTGTAAAAAAGTGGTTTGATTTCCTTTTTAACCTTTTCCAAAGAATAAAACTGATAAGACATATCATTATCTGACTCTTTTTTTTTCTTAAAGAGGAGTAGAGGACCTATTATGCTTATTTACATTTTCAACTTTCTTGTAATGTTGCTGTTTGAGCATGAAAAAAGGTCTGCAAAGTTACGAGGTCACTCCAGTGGGAGTTATTCTCCATATCAGTGTCAGTGTTTCTGAACTCCCTGAAACACCTCCATTGTAGTCTTGAGTTTTCTTCCGGTCACAATATTCCTCATTTAAATAATTCGTGCCCAAGGCATATGCTAAATAAAGGGGCAGGGCCTGTTTGAGTTAGTTAGTAGTGTGTTGAAACTCGTGGTTATGGTAAGGGGTGTGACATTTCCCAAACACACTCGAATCGGTTGACCAATCACAACACACTGGTCAAGCCGACCAATCAGAGCACATTGTGCTTTTCAGAAGGAGGGACTTCATAGAGACAGGAACTAAACAGAGCGTTACTGACAGACTGGGAAGAGAGGAGCTGCAACAATGGAGAATATGTGAAAAATAAGATGTTTTTTGAACATTCAAGCATGAAAACCTATTCTAGTAGAGCCCAAAAACAAAATCAAGGCATTGTAAAAGACTATAATAGGTTTAAGTCTTCATAGTATTTCTGCAAAGACTCTTTCCTGTGTGTGATCATGGATATGTGTGAGTGGTGTATCTAATATGATCAAATAATAATAACATTTAAGAGTAGATTCATCACAATCATTTCTTGAATCAGAAAGCACCCAGTTTGGAGTGTAATGGATATATGAAGGAAATATACTGTGTGAGAGCTATTTATTTTGATCATTGGGACTGTTTTAGATTCATTCACAGAACATGAAAGTGTGCAGGTAAGTGGATGATGCTGAAATATTGCCATTTGGCCGTCCCCGTGCTGCAATAATGACAGGGAGAAAAAGAGGACGCATTTAGAAACAAGTCTGATTTAAATCAAAGCTTCTTTTACAGAGCTGTTGGCCACATGCACTGGCTTCTCTTCACCTCGTGTGTAAATAAAAGGCATTATATTTTGCAAGGGTTTGGGCTTTTAGGAGTGACGTAAGCAGTGCATTGAGCGGTGAAATGTCAGCACATAAATACTGTAAATCTGGGCAATGAACTATGTGTCTGAAAGAGTGCAAGGTGTGTGTGTGTGTGTGTGTGTGTGTGTTTTGAAAGCACTGCTTCAAATCTTTTGCGACTGTGCAATTGTGTATATTTGTGTCTAGTTATGTGAAATTGACTTTAGTGTGTTTTGGCAGTGAGGAGTTTTTAAAGCACAATTTCAGTAAAAATGTGATGTTTTCACAAAATGAATATTGAAATAGATTGATTTTAAATATTCATTAACAAGGTTATCATTAATATTTTATGATTGATAATTTATTATGATTCTGTATGAATTTTAATATTTTACTGTTAGATTATCCATGTATCTACACTACTGTTCAAAATTTTGCGGTCACTAAGATTAAAAGTTAATGCTTTTATTCAGCAAGAATGCATTAAATTGATTAAAAGTAACAGCAAAGACTTTTACATTATTAGAAAAAAAATGTATTTCAAATAAAATCTGTTCTTTTGAATCCTGAAAAAAAAAAAAATCTATTTACACAAATATTAATAGGCACAACTGTTTTCAGCATTGATAATAAGAAAAGTTATATATATTTTATGTTTATATATATATATATATACTTGTTCCAATGTAAAATTGCCGATGTGGTAACATGGAAGGATATAAGTTTTTGTGTGTGCCATCCTTTTTGTCCAGGATATGGAGAGGAATCTCTAATTGTCTGCTCATGGTAACAGCATTGTCTGTAAATGTCAAGCTTCTCATCATCCTTCAGCCGTCCAATTAACATCTCTCACTGCTCTTCTGCCTTTCCACTCAGCAAGCTCAGCATATATCCCACTCACAATACTGCGACTCAGTGGCCTGTGATTGTGCCCTTTCAAACTATAGCGTGAATGAGAGTCTACAGATAGCTGAGTGTATTCAGAAGGCCACGGGGTGACTGTATGCTTGTGTGTGTGTGTGTGTGTCCTGGTAAACCCTACAATATGAGTGCAAAATGTCCCCACAAAGATGGCGATATCCGAAATCCTTGTTCTTGTGGGGAAATTTTTTGGTCCCCATGAGGAAAACAGCTTATAAATCAGACTAAGTGATGTTTTTTGAAAATGTAAAAATGCAGAAAGTTTTCTTTGATGGGTAGGGTTAGTGTAAGGGGATAGAATATATAGTGTGTACAGTATAAAAATCATTATGTCTATGGAAAGTCCCCATAAAACATGAAAACACAACATCTGTGTGTGTGTGTCTGTGACATGAATAGTGGAAACACACTGATAGTCATTTGTCATTTGCAGTTGGCACAACAGTATATCAGTGATCTGATTAAAGTAATGTATCAGTTACATAAAGACTACAGGAGAGATGCTATTCTCACAGCTGAATTTGCACTAAAAGCACTACAACAGCATAAAATGTCATAATAGTAGTCTGCATGGCATATTTCTAGCATCAGCAAAGGTAAATAACAACTTTTTTCTGTGTTGTTCCTTAAAGCTGTCCTGTAGGCAGTTTTATGGTTCTTTTAGTGTTCTTCCTTTTTGTAGGTTGACATCCCATGGCAATAGTTGTATAATGATTAAAAGACTTAGTTTTGGAACGACATGAGAATGAACAAATAATGGATCTCCATATATATTAATTTCTGGGTGAATTATTGCTTTAAGCCAACAAAACATAAAATTAAACCAAACAACTTTGAGAACTTGAGCAATAACTAGCATTTCCTTTCCAGATCTGAAGTGTCCTTTTAACAATATTTAAATGACCTCAGGTTAACCTCATTCCACATGCAAGGCAGATTTTTTTTTGTGATTCAGTAGCTGGAGTGTGCGCTTTCTTCTGGGAAGTGTCTGTGCTCATTTTCACTGATAGTATTTCTATTTGTGTGATGGGTATCAGTGTTAACCCTGTTTCGCTGACATTACGTTTGTGCTTTCAGACTGGTTACTGCGATGGAAGCGTTTTACTTCCTGCTCTTGTGTTGTCTGCTCCTGTTTCTTTTTGACATCTTTCACAACTGTTTACAGTGTATTAAACATTGACTTCCAATTACACTTTACAATTAAATAAATACTGAATTTACCAGGCAGCTCTCTAGAGTGTGGACTGTGTTATGGATGTATTGTTTGGTTTTGCACAGCATTTCCCAGCAGAGCTTGTATTGGAAAACCGGTGTCTTTTCTTGTTATGCTTAAGCAAGATGTTTTCCCCTCATTAGACCATTTGTATTTCCAATTTTCAATTCTTGGCATGTGAAGAAAGCCCCATAACCCTCTATATTTTTGCAGTTATACCATCAATTTGCAATATTTGTTTTTATTTTTTCAGCAAAAGTGTTTGTATTTAAAAAATGAAGGCAACAGTTTGCATGGCTTTTTTAAGTTTAATTCATTGACTTTTACCATGAAATCAAAATAGTCTTTTTATGGAATATTGCAGTATTTAAATAAATATGATTTATACATGCACATTTTTTTTAAATTAATGTGCTCTCGTAATCTTTACGTCTCATCTTGCAGCGACATCTCTTCTCTGATGATGTTTACTGGCGCGAGGGTTTAATAATGTTAAGTGTATTCATTTAATATATTCAATTGATATTCCATGCAAAGTGTTGTATGCATTACAAAATCAACAATAAATACACAATGTAAATAAATAAACAACAAAAAAGTTAATAAAAACAATGCAACAGTATTAATTATTCACACCCCAGTGTATGCTGGGAATCACAAAGTTTTTCAATGTAGGCCTATTTGAAAAATCCATTTAAAATCACAGTTTATTGTAATAGAAAAACTGCATTAAGATGCATTACTTGTGTTCCTGAACGCTGTACATTGTTAGAACTTCACATGAATAAGCAAGACAAAACAACTACAATAATCGATGAAATTGCTGGTATTTTATCAGTATTATTTGCTGGATGTAAGAATCATTAACAGTGTATTGTGACTTGGGCAGATGTTTAGATGTTCTCTCTTTTGTTCAGGTTACCATACACACCTAATTGCACTATATAAAGCCTTGTGCAGTATCAAGGCATTCATCTTTTTTGCGTCTTCAGCCTTTCTTTCCTTTTCTTATATTCCCCACAGGCACCACACAGCATTAACAATGTGGTTGTGTGCACAGGACAAATTTGCAGGCTGTCACAATTCAAGGCACGTGGATATTTATAGAGCTTTCCACTGCTGCCACCTTTGTCCTCTGCTTAGAGGTACAATCTTTTTCTATTCTTTCTCTGATTTGCTGTACTGTTTGTTTTCTAGGTTTTTCACCCATCTACGTAGGCTACTAGTTTGTAGGCTACTAAAAGTAAATCACCTTTTGAACTAGTAACTTGACGCTTCAAATAAAGATGATCAATTACATCGTTACACCAGTAGATGGTGACAAGTGACTGTTAGAAAAATGCATGTCACTGAATCATTCATTCAAGAGATTTGTTCAAAATGCTGATTCATCCAGTAATAAAACAAGTGAAGCCTCTGCAGAAGAAAATCAACCCCTATTTCATCACTGCAACTTTGGCCCCGCCTACTGGCGTGTTAGTGAGATGATGAGGAGAGAAGAGCGATACAAAATAACATTACCTTCCAAAGGATGCTAGGAATGTGGTTATTTATTTTTAACAATGTGAATGTCTCAGTTTATTTGTATTCAGTATATTTTACGAGTCTTTGGTAAATCAGTCGCAATTTCGGCACAGGCTTTGCAAACAGACTTTTACAATATGGACTCAACAGTAATGCCACATGTAAGTAACCGTGTTAATTCTAATGCCTGATCTGTGACCAGTGATTTCTGATATGTAATGATTCATACAGTCAGATGTTCTTTGTCTATGTGTCAGTAAATCAAACCAGTGACTAAACGCTCAACTTCACATTGTTTCTCTTAGTAGGATGAAAATAATCTGTTAATTAACGGTGATTAAATTATATACAGAATGATCAAAGAACGCTCCCTTTACAATCGCTGGAGCTGTCAATCAAACAGCGCAAGTTTATCAGTGAATGAGTTCTGGACTCGTGGAAAACTCCCGTTATAATCAACTAATCTCTTATTTACATCGTGTTTGCATTGTTAGTGTGCAGAAATCGAGTTGCAATGACGAGATCGCTGCATTCATGCGCTCAACATGTCTGTGATTGGCTACAATGCTCATCACTGCAACCTTTCATGCCACGATCTAAATATAATTCTATAATCAACACTTTTCACGATTAGTTAACCTTGAGAGCTGTAATAGTAAAAACAAGCTTCAAGTTTTCGAGAGAGTTACACATGTAATACTTAGCTATTTCATATGCAAAGATGTTAGCCAATCACAGCAGTGGGCGTTTACACTGAAGTCTCACAGCAGCCAATCACAGCAGTGGGCGTTTACACTGAAGTCTCACAGCAGCCAATCACAGCAGTGGGCGTTTACACTGAAGTCTCACAGCAGCCAATCACAGCA
Organism: Coreius guichenoti; assembly: GCA_039654105.1. Classification (NCBI taxonomy): domain Eukaryota; kingdom Metazoa; phylum Chordata; class Actinopteri; order Cypriniformes; family Gobionidae; genus Coreius; species Coreius guichenoti. The sequence continues at coordinate 35,876,031 of CM077184.1, forward strand.
GTGGGCGTTTACACTGAAGTCTCACAGCAGACACGCCCCTTCAAACAGAGCGTTCAAATCAGAGGCTAAAAGGATAGGAAAATGTCTTTTATTTCTAAATTATGACAATTTTTCATGTAAAAATCATACTAACATTATAAGTGCGCCCCAGGAAACATTAAAAAACATTTATGTATAACAGTTTACACAAAAATGTATAATATTTTATTAAATAAAAATAGTCATGATTTTTCCAGAATCATGCAGCTCTAATGAGTCACATTACACCTTCAATTTCCAAACATTTATGTTTCTTCCACCCTTAGCATAGGTTAATGTTTATCTCTCTCTCTCTCTCTGTGTGTGTGTAACTGATACCTGGTCCATCAGCCTGCCGTGATTGAATTAGGGTCAGAGACTCTGGCGTTATGTGCAGATGTTTTGTGGCGTACAGTCTAGAGAGTCCAGCTCAGCAATGTGTAAACCCTCACTATTCATCATCCCTTCTGTTTACCCACATGGCCCATATCTATGTCCTCATGCTTTCATCTCGCTGTGGCTTTTATGGCATATTAACAGTCCAAGTGATGAATAAGTGAAGATTTAGTCTAATGAGCACCACAGCAGGTTCCTTTACAGCATACTTCATCTTAATGTACTGTAGAGAATGAGAAGAACGAAGCGGGTCATGCATCGTTATTGCAAGGTTCATTTCATAACCCATATTCAATTTTGGTAAAACTAGAAAATATGTTACTTAAAAGACATAAAGCCTTCTAAGATTTACCTATGACTTATATTTCCTTTTGCCAAACCTGGATGGATTGGGGGGGGGGGGGGGGGGGGGGGGGGGGGGGGTTTGGATTCTGTATGAAATGTCTGATGCTGGATAAATTGTTGGTTATAGTGGGCAGCAAAAATGAAAATTCTGTCATCATTTACTCACCCTCATATTATGTGTATAATCTTTTTTCTTCAATAAATGAAAAATGAATTACCCATTACATTTTCTCAAGCCCTGAGGTCAACTAATACTAATAATAGTAATAATAATACAATATGAAAGTTTGTCTGGTGTTGACTCAAATTTGCAACTCTAACTCCTCCTAGAGCTTTAAATCTACATATTTCCAAACTCGGCTCAGACCTTTAGACTGTTCTGACTCGGTATGCTATATCTTTTCTAACTGATCCAATTTACGGTTTTCCTAAAAATGACAATCAAAACTCTGAAAAATCTCATTGACGGAATGTTCAGATGAGCCAAGACTGTTCAAACTCCAACTGACAAAATTCAAATCTAAACACACTGAAGCCCATTAGACTCAAGCACCCTAGCAATCAGCCAGAGTACCCTAGCAACTGCATAGTAACACCCTAGCAACCACCCCGAGTACCCTAGCAACCACATAACACCATAGCAACCACCCTGAGTACCCTAGCAACTGCATAGCAACCAGCCTGAGTACCCTAGCAACCGCATAGTAACACCCTAGCAACCACCCGAGTACCCTAGCAACCACATAACAACAACGTAGCAACCACCCTGAGCACCCTAGCAATCTATCTATCTGTCTATCACACTCTCTCTCTCACACACACACACACACAGAATACCCTAGCATCCGCATAGCAACAACTAGCAACCACCCTAGCAACCACCAGGGTACCATAGCAACCACCCTGAGTACCCTAGCAACCGCATAGCAACCACCCCAAGTACCCTAGCAACTGCATAGCAACAACTTAGCAACCACCCAGAGTACCCTAGCAACCGCATAGCAACACCCTAGCAACCACCTCAAGTACCTTAGCAACCGCATAGCAACCACCCAGAATACACTAGCAACCGCATAGCAACACCCTAGCAACCACGCCAAGTATCTTAGCAACCGAATAGCAACACCCTAGCAACCACCCAGAGTACCTTAGCAACCACATAGCAATACCCTAGCAAACCACCAAGAATGCCCTAGCAACTGTATAGCAACACCCTAGCAACCAGCCCGAGTACCCTAGCAACCACATTGTAACACCCTAGCAACCACCCTGAGTACCCTAGCAACCACATAACAACACCATAGCAACCACCCTGAGTACCCTAGCAACTGCATAGCAACCAGCCCAAGTACCCTAGCAACCGCATAGTAACACCCTAGCAACCACCCGAATACCCTAGCAGCCACATAACAACACCATAGCAACCACCCTGAGTACCCTAGCATCTGCATAGCAACCAGCCCGAGTACCCTAGCAACTGCATAGTAACACCCTAACACCCTATCTTCTGATAGACTGTATTGACTTTAAAACTGTCAAACTTTAAACTACTTTAAACTCTAAACTACTTTAAACTTCAAACCTTCAAACTTTAAGCTTTTAATTAACTTTTTCAAACTTTCAGGTCTAGGTTTATCAAGCCAACTTCAAAGTTTGTTTACAAACTTTACTCCTCTAGTTATTTAATTAAATATTTTGTATTGCATACTATTAGAATACTACTATTCCATATAAATATCTAGTTCAGTCATGAAACTCTAGAGGGCACAGGCTGATAGGTCCTTTACATGCAATCTGCACGCAATCATATCATTATCGCAATGCACAAGCTGATTGGCCTCTGCTGATCCTGCAGCCAATGAGATTGCTTGCTCAACATTTAAATAGTCTGGTTAATTGTTTGCTGTAACCTAGTTATGCAGTGCGCTATCAGAGTTCCTCTGAAACCTTCCACCTCCCCCAGCTCCACCTGCCTAGATCTGCTACGGGATTTATGTATGTCTATTTATGCAGCAGCAGCATGTCTGTGTATCTACTAGCAGCAGCAATAATCAATAGCAGCAGCATAACAGATCTAGTCCGCCAAGACCAAATACATTGAAGTGCCCCTATTATGCCTTTTTTAAGGCTCCGGATTTTGTTTTGGAGGTCTCCTACAGCAGGTTTACATGCATCAGAGGTCAAAAAACACTTTCATTTTCTCATAATATACATTGCACATCACCACATTGTTCAGTGATTCTCAAACGACTCGATGGATGAATCAGTCTCTCTAAACCCCTCCTTTCCACGAGCTACTCTGCTCTGATTGGCCAGACAGCCCAGTCTGTTGTGATTGGTCTACTGCTTACAGCGCACGTCGGAAACAAACGTCCATTACCATAAACTTCAGCTCTGTGTGGAGGCTTCCTCAGTCCTCAGTAATTGTGCACACTGTAAAGACCGTAACGATGGTGTCGATTTTACCATATCAATCCGAGTGTGAGTCCGATGATGAAACATTGGAAGAACTAGTTATTCAACCCGAACCTCCATCGCAAGGACAACTTGAGCAGGACGTTTCTCAGCAGGTGCGTTTACATGGAGCACTGTAATCGGTTTAAAAGTCCAATCCGAATGAAAATGCTCCATATAAACACCTCAATCGGAATAAAAATGCTCAAACCGAATTAAATTATAATCGGTTTGAGATGGGTGGGATAAACCTTTTCATGAACCGATCAAACGAAAAATTCCACCATGTAAAGGACCTGACCCAATTACTTTTGAGTGTACGTCCTTCTGTGACACGATATACAGCGCGCGCCTCCACAACTGAAGAGTGCACGCCGCGCTCACACCAGGCTATAATGTTGACAAGACAGGAAAGTTAATTTTTCTGAGGTGTTAAACTTTTTATTTCGTAACAAGTTATGAAGATAATGTTGGAATAATGACACAGACATAGCCTGGCTACACCATCTCATCTGGACAGCGTTTGTCCCAGGCACTGTTTACTTCAACTGCGCCTTTTTCTGAGATGATTCTTACACTTTACAACAAATAAATAGCTTTTATAAAACCGTATAAGTCCTGATGGCCGTTGAGAGTTGCTATGGCAACCGGGAACACATTCCAGCTGCTGGAGAGGACAGCGTCGACATTTCTGATGCGGCAGATAAACTGTGTGCGCACGTCACAAAATGATTCCGATTGAAAGCGTCAGCACATGTACACACCAGATCGGTTTAGATAACGTCTCATGTAAACAGTCCACTGAATCTTTCAATCGGAATAATTTTAATCAGAATGACAAAAAAGTGTGCATGTAAACGTGGCTAGTGATACGCTACTCAGTTTGAGGTACATCATGACATGTTGCAGCTGTAATTCCTCACCATCAGCATTAACAAGAGTATGTACATCAACAAACCCATGTGTATATTTCTAATTTATTGCGGCGCACATGCGGGAACTGTATTAACTGTATCAGTAACGGTGCATGCGTTAGCCGAGCACTAATGTGAATGACTGATGTAACATAAACATTTGTAAAACAAATCTTGCTCTGTCCTTTATCTTTACTCAAAGTAGTAAGAACGACAGACAATCTGCATTAATAGATACAGTTTTAGGTAATAGTGTCCCACAGCTGATTTGCAGATGTATTTCAGTAAGACAGTAATAACATGAGTTAGGAGACCTACACAGTATAAAACAAAAAACTTCATATTTTGAACACCCGTTAGAAAATATATACATCAATAATTATTCATACTTACAGGTTGTGATTCTGAGGCCAAGTTGGTCCAAAAACTGGTACTGACCCATCTTTCATGAGCAAGCGTTTTGCGAATCCCGCATTAAACGAGATTTGAGAAGCAGTCGTCAGTAAAATGACGTTTGAGGGCGGGTCAAGTTGTTCGCGGGCGGACAACATAGGCGGGCATTACGCAAATATAATTTCCAGTGACGTAGAACCGTCATGCAGTGACATTCGAACAAGAAGAGTCGATTCTTTCTTTTGGGAGACACTAACTTTATTTATCGTGCACTTTCGACTTTACAACTTTGCAGACCTTTTACATTCACAAACAGCGATATTACACACTGCATGAAAGGGAGTATTCGAAAAACCATAATAGGGGTGCTTTAACATTGCCATATTCACTCTCAGAAAAAAAAGGTACAAAAGCTGTCACTGGGATGGTACACCTTTGTACCTACAGAATGCATATTAGTACCTCAAAGGTACATATTGGTACCAAAAGTGTACATATTAGTACCTAAATGGCACATATTAGAACCTTATTAAAGGGTATCGTCCCAGCTTTTGTGCCTTTTTTTCTGAGAGTGGCAATAACATGTTAAAACTATTCAGAGAGTTGTCATGATTGAACTGACAATTATCCACATATTAATATCAATAAGCACTTGTTATAAAAAAGTATTAGGCTAGTATTAGTCTATTTGCAGAGTTTTTGTTTTCTTTGGTTTAAACTGGAAATAAAGAGTATCAGTTTTCTTTTTCTTGCTTTTACAAGGTCCATTTGTTGTCTGTGCATTTGTTGGTTTCATGAGGTTATATATGATACAAGCTTCTGAATTTATTTCTCTCCAAAATTCAACCTGGACCAACTGTCAACACAGGCATTACATCATGTATTGACATGATTTACAGCCAAATCGTGTGCTTGCCGGGAAATACAAACACTCGTGGCACTGCATTGTTTTCACCTCACGAGACTCATTTTTGCTGATTTGAGGATTTGATTTCTGCTTTTGGCAGATTGACTTTGGGCTTGGAGGTTGGGTTCAAAACTTGCTTCTCAGCTGAAATGCTAGCCGCACATGGTCTTTGTATGCTCTTATGTATCTTTTTTTTACTGCATTCATCGTTTTTTGATGGAAACCTTTGGGGGGCAGCTAAGCAGTTTCTGGCCATTTTCTTTCTCTGTCCAGCCAGTCAGATTGTTGATGATTCAGGACTGGGAAACTGGGCCTTGGCTTTCAGTGTTTTTTAGTTTATTTTATGAGGGATCATTTTACCTATAGTACATTAGTTTGGCTCTAATGAGTCACACTCAGCAGAAACGGTTCAAGGATGAAATTACCTTTTAGTTTTCCAAAATATTATTTATGCATAAAGAATGTTTGATTAGCACGTTTAAAACGAATTTACTGACATCTTCAGATCAATGCTAGATCAAAATAATAGTTCCCATAATCTGTGATATATCTTTATAAGGCCTGTCAATCTATTAAAAATTTAATTCAAATTAATTACATTTACACACACACACACACATATATAGGCAGCACAACTGTTTCCAACATTGATAATAAATCAGTATATTAGAAAGATTTCTGAAGGATCATGTGACACTGAAGACTGGAGTAATGATGCTGAAAATTCAGCTTTGCCATCATAGAAATAAATTATATTTTAAAGTGTATTAAAAAAAGAAAACCATTTTTTAAATTTGTAATAATATTTCACAATATTACTTTTTTCTGTATTTTTTATTGAATAAATGCAGGCTTGATGAGCAGAAGAGACTGCTTTCAAAAACATTTAAAATAGTAATGTTTCCAAACTTTTGACCGGTATATATATTCTATATATAGTGCTGTCAAATGATTAATCGCGATTAATCGCATCCAAAATAAAAGTTTGTGTTTACATAATATATGTGTGTGTACTGTGTACAGTATAATTGTTATGTATATATAAATAATAATAATAATATGTTTATTTTTTATAGCGCCTTTCAAGAACCCAAGGTCGCTTCACAATGTAGTACAGGAGTAAAATCAATTGACAATCAAAATAACAGTCAGCCTGCTCATTATTACAAATAAACAAGCAGATGGAGACAACATGTGTTTTGCATGTGTATGCAAAAAAACTTTTTTTGCATACACATGCATGTATATATTTAAGAAAAAATTATTATATTTATATATAAAATATATTTATATATTATATAAATTATATAAATATATATATACAATATATACATGCAAATATTTCTTAAATATATACATGTATGTGTGTGCATTCAAATATACATAATAATTATACACAGCACAAACGTACTCGGCTACTTAACGTAACCTCGGTTCCCTGAGATAAGGGAACAAGTACTGCGTCGCTAGACGCTTGGGGTAAACTCCTTTACCTCGAGATACTGAAGCCTTTATAAAATCACGCAGTGCTACTGCACAGACATAACAGTGCTGAGGACTCTCACACGCTATTGGCTGGCCAGTGGGAACTGCATGAACCAATGGCAGAGCGGTGTAACTGCGCGAACCAATCGGTGCGAAGCCCGCGAAGCTGAGCGCAAAGCCTGCCAAGTGGGCGGGGCATCTGCCTATAAAAGACGCAAGCTTGTCATATAATTCAGGTTATATCGACTGAAGCGACGGTCGCCAGTCATTAGTACTCGTTCCCTTATCTCAGGGAACCGAGGTTACGTTAAGTAACCGAGTACGTTCCCTTTCGAATGGTCAGTCGTACTGCGTCGCTAGAGGCTTGGGGAACCTATTCAATCCCGCCGTGCTATGATAAGCGCAACGACATGTACCTCCTCAAGCTGGGTCGCTATTATAAAGGGGCCCAAACTAGAGTCATAGACATATTGTGAAAATATCCCTATGCGAAAACTGGGCTCGTAGAGGCCAGACACAATCATAATGAAGGGATCTGTGTTAAGCACTGGAGCATTGTAAAAAGGCCCCAAGTGCTAACTCATGAAGTGACGGGCTCACCGAGGCCGCCTCAACTCTCATTATACAGCAAGGATCTGTGCCTGCAGCGCAGGGACCTCCAGGCTGTAGAATCTGGTGAATGTAGACGGTGAGGACCAGCCTGCCGCTCTACAGATATCACCAATGGATATTCCACTGGATCACGCCCAGGAAGAGGCCATGCCTCTGGTAGAGTGAGCCTTGACGCCTATGGGACACTGGAGGCCCATGGAATTGTAGGCTAACGCGATAGCGTCCACCAGCCATCTGGATAGACTTTGCTTGGTGACCGAAAGTCCTTTAGTGCGGCCACCAAAGCTTACAAAGAGCTGCTCCGACTGTCTAAAGTGGGAAGACCGCTCAACGTATGCTCTAAGTGCCCTGACTGGGCAGAGCAGGTGTAACTGTCTCTCGTCCTCAGAGGGGGGGAGAGCAGAGAGGGTGACCACCTGTGCTTTGAATGGTGTGGAAAGCACTTTGGGCACATAGCCATGTCTTGGTTTGAGGATAACCTTAGAGTCATCTGGTCCACACTCCAGAGAGGAAGCGCTTACGGAGAGCGCTTGTATATCGCCAACACGCTTAACTGATGCCAGTGCTAACAGCAGGGCAGATTTAGTGAAAGTGGCTTTAATTCGGCCGTCTGCAACGGTTCGAATGGAGGCTCTTTCAGTGCTCGTAGGACCAGGGAAAGGTCCCAGGAAGGCACCGTAGGGGGCAGAGGGGGGTTAAGCCTTCTGGCCCCTTTTAAGAAACGGACAATCATGTCATTCCTGCCCACTGACTGGCCAGCTATCGGCGCGTGGAAAGCGACGATGACTGCCATGTAGACTTTGAGTGTGGATGGAGTACGTCCTGCATCCAACTTCTCTTGCAGAAAAACGAGTATCTGTGATACTTCGCATGATAATGGGTTCTGGTTTCTGGCTGAACACCATTCAGAAAACACTGACCACTTGAGGGCATAGAGACGCCTAGTAGACGGAGCTCTAGCCTCACTGATAGTGCTCAGGACGCTCGCTGGGAGATCCTTGAGCTCCCCTTGAGGGGCCACACATGTAGCGCCCATAGTTTGGGACGGGGGTGCCAGATTGTCCCGTTTGCCTGGGATAGGAGGTCTTTCCTCAGGGGAATTGGCCATGGGGCTGCTGATAGCAGCTGAATCAACTCGGGAAACCAATGATGGGTCCGCCAGAGTGGGGCCACTGATTCTCATTAAGACTTGGGGTAGGAGCAGGACTGGAGGAAAAGCATAAAGCAGGTGGCTGGGCCATTCGTGGGCCAGCGCGTCCCTGGACTTTGAGAAATATATTGGGCAATGACAGTTGTCTTCGGAGGCGAAGAGGTCGACCTCTGCCCCCCGAAAACATTCCATATCATTTGAACCGTTTAGGGATGGAGAGTCCATTCCCCTGGGGACGCCAGGCCCCTAGAGAGCATATCTGCTCCCTGGTTCAGCCTGCCCGGCACATGCACTGCTCTCAGCGAGCGTAGGTAGTCTTTTGGTTTCCTACCAACTGGTTGAGCCGTGTTGCCCGTTCAGACTAGAACATGGTGACCCGAAAGAGGTATAGGAAGGTCTTGAGGGCTAACACGACTGCCAGCGTTTCTAGGCAGTTGATGTGTAACCGCGACTCCGTGCTCGTCCACGAGCCGAAGGCCGGATTGCCCTCGCACAGAGCGCCCCAACCCATGTTGGAGGTGTCCGTGGTGACCACCATTCGTCTCGAAACTGTCCCCAAGCTCACGCCGACTCGTAGAGGCGGGGTTTTGACCAAGGGGCCAAGGCTTTGATGCAACCGTGGCCTACATTGATCAGAAGTTGGCCTGACCGCCAAGCTTGGGGAGGAACCCATGGTTTCATCCAGTATTGCAGGGGGCACATGTGCAGCATGCCCAGTGGAAGTACTGGAGAAGCTGATGCCATGAGGCCTAGCATTCTCTGAAATGTTCTCAGGGGTCTGTTGGTTCCTGTTTTGAACGAGCATGCGAGCTGCTGGATAGTCAGAGTGCGCTCGTTTGACAGCCACGCCCTCATTCAGTCTAAAATCGCCCCCAGGAAAGAGATCCTCTGCCTGGGAAGCAACGAGCTCTTGGCTGTATTTATTCTGAAACCCAGGCATTCTAGATGGCTGAGTAGCACAGATTTGTGAGATTCTAACTCCTCCTCTGACGGGGCCAGAATGAGCCAGTCGTCGAGGTAGTTCAAAATGCGCATTCCCGTTTGTCTCAAAGGGGAGAGAGGTGCATCCATGCACTTTGTAAAAGCGTGGGGGGCCAGAGACAGACCGAATGGCAGGACTGTGTCGAACGTGAATCTCAAGAACGGTCTGTGACGGGGAGTAATCTGGATATGAAAGTAAGCATCTTTCAGATCCACTGAGAAAAACCAGTCCATCGGGCGAACCTGCGTGATGATCTGCTTCAGCGTTAACATTCTGAAAGGCCGTTTGATAAGGGCCTTTTTCAGATGTCTGAGGTCTAAGATGTGCCTGAGGCCGCCATCTTTTTTGGAAACAAGGAAGTAGCGGCTGTAGAAGCCTGACTCGCTCTGGGCTGGAGGTATCACCTCTATAGCCCCTTTTGTCAATAGGCGTGACACATTTTTCTCCACCGAAGTGTGTATTATACCCGCGAAGAGGGGTGGTTTGCGAGCGAATTGGAGCGAGTAACCTTGTTGTATTGTATTTATAACCCATTGTGACACACCAGGGATGGCTTTCCAAGCCTCGGCCCGGTCGCACAGGGGTTTTATCATGTCGAGAGCTGGCGCACTGTGACTGAGCAGGGCGCCGACCTTCGTGTGGTGCGGAAGAGAAATAATGCTCTTTTGTTGAGTATTTATATTTTTTATTGGGTTCGCTATAACAGCGGTTGAGTGCAAGGGGGCGCGCATTACAGCGGGCTCTTTGCTTGCACTCGCAACACACACAACAACATTTTCTCCCCTGACCGGAACTGGAACGGGCCACTAGGGGAAAACTTTGAGCTTTTTGGAGGGTGGTCCAGCCTCGGCGGAACCCAACCCTTCTCTCTTCCTGTTCAGCCGATCCGGACTGCTTCCTCTGTTCAGGTTCCAGCGTTATCTTAGGCTGGGGTCCCTGACGCTGTTCAGGCGGTGGGCGTGGCTGAGCGGGCGCCGTCTTTTTCTGCTGCTGAGTCGCTGCTCTAGGGCGACTCGAAGAGGCAGAGCTAGAACGTTTCGGCAGGAAGTGTCGCATTGCCTGGGACGCCTTTTGTGCTGTGGTGAAACCATCCACCGCTGGGCCGAATAGGCCGTTAGGAGAGATCAGAGCATCCAGGAAGGTGGTTTTGTCGGCTTCCTTGATCTCCGTCAGATTTAGCCATAAGTGGCGCTCTAATACCACCAGACTGGCCATAGATCTGCCTATGGCTTGGGCAGTGGCTTTTGTGGCGCGAAGGGCCAGGTCTGTGGCGCTTCTTAAATCGCGGAAAGCCTCCTGGTCTGGTCCAGTCTCATCCATAGCACGGAGGAGTTTTGCCTGGAAAACTTGCAGGACCGCCATCGAGTGGAGAGCGGAGCCTGCTTGGCCGGCGGAAGAATAGGCCCTACCCGCTAAGGTTGAAGTAGTCCTGCAGGGCTTAGACGGGTGAGACACTCTGGGCTTCCAGCCCATGGAAGAGGATGCGGATAAGTTCGGCATGCACACTAGCCCTAGAGTCGCTGCGTTGCTGAGACGTTGAGGGGGCGGGGTCGTCAATGGAGCCTGACCATTCCTCAGCGTCTGAAGCGGCCAATGACACTGAGTCATCGTGTCGCTCTTGTGGGTCGCCATCCGATCCACCGAACGAGACTAGGCCCTCGGCGTCCAGCAGAGGGTGCAAGTCCGATCGAGAAAACATCACCGGGGAGATGTCTCTGTGAGGCGAGAGTGAGGCACGCGGGCACTGGGCCGACGTGAGCTTGCTGGCCTCCGTATACTCAGCCGAAAAGAGAGTTATCCGCGAGCGGAGAGAGGAGATGGGCATGCTCTAGCAATGAGAGCAGCCGGACCCGGTTAGAGCGGCATCTGTGTGGGCCTTGCCCAGACAGATTACAGACTCGCCATGGCCGTCCTCCTCATGCAGTTCGGAACTGCATGTGCCACAAGCGTGGCGCAACATTATAATGTCTCAGCTCTTTTAGATGCTTGTAAGCAGGAAAAAAGGATACACCGTAGTGTTTCGCCGGAGAGCGCAGGGGAAGCAGCGCGACAACTCGCGGGATCACTGACGACTGAGCGCGCTGATATCAGGCCGCTGGCTTGTTCGCAGGATGGGCTGGGCTGGCTAGCTCGCTGTTCCGCTGCAGGCTCGTCTGTTCTCGGCGAGAAGGTGTAGGCTTCGAGGGATCAGCGAAGGTCCGAAGATCGTCGCTGAAGGAGAATAATCTGAATTATATGGCAAGCGTGCGTCTTTTATAGGCACTTGGCGGGCTTTGTGCTCAGCTTCGCACCGATTGGTTCGCGCAGTTACGCCGCTCTGCCATTAGTTCATGCAGTTCCCACTGGCCAGCCAATAGCGTGTGAGAGTCCTCAGCACTGTTATGGCTGTGCAGTAGCACTACGTGATTTTATAAAGGCTTCAGTATGACGCAGTATGACTGACTGTTCGAAAGGGAATATATTATGTAAACACAAACTTTTATTTTGGATGCAATTAATTGATTTGACAGCACTAATATATATATATATATATATATATATATATATATATAATTGGATCTTGTTTGCTTAAAGTCATACTTTTTTTTTGCAGAAAAACTGCAGATACTGCAGATGGGAAAATTTCAACCTTTCAGAAAACTTTGGAAAATGCCTCCAGAAACCAAGCCCATTAAATGCGTTCGAAAAGTGTTTGTGCATGTTAAATTAGCACTAAAATCCATGTATTATTAATCCTGTTTGTTTACTTTAAACAACAGGTGTTTCCACTCACCCATGATTTGTAAGATAGATTTGTTTTCTGCTTCTTTTTCCCATCCAACACACGAAGGCATGGATTACAGGTTTATCTGTGGCTTCCTTGCTGATGTTTTTTTTCCCTGACACATTCTTTGGGATGGTAAACACAGTAAATTTGGGTAGTTTATTATTATCCTTGGCCTTTTCTAGGTGTTTTCAGCCTCTTCTGATGTCAGGTAACAGTAATGTATTTTGAGAAAGACGTTAACTGGTTGTCTGCCTATCTTTGTCTCCTTCCTCTTTTCTGAGTGAATCAGTGTACAGTCTCATTACGATCTGTCAGTCTCGTAACATTCTTCATTCCTTAGAGTTTGCGCGATTAGCTTCTACCCTGTTTATATCAATAAGTAACTATGAGAAAGCCTCAGGAGTTGTATTGCAATTAAGCAACAAGGTTCTGTTTTTGTCTGAATCATCTCACATTTCCTCACATCCCTGACACTGTTGCTCTTAACCATCTCATTATGCCAAAGAGCACAGCTGAACGATTTCACCCGCTCCTCCTGTAGTTAGATTGCAAAACTGAGACGTAAGGCAAGCGAGGGGCGGTACGAGCCAGCGGGCCAGATGTGTCAGGTTTGGGTCCTTGTGGGATTTGGCATCTTCCCCAGCAGCAGCTGCTTGCACGGAGCTGATCGGACTCCAACAACTTCTCTAAGAACTGTGGGGCGAATCCAGCTTTTGTTTTGTTGTGCTTCAGCTGGGAGCACCTGGAGCCATCCGGGTGCCCCGGTTCTTGCGAAAAGGCCCCTTTTCCCAAAGAGTCTGAGTGCTCCCGAGAAATGACAGGAAGTTGGGCTGTAATCTCTGCTTTTATCCACTCCATTTTGAGCGGGCATGCTGGGCTTTCCGACCGGGGTCTGTGACAGCAGTGATTAAGTGCATCTGTGTGTATAAGATAAGCGCCAACTTGGATTATGGTGTGTCATTGCCATGGCGCCCAAGTTTTTCGGTCCACCAGAGGCCAATCTGTACGTGTAGATCACATGTTTGTGTATGAGTTTTTGGCCAGTCTTTGCTGTGTCACTGTGATATACATGTTCAAGTTTGGGGTCAGCAAGATTTTTTAATGTTTTCTGAAAGAAGTCTCTTATGCTCACCAAGGCTGCATTTAGTTGATCAAAAATATGAAATATTATTACAATTTAAAATGAATATATTTTAAAATGTAATTTATTTCTGTAATTTATTCAGTGTCACATGAGCCTTCAGAAATTATTATTAATTATTATCAGTGTTGAAAACAGCTGTGCTGCTTCATATTTTTATGGAAACTGTAATACACTTTTTTCAGGATTCTTTGATGAATAGAAAGTAAAAAAAAAACAAACATAATTTATTTAAAATAAAAATCTTTTGTAACATTATCAATGTCTTTATAGTGTCACTTTTCCTCACAGAATAAAATAATTTCTTTCAAACAAAAATCTTATTGACCCCAAACTTTTGAAGCGTAGTGTATGTTTTTGTTGTTGTTGTTTTTTTCTATTGTTTCCTGAGGTATCAAGGTATAGGTTACAAAAAATTAAATAAAATAACACTTACAAAATCTGCATTAGGTTAACTGTGTTTTACATGATGACATATTACTTGATAAAGACTAGAACACTCACCCCAGTTGTGTTTTGTATTTTGATCTGTTAGTTTGTGTGTGTTTGTTTGTGTTTCAGTTTTCTCCTAGTGTTCAGCTGTCTGGTGCTTTCTGTTTTCTCCACCATTCCAGACCATCATAAATTTGCCAACGAGGCGCTCTTCATCCTGGTAAGGGGTTAAAATTATACAAACTATAAACAGGCTAACAATACTAATTACTCTGGAGGAGAATGACGTCATAATAATGCTGACACCACAAGAACATGCACCATCCCAAACCCTTCACTAGCGACTATCATTAGCGGTGACGTCAAAGGCAGCAGACAGGAGACTGTTTCATGCTTTTAAGACTCTCCCAAAAAAACATCGGACATGTTCAAAACATCCAGTTTGTTTTGGTTATGCGATCGTTAAACGATTAGTTCACTTCAGAATTAAAATTTCCTGATAATTTACTCACCCCCATGTCATCCAGGATGTTCGTGTCTTTCTTTCTTTAGTCGAAAAGAAGTTTTTGAGAAAAACATTCCATATAGCGGACTTCAACGGGAACCAACAGGTTGGTCCAAATTGCAGTTTCAATGCAGCTTCAAAGAGCTCTACACGAACCCAGCTGAGGAATAAGGGTCTTATCTAGCGAAACGATCGGCCATTTTCTAAACATTTATATACTTTTTAACGACAAATGCTAGTCTTGCACTAGCGATGCACCACGCATTACGTAATCACGTTGGAAAGGTCGCGTGACCTAAATGTAAATAAATACATTTATTCATTTCCACATTTATTTATGTATATATGTATTTATGTCTACATTTATTTATTTTCACATTTTATTTATTTCTACATTTATTTATTTTCACATTTGATTTATTTCTACATTTCTTTGTCTGTATGCTAATGAGGGGGCGTGTTTTACCTCAGACATAGCAATCGAGCTCAGAGTGGCAGTGCTGAAGCTCTGAGGCCACAGTGACACCTTGTGGTGTGACCAAAGGAAACGCAAGCCTTTGCAAAAAGTCGTACAGGGAATGAATGACTTAGAGATGGGCAATATATCAAAAATCTTATATCACAGTTTAAGTCATTTAATATTACTTTAACTGCATGTAGGGTTACCACACATATACTCTTTATTCCGGACATGGCCGTAAAACAACGTCTGGTCGGGATTTCTAAAATGTCTTGGCACACATGAACAGAAACCGCATCTTCAACAGATCTGATAACAGATACTTTGACATGGAAGCACGTGAAATTATCCACTAATCACATTTAATGTAAATGCGCTGGATGGAGCTGATAAGAGCTTGCGCTTATTGTCGATGAGACTCGCACACCAGCTCAGAACGCGTAGAGAAACCAGCTCACATTTTCACTGAAGTCTACAAGCATATTCATTAATGCGCTTGAAATACCACTGCAAATACAGTTTACATTCGCGTTTCCTAATTTTGCATGCTCAACATGTAACAATTCAAATGCTTAAAATACAACGCTACAGCTAGTGAGACATGCATCTCACGCCATGCAGTGTAGATATACGTGCACAAGAAGCAGCACGTGTCGTGCCCCCACAGTTAAGAGTTAACTGAAGTCACTGTCTTAACGAGTGAATTCAATCATTAATTCAGCCAATTCGTTCAAATACTGATTCATTCAGTAAGAAAACTTAGAGGCGCAGCGGTTCTGTGATAATTCTTATAATATTGATTCCATCATTTCATATTTCTATATTCAAAATGTTATATTTAAAACATTAATCTCATAACAAATTTTATTTTAGGCTACTGGAAACAGCCATATATGTGCCTTATTATTATATCTGAATTTATAGATTAAAATTACGAACTTGACATATGATCATAGGCGTAAATAATTTTTAAATTAAATGTGATTAGTGGATCATTTCACGTGCTTCCATGTAAAAGTATCTGTTTTTAGATCTGTTGAAGATGCGGTTTCTGTTCATGTGTGCCAAGACATTTTAGAAATCCCGAACAGACGTTGTTTTACGGCCATGTCCGGAATAAAGAGTATATGTGTGGTAACCCTACATACATACAGTTAAGGTGATATTAAATGACTTAAACTGTGATATAAGATTTTTGACATATTGCACATCTCTAAGTCATTCATTCCCTGTACGACTTTTTGCAAAGGCTTGCGTTTCGTTTGGTCACACCACAAGGTGTCACTGTGGCCTCAGAGCTTCAGCACTGCCACTCTGAGTTCGATTGCTATGTCTGAGGTAAAACACGCCCCCTCATTAGCATACAGACAAAGAAATGTAGAAATAAATAAATGTAGAAATAAATAAATGTGAAAATAAATAAATAAATGTAGAAATAAATAAATGTGGAAATAAATTAATGTAGACATAAATACATATATACATAAATGTGGAAATAAATAAAAGTGGAAATAAATAAATGTAGAAATAAATAAATGAAAAAATAAATAAATGTGGAAAAAAAATACAATTATACATAAATAAGGAAATAAAAGTATAAATACTCATTTATTTTTGCTTTTTTACATTTCTTTGTATATTTCTTTGTGTATTTATTTATTTATAATTATGTCAGCTTTGGAATTCCATACTGGGCGAGCTCTAGCGGCAAGTGCGCGGCACCAGAGATTAATCTTGACGGCACTTGCAAGGAAATGGATAAGTAATCAAATTCGCAAATATTACACCATTTAAACATCATTAAATGTACATACTGAGTTACTAAAACTATATTTGTCATAGAATACACTTGTTTGTTCACAGTTTGAACGTTCTTGTTTAATTTCAAGATCTGAGGTGAATTATCCTTTGTTGCTTTTTAGTACGGCTACAAAGCTGGGAGCACTAAATGATATTCAAAGTCACATTACACGCTTTTAACTTTAAATAAAGCACATAAACATTACCTGAGATTATCATTGCCACACTTTGAGTTGTTGTTCCAGCCGCGACGTCGCAGAAAAACAGAAACCGTTAAATAGAATCGTCGCGTGTCGCCGTCGCGGCTGGTTAGGTCAAAAGATACGTTTTATCGCGTCGCGTCTGGTTAGGACGCGAGACAAATAAATAAATAAATAATGTGTTTGTGCTAACGTTTTGAGAACATCATTAAAGACCAGATAAATTTGAACAAACTCTCTATTAACGCCAAAGTTCTGAGAATGCTGTTGGCTGGTTAGAAATATTAGCAATTTATATGTTTCTTGTAAAAAAAATTTTTTTTCAGAATATAATATATAACTGAATGGCCGTCAATAGAGAGGTTTTTTTTATGTCTAGATGGTGTAATTACAATATCTACCAGCAGGGACAAAAAGCTCCACATAATAAAATAATTTGGCTAATTTGATCTTGCGGTCAGCTACCAATATAATTGTAGTACTCTCAGCTCCATTTAAGACATTTTACCATATTTTTAATACTGAAATGCACTGAAAATACAAAACAAAAGTCAGCAGGGCCTACTCATTAATGCATGTGCCTCACAAATATTTTTAAGATCTGAAAAAAGTAGAAATGGAGAATTGTTAGTTCTTAATTAATGACTGAATCCCAGCCTAGTCTCCAAACGGCTTTTAAATCTGACACAGTATGCCGTTTTTTATATCTATTAAATTGCATTTAAATGAACCCACTCACCCTCTCTTACCTGTAGAGCAAATGGTTTGACTTCCTTCCTGTGTTTTACATCCAAAAATGTAGTTTAAAGAAAACTCAAAGTTGGCAGCCACAGACTGTCTGATCTAAGTACCTTCACTAAACAGCATCCACATTGTCTGTGCCGTCTCTAATACATTTATAATAGCCCATCATCTGAATAATTAATCACACAACGCTTTCTCTGTGGCTGTTAGTCTGTCCAATCACAGTCTATATATTGTTTTTTGAGGTGTTTTAGAGGAGTGTCTTCAAAAAAGGTGATTTTTTTTTCTGTTTGCAAGCATTATGGATCAAATGTGCCGTGTATGCAAGCCCGTTTTGCTGTCCATTGTGTTACTAAGCGGTTTATCTTATTAGTCCAGCCGGCATTATTCTGAAATCCTTTGTAAGCATAAACATGTACAGTTATGCTGTAGGAAGTTTTATAAGGATTGTAACTATAAATTATTATAAATTCATTATAAGGCTTTTTGCTAAAGCATGTTTCCTCATCCCGTCCATTTTAAGGGGTTACAAACTTTATTTAGTATGATAAACTATTGTCAGTGTTCAGCATAAGGCTTCATTATAACACATTAGGGGGCGTTTTCTCACTTTATAACTGCAACGAAACAGATTTTGAAAATTATTAGGCCTTATTTTCATTACCGTTTTAGCAGCATCTCAGGTCAGGTTCATTTCTCATCTGATTGGCACACTGTAAGCATTCTTGTACTGTCTCATGTCTCCCTGTGGCTGCGTTAAGTGTGCATTTTGTTTTCCGCTGGGATCTTTGCTCTGGGAAATGGCAGTGTAAGCACACGGCAGGATTCAGGTGTTGTTGAGTATGCAAGAAGTAGCCGACTCCATCCAATAATCTTAGCTGCGATTCTATAATCACTCATTCAGTATGAAGTGCTTTCCCTCTCACTCACACTGACTTTCTCTCCCACTTTTTTTGGTTTAATGGTCTTATTCAGGAAAGGACTATGTTGTCTATCATGCAAGTTCTGGTAATAACTGTACAATCAGTCTGTAATGTGTTTGTTCACATTGAGAACACTGTAGAGCTGTAATCAATACAAGCCTTTAGCGCAGGCCTCTGTGAATCCAGACCGTCTGTGGCATCTTCATCAGTCATATTATTTATTTTATTATTTATTTGTTACATTTATATAGCGCTTTTCTAGGCACTCAAAGCGCTTTACATAGAATCTCAGGGGGGAATCTCCTCAACCACCACCAGTGTGATTTGGTGTCATATGATTTAGCGTAAATGAGGACTTGCAGATTAATCTCCCAATAGAGCACTGCAGTGATGATGTATTTTTGTAGGCCAACCCGGAAGTTTGCATCACCCTGGTTCCCTCGACATAAACCCAATAGGATTTTTCCATTGCAGAAAATAAAATGTGTGAGAAAGAAAAGTTTATGATTCTTACACACTTTGTTCATGATAATCTTCACAAATGAACACAACTTTTATTATTTTTAAAGCCTAAATACAATCGGCAGAAGTCAAAAGTTAAACGTAGGCATAAACGAGCTACATCACTGTCACATGACTTCAACGTCACCATCACTAAGTGTCTGACAGCTCTTTCAGTCTTTAAACAGTTTCCCTGAAAGTTTGAGTTAAGCCCTATTCGTACGGTATTGTTTCTCATGGGGTCGTAAGATATTTTTGAACATTTACAGGGGCTAGTCAGTGATTTTATTGCCACCCGAGTCCAGAATGTCAGTGTTTTTCTCCCACCACCCGTGTAAAAATCCCCAGTCGAATTACCTAATGTTTTTTGACAAACACCAAGGTTGTATTTCTGAGTTTACAAGAAGAGATCACTTCAAAATTCACTGTTTAAGTCGTTTTTGACCACCGTACGATAACTGTTGTGCTTCACTGTAGTTTGCATACATTTTAAAGACGTACGCTTTTATAACTGAAATGCTAGGAAGTATTTAAAAGAACAATATTTCATCACCGCTTCACTTCAGCGGCGGGAGCTGTTTAGAAAAGGAGAAAGAGAAAAAAGCATGTAAACATTTGATATGGGCCATTATTGTGGCAGCAATTATGTACATTAAAAATATAAACCAAGCAGCTTTATGTTTACCTCATGTAAATAAGAGGCTGCATTAACTTATTTCCGCAAATTTCTATATTTTTAAAATGACATCCATTATTTTGAGATATAAGACATAAAACCATTTTAACTATAGCGTGTCTATCTTTCTATTTTAAACAGATTTAAATAATAAATAGGACATTTCCTATTATTACATTAAATATGAATTTATTTTTATTATTCCAAGCATATGATATTTTATTTAAAGCAGACAATTATGCGACTGACCCGGGTTCGTAGAATCACAGAACTCGCTCCTCCACCGTGAATAAATCCCCATCCGCATGCATGAGTTTTATCACTTATGTGCCATGCTAATTTATTTTTACAGACTTCCACGTGAGAAACAATTACCGTCCGAATAGGGCTATAGAATAGTTTGCAAGAGCATGATTATAGACACAACGAGGCTGTGAAAGTGGACTAGTGAGTAGATGAGTTTACCTGTTCGATGTGATGATGTTTAATGTCCCCAACGACCTTTGTAGTCCCATTTAGTCACTTGTTAGCAACCTCCTTTTTCAAGACAAGTAAAAGCTTTAAAAAAATCACATGAGGGTATTGCTGATGTATTTTATGTGGTAGAATAAAACGTGAAAATATCTTGATCTTGTGTTCACCACAGACATTATTTTAGGCATTTAACCAAAAACCCATTATAAAAACTCATTGGGCCCTATCATACACCCGGCACAATTTTTTTTATTTTTTTTATTTGACCTTTATTTAACCAGGATAATCGCTCTTAGATTAAAAATCTCTTTCACAGGAGTCCTGCAATGCGGCGCCAGGCTGTTTAGACTCGCATCATGCAAGTGTTTTTTGCTAGTTTCAGCCTGACGTAGTTATCATTTTCACGACCTGCACCACATTGTTTAAAAAGCAAATGCATTTGCGCCCATTTGTGCCCCCATGGGCGTGCTGGTCTGAAAACGAGGTGTGTTCATGTGCATTGTTGTCGCGTTGCTATTTTGAGGCAACTGAAATAGACTGTAACATTGACCAACTGAAACCTGGTCTAAAGTCAATAGCGTAGTATTTTTTGTGTTATTTAAAGGGCGTGTTAGTAATATGCGCCTATAGGCAGGTGCACAACACACGCACACTCTGCTTTTTACACATACAGGGACGCGCAGCACACACACTTTTTTAAACATTAAAAATAAAAGGATTCCTCTCTGGAGAAGCGTTCAGTCTTTCCGCTCACAAATTCCACCATGTAAATAGTGAATCCTCCATGGCGCGAGCGCATCTGGCTTTTAAAGGGAATGGGAGATGAGACTCTGATTGGTTTATTGCACGTTACGCCCAAAACACACCCATGACTCATTAAGAGACTAGGTACAACCCTTTTGGACTGTTTTTCCCGTCATTAAACTAGCAAAAGTGGATTCGGACACGCCCTAAGTGCACTTGCGCCGTGCGCTTTAGACCATGTGCTTGAACCGTTAAAATAGGGCCCAAAGACTTCAGGATGATGAAGTGCTAAAATGCAACTCGTTCCCGGGTTTTGGCCTACAAAAATATGTCCTCCCTGCACCACTCTATTGTATACAGTAAAGCAATCTTAATTTAATTTTATGAATTATAGGTAAATTAACTGTCTAGTACTTTAATCTTTACTGCCAGGTAGTGTATATTTATATTTATAGATTACTGGCAGAACATCAGTCATCAGTTTTTTTTTTTATTGTTATTTTGATATACTTATTGCCATATTCAAAGTACAAGGCAGGCATTATTAAGAGGATTGATTTTGAAAAAGATTTCATGTGGTTTTACCTGCAGGAGTTTGTGATGATCGTGGTTTTTGGGCTGGAGTACTTTGTGAGGGTCTGGGCAGCCGGATGCTGCTGCCGGTACAGAGGATGGCAGGGTCGGCTACGCTTTGCCAGAAAGCCCTTCTGCGTCATAGGTAAAGACCTGGAGTCTGACATCACAGGGGGAGCACAAAGGTGTTTGAATAAGGATCTGTGGCAGAAAAGAGATGTCAATCCATTCAAGTTTCTCCTGAATATATTCTGTCATCATCTGCCCACCCTCATGTTACTTGAAACTCATATGACGTTTTTACTGTGGAACACAAAAAGAGTTATTATTGAAATGTCAAAGCTGTACACTACAAATGCACACTACTATTCAAAAGTTTAGGGTCTCTTAAAAAGTTTTTAATGTTTTGAAAGAGGTCCCTAATGCTCACTGAGGCTGCGTTTGTTTGATCAAAAATATAGTAAAAACTAATATTGTGAAATATTATTACAATTTAAAAGAACTGTTTTCGATTTTAATATATTTTAAAATATAATTTATTTCTGTGATGCAAAGCTGAAATCTTAGCATCATTACTCCAGTCTTCGGTGTCACATGATCCTTCAGAAATCATTCTAATATGATGATTTGCTGCTCAAGAAACATTTCTGATTATTATCAATGTTGAAAACAGTTGTGCTGCTTCATATTTTTGTGGAAACCGTAATTATTTTTTTTTTCCAGATTCTTTGATGATTAAAATGTTTGAAAGAACAGCATTTATTTAAAATGCAAATCTTTTGTAACAATGTAAATGTCTTTATATTGATCAGTTTAATGCATCTTTGCTGAAATTTAATTTAATTTCTTTCAATAAACACCAAACTTTTGAACGGTAGTGTACATGGATATCAGTGTACAATTGGTTGAGATTTCAGTCCACTGGACATTAAATGTTAATTACAAATTACACGTCTCACGAAAAAAAAGGACATTTTCAAAACGTGGTGTCCCCTCAAAAATGAAGGTAAGTGCCACCCCATGGTGAAATTGAATGCATTTAAAAAGATTGTTTCTCTTTGTTTCTCTTTTCTGTTCTCGTCATCACATGTGTCTCATTTTATAGACTTAATTGTGTTTGTGGCGTCGCTGGCAGTGATAGCAGCAGGCACACAGGGAAACATCTTCGCCACATCTGCTCTGCGCAGCATGCGTTTTCTGCAGATCTTGCGCATGTTGCGCATGGACCGCCGGGGAGGAACCTGGAAGCTGCTGGGCTCTGTGGTGTACGCTCACAGCAAGGTGACGGCACACACACTAATCCATCAGAGGACGTTTGCTTCAATATTATGTTACTGTACATGTTTGCAAACTTTTAAGTTTTGTTTTGTGCGTATCCACACCTTAAATCTGAAGAACCAAAAAAAAACTGCATAATTAATAATTATTTTCAAATTTACTTCCAAACTCTATCCCCATCTGCCATTGGTTGAGCAAACAAATAGCCCCACCCCAAACTTGTGCTGTTGGTTAAAGTCAGCATGAAATGGAAGTTGTGATATCCTTTTCTTCCCTATTATATTCAAGTGAAACAGCTTCTCAAACAAGAAAAAATGTAGGGCGGGACTTGATTTTGTCTGATTGGATGGTTGTGGTTTGCTATTGGTCGATCTCATGTGAGTGACAGGTTGCCCCGCCCTCGTGCTAGTAAACACGTCATCAGAGAAGAGATGTCGCTGCAAGAGGGAGAGGAAGTTATTTTGATTAAAGATTTCCAGAACACATGAAATAAAAAAGATGATGTGCACGGATAAATAATATATAATAAATACTGCAATATTCCATTTAAAAAATAAGAATTGTCAGTTTTGATTTCATGGGGACTTTAGGCCAATGTTAATGTGTCAGGCTAGACGTGATGCTCAAACAATGCCACATTGTTTACGCCTTTAAGGAAAATCCACCAACAAATTGATATCTTTCACTCTTTCCCCGCCAGCATTTTTAAAAAAAAAGTTGCCAGCCACCGCCAGGGTTTTTGATCATTTTCACAAAAATGTAATGGCCCATAGAATATTTAGTTGTATGAATATCTGAGCATGCAATATATCAAAAGAAAGAGCAGACCCTCTGCTTTAAATAAAAAAAAAGTTTTATTCTAGCTTCATGCATTCATTTTTTTATCAACACTTAAATATGGGTAAGTTTCATAAAAAAAAGCAACATTTTGAACAAAAAGCTGAGAAAATCACGTTTTTGTCAAAGACTACATCCAGATCAGATTCAGAGTGATGATCAAACACAGATGGAGTAGATCGAGTCCATCAACACCCCTACTGCTTGCACAGTCCTATAGCTCGTCCTGGGTCGACATTTGATTCAGTAACATTAGGCAGTTTTGATTTATATGCTGTTTAATGTTGATGATTATGTTATTTTACGTATGCATCTGCTTACATATGATCGCTTGGTTTTTTGCATCTTCTTCGCCTGTGTTTTGATCAGGAGATTCTGTACTCATTCAGAAGATGCGTAATACCACCCCCTAGCGTATAACAGTGAAAACCCGGAAAATTTTCTCACAAATAACGGAAAATTCCATGTTTGGCGGGGAAAGAGTTAAGCATATTAAGACAGTATAGAACTAAGTGTTAAGTGTTTTCATTAATGAAATACTCTGAAATAACTTCATAACTTTCCGTTGCTCAGATTTTTTTCTTAACTTGTGTTTCAGGAGCTGATCACAGCCTGGTACATTGGCTTCCTGGTACTGATCTTTGCCTCCTTCTTGGTCTATTTGGCTGAGAAGGAAGATAACCAAGAGTTTTCCACTTATGCTGACTCCCTCTGGTGGGGAACAGTAAGTACTGCCCTCGGCTCAACTAATAACCTGTGCCGCTGTCAGTTCCCTGGCTCAGAATATTTTTTGTGGGAATTGATGATATAGCAATTTAGTTTTATTTCTATTTGGATTAAAATGTTCTGCCTCTAATAGACTGATTGTTGAATAATATCCTGAATCTGCAGTCAGAAACGGTAAGGTCGAGTGTCATGCCTGCGTGTGTACAGTGGGGTCTCAAACCAGGGTTATTATTTGATTTTTATTTATCCCTCTCTCTATATATATATTATTGAAGAGGACTTTTTGTTTTAGTTTTTATTTTAGAATTTTAAGTTAATGCGCTAACTGGTTTAAAAATGTTTACCAGTGTTAATGTTCTCAGTCTAATGTTATTGCTATCTAGTAGCATTCTTATGTTTGGTGTGGGTGGGTTGTAATGGTTACAATCTACTATGTACAAAAAGTGAAAACTAAAATGAATTTGTCTATTTCATTGTATTTTAGTTTTCATTGTAATTGTAGTATTTTGTCTGCAATAAGTGTAAATAGTTAGATGCTATTTATACTTTTAAATAGTGGCAGATACTATTTGCACCTCAGTGTTGTTGTACATTAAACGGTATGTAATAATAACATAGTGTAAATGATTATATTTATTAAAATTATTAAATATATGCTGTCTTATTGGGACAATAAAGCCCTCCCTACACATACCCTAACCCTATAACCGATAAACACTTTATTATTAAACACACGTTAGACACTTTATTTACACTTATCAAATATTTTCGTCATTGAAAATAAATGCCTTTCCGATCTGATATGTAATCGGAAAAGGGAGTAGAGCAAGTTTGGCAAAAGGCAGATTGGAAATTGGGTCGTCTTGCGTCACAACTTTCTGCCACGCACCTTCCCCCTACACTATTGCTACTGTTGACATATTCAGCGTCTTCCGTAATTTTGTCTGGCCCAACCATAGACCGTAAAAAAATATGGACGACGCGACTTCATTCTCTTCCGCTGAAGAAGAGTGAAGTCGCCAGAGGTCCGAATATGGCGCTGACATCTTGTGCAGATTTGGGACTGAGTCTGCGCAGTAGTGACCTCGGGACCGGAGTCTGCGCAGTAGAGAGCAGGAAGTAGAGCCGCGATATCAAAAGCCCGCCCACATTCTCGCAGATGCAGAACAATTCATTATGTCGGTGTGAAATAAACAGTTATGGAAATGTAGAAATTAAAGCTAAAGCTCCAATCTCCTCCTGAAAATCCAGAAAAAAGTCCGTTGGTGCCTCAGTGACAACTTCACTCAGAGAAGCTGTCAATCTAAGCTGTCTATCATAAGGTCACACCCCCCATTTTTATAGCATCAAATAACTAACTAAAACCAAACTTATTTAAAAAACGAACACTTGAAATGAAATCAGCGTGATAAAAACAGCCTAAAATGACAGAAACCAACTTATTATACAAACAATTATATGAAGTGTAATTTGATTGTTTAGTTTGTCTCGCGTCCATTAGAATACACGGATGGGCGGGGGTTATGAGCTATACTGGGACCAACCACCTGGGGGCGATCGAGACGCTTTGGCTTCAGTTTTTAACACGAGTGCGGCCGGCTTGGGCCCTACCAAACGTCAGTGGGCAGAGTTAGTGTAAATAGCCTCTGCCAACAAGACGGGCTATTTGCACTTAGTGTAAATAGACACTCCGTTTTTGAAACTACCACTGCCTTGAGCTGTAAAACTTGCAATGCATTTCACTGACCAAACTGGTTAACCATAGACTTAAGCCAGGTTAGACATCATATTGAAGTTAACACGAATGAAAATGAGGCTGTGAGGGATAGACGTGTACTGTCTTTGCCATGGCACACACTGTATAAAGGTCCTAGATCACATAATTTTCACAGCTTTTATGGTGTTTTTGTCCAATGAAAGTTTTTTTTTTTTCTGAAAGACTGATTGGTATGTTGTAATTCTATTCCTCACAGCCTCATTTTCATTCCTGTCAAATTTAAATAGGCACTACCCTGACTATAATGTCTATAAATATGTTTTGTGATATGGCAGGTTTTGAAATTAGATGAAAAAAGGTGCACGACTCCTCTGGCAATTTTGTTATTCTTACCTCCCATGTTTTCACCCAGATCACCCTCACTACAATCGGCTACGGCGACAAGACTCCACGCACCTGGCAAGGTCGGCTTTTAGCGGCTTGCTTTGCCCTGCTGGGAGTGTCCTTCTTTGCCTTGCCCGCTGTAAGTACTACTGTCGTACTGTCGTCTACTAAGGCCGTTGACATTTCTATTTCCACCGATCCCAAACCAGCTAATGGCCCTCTGTCCTTTCTGTAAGGGCATCCTGGGTTCGGGTTTTGCTCTGAAAGTGCAGGAGCAGCACCGACAGAAACACTTTGAGAAGAGGAGGACTCCCGCTGCCAACCTTATACAGGTGAGCGCTCAGTCAGCAACCCACCTGCCGCAAATACAGTCACGATTTCTATTTCCATGTCCAAATATGCGTGTGTTGTGTGCATGTACATCTGGGTTGGTCATCTTGTGCCGTGCTGTATCATGTTGTCTCCCCAGGCTGCATGGCGTCTCTACTCTACAGATGCTCAGCATTCGTATCTCACAGCCACCTGGTATTTCTATGACAGTATGCTGCCGTCCTTCAGGTAAGTATGACCTGTAGCGAAAGCCCTCCGTGGAGATGCTTATCTGTGCTGTGCGAGTTGAACTGGCCTTGTGTGTAACTGATATGACTGACAGGTGGCTTTGCTGGTTTGAGGTCATGATTTCAAAAAGGAGGGGTTCAAAATATCCCAAATACTTCAGCATTAGTCAGACGGATTTCTGAGAAAACAATATTTTATTTTATTATCCTCCCTGCACAGACACACAAAATGTATTTCACTTTAATTAAAAATGGTACTTTGACCCAGAAATCATGATTTAATTGATAGTTTTGCAGTTCCTTTTATTGTTTTGTTTTATTCATCTGCGACATTGATTTTTGCATGTACTGAAAGCAAAGATTATGTTTTTCAGTTACATAAGATTTAATTTTAGTACCAGTTAATGTGGGATGAAAAATGTGGAGAAATAGAAATTGTAACTAGCATTTTTACCACTTATTTATTATTAAAAAACCCTAATGTGACTAATGTTTTAAGTTAGATAATGTATTTAAAAATTCTCAAAACAAGAATTAAGTAAATTAAGTTAAACTTAAACAAGTTAAGTATTTTATTAATATGTTTAATATCTTATACAGTCTGCTTCTTAAGCAAATGTAATGTTTGAAGGTTATTTGTAGATATAATTAAAACTAACTCAGAAGTAATTTGACAGATCCTATAAATATTCTTACCAAACTATTTAATTCAATATATGATTTAATTTATTTTATGAAGTAACTCAGTGTTTCCATATAGTATATTATGCCACATTTTTTGTTCCTAATGATATATTTCTATTTTTACCTTAATATTATTTATCCCACATGCATTTGTCTTTGGATGAATTAATTTGACTAATTATCATTCATTTAAAATGACAGGGAAGTGTGTATTTCAGTACAAAAATAACATTTTTAAACAGTAGATGTTTTATAAACTGAATTATCCCTGTCTTTTTAAAGTATTTTGATGGTTAATTTACCGTTTTGTTTTTAGCTTTGTGTTTGTTTGGCTTCTTTTTGTTTCGTTTATCATGTTTGATTATTTTCATTTTTTGCTTGTGGGTCAGAGAACTGACATTACTGTTCAGTCACCTCCAACGGCAGCGTAGCGCCAAGAAGGTTCTCCACAACTCCTACCACACCCTGCTGTCGGGGCTCCGGCCGTACAGCTCCCCCTACCTGTCGGGGGACAGGTACGCCACTGTCCAGTTTAATCTTCCTAGAGGACACTAACTCTTCCCTGCAATTTCAGTAATAAAATTAAATTCACACACTAGCATACTGTAGTGTAGTAAAGTTTCAGGTCATTACTTAAATTGCCCCTATTATGCTATTTTAAAAGCTCTTAATTTAGTTTTGGAGTCTCCTACAATAGGTTTACATGCTTTCAAGGTCAAAAAACACTTTAGTTTTCTCATAATGTACTTTGCCACATCAGCTCTTTTCTCACAGTGTCTAAAAATGGTTCAATAAAGGATTCGGTCTCTCTAAACCCCTCCTT
This sequence comes from Coreius guichenoti, assembly GCA_039654105.1. Classification (NCBI taxonomy): domain Eukaryota; kingdom Metazoa; phylum Chordata; class Actinopteri; order Cypriniformes; family Gobionidae; genus Coreius; species Coreius guichenoti. The sequence continues at coordinate 35,904,633 of CM077184.1, forward strand.
TCCGAATGCCCAGTCTGTTGTGATTGGTCGACCATTTACAGTGCGTGTCAGAGATGAAAGACCCATTACATATCTGAATTTCAGCTCTTCCTCAGCACTTGATACACAGTGATACGAACAGTAACGATCAATTTCAAGCTCGAGTTCTCATCCTTTGGAAGTGCATTTGCTTTCGCAGTGCAGAAAACAGCGTCTTCTCGACATGTCGACAGCACGAACCAAACTCTTCCAGGCCTCAGTTACAACTACAGTGTTTGAGGGCGGGGCAAAGTAGATGTCAATCATGGGCAGCCAATGAAGTCCACTATGCAAATTTGTTACAAACCTTTTGGGCCCTATTTTAACGATCTGAGCGCATGTTCTGAAGCGCATGGCGCAGGCGCACTTAGGCGTGTCCGAATCCACTTTTGCTAGCCAGGCGCATGTTCTAAAAGGGTTGTACCTAGTCTCTTAATGAGTCATGGGTGTGTTTTGGGCGTAACGTGCAATAAACCAATCAGAGTCTCATCTCCCATTCCCTTTAAAAGCCAGATGCGCTCGCGCCATGGTGGATTCACTATTTACATGGTGGAATATAGACACCCTCAACCTGACGAGTCAGTTTAAATACATGTGTGTATTGCCACGATTGGTCAAATAAGTAGCCAATTTCATTAGTCATTACTGCAAATAGGTAATTCTGATACATGCAATGACTATCCATTATGACATGTAGACATTTTTATCTTTATGTACACAATAATAATTTTTTACATTGCAATCCTTTTATTTTTAATATTTGGCATGTTTTTGTGCTGCTGCGCGTCCCTGTGTGTGTAACAAGCAGAGTGTGTGCGTGTTGTGCACCCGCCCATAGGTGCATATTACTAATGCCCCCTATAAATAACACAAAAAATACTGCGCTATTGAGTTTAGACCAGATTTTTGTTGGTCAATGGCGCAGTCGTTTTCAGTTGCCTCAAAATAGCAACGCGCCTGTCTCGTTTTCAGACCAGCACACCCATGGGCGAACAGATGGGCACGAGTGCATTTGCTGTTTAAACAACGTGGCGCTGGAAGTTCATGCTGGAAGTAAGACTGGAATTACTGACGACTCGTTTCAGGCAGTTCAGAATCGGGGAGACAATAACTCGACGTTTTACATTCACAAACAGCTATATCACACACTACATGAAAGATAATATCCAAAAAAGCATAATAGGGGCACCTTAAAACATTCATCATTACGTAAATTGTTTTCAGGAAGTTCAACACCTGACAGCTGCAGTTAAATCAGTTGCAGTAGTTTTACTTGTTTGTGTGTTTTGCGTGCCTTTCTGTTTGCTTGTGTCTTGTTTTTTGTGCTGATACTAATACTACACATCTATACTAGGACATTGAAAGATGTATCAGATATGTGATGCTCTACTCTTTAATTTGTGGTAGATAAGTTGGATAAGAAATCCTGGTTGTTTAAGCTTGTGCAGCCTGTAGAAAATCTCCATAACCGATCACATATCTGATGCCATTCAATGGCCTTTGTGTGTGTTAATGCCTGCGCACATTTGTGTGCGAGCATTATCTCTTTACCCTTTGACATTTCAGTGTGTCTCACACCCCATCTTCATAGCCCTTCGTTCAACTTCTTCATTCTCCTCCTCTCCTCCTCATCTCTCTGCCATCACTCCATCCATTCATGTTTTCAGGAGGACTGACGTTCCATGCAGGTTTGTGGTAGGCTTTTGAGACGACTATTTCGCCCAATGGGAAGTGTCATTGGCCATGCTGTGTTTACAGTTTGAGGTGCTTTTTGTTTCGAGTGATGATGATAAAATGAATGAGGTCTAGGACGCAATGATGGTTTGGCTGCATTCAGATGCATTGACCTCTAGTGACCTCCTCACATGCCAGTATCCGCATGCCACCCCGTCCCTGCCTGCCTCACTCCACTTTCTCTAAATGACCTTTCACTCCTATAAGTTGCACATGTTGTATCCCTTTCAACTGATCCTGGGGCAGTTTTTTCATTAAAAAAAAAAAAAAAAAGCAGATATGTGCTGAAAGGCTGCAAGTGCTGATCCTGAATCTCCACGTATTACTAAGTTACACTTTGTTTTGAAGTGCATGTTATTGCCCAAAGGGAATAGCGAGCCTGATGTCGCTATATACCTAATTTTCATTCATCTGTGGAACACAGAAGGAGATATTTAGCAATATTTACAATAAAAGTAACCTGGAGCTGTTAAAAATTACCAAAAAAACATAGAAAGCACTATAACAGTGGTTCATTCAACTTGTGTGATATATTCAAAGTGTTCTGGAGCCATATGATAGATTTATTTTAGAAATAGACTGAAATGAGTCATCATGAGTTTTGAAAGCAATGGCGGAGGATTTTAAAGTGCGTTCACATCGGAATTACCGTAATTATGAGATTCCGACTTTTAAGAAGCGTTCATGTCTTATAGAACTTAAAGGGTTAGTTCACCCAAAAATGAAAATTAGCCCATGATTTACTCACCCTCAAGCCATCCTAGGTGTATATGACATTCTTCTTTCTGATGAATACAATCGGAGTTATATTAAAAAATGTCCTGGCTAATACAAGCTGTGTAATGGCAGTGAATGGCTGTTTCTGTTTTGAAGTCCATAAAAGTGCATCCATCCATCATAAAAGTGCTCCACACGGCTCCGGGGGTTAATAAAAGCCTTCTGAAGCGAAGCGAAGCGATGCGTTTGTGTAAGAAAAATATCCATATTTAAAACTTTAGAAACTGTAATCTCTAACTTCCGCTAACTGTCGTACGCGCGTTCACGAGAGACTGGCGTTCCAGCGTATGATGTAGGCAGGACGCAGGCGCAGCGTAAGTTCCGGTGACGAACACGGAAGCGCAGAGGATAGAGCAAAACGAAACTTGGTTCTCGCGAGAACTAGCATATTCTCACTGGAGTGTCCTACGTCATACGCTGGGACACCAGTCTCTCGTGAACGCGCGTACGACAGTTAGCGGAAGTTAGAGATTATGAGATGTGGATATTTTTCTTACACAAACGCATCGCTTCGCTTCAGAAGGCCTTTATTAACCCCCGGAGCCGTGTGGAGCACTTTTATGATGGATAGATGCACTTTTATGGACTTCAAAACAGAAACAGCCATTGCCATTATAAAGCTTGGAAGAGCCAGGACATTTTTTAATATAACTCCGATTGTATTCATCTGAAAGAAGACTGTCATATACACTAGGATGACTTGAGGGTGAGTAAATCATGGGCTAATTTAAATTTTTAGGTGAACTATCCCTTTAAACTTAAACTTAGAATGTAAACTTAAAATTTTCTGAGTGCTCCGACTTGCACCACCTGAACACTGCAGATTAATTTTGGTATTTTTGTTGTCATCTCGTAATTGCGGTAATTGACCTATCGGTAAGCCCCTCCCCTTGAACACAGATGATCCAATGGCAGTTGAGTATCAGTCGCACGGGGACCGGAACTCGGACATCTTTAGGTCTCAGCGCCATAGAGAAACATTGGAAAATCCGACGCTCTCATCGGTTTGATGGTGTTTATGCTAAAAAAATGGTAAAACAATGTGCCTGGGGTACTGTAACACTGATTCCAGGTATCCTGGTTGTCATACTTTCATTAAGTTACAATTAAAGTTAGTGAGTACAAACCTAAATAGCTAACTGTTTTCACATCATGTACAGTGCAGGTCAAAAACACATAAACGAAGGTCTACATTTCAGTGCCTCCATATTAAACTGGATAAATGTAAATTAATTTAATTTTACCCTGTGGTACATGAACAGTGTTGATCCTGGATGTTGTCATCTGCGATTGTGACGACTGTAACATGAGGCTTCTGCCGCTTGCATTGTGATCTGTAAACCCTCGCTTCCAAATTAATCTTCTTACCCACCATATTTATTTTAAAATCTTTTATATATCCCCCATGGCATATTTAAGTCCCACTTGAATGCTCCTCGACAAGAGGTGGTCCTTCTGTGTCCAAAATTTATCAAAACCATCTTGGGACAAGGTTTTCACACTGACAGCTGTCATTGTAAGACAGTTAGCAACTCTGTTTGTTTGTCCGAGTTAGCAACAGTTACTAAGGGGGGCGGGGCTTACCGATCAATTACGACTTGAATGCAGTTTAAGCAAATAGCAGCTTCAATTTTGGCTCGTTCCTCATACAAAGCTATATACAGTATTATGGCTTGAAATATAGCACAGATGTCTGCATGGACTACTTTTATTTTTACTACTTTAATTTGTATAGCTTGATCGCCCCAGTCCCCATTGACTTTCATTGTATGGAGAAAAAAAGCATCAAAACATCTACTTTTGTGTTCCACAGAAGAAAGAAAATCATACTAGTTTTGAATACATGAGGATAAAATTTGCATTTTTGGATGAACTATTCCTTTAAAATTGAAAATCTGCATTTAAGTTATCGCATTAAAGGTACACTATATAACTTTTTCCCCCCAAAATTTATAACATTTATATAATGAACGAGTACATCATGAATCCATCTTCCAAACCGTATTTTTTTTGTCTTATCTTAAATTACTACGGTATGCCTATAATAAGTGGGTAACACTTTAGTTTAGGGGCCAATTCTCACTATTAACTAGTTGCTTATTAGCATGTATATTATTATGATATTGACTGTTTATTAGTACTTATAAAGCACATATTAATGCCTTATTCTACATCCCTTAATCCTACCCAATACCTAAATTTAACAACTACCTTACTAACTATTAATAAGCAGTAATTAGGAGTTTATTGAGGCAAAAGTCATAGACATAAACAGAATGTTCTTCCGCAAGACACATGCAGTTTTGTTTATTAACCACAAAAGTTATATAGTGTACCTTTAAGTCACACAAACTGAGTTGGATCCAAATCCGCTTACAAGAAAAACATCCATGTGGATTGTATTATATAGGCTACTACTTGCATATGAAATTTTAATGTTTGCCCGAAAATGCACACTAAAAACAAGTGTAACACGTGTGTCCTGGCACAGCCAACTAACCCTCACAACCCCTCACAAATCCCACCCTCTGCCTTGTGTGTCTCTTCAGTCAGCTCGTATCTAAAAAGAGGGGTTTCTTCCGGATTCACACTGGCAGTAAGCAGAGGTATCCATGTGTGATGTGCCTGTGCACAGTGGGCACGATCCGTCCCGCTCCTGATGCCTGAAACTCTCTGAGCCTTACTGATCCAGTGCAGCTTGACCCATTCATTCAGCAAGATTCGTAAATGCCTTCTGTGACGAGGCATTCATCATGACTGGATTCAGTATATTCCTAAAGTGAAGTCTGCACTAGCTCAATAATCTCAGTAATCTTATCTGTGTGAGGCTGATCAGAGAACAGAGTACTGTATATCTGTGCTGAATGCACACAGATGAGGCCTGCATGTGCTCACAGGGCAAAGATAAACCATGCATTCGGGTGTTACTAACACCTCAATCGCTTTCATCATGGTTTATTCTGATATGCATGTCAGTTTTACTTTACGGTTATTCTTGAGAGGCTAAATCTCTTATGGCATGCTGTAGCATTTGAATGCAGGAATATCCAGAATTCTTAAGGTCAGACATTTTGTAGAGGAGGTTTGCATGTACGAGTCATGTTTAGACTGAGATGTGTTTAAGCATGTGTTGGCATGCTAAAAGTAATCGGATGTAGATTGAGCTACAAAATTGTGCTCTTTGACAAAGTGTGCATGAGGTTTGTGACCTCTACATGCATGATTGAAACAGTATTTCAATGATGACTGCAGTTAGGACTGTATTATTTGAAATGTCATCATTTTAAATAAAGTTAAGTGGATTTTGTTTGATTACACATAATGTTTTGGCTAAAAAAATACCTACTTTAGCATGCTTGTGCGTGGTTCCATGGATTCAAAGAGTGCTCTTGCATTTCTCCAGTTGCTCCTTTTGATGGCACGCTACAGATTTATACACTGTCACGCCCCATTCAGCTTAAGAAATTACGCTCAATATGCTTTCTTAACTATTTAAATATGAATCCAAATGTCTATGAAATTATGTGATGCTTACACAGGGCAACATGCGTCTTTGGCTAACCATTTTCCTTCTTTGTTGTGTCAGTGTTATCATGTAAATTAAACTAATCACCTGTAGATAGATCGATGTGTGTTTTTCCTAACCCTTTTGTCTGTTTGTCTCCATTGATATGTCCTCTAACATAAGCAAACAAAACTAATTTTACATTATGGAACGTGTAGGAAAAAGTCTTATACAGACAATCAAGGCAGTGCTAATGAGAAGATTGATTAATTTCCTTGTTTGTCACCAACTCAGATCATTCCTCTAATTCTCTCGCCAGTGGGAAGATGGGCTTCCGTGACCGCATTAGGATGAACAATTCACGCTCCTCTCAGGCTATCCGGAGCAAGGCTTCTCCTTTGCCTCCAGGTAATGTACGGCGCTCGCCCAGCACGGAGAACGTTCCAGAAGCCACCAGCCCTGGCAAGGTCCAGAAAAGCTGGAGCTTCAATGATCGGACTCGATTCCGTACCTCTCTCCGCCTAAAACCACGGCCTGCTGCAGATGGTAGATATCTCTGTCGACATGTTTACCTTCATACAGACACAAACTACTGTTCAAAAGTTTGGGGTTGGTATGATTTTTTTTTATTTTTCGAAAGAAATCTCACCAAGGCTGCATTTATGGGTCACAGACTGTCATGACGTGTTTCCACAGTTATCAACATCGCAAATCTAGTAAAGTTTTTTACATTTTATTTTTTTTATTTATTTTTTTTATGTACACTGCCGAGCCAAAAAAATAAGCAAATGCTTAAGAGTCTAACCCTAATTGATGGAGTGTGTAGCTTTTCATTTCTCAAACAACTGTAGGAAGACACATCATGACCATATTCCAGAATGACAATGTCAAGATTCATCAGGCTCACATTGTGAAAGAATGGTTGGGAGGGAGCATGAAGAATCATTTTCACACATGAATTAACACATGAGAGTCCAGACCTTAAATTCTTAAATGATTTTAAGTCTTTGGGATGTGCTGGAGGAGACTTTACAGAGTGCTGGACTCTTGCATTGTCAATACAAAATCTGGACCAAAAATTGATGCACCTCTTGATGGAAATAACATCACAACATTTATTTCCATCAAGAGGTGCATCAATTTTTGGTCAATATGGCCATGATGTGTCTTGGCGACTTTTTTGGCCGGGCAGTGTATATTTATAATGCTATACTTTGTGTTATATTACTTTGGCTGTAAATGACAAAAAACGAATTAACACTGCTATATGTGTTTTTATAATGGTGTGTTCAAGTCATGTCAAAAAGATTGTATTTACGAGTTGGACGCACATGAACTCCACCACAAAGTCGTAAATACGTGTGGGAAGCTCTGGATTTTCTTTAAGCCCCTGATGTTTATGAGTTGGACGCGTGTCAGGGAGAAACATGGTGGAATACCACGATACTTATAGATATTTAGCGGTGACAGTCAGGCTTTTTATTTACAACAAAATAAGCTAATTGTCTGCACAAAATATAATAGCATTGTAATATAGCATTATAATATGTAAAGATAAAGTTTACAGTGGCTTCATAAATTAAATAAAAACATAAAAAGCAAAACACACCTGATGCACATTCTTTGATCTTCATTTTCTAGACGTAGGGTTTAAAAACCATGCTGTATTTTTCTGTAGTTAATTAAGAGAAGGTACTCCGCCATCTTGCTCCGACGAAAGGGATTTGAACACACCTGATGTCATAAATACAAACTTCCCAGGAGGACTTGAACGCACTATAATAATACAACGGCTGAGGGAGTGACCGCAAATGTCATTCTCTCTTTTGACTGAAATAATCGATCTCTCTGTTTTTCACCTCTTTTGGAAAGTCGTGGAAATGCTAAGTAATGGAAATGCAAAAAATATATTTGCTGTTGTCTCCCATTCACCGCTGTAATAATTTACCCAACTATGACGACTTCCACTTCTGAAAACCCCGGAAATATGAAAAGGGTCCATTTGATCAAAAATACAGTAAAAACAGTAATATTTGAAATATTATTACAATTTAAATTAATTGTTATTTTCATATATTATAACGTGTAATTTATTCCTGTGATGGTAAAGCTGAATTTTCAGCATCATTACTCCAGTCTTCAGTGTCACATGATCCTTCAGAAATCATTCTAATTTAATGATTTGCTGCTCAAGAAACATTTCTGATTATTTTCAATGTTGAAAACATATTTTTGTGGAAATATGATACTTTTTTCAAGATTCTTTGATGAATAGAATGTAAAAAAAACAGCTTTTATTTGAAAATGTGTCTCTTCAATGACACTTTTGATCAATCTAATGCGTCCTTTCTAAATAAAAGATATCATTTATTTCACAAATAAAAAATCTTTGCCCCCAAACCATTGAACGGTAGTGTACGTTTTCCTCCTCTCATTACGCATTGATCTCTCATAGTGGAGGGTGTAGGAGAAGAGCACACAGAGGACAAATCGTACTGTGATGTGGCCATGGAGGATGTGATACCAGCAGTGAAGACCCTAATTCGAGCCGTTAGGTGAGTCCGGAGATGAATACACCACCACACAGCTCTACAGACTCCTATAGTTCACTTATAGACCAAGGACTCTCAGATAATGTCACCATGCATGCTGTTCAGTTTGAATGAACGGTTGGTCTTTTGCAAAAGGGACCTCAGTATAGAATTTGCTCTGTCAGCCATGACCTTTTCATGGTGCAATTACATCAGTTGACCGTTATGGAGACAAAGCGGGGTTAGACTCATAGAGGGCATGGCAACCTTCAGTTCCTACTTCTTGCTTAAACAAGCAGAAAGTAATACAAGATGTTCTAAAAATATTGTCATGTTCTTACTGAGAAGCGAGTGGCCTCTCTCTGATTGGTCAGTGCAGCAAGAGCAACCCTGTTCAGGCAGTACAGGATGTGAATTGGGTGATTCTTCACATAGGGACATTGTTGTTCACTAGGATGATTTTAAATTAAAATTGCTTTAAAATTATAATCATTTTTGTCTGTTTATTTTAAGAGTATAATTATTATAATATGTAAAGTATGTTATATTTGCTTATTAAAATATCTATTAGAATTGTTTACAGTCTACATGAAATGAAAGTTGCTTGATTGGATTGTTTTTAAATTCCTGTGATGTCATGTGAGTGACAGGTTGCTAGAGAGGAGGGATTATTGTCCCGCCCTCACACCAGTGCACACATCACGTGAATTAAAAAAAATAATGATGTACACAAATAAATAATTTATAAAAAACACTACAATGTTACATAAAAAAATAAGAATTGTTCATTTTGATTTTATAATGACAGAAAATTCCTTTCTGTAATGCATTTTTAAATGTGTTAGAATTAGAGCATTTCTGCCGTGCACTAATATACAAACCCGATTCCAAAAAAGTTGGGACACTGTACAAATTGTGAATAAAAAAGGAATGCAATAATTTACAAATCTCATAAACTTATATTTTATTCACAATAGAATATAGATAACATATCAAATGTTGAAAGTGAGACATTTTAAAATGTCATGCCAAATATTGGCTCATTTTGGATTTCATGAGAGCTACACATTCCAAAAAAGTTGGGACAGGTAGCAATAAGAGGCCGGAAAAGTTAAATGTACATATAAAGAACAGCTGGAGGACCAATTTGCAACTTATTAGGTCAATTGGCAACATGATTGGGTATAAAAAGAGCCTCTCAGAGTGGCAGTGTCTCTCAGAAGTCAAGATGGGCAGAGGATCACCAATTCCCCCAATGCTGCGGCAAAAAATAGTGGAGCAATATCAGAAAGGAGTTTCTCAGAGAAAAATTGCAAAGAGTTTGAAGTTATCATCATCTACAGTGCATAATATCATCCAAAGATTCAGAGAATCTGGAACAATCTCTGTGCGTAAGGGTCAAGGCCGGAAAACCATACTGGATGCCCGTGATCTTCGGGCCCTTAGACGGCACTGCATCACATACAGGAATGCTACTGTAATGGAAATCACAACATGGGCTCAGGAATACTTCCAGAAAACATTGTCGGTGAACACAATCCACCGTGCCATTCGCCGTTGCCGGCTAAAACTCTATAGGTCAAAAAAGAAGCCATATCTAAACATGATCCAGAAGCGCAGGCGTTTTCTCTGGGCCAAGGCTCATTTAAAATGGACTGTGGCAAAGTGGAAAACTGTTCTGTGGTCAGACGAATCAAAATTTGAAGTTCTTTTTGGAAAACTGGGACGCCATGTCATCCGGACTAAAGAGGACAAGGACAACCCAAGTTGTTATCAGCCCTCAGTTCAGAAGCCTGCATCTCTGATGGTATGGGGTTGCATGAGTGTGTGTGGCATGGGCAGCTTACACATCTGGAAAGGCACCATCAGTGCTGAAAGGTATATCCAAGTTCTAGAACAACATATGCTCCCATCCAGACGTCGTCTCTTTCAGGGAAGACCTTGCATTTTCCAACATGACAATGCCAGACCACATACTGCATCAATTACAACATCATGGCTGCGTAGAAGAAGGATCCGGGTACTGAAGTGGCCAGCCTGCAGTCCAGATCTTTCACCCATAGAAAACATTTGGCCCATCATAAAGAGGAAGATGCGACAAAGAAGACCTAAGACAGTTGAGCAACTAGAAGCCTGTATTAGACAAGAATGGGACAACATTCCTATTCCTAAACTTGAGCAACTTGTCTCCTCAGTCCCCAGACGTTTGCAGACTGTTATAAAAAGAAGAGGGGATGCCACACAGTGGTAAACATGGCCTTGTCCCAACTTTTTTGAGATGTGTTGATGCCATGAAATTTAAAATCAACTTATTTTTCCCTTAAAATGATACATTTTCTCAGTTTAAGCATTTGATATGTCATATATGTTGTATTCTGAATAAAATATTGAAATTTGAAACTTCCACATCATTGCATTCTGTTTTTATTCACAATTTGTACAGTGTCCCAACTTTTTTGGAATTGGGTTTGTACACTATATTGCCAAAAGTATTGGGACACCCCTCCAAATCATTGAATTCAGGTGTTCCAATCACTTCCATGGCCACAGGTGTATAAAATCAAGCACCTAGGCATGCAGACGCTTCTACAAACATTTGTGAAAGAATGGGTCGGCCTCAGGAACTCAGTGAATTCAAGCGTGGTACCGTGATAGGTTGCCACCTGTGCAATAAGTCCATTCGTGAAATTTCCTCACTACTAAATATTCCATGGTCAACTGTTAGTGGTATTATAACAAAGTGGAAGCAATTGGGAACAACAGCAACTCAGCCACGAAGTGATAGGCCACGTAAAATCACAGAGCGGGGTCAGCGCATGCTGAGGAACACAGTGCGCAGAAGTCACCAACTTTCTATAGAGTCAATAGCTACAGACCTCCAAACTTCATGTGGCCTTCAGATTAGCTCAAGAACAGTGTGCAGAGAGCTTCATGGAATGGGTTTCCATGGCCAAGCAGCTGCATCTAAGCCTTACATCACCAAGTGCAATGCAAAGCGTCGGATGCAGTGGTGTAAAGCACGCCGCCACTGGACTCTAGAGCAGTGGAGACGTGTTCTCTGGAGTGACCAATCACGCTTCTCTGTCTAGCAATCTGATGGACGAGTCTGGGTTTGGCGGTTGCCAGGAAAGCGGTACTTGCCTGACTGCATTGTGCCAAGTGTAAAGTTTGGTGGAGGGGGGATTATGGTGTGGGGTTGTTTTTCAGGGGTTGGGCTTGGGATTATGGTGTGGGGTTGTTTTTCAGGGGTTGGGTTTGGGATTATGGTGTGGGGTTGTTTTTCAGGGGTTGGCACATGTCCACATGTTCAGGGGTTGGGCCCTTAGTTCCAGTGAAAGGAACTCTTAATGCTTCAGCATACCAAGACATTTTGGACAATTTCATGCTCCCAACTTTGTGGGAACAGCTTGGGGATGGCCCCTTCCTGTTCCAATATGACTGTGCACCAGTGCACAAAGCAAGGTCCATAAAGACATGGATGAGGGAGTTTGGTGTGGAGGAACTTGACTGGCCTGCACAGAGTCCTGACCTCAACCCGACTGAACACCTTTGGGATGAATTAGAGCGGAGACTGCGAGCCAAGCCTTCTCGTCCAACATCAGTGCCTGACCTCACAAATGCGCTTCTAGAAGAATGGTCCAAAATTCCCATAAACACACTCCTAAACCTTGTGGAAAGCCTTCCCAGAAGACTTGAAGCTGTTATAGCTTCAAAGGGTGAGCCAACTCCATATTAAACCCTACGGATTAAGAATGGGATGTCGTTAAAGTTCATGTGCATGTAAAGGCAGGCATCCCAAAACTTTTGGCAATAAAGTGTATATATAATAATAATATATTCTTATTTTTGCATATAATTTGTCAGCATTTGTTTTTGCGTATAATTCCTGTACACAATTTGAGGTTTCATTTTTTAGGATTTCAGAGAAAAGGTGCATCTATTTGAAGACTCACCCATATGTAGATGTGCATGAAAGTTAATTTTTGCACCTTGCACATATTGCACCTGTGAATGTCACCTGTACTGAGAACACTCTTATCTTTAAGCCTTTCCTCCTGACCAGTACACCATGGGTGATTGGGTCACATTAGCCCAACAGAGCTCCAGGTGTGTACATGCTCACAGGTGCATCATTTCCTGTTATCTGGGCGAGAATATTCTGTGTTTTACATAAGAGCCCTTTGATAAGATTGATGTCCTTAAGGAACAGGCAAATTTTAGCTTCGCCACAATGCTGAGGTTTCACTTTTGTGGAAGGCCCATAGTTTATCAGTGTTCTGCTGTGTAGTGTGTGCTATTCAGGCTTAGGACAGAACAATCTGCAATGCTCTAAAAACCAGAATTCCCTCAAATAAACCTTGAAAATATTATTTTTTTTATTTCTCCTGGTTTTGGGAGAGCACACCTTGCAATGACTGCCCTGAATTAGGTCTGCTTGATCACTAAAAAGCAGAAATCTAAAACCAGATTTCACCTCAAATAAACCTTATGCACAGTTTAAAATATAATTCCTAATATTGTTATTTATTTATTTATTTATTCACCTGGTTTATGAGAACACACCTTGCAAAACTTTTAACCCTTATGTGATTCGTCCACTATAGGGTGCTGTGGAGTCTTAATTTGGCCACAACTTTCTCTGTGTTTAAGCAAATGGAATGATTTTTGGTGACAAATCTTATTTTGACACATATTTTGGGAAAATGCTTTGAAAATTTTCAAAAACTCAACAATACACTGTGGGCAAATTCACTACCCTTTCGTTATGTTCGGGATGAAAACATCCACTAAATTAAACTGTTGTAAAAATGTATCAGATAAATATTTTTTTCAAATTTTTTTGCATAAATCTATTAATCAACCTCAGTGCTGATCAAAACTACTAAATGTTTTTTAAAAAAAAATCCAGGATTTTTACTCTTTCTAAAGGACCAAGTTCATAAATGATGTCACTGATTTGGGGAAAAAAACACACAAAATGACTATTTTCAATATAAAAAGTGATTGTGGACTGGATATTTTTTACCTTTTATCTCAGTCTTGGACATGTGAAAGATTAGTAACAACATTGGCTTTGATGCATTGTTAGTTTTTGTGCAGCATCAGAATTTAATTTTTTCTCCCTCATTTGCTGTTTGTGGCTGTTTTTGCCCCATTGACTTCCATTATAACCACATTGTTTGATTGCAAAGCCATGACACCATATAATCATGCATTCTTGATTGTTGGTGGTTTTCCCTGTTGGGAAGAGGTAAAATTTGTAATTTTTACAGTTGATCACCAGGTGGCACCATTAACCCTTTAGATAGGCCTGTGCAAAAAAAAAAAGCTTAGTTTCTGGCTTTTATATGGAGTTATATGGAGTAAAACAGCATATTATATCCAGTCCACAATCACTTTTTATATTGAAAATAGTCATTTTGTGTGTTTTTTTCCCCCCAAATCAGTGACATCATTTATGAACTTGGCAATTAAAGAGTAAAAATCCTGGATTTTTTTTAAACATTTAGTAGTTTTGATCAGGACTGAGGTTGATTAATAGATTTATGCAAAAAAATTTGAAAAAAAATATTTATCTGATACATTTTTACAGCAGTTTAATTTAGTGGATGTTTTCATCCCGAACATAACGAAAGGGTAGTGAATTTGAACAATGCACAAGGGTTAAAAGGACTGCCCTGAACTAGGTCTGCTTGATTACTAAAACATTTTCAATTCTCAAAATAATTAATTTAAAGATTCCTGCATGTTTGGATGTTCTTTTGCATTTAACCCTATACCTCAGATAAAATATGAAGGCTGATATTTGTTCATACAGCTATTCTTAGAGATCCCATCTCAATGCATCTGTGGACCGGGGTATTCTAAAGCTTACATATAATCATACACCCATACAGTGCATTGCCATCGAGCGAGCGAGTCAGCATTCTAAGGAAACCCTTGGAGGATGGAAATAAATGGAATTTCTTTTTTTCCTTTCCCTTCTCTCTTTCCTTACCCTCTCTTTTATCCACACCTGAGACCCGCCCTGACAAAATATGCAGCTACCTGCAAAATTAAAAGACGGGGAAAAAAATATATACAGACAGCAAAAAGCCTAAACTCTGGAGTCATCAAGAAACTTGTTTGTTCTGTGGGGGAGGTTGACGTGTGCTGTGGACCAGCTGTGGACTTCTGAGCTCCGCCTGAATCTGCACCATCACCCGTGCAGAGATGCACAGCTCATTTGCTGTTGCACACGCAAGCTGTTCCTGCGAAACAATGGATAATAAAAAAAATAAAAAAAGTCCTCAGTATGTAGAATTCACCAGCACATGTGAAAGACTTTTTCCAAAGCTCCGTTCCCCCCCTGCTGGTTGCTAATGAATCTAAAGGATGAGGAAGAACAATTGTCCTAGTTGTATTCTGAGAACGGATACTCCCCATAACGGAAGCTTTTTAAACATTATAAAATGCCTCTATACTAAAGACAGGATATCCTCTTCGCTTTGATGAGTTTGAGTGGACATGTTTGCCCATGTTCAGTTTTCTGTTGAGTCAGCAGGGCTTGATAGTGCACTGAGGCAATGATAAGAAGGATCAATGCCGATTTAGAGAGGGTTAACCTGTCTCTGACTAACAACTGGGGGAAAAAACACTTTAGGTGAAAAATGAAGCACTGTGACGGTCAAGCGCATCTCCGCTCATGCTTGGGTGCATACAGTGATGCCTAGTGTGTTTTCAGCCGGTATCCTGCTTATACAAACTGTGTCAGAGATTCACTGAAGAGTCTTGACCCCTAAATAATCAGAATTGATCATATTAGTTGCATAAATGTGTCTGACTGGGTTTTTCATACACTCTTAGAAGAAAAGGTTCTATAGGTTCTAACCTTTTAGGGGTTCCCATCATGGGATCATTTTATGGATTTATTTTTAATTCATTTTTAATGAATCAATTCATTAATTCATTTTTAATTTTGATAACATTTTATGAATTAAACAGCTTGTAAACATACTTTATGACTTGGAAAAAAATATATAATAACCAGTTAAATATAGTGTTCTATACAGAACCTCATTACACCTTTTTTCTAAGAGTGTAATTTTTCTCTCTCTAGACCTCTGGATCTCTCTGAATTGCTTTTCATATACAGAGACTGAAGGAGAAGGTGTTTAATCCAGAAAAAAATTCTTCTTAAATAATTGAAGACCACAGATGCCCCTGACCTGTTTAATTTTAAAGAAAAAACCTGGGTCATGACAACTTCCTCTCCTAACATCACAATAAAAAAAAAAAAAGAGAAAAAAAGAATATGGAACAGTAGTCTATATAGAATATGGTCTATTATTTTGGAAATGTTTGGAATTTGAGCTTGATTGGTTTTCAAATTATTTATTGTATTTTAGGACAAATTCAGTGACATTTCAAAGAGTATAACTGCAACTGAGTGTTAATAGATGTTTACTTTTATTTTATATAGATAGATAGATAGATAGATAGATAATATGTAGTATAGATTATATGATATATAGATTAAAATTGTTTTACAAGTTGCTTCAAAAACACAATTGGACAGTATGTATCAGATTGCGAACACCCATTTTAAAATTGTGTAATAAAACAGGAAATAAATTATGTATAAACAAAATAATATCCTTCATAACAATATGTAAAGTTAGGTTTATGTATTTATTGGGAAAGGTGATATTTCTATGCTTGAAAAATTTAAAACACTCCTTTAAATAAATTACTACAAAATGCAATGGCTCCTTATGCATATGAAAATTAGTGTGCATACAAAGCCGATTACTTTTATTTTTAAACCTGAAATTTTTATGAGATCAGAGTTTCCATATGAGTTTCAGAGGAGACAAAAAAAAAGAAGAAAAATTTGGTTTAAATCAATTTGTGGAGGAAAAAAGCACAATTTGGAAATAATACATAACCTAATAGTTTGAAAATTTGTGGGGGAAAAATACAATAGTTTTTTCCAAATGTCTTTTTTCTTCATTTTCTAAATAATAGTCTTCTGCAGCGTATATACATTAAGGCATAAATCATAAATTTAACATTGTCATTTGTCTTATGCTTCAAACACTACAGTATAATGAAGTGTTTCCCTGGTTCCTGGGAGGTTACGTCACACAACTGATAGTGCACGCATGTTCCCTCTGTGTAAAAAGGAGTCATCGTCAGAATAATTACCAGCCGTGAGGTGGGGGATGAGTTCTCTCGCCCTGCATTGACTGTTCATGAGTCACTCGTGTAATTGATAAGGCCCCTTTCTGTAATTAATCTTGTTACACTTATTAATCTTGTGAATTATTTCATAGCTGTTTGCTTTTGTTTGCAGTATTCCTGTTTTATCTTTTCCCTGTAATGCCATAGAGGCTTCTGCGTCATTCTGCCTACATTCTGGGTCATTCTAACGTGCTTCTGTGTCTCGTGTGAATGTAGGATTCTGAAATTCCTGGTGGCCAAGAGGAAGTTTAAAGAAACCCTGCGGCCGTATGATGTAAAGGATGTGATCGAGCAGTATTCAGCAGGACACCTCGATATGCTGGGCAGAATCAAAAGCCTGCAGATGAGGTTTGATGAGTCGAAATAAAACACAGACAAGCCATCATTCCCACAATCAGCTTTGAATCTCAATACGAAAGCATTTCCTAATGAGTCACACTGATTTCTTTTTCTTTAAAGGGTGGATCAGATCGTGGGGCGTGGTGCCATTCCATCAGATAAAAAGGTGAGGTCTGAAAAAGGAGAGAAAACCCCTCCTGAACTAGAACAGATGGATGAATTAAGCATGATGGGACGAGTGATGAAAGTGGAGAAGCAGGTATCTATCTATCCATCCATCCATCCATCCATCCATCCATCAATCATGTATTTTTTAATACAATTACATTTTTATTACAATTTAAAATAACTGTTTTCTAATTGAATATATCCTTGCGATGGCAAAACTGAATTTTCACTAGTCTTCAGTGTCACATGATCCTTTAGAAATCATTCTAATATGCTGAAGAAACATTTCTTATCAAAGTATTATAAATACTATCAATAAAACATTTGCAATGTGTTTGTAAAAGCTGTTTTTATGCACGTTTGGCCTGAGTTTTTGTTGCATTTACACTGTTTTCACCAGCAGGAGTCACCAGTGTGTGGTGTTTCAAACGCTTCGAAACAATAAATCATTTTGATTCAAAGCTTTGAAAAGCTTTTTTTGTGCAAAAGAATTGAGCAGTGTGAACATAGCCAGAGTGCCAGACTCATTTCCTGAACATTATTAAATCATCATAAAATAGCGCTAGATCTTGTTATAAGTTGACTACAGTCTCTTTTCTCCCTCCTCAGGTTCAGTCCATCGAAAACAAGATGGACCTGCTACTAAACTTCTACTCCCAGTGCCTGAAAAAGGGCTCGTCCCACTTCACCCTGTCGTCCCTGCTGGAACCGGACTTGACCTCTGACTACCACAGTCCGACTGATCAACATGACCTGTTCCCCTCAGCGAACACCCTTAATATCTCCCACTCGGACAGTGGCAACATGGAATGACCCCCAGAGACCCACCCAGCCGCAGACAAATCATCCAAAGTCTAAATACCTCCCTACACTAGCCTAGCACAGTCCCTCTAAACAGCTGCTGTATCCTTGCATGGGTTCACCCTTTGCACAGTGGATGGTGGCTTCTAGCCTACTTTTCTAGACTACGCCTCGCACACTATGCTCTTATATTTCACAATGTCCGCAGTGTTTTTATTTGAACGTGCCTGTAGTAACAGTCTTTCTTCTTTTTATTTCATTTCAACTGATTCAGGAAAAGTTTTAGAGAAGCATCCTCACAAGACATTATTGAGGTTCTGTGTTGAACATTTGATGGCAGAGTATTAGCTGAGACCATCTTTTTATCCGTCTTCCAAAATAGGAGGGGACGAATCACTTGACTGCTACAAAACTGTCCCCTCTCAAGTTCCTTTTTCAAGTTCAAGTTCCTCTGTGCCAATATTGTTTCTTGGTTTTGTTGAGGTTTTGATAATCAATAGGCCCCCAGAGCAGTTCTATTTTTCTCTCTGTCTTTTTTTCTAAGAAATCAGGGCATTGTGAACTGAATTTGAGTTTTTCGAATTTTCGGACTCTCCTTCTTGGCCTTAAACTTTGGCCCGATGCAATAGACTCCTTGTGCCACAAGAAGTCGCTGAGCTTCTAATGAATGTACTGCATCCAGTACTCTTCCTTTATTTATCATTGACAGCATCACAGATTGCTGTAAAGAACAGCATGATGGACAGATGGACAGTATTTCCACCAAAGCATCATCTCCTGTCATTTTTATCTTGCATGGTTCCTCTTGGCATTTCAGGAAGGAAAGAAATTCAAAATGTGAGGCGCTCAGGTTTCCTTTGGCTTGTTGGGCCCCTCTCTTCTGCCACTGCAACATCTCTCAGAAGCCCACCATGCAAAAAAAAAACCAAGAACATCAAATAAATAAAAGTATTCTTTGATTAAATAGCCAGCATTGAAGTGCATGTTAATAGTTTGAATAGTTCAAGTTTGTTTAATTTAGTGGGGTTAGTTCTGTTCTTATGGCCTTCTCTCTGATCCTCAGCCTCTCTGCCTTGCAGCCCATCTCCTCATTCTGCATGTGCATCAGTTCAATAAGTGGGTCAAAAGAAGTCTGTCTTCTACCCAAATATGACTGAGTTTTAAAGGGATAATTCACTCAAAAATTAAAGAGGACCTATTATGCTTATTTACGTTTAACTTTCTTTAGTGTGTAATGTTGCACACTAAACAAAAGCACAAAGTCCCTCCAGCAGGAGTTATTCTCTATATCAGTGTCAGTGTTTCTGAACTCCTGAAACGCCTCCATTGTAGTCTTGAGTTTTCTTCTGGGAACGAACACGCCGCAATATTCCTCATTTAAATAATTCTAAATAAAGGGGCGGGCCTGGTTGAGTTAGTTAGTAGTGTGTTATGATAAGGGGCGGGACATTTCCCAAACATGTTCAAAGCTTTTGACCAATCAGAGCACATTGTGCTTTTCAGAAGGTGGAGCTTCATAGAGACAGGAACTTAACAGGGGTGTGTTTCCTGTACAACAACATAACTCGCTGCTAAACTACCATAGTACGATGTGTCATTAAAAAAATCAACTAGCTAGTCACAACCGTTTCCCGAACCCATATTGTCACGCACGTGGTGGAGTAATAAATTCTTTTAATGAATCCATTTGAGATCTAATTAATGCCAGATTTTTTTGCTATAAATTACGGACATGGCATCTGAGGACTAATTCTAATTTTTCTCAGTTATTTTGCTTTATTTCCAGATTCAATCATAGGCTCCTTCTTGCGTACTAGAACACGTACACACATGTGCACTCTTCAAAAACAGCATTTTAAATCTCTTGACACACTAAAAGACGTAAATCACATTCGTATATATTCGAAATAAAAGATACTGAATGTCAGCTTTTGCTCAAGATAAGGATTTATTAAGTCCACGTCATGCAAACAGGAAACTATGCTTCTATGCAAACAAGAAAACAGGTCGAGAGCTGTTGTTCCAACCACACAACTTTGCGATGCTGTTTGCGAATGTTCGTTGGAACTATGGTTTCGGGAAACACTGACTCGTTGAACTATGCTGACTCACCCCAGAGCGTTACTGACAGACTGGGAAGAGAGGAGCTGCAACAATGGAGAACATGTGAAAAATAAGGTGTTTTTTGAACATTCAAGCATGAAAACCTGTTCTAGTAGAGCCCAAAAACAAAATCAAGACTGAAGGGCATAATCTTTATAATTGTGTAATTTTTGTTGCTCTAAATCTGCATGACTTTCTTCTGTGGAACACACAAATTTCTCAGTGATCCATGCAATACAAGTCAATGGGGTGAAAAATAGCAACATGAACCTTATTAAAGCCATACACGTTTGAAACAACATGAGGGTGAGTAAATGATGTTTTTGGGTGAACTATCCCTTTAAGACTATGATCTTTCACAATGAATGCCTTTCATCAATAGGTCAAAGATCCTTCTGGCACGATGAAATGCTCATCATGCATTAATTTTCTCGTCTGATCATTCGATCGCTGTTGTGTCACACATGACCTTAACTTCAGCCATGTACAGACTCGCCACTATTTTGAAGAATTGAGTAAACTGAGAGAAGTCCTTGAGATGAGCATTGATGCATGATCTTTACATTAGTATCTATGCATGCAGTTATGGGACAGGATCTAGCTTTATATGACATGCAGTTAAAGTAACAGACAGCATGGAGGGGGTTGTAGGGAATACAGCACTCCTCTGCCTTACTGACATACTGTAGCTAGAGAACACTGACCATGTGTTTACGGTACAACGGTGGACCTAAGAGATTGTTTAGGCCACTTGTCATAGCATTAATTCATCATTCTAATGGACAGAACTGGAGTTCACAATTTAAGCAGAATTTTCTACATTTATTTCTCCCTTGCATCTTCACAGATTCCAAAATATGCTTTTTGAAAATCTCATTCTCCAGATTTGTTTCTACTGGACTGTATTTGAAAAAAAAAAAAAGTAGTTCTTGTTTCCTACACACATTTTCTCTAACGTTTCTGTCCCTTTAAACAGAACACTGAACCGGTCAGGCATTAAGTAATACTTTTGTCCTCATTGACAATGATTGGTAACTGCTAATGTGAGAGGTAACTTGATCTATAATATGTATGTTTAACTCTGACATGATTGTAAAAAATGAATAAATCCAGATTTTGTTTATGAAAAACAGGTGTAACAGATCTCTATAAATAATTTACAGTAATTTAATGCTCTCCTATATACATTTTGATAATTTTTTTAATTTGTGAGAGTGAAATCTGTATCATAAAACATAAAACGTACTATCAAACTGGACATCTGATGATAGGTTATTTTCCTATATTACTATAATTATGACTATAAACTTGATATAAACTATATAACAACTGTAAATACACTACCAAAGTTTGGGTCAAAAAGATTTTTGAAAGAAGTCTCTTCTGCTCACCAAGGCTGCATTTATTTGATCAAAAATACAGCATTGTAAACAGTATTGTAAAATAAATATTATTATAATTTAGCATGACTGTTTTCTGCTGTAATATATTTTTTAAATGTAATTTATTCCTGTGATCAGAGATGAATTTTCAGCATCATTACTCCAGTTTTTAGTGTCACATGATCTTTCAGAAATCATTCTAATATGCTGATTGGAAACATTATTATCAATGTTGAAAACTGCTTAATATTTTTGTGGAAGCCATGATACATTTTTTCAGGATACTTTAAATAATAAGAAGTTCAAAAGAACAGGGTATGGGATTAAATTCCCACCAAATGTATTGTGGTCACGGATCAAAAAATAATAAGTGTGATTTCAAAATGTAAAAATACATTTTAAAATATATTGCACAAAATGAAAAAAAAAGCAAAATTATCAAAATAGCAAACAACGTGGTCACGGATCAAATTATTATAAACGTGAATCAAAAAATTAAAAGCACATTTTAAAAAATAACGAGCATGAATCAAAACGTTTAACACTTTAAAAATTATATTGCACAAAACTTAAACTTATGTAATGTGTTCTTAAAAATTATGTTTTCCTTGGTTTTATTGCTCTGTATTTTGTGCTCTCTTACATTGTATGCTCATATTTTGTTTTTTGTACGCTTGTGCTGTTTTTCTGTTCTCTCTTCTTTCCAGGTTCTACACTTGCTTTTCCAAATATTGCAGTCTGAGTTTCATGTAAATTAGGGCGGGCTTAAGCATTGGTCCGTGACCACATTGTTTGCTATTCTGATCATTTTGCATTTTTTATTTTTTTTTTATTTTGTGCAATATATTTTGTGTTTGAAAATGTTTATATTTAAATGTTGAAATCACACTTATTGACATTTGGCTGGAATTTAATCCCATAGTAAACAGCATTTATTAGATATTTTCTGCAACAATAAAGACAAAATAGTCTTTAATTCTAATTAAGACTGTGCTTATATGCAGGTAAGATAAAATATATTATAATTATTATTATAACAATGAATGGGGTCTAATCGGCAAGGGTCAATAAAAACTCTGATATGACTGTCATTTTATTAGGATAAGTGGCTTATAGAACAATAAGTGCAGTGCTCAATAATCAGACAAAAAATAGTTTGCAGATGCCATTTGGTTCGGTATTTTGTATGTAATGTAATTAAATTAATATATACATATCCACATATATTTTGGAACCATAGAATAAATGTGTGCGTGTGTGTGTTCATGTTTTTCTATCCCGGTGGGGACTGCACACTGACTCATGGGGACTTGTGTCACCGTGGGGACCTAAATTAAGGTTATAAATCATACGGAATTATTATTTTTTTTTGTTGAAAAATGTAAAAATGCAGAAAGTTTTGTGTGATGGGTAGGTTTAGGGGTAGGCTTAGTGTGTGTGTGTGTGTGTGTGTGTGATGGGTAGGTTTAGGGGTAGGGTTAGTGTAAGGGGATAGAATATACAGTTTGTACAGTATAAAAACCATTACGTATATGGAGAGTCTACTCAAAGATAGACTGTGTGTGTGTGTGTGTGTGTGTTAATGAAAACTGAGAGCCGCTCCACTAGAGGGCGATACACTTTAATCTGATTTGAAATCTACATTCTCGTGTGACGTAATCCTCTCCGTTTCACTATGGCAGGCAGGCCCTTATCTAGAGGTCTCTGTAAATAAAGGTATTAATACGGTGTATTCAGAGCGAACAGTCGTGTGTGTGTATAAAGTGATCGATGAGTGTTACGTGTTTCAGAGATCCTCTCATGGAGAGACGGGCGCGCGGATAACATGACGTCGGGTGAGTAATGCGCGTTCCCTGATGATGTGTACCGTGTTTGGTTGGAGCTTTAACACACTTTCTGTGTTTACGAAACTCGTCCTACTTCTGTCCTAATGAGAGTTAGCGAAGTCAAGGCATTTGTTATGCGGCGGAAGTTGTTCTTTCTCCGTTATTATATCAAACACTGAGTTTATGTTTGTTTAACGGTTGGTATTTTTCAGCGATAAGACAAAACCCGGTGAGATGATGTAAATACTGCTTTGATTGTTAAACATTGTTCAATGTAATCATATAATGGAAAAAAAAACCATTTTGAGTAGCTGTACAGTAGTTTGCTACTTTTTGTTAGCTAACGTTACCTGTAGTGTAGCTAACAACTGTTTATGCTTCACTGAAGTTTAACGGTTTTACATATTTATATGCAGCTTGACAAACACCAAAGTAACATCCTCAACATCCTTTTTAATTGTTCTACTAACACTGTAGTAGCACTGATAGTAAATGATTATATTACTGTTTTTTGTTTTGTTTTGTTTTTTGAACACGTCACTTGTCTCTTGATTCATCACGTGATAGCCCAGGTAATGAGATTGACAGGCGTTTTGAATAACTGACAGTGTGTGTCTTTATTAGTGTTTAACACTGAACCGGTCAGGCATTAAGTAATACTTTTTTCCTCATTGACATGATTGGTAACAGCTAATGTGAGAGGTAACTTGATCTATAGTATGTATGTTTAACTCTGACATGATTGAAAAAAAAAAAAAAAGAGTAAATCCAGATTTTGTTTATGAAAAACATGCGTAACAGATCTCTATAAATAATTAACAGTAATTTAATGCTCTTGTGTATACATGTTGATCTTTTTTTTTTTTAGTTTGTGAGAGTGAAATCTGTATTTTTAAACATGAAACGTTGTGTCAAACTGGACATCTGATGATGGATTGATGATTTATTAGAATTATTCCTGTGGTTATGGCAGGTCCCGGCGAAATTATAACTATAAACTGTAAATACACTACCAAAAGTTTGGGTTGATAAGATGTTTTAATATTTATGGAAGAAGTCTCTTCTGCTCACCAAGGTTGCATTTATTTGATCAAAAAATACAGCAAAACAGTAATATTGTGAAATATTATTATAATTTAGCATCTGTTTTAATGTCATTTTATTTAGTCCTATGATCAAAGCTGAATTTTCAGCATCTTTACTTCAGTCTTAGTGTCACATGAGCCTTCAGAAATCATTCTAATATGCAGTGATATACTTGTTTATATTAGTTTTTTTTGTTTTGTTTTTTGAACACGTTGCTTGTGTCTTGATTCATCACGTGATAGCCCAGGTAATGAGGAAGCGCCTGTCAGTGTGTTTCTTTATCAGTGTTTACATGATGTTCAGCTTCTTTGTTTTTTCATGTGTCTTCGTAGATACTTTGGATGTTTTGCTGCTCTGAAGAAAAGCAACTTTGAGCTATGAGCCGCCAGTGAACGTCAGTTGTGCTACTTCATAAACGCATGTGCACCAGAGTGATGGAGAGTGACTGTAGGATCCCCATGTCCTGTCTGAGGCCCCGGATCCTGGCCCTGCATGCTTTATTCTGGGGCTTAGTGTCTCTCAGGTGAGAAACATTTCAAATTTATTCTCTCCTAATGCAGAACAAAAGCTTTGATCATGTTTACTCATTCCACGTTTACACTTTTTTGTCCTTAGAGTGTTTGGAGCAGCTCTTCTTAGCGATGAGAAGGCAGCAGGTACTTACTGTAAAAAATCAGGATTTTATGGCAGACAGTTCTGCTAGCGCGCACATAGAGTAATAATCCTCTGTGTTTTTTGGGGGTTTTTTTTGCAGTTGCAGTGACAAAGGCAGTGGCAGCACCATGTTGGCAGTTGGAGGAGTTTGTGGTGGCTAAAGAGTGCAGTGCATGCGAAGGTTTCCATTCGGTGAGTTTCTGGGACATACAGAAGTTTAGGGTCAGTAAGATTTATTTAATGTTTTTGAAAGAAGTCTTTTCTGCTCACCAAGGTTGCATTCAATTGATCAAATACAGTAAAAACAGTAACATGAAATATTATTACAATATAAAATAACTGTTTTGTATTTTAATATATTCTAAAATGTAACTTATTCCTGACGCAAAGCTGAATTTTGATCCTTGAACATGATCCTTCAGAGATCATTTTAATATGCTGATTTGGTACTCAAGAAACATTTCGGTAACACTTTATTTTACAGTGTCATTGTTACATATGTTACATGTAGTTACTATAGTAATAACTATAAATTATGCATAATTACATGCAACTAACCCTAAACCAAACTCTAATCCTAACCATATAGTAAGTACATTAATTAATATTACTCAGTACTTAAATGTATAATTACAGTGTAACAAAGACACCTTAAAATAAAGTGTAACCAACATTTCTTATAATTATCAAGCTTGAAAACAGTTGTGCTGCTTAAGAACAGCTTTTATGAAATAGAATTTTTTTTAAAAACATTATAAATGCCTTTACTGTCGTTGTAGATCAATTCAATGCATCCTTGATGAAAAAAAGTATTATTTGTGTTTATATGTGGTAGGTACTTTTAAAGTACGTTAGCAGCAATACAAGAAGACAGTAAAGTACTCACAGTTCGCACAATATAACAATAAAAAACAGGACAACAGGCTATAATATATACCCTATAAAAAAAAACACATACTATACACATGTAATAAATAAACAAATTTAAGAAAATTTAGAAATTAATAAAGTAGCTATATAAATAAATTATAATTTTATTAAGACCATATAAGACCATATACTGTGCCAAAGAACAATAATTATTGCATATATTGAAGTATTGAGAGTGACAAAAAGAATGAAATGTAAGTAAAAGTCCAGTCAAGCGATGAAAGCAATTATTGCACATTTATGTTTGATTTATTTGAAAAAAATAACAGAGTAAAATGTAATGCATTGCGCTAATCCTTGAATTTACTGCATTAAGTACAGCTATGAGATGAGTGGAGGGACCTAGTTCCTAAGGTCAAGGGTTAATGATACCTCGGCACAAGATAGATCTATTATAAAGTCTCACAGCAGTAGGCATAAAGTATGTATGTATGTGTAGATAGATTGTGAATTGTGATTGTTCCAGCAGAAGAGCATTTTTCGTTTTTGAGAATTCATTGAAAAGTTTCCTTTGCTTGCCTTGTAAACCCTCTTTACAGAAGTCAATACCAGCCTGCAGCCTAACAGGATTTGTAGAAACGATCAACTGCACAAAGTCTAACAGAGAAGAATACAAGAGGTGAGTGTCTCTCTCCTCCCATCCATAATATAAATCCTATTCTGGGCTGTTTACTGAAGCCAACTATGGTCGCAAGTTCCGTCATTACCAACACAATTCAATGGAACTTATGAACATGTGGCGCTTTTCCACTGCAAGGTACGGCTCATTTTTGGGGGGTTTCCACTGTGTACAGTACCTAGTACCTGGTACTTTTTTTAGTACCACATCGGTTGAGGTTCCAAGCGAGGCGTACTGATACTAAAATGTGACGTAAAACGTCATTGGATTTGCGACATGACACCAAACTCACTAGATTTAAATAGTCAGCAACAGCCACCACAGGATCATATGTTCGTACAACTTTTTTAAACCGCTTTAAATGACCGTCGCACGCAACTTGGAAAAAATAAACGGTTGTATGGTGGTCAGTAGACAAGGTGGCTCTGCAACTATAACAATCAGTCTATAATCCCAGCCATTTTGAAGCGGTACTAAACTGCAGTGGAAAAGCAAAGCAAGCCATGCCGAGTCGTACCACGCAGTGGAAAAGCCCCATTAGTTGCCTAATGATGCTTTTGGGAAACGCACCCCAGTTCGGTTAACAGTACCCGTTTCTCTCTCCATATATTTTTATCCATCTTCTATCTTTTTTTTGTTTTGTCTGCGCATTCTAAACCACAAGAAATGTATTACATTTAATAAATGTCATAGTGGCTTCCCCAATACCTACAACTTGAATATCTGTTTTGTGCTAAATTGCCCAAAAGTGTTGATTTTGTAAGTCAATTCCATTTTTCCATATAAATTTAAGTTTGCAATTTGAATGGCAATATGGCAAATCGTTGCTTTCGTGCGGAAACCTTGTATATCCAAAATAATTAATCACTGTGTTGTCAAAGTTGATATTGTGGCTTTATATATGGTCAGACACTTGCATGTGTCATTATTATTAACATTTTACCAAAATCAAGCTCAAATGGAGTTACGAGGTTTTTTACCAGCGAATGTTGGACATACATGTTTTGTCCATCATTAGAACGGCCGCATCTGAGGCAGTAAGTGCATCGCGTTATATTTATCATCTTACAGGTTATAAAGTTTATTGTAGTAGTTTGTTTATTGTCTCAGTTTTTTCAGTCATTGGCCAAAATCTCATGAAAGATGAAGTGCTTTGCACAGGCTATTTAAGACCGTATTGGCTGTGACTCGATGACAAATGCTAGACTAATGGTATGTGCACACCAGAAGCAAATATTTGCATCGCGTTACTCGCTCTAGATTACTCGTGGGATAGCTTGTTTTTCGCGTCACTCGTGCGAATAAAAACATTGCACGATGAGGAGTGTCTTCACGCACATCAACAGCAACATTTCTTTCTGCCGTTTTTTTTTTTCTGTCATCATCCATGTTGGAGATAACAACTATTGCTGCTCTGTATCTGTTGTGGAAGTCCCAAATACACCGGAAAGCCAAACATGACATGTCTGGGTTCACAGCACCATCCAGAGGTGTACACAACTCTGAGAATTTCACCATCTTCTCCAGGAACTGCGCCTGGATGACAGCCGCTTCCAGCGCTACTTGAGGATGACTGGTGCCCAGATTGATAACCTGTCAATAATGCTGCCTTCACGTGCTATCGGAAATTTCCTACTTCCCACTTCAGAAGTCGTCATTACGAGCGTGTTGCATTCAAGTGCTTTGTTGTCGGAAAGAACAGGAATCATGAAGACACCAGGTTTATTCTTGCCTATTTATTGGGAAAATCTTATTAAAACCAAAATATGTAGTGTCATGCACTGACAACCATAAACATTTACAATGCCAGATTCGTTAATTTCAGTCAAATACAGGCTATTTTCGCTGTGTATAAAACATATGCTTCAAATGATTACTTGTATATGTAAATATGCACTACATTAATGACAAGACTAGACGATATAGCTGTTTTGGAGAAAAAACTAATAAATCATGCCTGTCACAGCAGTAGTTCTCCCCGCCACCATTTTTAAAGTTTATGGCATGGCCATCTCGGGAATTTGGGTATCAAAATTATTTCCGAACTTCCCAGTGGTAAACACAAGATCAGAGGGCGTTCATGTGCAATTTTTACCTCGGAAACTCGTATTTACGATAATTCCGATAGCATGTGAAGGCAGCGTAAGCTCTTTGTTGATTGGCATGCGCGACAATGCATCATGCGAATTTCACGCTCGAGTTGAAATTTTTCAACTTGCATAAGGCGAATATTGCGTATTCACATCGCCCGACGCAAATTTGCGTCTTTGCATTGACTTTTTAATCTACTCGCGCAAATAATTAAATTCGCTTTTGGTGTGCACACGCCATAAGACACTCTTCTCCATTCCTCAAATACATAAAACATCAGCCTTTATATATGTGTGTTTCTTGAGTAAAGAAAAGGCTGTACTTGTTCAAACAATTTACCCTTATTTACCCTTGCATTGCAAACAAGCAGAGACGCTCTAAAATGTGTGGCACTTCATTCATAATAGAAGCGGGTGGATTAATGAGGTTTGACTGACAGTTTGAGGAGCCAATGGAGTTAGGAGGTTCTTTTTAATATTTTTCATTGGCCAAATATTTGTTAAACCCACAGACGGGCATAAAGGGTGACCAATAGTAATGACGAATAACGAAATATGGAGATACAAGTTTTCCGCCCCACAGCGACGAAATGTTTTCTGGCTCACTGTAATTCATCCTTCGGTATTCCAGAAAAATCATGCTAATTGAATTCACTTTTTCTCATTGTTTTCCATTCAGCTGTCGCTCGACCAAAATGGAGGAGCATCTCTTTTGGAAGTTTGAAGGCACTATGCTGGGTCTCACTGTTGTGTTTGCAATAGTGGTGGTCGCGAGGCAACGCTCACTTGACCGCCAAGCCTCAGACAAGGTTCGGAGACAGATAGAATCTATTTAGTGGACTGGACTGTACTAAAAGTTAAGGATGTTATAAACTCTCAGCACCTGTTCATGGAGGCTTCCAGACTTTATCACTGGTTTATTCTTACTGGATGCACAAAGCTCTGAACGGGCACGGTGTGCCCTTATTCCCCAAACTGACATTACTGGTGGATGCTGCAGGATTTAACTTAAGTGGACTAGATGTGAATCTCAAGAACATCATCAAACAGAATGGAAGACAGGAGTAAGACAGTCCCTATTTTGTAACAGAAGATGTACAGCTCTGCATATACCTGTTCTTTCAAATGCTGTGAAGGTGGTGTGTGTAAACAAAATATGGGTGTGTGTGTTGCATGTTTTAAATAATCCTAAAGCACATCCAGTATGTTGTTAAACTGAGAATGAACCGTATGGTGAAAGTCCTGAGAGAAGACGTCATTTTCATCACTATGGGTTTATGTTAGACGGGGTGAGTTTCAGTGAATATCCAAGTTTTGTTTTTTGTTCATTTTGGAAAGTGCTACACTTCCTGACTTTCTCCAAACTGACACTCGTCCATCCATTAACATTGACATGTTTCTTCCAGGAACACAAAGTAGTTTAATTAATCTTATATGTGCAGTTGTCATTTGTTAAATCCTTGTTTTCAGTATATACTTTTATAAAGGCTTATAGGTGCCCTTTATTAAAGTTTTAATTTTTTTTTTTTTTACTTCCAGTCTTTGCCCTCTTGAGTGAAAACAGATATTTTATATACAATTATGTGAACAAATGTCTTAGTTTTCAAAAATACCAGCTCTGTACTCACATCTGATTGATATATGCAAGACTAACGTGTATTTT
The DNA here is from genome assembly GCA_039654105.1 of Coreius guichenoti. NCBI lineage: Eukaryota > Metazoa > Chordata > Actinopteri > Cypriniformes > Gobionidae > Coreius > Coreius guichenoti. The sequence goes on from CM077184.1 coordinate 35,935,082, forward strand.
GAAGCTGCTTGACTTGTCGGGATGAAAAGGATAAGATTTATTCAAATCAACCCGACTTTTTTTTTTCTTTTTTTTTTGTAAAGCTCTTCACAGCAAAATAACATTGTTTCAGCTTCTTGTTTATTGAAGGTGATATTGGAATGAACTTGAGAGATTTTGCCATCATTTTACTCTTCTGGTTTTGGGTATAGAACTTTTCCCCATTTTTTTTATTTATAATTATGATTGGTTTGACAGAGTAATGCCTATTTGTTAAAAGGCTGATGGGTGGTTTTTAAACTCCACAATTTAAGGAAGCCATGCAAATTTCATCAGGCTTTGTTCCCCATGATCTACCTAAAATGTAAAAGGTATTTTCATGAAAGATGTGTGATACTTCCTGTCCTTGATACGGAACTGAGGAATAAATAGGAATAAGGAATGTGTCTGGTGTCACATGATTCTGTCATGATGGAATATAATGTGTTTTGTGAAAAAAGAGAGATCACAAACTCCATAAAAAGAAATGAGTGCACTTTGATCCTTTTGGGCAGGAGCAGATGTGGCCATGCTGGGAATATGTCATGGCAGAACAGAACTTTGCTGTGTTACACTGTGGAGAGGAAGAAAAGGACAAATGGTAAGAGCTACGGTCCTGTCAACTGCACACAAAATGTTTGTCTGCACATTGATTTGAAGCCAGGGTTTCCCAATTTGGGATTTACAAACCCTAGGGACTTGAGATGGAATTGTATAATTTGATTAAAATAAAAAAGAATTAAAAATGCCATTAAAATCAGGGGCGTAGAATTTAGTAGGGACGCTAGGGACGTGTCCCTACCAGTATCCAATGACACTGATTTGTCCCTAGCAATAATTTTGATCAAAAATTAAAATATATTTATATATAACCACTGTTGTCCGATTGTGTCTTGTGATTTTTATGTATTACTTATTTGATTTAACGAGGAAACATCTCGTTTAGATAAAAATGTCTTACAAGAGCGTTCTGTGAAAAAAATGCGCAATTCCTGGTACACAAACGGTTAATAGATCTGAGTGTCGCCTCCCGAACTCACATCGCTAAACTGATTGGCTTTGTTTTTTCTTTCTGACTTGTGAGAGGCCGTAGCTACATTTGGTTCCGAAGAAACCTAGATGCGGTAAGTAAGGGAGAAATTAACAGTTCTGTGCACGAAAATACTGGGCAAATCGCGTCACATATTGATTCCGGGACAGTGCAGTTTTTTTCAGAATATGACAATGGCGGGATAAGTGGCAAACGCTAGCGTGTGTGTGTGTGTGTGTGTGTGTGTGTGTGTGAAACCCATAAATGTCCCCACAAAGATGGCAATATCTTGAAAATGTTTTGGTCCCCATGAGGAAAATAAATCACACTAAGTGGTGTTTTTTGAAAATGTAAACATGCAGAAAGTCTTGTGTGATTGGTAGGTTTAGTGTAAGGGGATGGACTATACAGTTTGTACAGTATATAAATCATGTCTGTGTAAAGTCCCCAACATTGATGGTCTTGTTGAAGTGAGGCCTGTTTGATAAAGTTTGTTAGGCTGCTTTTAGTCATCCCAGTCTCATCAGCTGAGGCTGAAAGAAGTTTCAGTGCTCTTAGGAGACTGAAAACATGGCTCAGAACAACAATGGCACAAGTGAGACTTTAACAGTACTGCTGTGTGCCATGTACACCAGGAAAAACTGGACAATATTGATGTGAAACAAATATCACAACAGTTAATTTCTGTTAATGACAGACACAGACATGTGTTTGGCTTCTTCAAATAGCAAGGAACAAGACAGTAGACACTTTGACTTTTGCATTGCACTATAAACAGAGTAAAGATAAGTTTCTTTTAAACTGCCTCCTTGTCTTTATTAGTTACCTGTAACATTATATAATTAATTAATTAACATATTGTTAAGGTCAATATAGACTACAAACCTTAATACACTATCCTATTAATTTCCTGAATCCTCAGCTTCCGGGGCTGTCCCCACCAATTTCAAAATCAAACCTACGCCCTTGATTAAAATCCTCACCATTAACCGAAAATATTACTGTAAATCTCTTAAAGTACTTAAAGTAAATAATTTCTGTTGACAAAAAAAAGTTGGGAAGGTCTGTCTTCTTAAATGCTAAACTTCGGATGCGACTTTCCTACAGAATATACACGACAATCGTGTTTGTCACAACATACAGACTTATAATAAGCAGAGACAAATACCAGAATCGTTATCCTCCTCCTTTTCAGACGTCTACATACGCCTGGAAGACGGTTGAACTTTTTCTTCAAACTGGGCACGACCTGTCTTTGAAGATATTCTTTATGTTCTGTGACATCTCTTGTCTGAAATAAATAGCACATTTTCCGATTATCTAATGATCCTAAGTCAAAAATCCACGCGCGCAAGTTATTTCAACTCACCGCTTCAATCGCGTCGCCGTCGTCAATGAACGGTCCAGTCGGTTCGTAGTCTGGCGGTCTTGAATCCACGCCACTGATGTTAGAATAAATGCATATAACACAGTGAAGTGCTACGAGAAGTATAGATACATTTGTCATTGTTTATTATAGTCACGTATAGGTGTGCTTGCTTTCGTGGGACTTAAAGGTTCTAACCTGCTCCTACGTCACATAAGGTGGTTGATCACATAGATGCCTCATTAGCGGCTGATACGTAAGCCGTCCGCCATATTGGAAAGGTCAAAGCCAAATCGGATCTCTATCAACTATCAGTTAATGATTATACAGTACATACGAACGATATTAATTTAAAATATGTATAGCTTATATAGTGCATAAAACAAAATGAACATAATTTCTTCCACTAGTTAAACTGTTAATTAATAAATAATAATAATAGCCTATTAAGTGAATAATTGAACATTACATTATTTTTATAACTGAAATATTTGGACATTTAACACTTAATTCAACAAGTAATTACATTAATTGTGAATACATGTACCCTAGGGTAAGTGCAAATACGTGGATAAATTGCTATCAGGCTAATCGGGTATCTGTTTGCTATGCTAGTACATAAGCTAACTAATACAGACATTAATGGTCATTATAGTTTAAACAGCATTTATCGTAACATGATTTTGTAGGAAATTGTAATCAGGCACTAAAGAGAGTGCCTATTAAAAGTAATTTAAGCTAATGGTATTGTGTGGGGTCCTAACAGAGACCCGATTTCGAGGGAGGACATGATTGTCACCACACCTGTCCTTGAACACTCAAGAGCAAGTTGACTGTGCGTCTGCAACCGTAGTTAGACATGTATAATTATCTATATCTGCAATAGATTTCAGAAGATGATTTTGCTAAACTAACACAATATAACAAGACGAATGCGTTAGCTAACACAATATTAAAAAGTTACCATTGTTTAAAAACCTGTAATATTGCGTTAATAGCCTACATAGGTTATAAAAACACAAACCAAAACATTCTTTAAAGGTTATCCCAATTCTTCGGGAATTTAAATCTCAGCGGTTTCACAACCAAGCTGCGCATTGTTGTGGCATCATTGATTCTTACGCCGGTTTCACACTGCACGCGCAAGCAGTGCGGTGGCAGCGCAGAAGCTGTGCGTATTGAGAGCGGGAGCAGCGCGCGCCCGCTTTCACACTGGCAGCGTTTGTCGCGCGCAGCTGAACCGCGGCTTGTGTATTGCAAATACAGACGAATATCGTCCATTGTGCTACCTTTTCTGGTGTTCTCCTCCTACCCCTGTCTGTCTCGTGCTTTGATTTATTATGGGCAGCATATCTGCTCCAAATGCGACCGTGGGCAATTTGGGCAAAAACTACTGGCAGTGTTGTGTTTTCGTGTATTTTAAGATTTTTTTTTCTAGACTCGGCACTGCGCTTCTGCTCTGCTCCTGCGACGCGCTGACGCGCCGCCTCTGCCTGCGGTGTGAATGCTCTAATCTGTTAACATGGGCGCCGAAGAAAATACGCGCTGCTTACGCTCTGCTAACGAGTGCAGTGTGAAACCGGCCTTACTGTGAGTGACGACACGCTGACCGTTCATTGATGGCGGGCGTGCCTAAGTTTCTGGAGCGGTCGAATGAGGCATCTACGTATACATTGCTATCTATGGTTAATCACCCCTTGTGATCGACTGATACAGAGCAGAGCGGTTTGAAGAGATTTTCTAGGAATTATCGCGGCCAGTAGACTACATGTTGATAGATTTCACTTTATGCAACTCACCCGTCGCGTTTGCGACATTTCCTTGACTTCGTGATGACGACCAACCCGTGGACAAATCTCGCAGTAATCCTCTTTGTTTCAAAGAGGATTTAATAAGACAGAGCGAGTTGTTTTTGTCTGAATCTAGGACTAAGCTCTTCAACCGCAGATCATGTAATAGGCTACAAAAAATCTGTGTACATACAAGTAAAATGTTTCAGCTGCGTTTTCAACCGTTTCAGTAACCACAGAAGTTACTTTACAAGTTTTTCTGTAGCCTATCGGAATCGCTCTAAAAAATGCTGGGTTGTTTCAACCCGTCAAATACTTACAAACGGTTTGGGTTTATTTTCAATAAAAATAAAAAAAAATTCAATTGGGTTTATTTTTATTTTTATTTTTTTGTGTTTGTCACAAACCCAACCGTTGGGTTAAAAAAAATAATTTAAAAAAACGTAAATGTTTGGGTTTGTCCATATTTGACCCAAACATGGATTGAAACAACCCAGCATTTTTTTAGAGTGTATAACAACAAAAATGACATAGCCTACATTTACATATTACAAATATAATCACAAAAAGCTGTCGCTTTTCAAAGGCAAGAAGAAAGTTGTGCTAAACACGTCAGAAGACACTTTTGTGCGAGAAAAACCCAAACAGATTGCGACCCGAAAATTACTGACATATCTTTTTCTACAAAACAGATGAACCTCTGAAAGCCTTTGAAAGGATTAGACCAGTGATTCACAATGATTCAAATAAATGATCAGGGTTTCAGTTGTTGATCATAGCACTTGTTGATCATTGCATATCGCACCCCTGTAATAATATTTCTCAGACCTTGTTCTAACAGTGTTTTACGGTTTTATTAAACATACTTAAATTATATGTTCACAGGGAATGTAGACATACCTTTAATTTAGACAATGTACAGAATGAATGAGCCTTAAAGACATTTTATTAACAGAAAATAAACACGTTTAAACATACAGCTACACGTGTAGTCAATAGTACGAACACTATCCAGTATCAATACATCACCCATGTCATTTCACGCGTAGAGTTAAACTTAAATAGAGGTTTCCCAAGCGTCGCTGTCACGAGCTTCTAAGCACAAAGGCTGAGAGAGAAGAGAGTTGCTCGAGGCTCGAGCTCCATCAGTAGCAGCGCAAGAAGAAGCTATTGCAGGCTGTTCCTCGCAGGCAGTCGCAGAGTCTCCCGATGCGCGGTCCGTGCTTCATGGCGCAACGCTCGCCCACATCACACTAAAGACACAGTGCAACACGTGATGTTTTTAGTCAACATCCTGTACTTGGTGATGAACGCTATTCATAAGAAATCTGAAATGTGTTTACCCTTGGAATGACGCTAGCTTTTTTCTCCACAGATATCCGATTGTCCTGATCTCCATCCAAAAGTTCATCGAGCGCCTCAGCCTAAACGCAAACGGCGAGAAAGCATTCATTCAGGGGGCAGATATAGATTAGACATTAGAAGCAGAATTTAAAGATGCATTTCTGAGTTAGTCTGATACATCCAAGAAAAAAAAGTGAGTATATTGTGAAAATCAATGCATCATTGCGGCTTCCATAGTGTTGAACATTATTTTCCACACACTTATAAAGGTTCTTTATTGGCATTGATGGTTCCATGAGGAACCTTTAACATCCATGGAAACTTTCCATTCCACAAAATGTTCTTTAGATAAGAAAAAAATATATATTTTAAGAACTGTTGACTGAAAGGTTTTTGAGTAACCAAAAACGGTTCTTTTATGGTGTTGCTGGGAAAATACCCATTTGGAACCTTTATTTTTAAGAGTGCCTTTAATATAGAGATGTCAGCCCTCATTTTTTTATACGCTCGCAACTTTTTTTTTTTTACATCAACGGGTTAAAACTGTATTTTCTGAGTTGTGCTAGGCCTATATGACACTTTGGTTCATTCTCTTACCAGGTCTCGTTTGATGAACTGCTCGTCTTGTGTGGTCAGTCGGTTGTCCAGTGCCATCTGACCCCTGCAGACGCAGAGCAGCGCGAGGAAAGCGCTCAGGTAAACCGCCGCGCGGACGCTGTCCATGGTGCTGAAGGCTTTGGGTCGGTAAGTCAAAACGGAGGATTTAAAATCAGGCTAAGAAAAATCCTCTTTATTACTACTTTCTGTTTCAGCGAAACCAGCGTTGAAAGTTTTCTCCGACTCTTGTGCTCTTGCTTCTCTTGGTTGCTGGGAAACTTTCTCTATTTATACGATGTTCCTGCTACCTGATGTATTCATGCAACGTCACCACATCCGTATTTTTTTTTTTTTTTTTTTTTTTTTAAGTAGAACCAACTGGAAGTCTGTCTGAATGAAAGACGACATCGCTTTGCATCCACAGAGAGAATTTGTGTAATTTATTCATTGGAATGCAGTTGTTTGAAATGACTAAAACTGTGGTTGTAATGTTGCATCTTGTCATTTTAAAGGAATTAATTGAACACAAAGACTGTTTCATTTAAGTATGCACTCTTAATAAAAGTTTTTTTTTTTTGCAAGGATGACATAAATAAATTTTGGGTTCCCCAAAGAAGTTCTTAAATGAACCAGTTTTCTTCTTGTGAAGAACACTGATTATCTAAAATAACCTTTTTCCACTATGAAGAAATTTTTGTGCATCAGAAAGGTTCAGTGGATGTGAAATTTACATGATGGAACCAAAGATGCCAAAAAAAAAACTTTAATTTTAAAAGTGTAGAGTGAATGTTGGTAAACAGGGAAACTTTGTGACGTTAAGATTGCCATCAGAAAGTGCTTATAATCCTTCTGCTCTCAAAAATGTCTCCATAAGCATTTATTTAATTCACATGTAAAAGTCAGTCTCAGCATTTCATCTGTTCATCGTTGTATCAGTAGTCGTGTGAAATGTTGTCAACAGTGATTACAGTAGTTAAAGAGTCTATGACAGTAAACGCATGCAGTAAAACAGTAAAATTGGCAAAAACAAGAGCATGAATTTATGAATCTCCTCTGTGAGTGGGCAGTCAATTTCACTGACGTTACACACTGCTAATTGGCAACTCTGTTAACCAATATATTTACTATTTAATTATCTATAAAGATAAATATATCAAGTCATTGCCCATCTATATTCACATACATTAAAGGCACAGTATGTAAGTTTCGCCGCTAGAGGTCGCTTATTCAAAACAAAGCCGTAGCTTGATGACGCCGTAAATGAGCGTGGAATCATGGGAGTTGTAGTCTCGACTCTTCACCTCCACAGCCAATGGAAAGGAATCCGACAGACTTGGGAAGAAATTATGTTCATACATGGGCGTCGGAACCATTGTATTTGGGTGGGACAAGACCCACCCACCTTTTAAGACCAATGATATTGGACCCACTCACTTTTATCGTCTCTAATTCAGCGCATGTCTGTTCACCTACCCCTAACCGATAAACACTTTATTATTAAACACACGTTAGATGCTTTTTTTCCACTTTTCGAATATTTTCTTCATTTTTATTGAAAATAAATGCCTTTCCGATCTGATATGTGATGGGAAAAGGGAGTAGAGCGAGTTTGGCAAAAGGCGGATTCGAACCTCTGGTCAATTTGCGTCAGAACTTTCTGCCATGTGCCTTACCTACCTACACTATTGCCACTGTAAATAATTTGGTGTCTTCTTTCATTTTGTCTGGCCCAACCAGACATTTAGTAAACAAGGCAGGCAATTTGTACTTAATGTAAATTACATCTACTCCAGTAAACTTTTTCTAGGGGAGGACTCACCCACATTTTTCTTTTGCTTTCGATAACCATGTGTTCATGAATGAGCGAATGTATTAAAGTTTTATTAACGTTACTAACGGTGGTATGAAGCAGGACGCACCGAGAGCCCTTGTGAGCGAATGCTAATGAGAGAGACCTGCGCGAAACACCGTCTCTGAGCTTTTATTATGCTTATGTTGCAGTCGCCACTTTTGCTCTTTTCGTTGCGTATATGGGGTAACGCAGTGCTGTTTTACATGCTTTAAACAATCATACTAAATACATGAGTGTGTTGAACGTTATAACGTTACTCTGTGCGTTCGCTTGGTGGCTGCTATGAGAGACTCGTTTCGCTTTGCAGTTATCTAGATCGATATTAGAATATCATTAATAAAAGCTGGATGTCTAAATGACTGTTGTGCAATGTATTGTATGATGGAGAAAACTCTCTCTGATTATTTATGTTAGCCACTTGCCAAAATAGTGTTGTCTCTGAGGCATGATAAAAACATTACTCGCGGTGAATCAAGAAAACTTACGGAGCCCCGCACATGACATGCAGGAAAAAAAAAAACAAAAAAAATAGGCTAAATCGTGCGCATGATTTACAAATTCGTTCCCTCGATTTATAGATTGTGCGCACGATTTACTAATTCGTTCCCTCGATTTGCTAAATCGTGGGCACGATTTACAGAAAGACAGAATGAAGTTTTTGGCAGAATATGGGAAGTTGCTTGTGGAGCGATGAATCACGAGCTGCATGGTGATGCTCCAGAGTGGTGTCTTCAAAAATCTGCTGAGAAATATAATAAGTGAAGCATGGAGGAAGAGACTGTGTCATTGTGTGGTGAGCTACTTCACTGTGAAAAGTCATTTAATGCTTTGGAGTACAAGAGAATATTCCAGAACATCTTGCTTTCAACAACTGAAAAGTTACCTAAAGAGAACGATGAGATGTTATTTTTCAACAAGACAATGCTCCTGCCCACACTGCAAAGGCAACCAAGAAGTGGCCTGAGAACATGTTTTGACCTGATCAAAGTCCAGATTTGAAGAATCCCTATAGTGAATATTTGGTCTCACATTAAACTCCAACGAACTGGGAGACGATTTTCAACTACTCATGAACTGTTTGAAGTCATTAACATTCACGAAAAAAGGTACAGCGCTGTCACTGGGGCGGTACCCTAAGGTACAAAAGTGAAAAGGTACATCTTTGTACCTTACTCCTAAATGGGACATATTAGTACCTTAAAAGTACATATTAGTACTTTAAAAGTATGTATTAGTACCTTTTTGCTTTTGTACAATATTGTTTCAGAGACAGCGCTGTATACCTTTTTTTCTGACAGTGTTGACTGGAACAACACTGAGTTCTTCCTGTTAAAAGCTGTTTGCAAGCTGGGAAAGACTATTCCGAACCTAACCTAAGTTACTTTATCTACAGTATTTATTGCGGCGTATAAACTCAAATCAATCCAAACGCCGCGGCAGGCTAAGACATGTGGGTTGACACTGAAGACGCGTCACGCTGAACCATTGCACATGATGGAAAGTCTTTATTGCACTATTTCGCAAGGAACAGACACTTACTTTGATAGATGTTCTTCATATACCGTACAAAGATACCTGAGACAGTGCATTCGCAGAAGATGTTGATGAGTACAGTGAAGGTGAAGGTGACGGTCAACAGAAAGTTTCTCCTCATGCTCACCCTGCCGCCATGATCCAAAATCCTTTTCCGCCACACAGGTGAGCACACACACTCTAATACAGACACCACGCCCCCAGTGCCACCCACAGTAACCGATGATGTCACTTAGTGCATGCACACACAACAGCATAGAAAGAGGAAATACCATAAAAGACAAATCAAACCCAATGTATGGCTCCTACATTCCGGCCCCAAATTATTCATGGTAATAATTAACCACCATCATCATCCTGTGGGAGACAGACACCAATCAAAATACAAAGTGAACTACTAGTCTTTTAAAAGGCATTTAAAGTCCAACAATGTCAATAAATGTAAATGACCACTATGTCCAAAGATCTTCACTGCCCCTCTGCTGGTTCTAGTTTTAAATCCGTACACGTCGTACCAGTCCATTTTTGTCCGGAACAGTATCCACAATTCTTCCTGTAATCCAAGCATTTCGAGGTGCCATATCATCCACTACCACCACGAGATCTCCTGGAACAAAGTTTCTTTTGGCAGTATTCCACTTCTGGCGCTCCTGAAGTCCAGGAAGGTACTCCTTCATCCAGTGCTTCCAGAACAAATCCAACATATACTGCACTTGTTTCCAGCGACGACGAGCGTAAACATCCTCCTTCTCGAACAATCCTGGTGGCAACAATGGCTGCGACTTAAGCAGAAGTAGATGGTTAGGGGTTAATGCCTCCAAGTCTTGAGGATCTGTTGATGTTTTCGTTATTGGACGGCTATTAACAATCGATTCAGCCTCACAAAACACTGTCACCAAGCTTTCTTCGTCCAGGGTCTGAGTCATCAAAATGGAATTTAGCACTTTATGGACTGACCGAATCAACCTCTCCCAAGCACCTCCATGGTGTGATGCTGCTGCGGGATTGAAAACCCATTTCACACTCTTTTGTAACAGCATATCATTTATGAGGTTGTGGTTCAGATTCTCAATGGCCTCCCTCAATTCACGTTCAGCGCCCACAAAGTTAGTACCATTATCCGAGTGGATTTCCAGGACTTGACCACGTCTCGCCACAAACCTTCTAAAACCATTGATGAAGGAGTCTGTGTCCAAAGATGAAAGAACTTCAAGGTGTATGGCTCGTATCGCCAAGCAGGTAAAAATGAGCCCATACCTCTTAACCACGGCTCTTCCACATTTAACCTCAAACGGTCCAAAACAATCCAAACCAACTCGACTGAAAGGAGGCTCATCAGGAGTTATTCTGTTGTGAGGAAGGTCAGCCACTTTCTGATGTCCAGGTGAAGCAGACAATCTACAGCAGATGACACGCTTAGCCAAAACCTTTCTGATGGCAGCACAGGCACCAGGAATCCAATACTTCTGACGCAGATGAGAAAGCATATGGTTTCGTCCACCATGGCCTGTTTCTTGGTGTACATGACAGAGAATAAGATTGGAGATGTGTTGATCTTTAGCCAGTATAACCGGATGTTTTGCTTCAACTGGCATAGCTGCTCTACTAAGCCGTCCTCAAACCCTAACGAGACCACCATCCAGGATCGGGTTAAGCTTGTAGAGGTGACTCATCCTCCTTACACACTCTCCTTTCTTCAAGTTAGCCAGTTCTTCCGGAAACATTATTTTTTGACAAAACCTGATAATATCTGACTCTGCTGCAACCATATCCTCCATGGACAGAACACCCTTTGGCACTTGAGCCTTAATACCTTCCATCTGGACCTGTAGCTCTTTCTCCAGCTGCTCAGCAGCTAGGTCCGATTCAGAAAGGGTTTCTATCAGCAGCTTTCGATGTCGCACCAGATACAGAAGCAAAGTCTTAAACTTGAGAAACCAACCAACAGCCCTTTCAAGACAGAGCCAGGAAGAAAAGTAACCGATGAGCTTCTCCACTGGACTGACCTGCTCAACTTGAGCAGCGTTCACCATCACAGCCTTGACCTCCGAGTCTCCAACAAGAGGGTCTTCCAAGGTCTCAGGGTTTTTGGGCCACCTGCTCTCAGGCTCATGAAGAAAGTCAGGACCACAGAGCCATGCACCAGTCTTTAGCAATGACTGAACCTTAACACCTCTAGAGGCTAGATCCACAGGGTTGGTTGACGTATTCACGTACCTTCACTGGGATACATTAGACATCTTCAATATTTCAGACACTCTGTTTGCTATGAAGATTTTAAATCTGGATGTCTCGTTTTTTATGTATTTTAAAAAAAGAAGTGCTGTCCGTCCAAAAGACTGACTCTTGGAGGTCCATTTGCAGCTCTTTCCTCCACAACTTGTCCATCCTGCTAGCCACCACCGCAGCAGTCAGCTCCATACGGGGAATGGTGACAAGTTTTAGAGGAGCTACTCGAGCCTTTCCCATTACAAATGCACTGTGAGTTCGCCCACTATCATCATGGATCAACAGATGAGTCACTGTTCCAAATCCTTCCTCACTTGCATCTGCAAAGTGGTGGAGTTGAGCAGAGACAAGACGACCACAGTCCACAGGTTTTAAGCATCTACTGACCTCCCAATTTTCAAGGTCATGAAGGTCTTCCAGCCAAGCCATCCAATCTCCAGCAACAAAGGATCGTCCCATCCCAAACGTCTCCTGCAAAGGTCTTGGAGGATTTTCTTGGCGGACAAAACAGGTGCCAAGAAACCAAGAGGGTCGTAAATCGAACTAATCACGGACAATATTCCTCTTCTTGTGAGAGGGTGGTTTTTGAGGGTGATCGCGCCGTCATTCTGTACTCCACTAGCTCCTGACTGCAATCTCCATCAGGCCACCACAGGAATCTCAACAAGTCAGAGTCTTCAGCCGGCACCCTGACTTGATGAAACATGGCCTCAATATCTGCCATGAGCACCACAGGTTCTTTGTGGAATCTTGTGAGGACTCCCACCAACAAGTTTGTGAGATCTGGTCCTTGAAGAAGCTGTGAGTTCAAACACGTACCCTGAAATGTGACCCCACAATCAAAAACTACCCGCAGTTTTTTCTTTTTAGAATGATACACCCCATGATGGGATATATACCACACCCTTCCATCACAACGGGTCAGCTGCTCAATTGGAACTCTCTTCGCATAGCCATTAGCCAGCATCCCGGACATGAATGTGATGTAATCGGAGCGAAAAGATGGATCTTTATTCAAACGCCTTTTGAGAATCAATGCACGCTGTTCTGCAACTGTCTTATTGTTTGGCATTTTGAGGTATTTTTGTCTTACCGGCAAACCAATACTATAATGACCATCAACGAGCTTGGCAGACTCTGAGACAGACTCAATGAAGCGCTTATCCTCCCTTGACAGACCAGGTTGTTCATCCTGCAGAGTTTCAGGGAAATCCACCTTCAGCTGCTTCTCCCAAAGCTCATCAAGCCTCGCCACCAAGATCCGATTGACTGTGATGTCAGGCTGCAAACACTGATCACTGATCTGACAATCTCCTCGAAGCAGGCCATCCACCGTTCACTGCACGAACCACCTCCCACGGCTCCAGAGCTTGAGGGACATTAGTGCCGATCAGAAGGTCCACATCAGCATCGATCTCTGGTATTTTTGTGTCTCAAGTGCAGCCAACTTTGGAGATCTTTTAAGCGTGGAATATTACCTCGATGAACAGGCATACTCCTTTGCGTAAAAATCTTAGGCAGGCTACAAAAGTTGTCTGAATCCAGCCCAGCAACTTCCAAGTCCGACAACTTGTAACTGTCCACCACTTTCTCTTGTCCCATAGTTCTAAGGAGGATTCCTACCTTCTTCCCTGTAAGATTGAGTCGGTTCATGAGTCGCTCTGTACAAAACGAGGCAGTACTCCCTGGATCCAAAAACGCATATGTGACCAAGATCTCTTGCCCCCTTTTGGATTTCACCTGAACGGGCAAAATAGAGAGCGTACAGTCCTGCTTACCGGCCCCAGTCAAACCACTAGACTGAACAGACACCACAGCACCTTCCTCGGCCATTTCCAAGCCAACAGTTGAACTCTTTTGTTTTGCTTTGGGGTGGATATGCAACAACGTAGGGTGCCTATAATTGCATACTCTACACATCAAACGTTTTCTGCAATCTTTACTCACATGCCCAACGCACAGACATCCAAAGCACATACGGTTCTCCTTCAAAAAAGAATTTTTTTTCCTCGTGTCCTTTTATCCAAAAGGCGGCAAACATCAAAAGAATGTCCAGCTCCACAAAACAAACAAACCTTCACTGGTGAGTTCTTCTCCCTTCTGTTCCCATGCTCCACTTTCTTATCAACAGGTGCTACAGCAGTGGCAAAACTACTGCCTCTAGCCTTTGAACTAGTTTGAGATTTGACCATTTTTGATTCCCTTCTTCCGGTCACAGGTACATCTTGTATATTTCCAAAAAGTGGGTCACTTGCTAACTTGACTTGCCTCTCAACAAACTCCACAATGTCCGAAAATGTAGCTCTACGACAAAACTTCTTGAATATCGCAGGCCACACTTCTCCACTGATCCCGCAGCTTATAAGGCAGCTTTTTCACAATAGTTTGCATATTTGCAGGCATGTTCAGGTCACTTACGGCGACTCCCATAGAGTTGCAACATTCCCGCAACAATAGACTGTAGGCCTGTAAAGCTTTGATATCTTCAGCTTTAACCATCGGCCACAAAAGCACCTTATCCATGTAGGCAGAGGACACTTTGAATGGATCGCCAAAATGTTCCCGAAGTAGTGACTTTGCCTTAATGTATCCCTGGGATGGAGGCAGGTGTTGACAACTTCGGATCAAATCCCTAGGCTGACCTTTCGTATACTGCTCGAAGTAATACAAACAGTCCTCATGACTTTGTGTTCTCCCTTCAATATTGTGTTCAAATCCCCTTATAAACATTTGATACTGCAGTGGATCTCTGTCGAAAACTTGTAGGTCTCGCTTAGGTAAGAGAAAAAGTGATTGTTGTCCAACCAATAAAGACGTAATTTGATTTTGCCTTTCCAAAACTGTGAGAAAACGCTGATCAGGATTACTCACTGTTACAGGTGCAGCTTCATACTGAGAGTGAGTAACTGATGGATGAAAAGCACCTTCTGACGGAGTGGGCAAACCAGCCCCAGTCACAGCAACGGGCACAGCAGCAGGCAGAGTATGCAGATTGGGCGGACCAGCCCCAGTCACAACAACGTTCCTCCTTTCTCCTCAACAGCTCCTGCTGTTCCTCCAGGGCATGCTTCCGACTCAGCAACTTTTGACGAGCCAAAAGAGCAGCTATTTCAGCCTCAGCCCTTAATTTGGATGACGATATAGTGGACATAGATTTACTCACCACAGTACTGCATTTCTTTGATCTCACTTCTCACATTTCTTTGACACATTGGAAACACTATCACTTGGCCTAATGTCATCTTCTACGGCATTTCCCTCATTGTCATTAGAAACAATAGGTCCTAAACATGGAGCAACAACACCCTCTGCTGGTGCATCTGGCGCCTCCATCAACCATTTATTCGTCTCCTCCACAAAAGCAGTTTTATGTTCTTTAACACTGTCAAACCAAGCATTTTGTTTTTCTTGTTCTTCAGGTGGGAGCATAGGAACTACAGCACCATGAAGATGACTTGCTTCTTCAAACAAGCTCGATATATTCTCAAGACATGACCGAATTTTCTCAGCATTACCAGCACTTTGCATTAGGTCCTTAATTTCTTTTATTGCACCTTTAATCCTTCTTACTTTTGCTTGGCGTTCTTCTTGGAGCCTTTCCACTTTATGTTCAAAAGCCTTGGGTGTAAGTGTTATTTGTCTCTTATCATTTGATTCTTTTACCACATCTAACCTGGTATCCTTCGACTCCATTTTTCATCTACAAAATAATCCAATATTAAACAGCGCGCCCTTTTTATGGCTTATGTTTCCACGTGAACAAGATACAATGCGTTGTCTTTGATTCCCTATAAATTATCCACAGAGGCTAAGCTAAACTCAACCCCAGTCTAATGTGCATACTAGCGGTGGATATTTATGTACCTACATACCGATAGTCTCGAACCAGACTGACCGTCTTAGAACCAGAACTACGGCGGCACTCCCAAGCGCAATGCTTCACCCGCTTGACGCACGAAACCAAAACACTACAAAAAGTCCCAAAACAAACAAACAAACCAGTACAATCACCTTGTGCGAAAGTACCGCTATGCCTAGCAGGGAATACAATCATTCATTGACAACCAATCCACAAACGTTTATAAACATAGTGTACCTTTCAATCGAGGCGACTGTGATAACCAAATGAGCATCATAGCAGCAAATTTGTAAATGAATGGGCTTTACGCAAGTCCAATGCGCGTTCGCGTCTATCGTTTACAACTTTGAAAGCGATCTTAAACATCCAGTGTTGTCCCGACAATACGTTGTCCCGACAATACGTTTCTGTTGACTCAATATTGCGGCGTATAAACTCAAAAATCAATCCAAACGCCGCGGCAGGCTAAGACATGTGGGTTGACACTGAAGACGCGTCACGCTGAACCATTGCACATGATGGAAAGTCTTTATTGCACTATTTCGCAAGGAACAGACATTTACTTTGATAGATGTTCTTCATATATCGTACAAAGATACCTGAGACAGTGCATTCGCAGAAGATGTTGATAAGTACAGTGAAGGTGACGATCAACAGAAAGTTTCTCCGCCATGATCCAAAACCCTTTTCCGCCACACAGGTGAGCACACACACTAATACAGACACCACGCCCCCAGTGCCATCCACAGTAACCGATGACGTCACTTAGCGCATGCACACACAACGGCATAGAAAGAGGAAATACCATAAAAGACAAATCAAACCCAATGTATGGCTCCTACAGTATTTGTGCAATTCTTGCAAATTTCCTGACCAGTGATTTGTCATTAAAATGGTTAAGACCATTAAAAGACCACTAAATATTTTGCCATTTTTGGCTTGGCCCCTTTTTTGATGGAAGAAAGATATCATCAGATATGTTGTTTTTCATGGACTAATATCTGCTGTACGTCTATGACCTATATCCCATCTGTCAATGCTCTTCAGAATAAAAATGGATCAATTTTCACCCAACACTGCCTTGTTCTGACCTTTGTATGCCAAGTTTTACTTGAAGTGTGTGTGAAATGTTCTGTGTTAGACAACACTGTGTAGGGATGCGGTATGTGAGTATATTGGCATCTCAAATTAATAGACTGAAAAAATCAATAAAAAGCTACAGTAAAGAATGACAGCAAAGTTTTTATGCAACATCACAAAAGAAACACAACTTACAGAATATATCTTATATTTATTCGTTTCTTTGACTATTTATCTCTTAAATTGACTGTGTAATTCTTTTATTAAAAGTAGTTTTGCCTTTTGATTATTTTAAATCTCTTTTAAAATAATTACCTGACAAAGATGAACTAAAGAATCAAGCCAATAATAACATTGAAACAAAAAATTGCCTATAATTTCTGCACCATATTTCTATCACACAATTAATTTCTAAGAATTACAAATTCTTCTAATTCATTTTGACTTTGGAGGTTTTTCCCATAATGTCTCGAGCTGACCATGACAGGATGAAGACAAGCTTCTTGACAATGTCTTACATTCTGATTAGGTGCGGTCAGATCTCTGACATTTTCACCGCCTCACTGTGTCTCATTTCTCTCCTCTGGGGGAGACGCTCATCTTCTCAACAGCTCGTAATTAAAGCTCCTCTTCTAATGCTACAGCTCACACACGTGTGAAAACGGAAGAACGGGGGGTATTGAAGTGAAGTGAGCGTGAACATATCACATCATTCATACCAGATCGTCAAGACATCTCCCACTCGTCCATAGGGAATTCATCTTCTCTTAGTCAAGAGTTCTGACTATCATTTCTGTCTCCACAGAGCTAAAACTGCTTTTATGATTCATGTTTAACCTCCTGTACAGAAATGAATGTATTTGTATTTATAATACACTGAAATCCATTCACTTGCTATCTAGCTGTTTATAAAAGTGACATTTAACAGTATAATCAGTTTAAAAAGTGCCTTACTGAAAATAAAACAATCCAAGTACCAATAACATCATGTTAACACTGATATTTATTTTAAATAATGGAAATTACAGTTGATATTTTAAACATCTGATATCCACTCGGTTACACTTTATTTTGATAACCCACTTTAGACATTCTACTAACTATAAGTAACTTTGCAACTACATATCAACTAACTCAGAGTATTAGACTGTTAGGGTTAGTAGAATAAGTTGACGTAGAGTTACTTATAGTCAGTAGAATGTCTGTTGGGGAGCATCAAAATAAAGTGTTAGCAGATATTAAGCAGACAGTCTAATAATACTATAATGACTGCTAGTTGACATGTAGTTGCAAAGTTACTTATAGTTAGTAGAATGTCTATAGTGGACTATCGAAATAAAATGTTTTCGAATATCACTCGTAGAAAAAAAGTGGGGTTCAGTGGGGTTCTATATTAGGAGAAATGTCTTAAATGATTGCTTAATACTTTTAAACAGGTTAAATTCATAAATTAAATTAAAACTAAATTAAAAATACACTCAATACATCCTCAATCCTTCTTCCTAAAAGTGTTTTTGTCTTGATTCACTATGGTAAGCCTATTATAAGTATTTATATTTTAGCCTTGATTGGATGGTTTTCGCGGGAAATTACGTCACTCGCCCAGCGGGGTTTCCCTCGGAATTGGGCTACTTTAACACTGTTGCCGCGGGCTGTTTTTCATGATATTTACCCCCCGGAACACGATTTTTACAAATCCTGAGGGATTTGAAAAGCGACGTGGAGATGATGACGTTATTATTACTCAACAGGTGAGTGAGGTATTTTATTGAACAGATGAATTGCCATATGTCGCTCTCTAACAGAGTTCACTGTAAAGCATCGTGTATTGTGAAGGCTCAATTTATTATGGTTGCTGAAGAATTTATTTTCAAGGAAGTTCCGTGGCTATTAATGTGTAAAGCTACAGTAACATCTTCAGATAGGCAGCTTGAGATCCTTTACATCTAAACTGGTTATTTCTCTATTAGTGAATGTTTTATGAGCAGCAGGATAACCATATTCATCCGCACAGTCACGCAGAGACGAAGCACAACCAAAAACAATGTTCTTCCGCAAAGTGCATGCAGTTTTGTTTTTTAACCGCTAGAGGGCCAAACGTTACATAGTATTAATTAAAACTAAATTCATAAAATGATCCCATGATGGGAACCCCTAAAAGGATCAATATACTGTATGAAGCTCCAGACGGAACCCTTTAAAGTTCTATATAGAACCTTTTCTTCTAAGAGTGCAGGGTGGTTACTTGTGTGTGTGTGTGTGTGTGTGCATGTGTTAATGTGTGTGCGCTGATGGTTTGCTCCTTGCATTATTCAGCAGCGCCGGATCTGCCACAGATCCACATCTCTGGAGTGTCAGACCATTATTCAACCCGTCACCTGGTTAGCACAGTAACCTTGTGCAACACACTGAGGAGCCAGGTTATACAAAATTTATACAAAATTCCACATGCACCAGGTTTATACAAAACCCGATGCATTTGGAATCAAATGAGAGACCTTACAAAGAAGACACATGCTCTCCAACATCACAAAACTGTCCGTGAATGTGAATGCCACTATTGCGCACAGACGTCTGTAACCCGTATTTGCCATTCAGATACAACCATATATAGGGTCCTAAATGTTCATCCTTGGGTTTGTGTGTCATCAAGAGCTATTGTCTACAAAATCACTGAATCTTTACCTCTTCTCTCAAAGCTATTTAAAGTCTAGAAAAATTATTGTGGTAATCAAACTAACAATGAAATCGCTTCAATTCCTTCAACCAGTTTTTCATTGACAAAACAATATAGACATTTGTAAGGTCAGTAAGTTAAATATGGTATGAACTAACTGATAGCCTTACTTCTAGGGGTACAACAGCTTGTCACTATTTCTAATAAACCCCAAAAAGCTACATATTAATACAAACCCGATTCCAAAAAAGTTGGGACACTGTACAAATTGTGAATAAAAACAGAATGCAATGATGTGGAAGTTTCAAATTTCAATATTTTATTCGGAATACAACATAGATGACATATCAAATGTTTAAACTGAGAAAATGTATCATTTTAAGGGAAAAATAAGTTGATTTTAAATTTCATGGCATCAACACATCTCAAAAAAGTTGGGACAAGGCCATGTTTACCACTGTGTGGCATCCCCTCTTCTTTTTATAACAGTCTGCAAACGTCTGGGGACTGAGGAGACAAGTTGCTCAAGTTTAGGAATAGGAATGTTGTCCCATTCTTGTCTAATACAGGCTTCTAGTTGCTCAACTGTCTTAGGTCTTCTTTGTCGCATCTTCCTCTTTATGATGCGCCAAATGTTTTCTATGGGTGAAAGATCTGGACTGCAGGCTGGCCATTTCAGTACCCGGATCCTTCTTCTACGCAGCCATGATGTTGTAACTGATGCAGTATGTGGTCTGGCATTGTCATGTTGGAAAATGCAAGGTCTTCCCTGAAAGAGACGAAGTCTGGATGGGAGCATATGTTGTTCTAGAACTTGGATATACCTTTCAGCATTGATGGTGCCTTTCTAGATGTGTAAGCTGCCCATGCCACACGCACTCATGCAACCCCATACCATCAGAGATGCAGGCTTCTGAACTGAGCACTGATGACAACTTGGGTTGTCCTTGTACTCTTTAGTCCAGATGAGATGGCATCCCAGTTTTCCAAAAAGAACTTCAAATTTTGATTCGTCTGACCACAGAACAGTTTTCCACTTTGCCACAGTCCATTTTAAATGAGCCTTGGCCCAGAGAAAACGCCTGCGCTTCTGGATCATGTTTAGATATGGCTTCTTTTTTGACCTATAGAGTTTTAGCCAGCAACGGCGAATGGCACGGTGGATTGTGTTCACCGACAATGTTTTCTGGAAGTATTCCTGAGCCCATGTTGTGATTTCCATTACAGTAGCATTCCTGTATGTGATGCAGTGCCGTCTAAGGGCCCAAAGATCACGGGCATCCAGTATGGTTTTCCGGCCTTGACCCTTACGCACAGAGATTGTTCCAGATTCTCTGAATCTTTGGATGATATTATGCACTGTAGATGATGATAACTTCAAACTCTTTGCAATTTTTCTCTGAGAAACTCCTGTCTGATATTGCTCCACTATTTTTCGCCGCAGCATTGGGGGAATTGGTGATCCTCTGCCCATCTTGACTTCTGAGAGACACTGCCACTCTGAGAGGCTCTTTTTATGCCCAATCATGTTGCCAATTGACCTAATAAGTTGCAAATTGGTCCTCCAGCTGTTCTTTACATGTACATTTAACTTTTCCGGCCTCTTATTGCTACCTGTCCCAACTTTTTTGGAATGTGTAGCTCTCATGAAATCCAAAATGAGCCAATATTTGGCATGACATTTCAAAATGTCTCACTTTCAACATTTGATATGTTATCTATATTCTATTGTGAATAAAATATAAGTTTATGAGATTTGTAAATTATTGCATTCCTTTTTTATTCACAATTTGTACAGTGTCCCAACTTTTTTGGAATCGGGTTTGTAGTTTAGAGTAGGAATATGTACCATTAAGGTACCTTTTAGGGGTAAATAAGGTACAAAGATGTCCCTTTAAAGCAACTGTCCAACCAACAATGATTGACCTGAATGATTGACTGTATTGACTTTCTTTCTTCTGTGGAACATAAACCAAACAGTTTCCTTTCTCATGACTTCCATTGTATTTTTTTCCCATACAATGGAAGTTAATGTTAATGTTCCACAGGAGAAAGAGTCATATGGGTGATTTTTGGGTGAGCTAAAAAGTTGCATACCAAAAAAACCTTCGAATTAGATTTGCGTAAACCTGCAAGACTAGCCTACATATTTAACTAACACTCAAGAATGGCAGTTTTGTGTGAAATTAATACATTTCCAAAACTGCTAAGATTGTAAAGATTTGCAAAAGAGAATTACTAAACACATTCTCAGAAACTGGAACATTGTGGAGCAAACATTTCTTTGCAATTTGACATCAAATATGATCACAATGCAAACACCACTGAGCCCATTAGATTAATTCAACAGACTGAACAAATTCTAGTTTCTAATGGCAGGATGTGAAGAATGAATAGTGAAATCATCATCACTGCGGCCAGTCCTGCCAGCCGTTTGCTTGCATTGATCAATTTCAGTGGCAAAGCACGTTTCTGATTCTGTTCAGAAAGCTTCTGACGGCTTTGTTTAGAACAAAACTGAAAGTGGTCTGACTGTGCGCTGTGAGAGATGAAGTAAAAAACTCAGCCCATTTCTCCTTTTCTGCTCAATCCTCCTCTGGTCCTTACATTATGATTCTCAAAACTGATATGAAAGTGTTGATATGGAAACACAATGGGGCAGGAAAACAGAGAACACGACTGAAATGAATCATTACTGGAGCATGACCATGAGTGTGAACGATCAGTTAAATGCTGGATGAAACACCAGACTGGCTGTATAAACCCACTGATTCACAAATTACATTGAAAAAAGTGACATGACAGAGAAAGAAACAAGACTTTATTAGATCTTTTTATGTAACTTCATTTAAATAGGCCTACAGGTTTCTATAAAATGAAGGTGAAGTTAAAGTCAGCATGAAACAGAAGTTGCGATAGTTTTTTCTTCCCTGTTGTGTCATATATCCGAGAGAAACGCTTCTTGAACAGGAAAAAATTTAGGGCGGGACTTGATCTTGTCCATGGGGATGGTTGTGGTTTGCTATTGGTCGATCTCATGTGACAGGTTGCCCCGCCCTCATCATCAGAGAAGAGATTATTGGCTTGTTCGACTTCATGCAGCGATGCACAGACCGATCGGCGGCTGACTTGAAGCAGTGCATGCCGATTAGAAATTTTGTCCGACTTGAGGCAGCGCCAACACCACGTGACTGTGATGTATGTCAACAAAGTGCCGCAACAGCGATTCAAGAGCAGGCGGCTGGTGCATTCTGCGCAGCTTCTCCAGAGCGACTGCACCAGCTCTGATGATGACACAGCTGTTCCACAATTGGCCGGATTCACCGCATGACAGCGATCACGTGCGTTTCGTGTTTATTCTAAAACCTTCAGCTCCACTAATGCTCACAAATCAGTGTTTTTATAACGGTAAAACCTCTTTTCATGTAGTCGCGATGTTATAT
Source organism: Coreius guichenoti (assembly GCA_039654105.1). Classification (NCBI taxonomy): domain Eukaryota; kingdom Metazoa; phylum Chordata; class Actinopteri; order Cypriniformes; family Gobionidae; genus Coreius; species Coreius guichenoti. Next base: position 35,957,900 of record CM077184.1, read on the forward strand.
TGTGTCATGTTTATCAAAATAAAACTGATTAAAAACGTAGACACCACTTAATTGATAGTGTAGGCTTGAACTTTATTCTTGTACAAACACACGCTGTATTGAATGAAAATGTCTCTGAAACATCTGTGTATTTGACAAATATTGCATTTATTTAACTTCAGCTGTGATAAAATATGCAAACAGCGCGAGCATACGGGAAGCAGAAAGTGTCCGACTTCACGCCTCCGTTTGCAGCTCCTCCCCCGCCGCGGCAACTCTCGCCGATCGGTTGCATCCAGCCGCAGCTGATGTCGAACACACCTGTTGCTTCAAGAGGGAGAGGAACTTATTTTGATTAAAAATTATGAGGGCACATGAATTTAAAAAAAATAATGATGTGTACAGATTAATCATTTATAATCAATACTGCAATATTCCATAAATAATCAAGAATTGTCAATTTTGATTTCATGGTGATTTTAATCTCGCAGACAGTATCCATTTGGGACCAACCTCATATACAGTGGTGGTCAGAATTATTGGCAACCCTGGTAAATATGATCAAATATGGCTGTAAAAAATAAATCTGCATTGTTTATCCTTTTGATCTTTTATTCCAAAAATTCACAAAAATCTAAACTTTCATTGAAGTAAAAGAATTGAAAGTGGGGGGTAAATCACATTATGAAATAAATGCTTTTCTCTAAAACACGTTGGCCACAATTATTGGCACCCCTAGAATTTTTTACGAGTAAAATATCTCTGAAGTATATTCCCATTAATATTTACATTTTTTAGCACACCAGGGTGACTAGGAACATGAAATTGTCCAGCTATGATGTCTTGTTCCAGAGGAGTATAAATATGAGGAAACACAAAGGGCAAATTCCCTTAATCATTCATCACAATGAGGAAAACCACAGAATATAGTTCTGATGTGCAGCAAAAGATTGTTGAGCTTCACAAAAGAGAAAGTGGCTGTAGGAAAATAGCTAAAGCATTGGAAATCCCCATTTCCACCATCAGGGCAATAATTAAGAAGTGCCAATCAACTAAAGATGTTACGAATCTGCCTGGAAGAGGACGTGTGTCTATATTGTCTTAATGCACGGCGAGGAGGAAAGTTTGAGTGGCCAAAGACTCTCCAAGGATCACAGATGGAGAATCGCAGAGATTAGTTGAGTCTTGGGGTCAGAAATCCTAAAAAAAAAAATCAAACAACCCCTACATCACCACGTGATGTTTGGGAGGGATTCAAGAAAAATCCTTCTTGCTCATCCAGAAACAAACTCCAGCATATTCAGTTGTCAGACACGACTGGAAATTCAAAAGGGACCTGGTTCTACGATCAGATGAAACTATAAAAAGAGCTTTTTGGCAGCAAATCCACCAGATGGGTTTGGTGCAAACAGGGATAAAAAGTACCCCATGCCCACGGTTAAAAATACCGCTGGATCTTTAATGTTGTGGGCCTATTTTTTTGCTGGAGGTCCTGGACATTTTGTTCAGATACATGGTATAATGGATTCTAGCAAATACCAACAGATAAAAAATCAAAACCTGACGGCCTCTGCTAGAAATCTCATAATGGGCCGTGGTTGGATCTTCCATCAGGACAACGATCCAAAACAAACATCAAAATGACACTGACACTGACTGGTCTGGATGCATGAAATTGGTTTACTAACTGACACTGCTTCAAATCAAAGCGAAGTCCTTTGGTTTGATTTTTTTCATTTAGATGTCTCCTTATGTATATGCTGTGTAAAGCATAACTGAGTGAAAAGAATAGCAAAGTCCACACTATAACGATAACGGGACAGAGAAAGAATCACTTTCAGAACGATTTTTTTTTTAAAGCTGATGAACGATAAAAACATTGAGAGCCAATCAGAATCCATCCTGCTTTCAGAGTTTGCGCATTTAAAGTGGCAGATGACAAAACTGCAGTGCACACTTAGAATTAACAGAACGATATCGTCCGCTGGTGTGGACGCTAATATACTTATCGTTATAGTTATCGTTTTTTTGTGTGAACGGACCTTTAGGATATGGCATCGATGTACTAAAAATGGAAAACATTTTCCTTTGGGGTTTTGCGCGTACAGACGTTGTCAAAACGATCCCAGTTCACAAGGATTCACGAAAACCATTAAAAACGCTGTATTCTGCTGCCAGGCCAGTAAGTGGCGATGTCGCTTTGTAAAGAAACACTACACGCCTATAGACTGAACACGTAATACGCATGCGCATGACGTTACCGTTTTTGTAGTTTATACGTAATTAGATAATAACGGTATTATTTTCAAAACCTTGCACTTTGAAACCTGATTTCAAAGCTTGTGTTTTCAGGCCGCCAAACGCTGTTGTCGTGCAAATGAACGTCCAAAACACATAAAAACTTTTCAGTTTTTAGTTGAAAATGGTGTCGTGTAAACGGCCCCTAACGGCCACTAATCATGTGATCTCAACATGGTCTAGTGCGACAAAGTTATGTTTGGTGAACAAGTCAGGGGAAAGAACAATTGTAGTCTTGGAAGCCTGTCCGAAAGCCAGACTGTTCAATTCCTCATTCCTTATCCTTAAAGAGCCAGTCTGACCAAAACGTCAGATTCCACCCATGAGATTTTCCGGAGCAGAACTGGCTCCCTTTATCGGAAGCCCATCTCATTTAAAATGAGCGGTACAGAACATAAACTGTCTGAAGAGCTCTGATAAGGATCCGTTTTAGATATCGCCTGTCGTCATCAGTGCTGAGCCGCATCATAATGTTTCTGACCTTACTCTGTTTGTTTATGAACATCCTCAGACGCCTCTGTCTGTGTTTTTCCCACTGACCTATTGACTAAGTCTTTTACTGCAGAGTAACACCTAAAAATCATGAATATTTTACTGATTGTTGCGACAAGCTGCATGATATTTTTCTTCCTGTGTTAGTGATCTGATTGGCACCCGCTGACAGCAGTTAAATGAATTAGTGCAGAGGCCGTTGATACGGAAAGGCTAATCCTGACACAATCGCTGCATCAAGTGCTTTTATTTGATTAATGCTGACTAACCACTGGCTATTTGTAAGGACGTGACCCAGAATTGTTTCAGTCCCCTTGTTGATGAAGACGTGAAACGTATGGCTTTGAATACAGAACAACCTGAGTGCTTTTGAAAACTAATATCCTGAATAATAACTTATTGTGATTGCGATAACTTCTTTGAGGATTGAGATCACACAGATGATAAGGCAGAAGTGTATTACTTGAAAAAATATTTATTCAGAATTTGTAACAACACATAAAAAATGCTCATCTGACTCACAAATTCATGTGCATTTTGGTGTAAATCACCATCCCTATTTGTAAAAAAAATCATATTAATAAATCCATTACAAAATAAAAATGTGCTTGTATCTAGGATTACTGAGGAAATAGTGAGGCTTAGAAGTGCAGTGGCGAAGAAAAGTGCCTACATGTGATATCTGCAAGAGGTCATGACCTTTAAATGACTAGAAAAGCTTGATCTTTCAACTGTTTCTACAGATGATTCCCGGTCAGTTTATAAAAAGATTTGCTTATAGATGAAATTGGCATAATAAAACGGTACATTATGTACCACTGATTTCTGACACATTTATTCTCGCCATGCAATCAAAGGATGTGCACATTATAGATAAAAGTATGCTTTTAAACAGACAAAGTGTGTTAAAATTGTAAAAATGGGACAGTGGGAAGAGAAAGATCTTGTTTTTCTCAATTTCTAATTGTTAATCAGGCTTCTCAAATCACGTCCTCGGAGTCACATCCTTAAAGAATATCCACAAAAGAACCTGTTACGTAGTTTAGCCCCATTTCTCATTCATTTTCCATTCCATTGATCCAGCCTTTGAGACCTCTGACCTTTGTGCACTTCTTTTGCGGTCACAAAGAATAACGAACAATGTGTCTTTTTGTTTACAGCTTGCACGCCGTGTGTTGTCATGGTTTGTCATGGATCCACTGCTGTTTTTGTTTGAGCTCTTTGAGTGTGTGTGTGTGTGTGTGTCTTCCGTTCAGGTCATCTGTCCATCTGCTCTTCCTCCTCCTGGACTTCTAGAGTAATTGGAGAAACAGAAAGCCATTGAGTCTAAAATATTAAAAGATGTTATCACTTGTTTATTGGCTAGATGTATATCTCATGAAGAGTGCAGTTGTATTAGGTGGAGAGCAGGATAGCGCATGTACTACAATGTAATGAGTGTCAAGAAGTTTGAAAACTTTAACTTTTTTTCAAATCACAGTGTATTGCTGATGCGGTCTATGTTGGTTCATGTGTCCTGGTTACACCAACACACCCCAGAAAACATAATGAACACCAACAATGTTTGAGTGCCCTCTGCAGGCTCCAAAGAGTATCACACACTAACCTGAAATCTCTGTTTACAAGTATCAGCAGCCCATTAAAATAATTGCATTCATATACTATATGCTATTTTAGTACCAAGTAACATTGTCTGCACAATCAAAAGAAAACTTTAATGATATAAATAAATATCACCCATATGTTTCTATACATAACATTAATTTTTATATAATTTTAGGGATGCACCATCTTTGTTTTTTAATGCATCTCTGATTATGTTGGATATTATTATTTATTTATTTATTTTTTAAGATTGCACTAATTTAAATGGATAATGATAGATTATGGCAAATTAAATCAAAGTGGAAAGTTCGGTCACACTTTAGATTAGGGTCCAATTCTCACTATTAACTATGACTTTTGCCTCAGTAAACTCCTAATTATTGCTTATTAATAGTTAGTAAGGTAGTTGTTAAGTTTAGTTATTGGGTAGATTAAGGGATGTAGAATAAGGCATTAATATGTGCTTTATAAGTACTAATAAACAGCCAATATCCTAGTAAAATGCATGCTAATAAGCAACTAGTTAATAGTCAGAATTGGACACTAAACTAAAGTGCTACCGAAGGTTCTTATTTTTATGAAATATTGCCGTATTTATTATAAATTATTTATCTGTGCACATCATAATTTTTTTGAATTCATGTGCCTCATAATCTTTAATCAAAATAACTTCCTCTCCCTGTTGCAGTGACATCTTTTCAGTTTACTGGTGGGAGGGCGGGGCAACCTGTCACTCACATGTGATTGACCAATAGCAAACCACAAACATCCAATCAATTCCGCATGAACAAAATACATTTTTTTCCTTCTTCAAGAAGTAATTTCACTCAGATTTAAGTCACAATAGGGAAGAAAAGAGTTCAGTTTCATGCTGACTTTAAGAGTAGTATCCTTTTAAGTGCGCATGTCGGTGATGTGATGATAGCAAAGCTTTTTGTGTTCATGCATAACAACGAGGAAAAGAACAACCATCTTTATTAACTTTACTTTGAAATGTGCAGCTAACACTGCTTCAGGCCACACACATAACCTCTTTGTTTTTTTGTATAATACCCAAATAATCATTAAAATTAATGAAATTCCATAACTTTCTCGTTCTGGTATGGCGACAAACTTCCAGATGAATCGATATGTACATACACGCAAAGCTCGGTACAAGAAGTTATTTTCTTTCAAACACTGCAAATAGCAAAATTTCAAATAAGAATATGTATTTATCTTTCAAAGTGTAGCCTATGTTATAATGTTGTTTTAGCATACAAAGCAAACCATTTTAGCTTGTAATGTGATTTAACTTGCCTATCCATTTTTAGTGTAGCTATATAATATCAGCCATTTATCTGGGCCAGAATTTAAATTTCAGTGCATCCCTAATTAATGTATCCATAAATGGATTTCCCACATGGAAATGAACGCTGCATGGTGACTTTTATGTTAGATGCAGGTGTTTTACTCACCAGTTCAGAGTGTGTAACAGGGTCCTGTGATGTGCTGCTATAGTAGTCTGAGCAGCTGATGAACCAGCACAACCAAAGTAAGCAGGAAACATACAGGCGTTGACCGAGATGCCTAAAATAATAAAAAGGTATTGTGTCAGTATACTGCGGTTAAACAGGCTTGGGATTTAGTAGATGCTCATGGTTGAAGTTTGTGAGGGATTCAAGTATAAAACAAGATTCTATTTCATGTATTGTATTAATGTACAATATTTAGAGATCTGTGCCTGGTTGCATAAATCACCTTAAGTTTTTCCCTTTAAGTATGGGAATGCTTTAAAGGTGCAGTAAGCGATTTCTGAGAAACACTGATATTTGAAATCAACCCAAACAAACACACCCCTCCCTTCATTGCATTCAACACACAATGCAAGAGTGGATGTCTCTTTATTATAGCTGAAGCGAAGCAAAATAACGCTTAAATGACACTCAAAACTGTCCTGTTACTATTGCTAACATTACAACAACAGCATATCTTGGTTCTGTGAAACCGCAAAAGCAATGTTACTTGCGTATGGAGCAGAAACAACGCAACCTCGGTGTCCGTTTTCAGGCCTTCCCGCTTATGTCTCTCCAGCGCTGGAAAGCTTCTCTAATATTAACCCGGGTCCTTAAGCTCTTGCCTGATCTAGGCTTGCTGCGATAGTCGGTGTTGCCGGTGTTACCGGTGTCCAGGCGAAACATCCGTTACATCACTTGCCCACCGCGGCACCGCCCCCACCGTCGTTTTGATTTTTTTATAGTAATAAAATCATTTTGTTCAGTTAGAGAACAGACACTACAATTAAAAACTAAACGTGCAGCGTGAGCCGAACAAGTCGCAGAACAGACCAGCAGCAGGAGTCAGATTTCATTCATCACGAGAGTGAGCTGAATGACAAGATGATCGCGGAAGATTTGGTTTCAAAGCGAAATGTAAAAGCGCCTATTTAAGGGAGTTTATCATTATACTGTTCTGTTGTGTTTTTCATTAAGAATAATAGGCTAATGAACCCACCATTCAAGCAACCCGCCCCCGAATTGGCACTAATTTCAAACCGAAAGTAAAATGAGCACGGCCGCACTAACATCCATTCACCGTGCGTGTCCACGTTCCTATGGAAGCTTCATTGAATTCATTGAAAAAATTCATTGAAATCACTGTCGGTGATACTGGTTTTACCGGTGTTGTCACACGTCGATTAACCGGTGGGAAAATTTCCTCACCGTCACATCCCTAGCCTGATCATAACCCTTCTTTTTCCAGTGATATTCCTCTGACCTTGTGTTGTGGCGCTCGGTCCGATCCACTTTCAACAGTGTTTTTCATGAATCGTTTACAGCACCTTTAAGGGTATATAATCCCTTAAACACTTCTCTTAGTTAAAGGAAACCGTTAAGTGTTTCGTGACAGTGACCCAGGTTTTGCTGTTATAAAATTCTATTGTTGCAAATGCCATAGACACATTACTGCATATAGAACCCTTACACCGTGTCTACAGAGGACGCGACCGTTGACGCGTCTCATCGCGCCGCAACAACTAAAAGCTCTCTACACAGGACGCGACAAAGCGACCGTTGCAAAGCATTTGTCCTTCGTGTCAGTATGTCATAAATAGAACGAGTTATCAGTTTACTGTCGGGGATTTGTCGTGTCACATCGCACCGCGCCGCATCCAGGGTAGAGAACATCACTGATTATAATGGGTTCTATTGTCTTTTGTCGCATCCGTGTGTAGACACGGTGTCATCCTTCCCTCTGTCATTTTGACCCGAAACTCATTTTTTATTTTTAAATGTTCATCGGAGTGGTCCAAGACCTTAGGACTTTTGTTGCACTTGAACAACGAATACAAAAAATTACAGGATTCGAGGAGTTCATGTGGTTGTAATAATAATAAAAAAAAGAAGAAGTAACAAATCCTTCCCTCGTGGATCAATTTGACCCCCTTAGTAATGAATGGAATGCTTCAGTATACATAGAAAACCTAACAAATGCTCAAAATTCAAACTAAAAATGCTAAAACGTTACCAAATTTTTTTAATAATGTCTACATGTGTATCTGAATGCATACTGAAGAGATAAACTGAAGAACTGACTTTAGGACCCAGCGGAACAGCTCATTTGCTCCATATAGAGCTATAAGGCCATCTAGTGGCAAGAGTCATGAACTATTATGTTATGTATATATATATATTTATATATATATATATACACTCACCTAAAGGATTATTAGGAACACCATACTAATACTGTGTTTGACCCCCTTTCGCCTTCAGAACTGCCTTAATTCTACGTGGCATTGATTCAACAAGGTGCTGAAAGCATTCTTTAGAAATGTTGGCCCATATTGATAGGATAGCATCTTGCAGTTGATGGAGATTTGTGGGATGCACATCCAGGGCACGAAGCTCCCATTCCACCACATCCCAAAGATGCTCTATTGGGTTGAGATCTGGTGACTGTGGGGGCCATTTTAGTACAGTGAACTCATTGTCATGTTCAAGAAACCAATTTGAAATGATTCGAGCTTTGTGACATGGTGCATTATCCTGCCTGAAGTAGCCATCAGAGGATGGGTACATGGTGGTCATAAAGGGATGGACATGGTCAGAAACAATGCTCAGGTAGGCCGTGGCATTTAAACGATGCCCAATTGGCACTAAGGGGCCTAAAGTGTGCCAAGAAAACATCCCCCACACCATTACACCACCACCACCAGCCTGCACAGTGGTAACAAGGCATGATGGATCCATGTTCTCATTCTGTTTACGCCAAATTCTGACTCTACCATCTGAATGTCTCAACAGAAATCGAGACTCATCAGACCAGGCAACATTTTTCCAGTCTTCAACTGTCCAATTTTGGTGAGCTCGTGCAAATTGTAGCCTCTTTTTCCTATTTGTAGTGGAGATGAGTGGTACCCGGTGGGGTCTTCTGCTGTTGTAGCCCATCCGCCTCAAGGTTGTGCGTGTTGTGGCTTCACAAATGCTTTGCTGCATACCTCGGTTGTAACGAGTGGTTATTTCAGTCAAAGTTGCTCTTCTATCAGCTTGAATCAGTCGGCCCATTCTCCTCTGACCTCTAGCATCAACAAGGCATTTTCGCCCACAGGACTGCCGCATACTGGATGTTTTTCCCTTTTCACACCATTCTTTGTAAACTCTAGAAATGGTTGTGCGTGAAAATCCCAGTAACTGAGCAGATTGTGAAATACTCAGACCGGCCCGTCTGGCACCAACAACCATGCCACGCTCAAAATTGCTTAAATCACCTTTCTTTCCCATTCTGACATTCAGTTTGGAGTTCAGGAGATTGTCTTGACCAGGACCACACCCCTAAATGCATTGAAGCAACTGCCATGTGATTGGTTGATTAGATAATTGCATTAATGAGAAATTGAACAGGTGTTCCTAATAATCCTTTAGGTGAGTGTATATAAATTCCCACAAGAGGTCGGCAGAGACACCCAAATTGACCCAATGTGAGATATTTTGAGCTGGCTTGAGCTGGTTATGCATGTATTAGAGAGTTAGTTTGAATTGTTTTAAGAACGTGAAGAATGTGCTTAAATTATATTATTTATTGATAAAATCTAGTAATTTAAAGGTAAATAAAATAAAAAATTCTAAGAAATATTATAAAAAAGAAATGATATATGGGTGATTCTATAATTGCAGTGTCCAACGTCTTTTTTTCTGCTTTTTTCAAATGGTTATATTTTTAATTATTTTAATAATTTGTTACTCATTGTAATGGATCACAAGATGTTATAGGACATAACAATATAATATTTTAATATTTTGTAAAAAATAAAGTGTCTTATATAGCTGAAAATCATGATTTCTTGTTGTCCGATTTATTCAGTGTATTGTTTTCTATCATGTATCCTTGTGTAATCACAATAATTTATTTTACTTTTCTTTTGGTAATATTTAATTTATTTTATTTATAAAAGCCCTAAATAGAAATTTTCTAATTCTACAACATTAAATTGTTTAAAAATAACTTTTATCTTATAAAAATGTGTGTCCATAAATCTTGCGTCAATTCTGTTACCGTATTACACTTTGCCTATAAATTGGTGGAATTATCTCCCACAATTTTGTAAGATACAGGAAATGATGTCACCTTCCCTCACTGATAAGATCTAAAGCGCTGAAAGTGCTCTCTCTGAGAAAATATGTTAATCTGAAAAGCTATTTTGTAAAATTGTTACCACAGTAGCAAAAGGAAAACAGAATTTATCACTGATCACACAGTGGGCTGTTTAAAAGTCTTTTAATCATGATTTTAATCATTAGTGCCATGTGCTCTTTGCATTTATGCTAGCAAGTGGAGTTTTTGGCTAAAAAAGTTTAAAAATGTCAGTTCTGCTCTGTTACAAATGTAGAGTAACAATGTTGAAAGTATGTAACGGAATTGACAGTAACAGAGTTAACAAACAATACTATCTTGTGTTATAACTTGTGTTTGGCAAGCACTGAATTATTCAAATTGAATAATACTGGAAGATACTGGAAATAATTTTTTTTCCCCTTAACTTTATGAAATGCAAAATGTATATCCAATTTTTTTTTTTTTTAAGTAAAATTTTAGGGCTTCGGGTCATTTTGACCCGCGAGGGAAGAATTTGTTACAGGTTGAGAGGGAAGGATGGGGGTTAAGAATATTGCATGTTGCAATAATCCCTTAAACACCTCTATTAGGTAAATTAAACCAGTGTTTCATGACAGTGACCCAAATTTTGCTGTTATAAAATTCTATTGTTGCCATAGGCACGCTACAGCATATAGAACCTTAAAGGGTTCCGTCAAGCGGTTCATATAGAATCTTTTGTGTTCCCATCATGGGATCATTTTATGGATTAGGTTTTAATGAATTAATTTTGTTCTATTTCATTTTTCCAAAAATTTAAATATCCTGTTAAACATGAAAGTATTATGCAGTCATTTAAGACATTTAAGGCATAAAGGGTTCTTTTAAATTGAGTCAAGAACCCTAGAGTTTTAAATTGAACCCCAATGAAGAGGAAGCAAGTCTGAAAATTGAATTTTTGTGAGTTGGATCCCACTTTTGTAGCCTAATGCTTTCCATTCAGTAGTGCACATCTTACCTATTTATATGACTTTAACAACATTTAGATTTTTGCTTCTATTTAGTTAGTTAACTTAGTTATTCATTAGTTCAAACGCATCATGTGCTCTTGTGTTTTACAGTTCTCTCCACAATGTGGAGCAGTGTGACAGTGTTTTATTGTCTGAGATTTTTCCATTGTGTGTTCAAAGCAGATGTTGCAAATGTAATGCATTTGCTTTCTCACAGGAATTCAAATGGCTTTTGTATAATTAGTAGCTTGTGTAATTAAATGTGCATGCTTAAATAAGGTGATTGGTGCACTGTTGGGACCGCCTCCCCCTCCGCATTTCCTCTGTTTACAGATGCCTTCCTTTAATGCGGAGCAGAGCCATTGTTTAACTTTCCAACGCATGAGGATAAGAAGCAGATGGAGGATCCATGTTCTTAAAATAACAGGGACACCTGTTTACATTCATGTTCACTCCCAGTTTTCTTCATCAGCAGGTCCGTAGTGCTTCGTCAAACACTGCTAATCTAATAAAACATGACATTTCACCCAGCAGAGTTTTACTGCACCCATTAAACATGAATATTATCTCCCCCACTGATATTTTCACAGCATACAGTGCTGGCATTTAATATATAGAGATGGGTTTTTAATTTTCTGCAATAAATCTAATGGCCATGCACATAGCAAAAGTGTGTTTTATGCAAACAATGTGCTGTTGAAATCATCCAGATATTTAACAAAAATTCTGCAGCTCAGGGTTTCACAACGTTTGTTTCTTTTCCTGCGTGTAAGAATGGGTCAGTTACATATTTCCTCATTTTTCACAGAAGATAACACTTCTCTGTTATTTAGCAGATATATCATTTGTTTGTCATTTTGTGAAGACAGTGTTTAAGATGCTGAACGTCTGACCTCTGCGTTTCGAAATTCTGTGTGGAGGAGTTCTGTCCGCCCGCAAAAATGGTAAAGTAAGAAATCCCCCTTTCATAATCCCACCTCAAAGACACAAGGCCTTTGTTTCTCAGAAGAGATGAACCACATTACTCAGGACTTTCATAGTCTATTGGCACATGTTAGTGTTTTGTGTATTCAGCATATTAGGGAGTATAAGAGAAGCGGTTGAAGAAATACCTGATTCCTGTCAATGACTGTGGGTGCAGTGGGCTTTTTTTCATGCACACTTCCATCTGTTTCTGTAAAGCTTGTTCCTTCTCCATTGTCTGTCCCTCCTCCCATTAAAAACTTCTCTAGATCTTCACTGCTGGCATTGCCTAATGAGACAGATACAGTGGGTCTTAAAAATGAGCAATGGTTATGCTTCATGCAAGTACATAAACACATACAGTACCGTTCAAAAGTGTGGGTTGGTAAGATTTTTGGTAACGCTATTTTGATGCTCCCTCAGCAGACATTCTACTGACTATAAGTAACTTTGCAGGTACATGTGAACTTCTTAACCCTAACCCTGTCAGTTTACTAATACTCTAATAAGAGTTAGTTGACATGTAGTTGCAAAGTTACTTATAGTCAAAAGTATGTCTAAAGGGAACTATCCAAATAAAATGTAACCAATTGGTAACACTTTACTTAAAGCCTTTATGTATAATGCATTATACAAATATTTTTAATGCATTATTTATGCCTTGTAATGCACCGTATAATGCATTTTATGATCTCATGAATAATTGTAACTACAGTTATAATACATTATAACACTGTTACGCCTTTAGAATATGCATTAAAACACATGACAAACAACCAATTTCAGATGTAACCGGGAATCTTCAAATGTTATAATCCACTTTAACTTTGGTTACAATTATTTATGAAAAGATGTAATGCATTATAACATACATTATGAATACCTTGCATTATACATAAAGTGTTACCAAAGTCTCTAATGCTCACCAAGGCTTTATTTATTTGATCAATAATACAGTAAAAACAGCAATATTGTGAAATATTATTAAAATCATTTAGTTTTCTATTTGAATATATTTTAAAATGTATTTAATTCCTGTGATGCAAAGTATTGATGATCCTTCAGAAATACTGATTTGGTGATCAATAATCTCTCGTTATCAATGTTGAAAACAGTTGTGCTGCCAAATATTTTTGTAATATGTTTTTCAGAATCCTTTGATGAATAGAAAGTACAGATTTTATTTGAAATAGAAATCTTTTGTAACATTATAAATGTTATAAATGTTTCAATTTAATGCGTCCTTGCTGAGTAAAACTTTTGAACGGTACATTGAGCTTTGGTCTTCATGTTGTCATGTTGCTGATTTATAAAACTGATGATGATGATGATCAATGTACAGTATATTGATATGGCCTTAAATTCATTCTTGAATGCGGTGTGTCATATATTGTGACTTCTCTATGGGATGAGAAACAATCCCTTTAGAATTCCAACATAGAAATGATTGCATAATTAGTGTATGTCTAAGATTTCTTTTAAGATTAATCTCAGTCCAGTGTCACGGAGGTCGACCCCCTGCTGTAATAATGAATGGCACTCTGGGGTGCGGTTGGGTCACCCCTCAGCCCTCCATCTGATTCTAGAGATAAACGGGGGTTTGACTAGAACTAGAGGGGTCTCTGTCCCTCCTGCCCCACTGTATTCAAACTGCTTTTAGCTCATACTGACTAGTCTGATCGTGTCTGAGGAACTGAATTATCAAATCTAAACAAACCCAACATAAATGTGAAGATCTATAAGTGTGTTTGGTAACAACACATGAAATGCTAAAAAAAAATATGCACTCTTAGAAATAAAGTTTCAGTGGGGTTCTAGATAGAACTTTAGGGTTCTTGACTCAATTTTAAAGGGATAGTTCACCCAAAAATGAAAATTTGCTGTTAATTTTCTCACCCTCAGGCCATCCAAGAAGTAGGTGACTTTTTTTCTTTAGTAAAACAGTAAAGAAGATTTTTAGCTGAAACCGTGGTCCTCGTTGATTCATATAATGGTCAATGGGTGCCGCCACTTTGAGATAAAAAAAACAAAACATATGCAGACAAAACAAAATTAATACCCGCGGCTATATTGAGGTATTAAGAAGCTAAACGATCAGTCTATGCAAGAAATTGAAAAAAAATGTCACACTCCAGACTGTAATGCGCTCAGGACCGTTTTCCGAGGCTGTGTAAAAATGTTGTAAATAATGTTCAGTTTCTTGCATAGACCGACCGTTTTGCTTCATGAGACCTCAATATATTGTCAGGAGCCGCAGGTATTAATTTAGTTTTGCCTGTATATGTTTTTTTGAATCTCAAAGTGACGGCACACATTGACTTCCATTATAGGGATCACAGAGGACGACGGTTTCAGCTAAAAATCTTCTTTATTGTTCTACTGAAGAAAAACATTTGGGGGTGAACTATCCCTTTAAAGAACCCTTCATGCCAAGAAGGTTCTATATAAGGAGAAATGTTTTAAATTATTGCATAATCCTTTCAGGTTTAACAGGTTTCAATTTATTTCAAGTGAATAAGTATGTGTATGAGCTGTTTGATTTTATAAAATTTAATTAAAATGAAAAACAAATTAAAATAAAATTAGCCATTTAAAACTAAATTCATAAAATGATCCCATGGCGGGAACACCTTAAAAGGTACAGTAGTGGCCAAAAGTGATGTCCAGATGGGGTTATTTGTTTTTAATGACCCTACAAGTTCGATTAAACCATTAAAATATGAGGAAAATATATATATTTTTTTATTTTATTTTATTTATTATTTTAAATATGAGGGAAGACCAAAACACTAAACTTGGTTAAGGTATTTATCTGACTAAATTATTTAGCAAAAAAAGGCAAACTACAGCTACAGGTTTATTTTATTATGCAAAAAAATGCATAGAAAAACAAAAAGATCAGAGGAAAAAGCATACATTGACTACAACATAATCAGTTATTAATATTTCAGTTATCTCTTCTTTTTGCATGTTCATAATCTCTTTGTATGACAGCCTGGCCAAAAATTATGTTACACAATTTGGCATGTTTCATTGCGTTATCACAAATAAAACTATTGACTCCAAGCACACCTACACAGTATGCTTAGACAATCTTTTTAGTAATATTTGGATAAAGGGTGAAGAGATCAGTTTTCATATGCCGGCCACTACTGTGTATGAAGCACCTGAAAAACTTTTTAAAGTTCTATATCGAACATTTTCTTCTAAGAGTGTGAAACCATTGAAAACCTACTGAAGAACATGAACTCGAACGTTGAATTGTAGTCATACTCCGGGGTATGAGTGGATTCATAGTCAAAATTATATTGGTCCTCTTCGACACCTGCGAAGACAAAGACGTTTGATTTAGCTGTTATTTGTGAAAAACTTACATGTAAAACAATGTGTTAAGTCATGCAGCATCTGGGCAGATCACTCAACACGCCTGTCCTTTTGATAAACTTACAGGCACAGCGGTCAGACGGTGACTGTCATAGCATGTCAGCCATCATTATGACTTCATTTCACAAACACAATTAATGCTTTGAACATTATCTGGCCATCTTTACTGGCCAACACAACTCAGTCACCTCACTGAACCATAGAGGACTTTGTTTCCCATTGAAAAGAAGCAGTGTCAGTAATTTGAGATCTTTGTATTGCTTCTCGCATACTATTGCCATTTGTCAGTTATGTGAGACCGTTCTCCATGACATTCTTTCTTCCCAAGCATCCTGTCTTTCCCTGATATATGTGATACTGTGAGATTACTGGGGACTGAGATGTTAATGAATGAAGAGTCAGCAGTAACATCTGTGAAGCCAGTTCTGTCAGGCTCAAGAGATTGTGAAAAGACAGATATTTTTCACTGCAACATTTACACTTGATTTATTTAGATCTGATAAACGTTCAAAAAGAGGCGGTACAAGTCGGTACAATTTTTTAAAATGTTTTTGAAAGAAGCCTCTTATGCTGTATAGGCTGCAAAAATACAATAAAAACAGTAATAATTTTATTATTTAAAATAATAACTGTTTTAAAATAGTTATTTGAATATATTATAAATTGTAATTTTTTCCTGTGATCAAAGCTGAATTTTCAGCATCATTACTCCAGTCTTCAGTGTCACATGATCCTTCAGAAATCATTCTAATATGATGATTTGCTGCTTAGAAACATTTATTATTATTATCAATGTTGGAAACTGAGATATCTTTGATAGATAGAAAGTTCAAAAGAACAGCATTTATTTGAAACAGAAATCTTTTGTAACATTATAAATGTCTTTACTGTCATGTTTGATCCATTTAACATATCCTTGCTGAATAAATTAATTTCTTTCTTTCAAAATCTTACTGACCCCAAACATTTGGACTGTATTTTGGCTCATATAACTAATCTTTAAAAGGGAAAATAATACGATCCAAACTGTATTTTATTCTAGTGTAGGAGTGCTTGAAAAAGACAGCTGTTCTGTCCTAATTCAGTCTCAAGAGACAAGGCATCATGGGATGTGTAATCAGACAACATGGAGCATCAGCTTGTCATTGCATCAAAACCCTGAGTTTCAGGATCATTTATGATTAATGATGAGTCATATGGAAATCTTCTAAACCTCTGGGTCACCGTGTATTTATGGCACTTAAGGCCCCTGGATATACAGGAGTCCCTTAAGTGCTGATCCTCCTCAGAGCTCAGTTTTGATGGGAACTGACCCCAGAATCCACTTCCTTAAGCTGAAAAAATAATCTGTCAGGCTTTTCCTTTTACATCTTACTCATTTATACAGCTGTTTAGTGAGTCCAAGGTGATCAGTGTCAGTATTTTTTCTTCAGGGAATGTGAATGATACTCAGACTACACCTGGGAGTTGAGCCCAAGAATCCCACCTCATATGCCTCAGGCTTATCTGGATTTGTCTGACTCCATTTACTTTGAACTTTTTAGGGAGAAAGGTAAATATCAGATGTCAGAGCAGAAAAAGAGTGTTAAAAGCTCCTTTCCATTGTCATTTACACCCAGACACATTGTAAAAATTGGTATCCTGCATTTGTTTTCTCAAGGAGCTGCTTTTAATTTTGTTTTGTTGGTGCAATCTAATGCATTCTGTGAGGTTCAGTAGTATTCATGACTTGCGTGGCTCTGTGAAATACTCAATTCTTATTGGTTAATCGCAACATCCAGTGGTCAGATATTTCCCAATATTCTCCGTCGTAATGGCAACACTGTATATCAGTTCGCTGAAGTCGGTCCTACTTTCATGTTTCTCGTATCACACCAATGATTCACTCGTTTCAAACAAACATCTTAGTAATCTATGGAAGCCCATTTCCTACACATAAGAAAAAAATCATGCTTTGGTAAATCACAATATTTACATAAATCATAATTATGACATTAAGGCCTGGTTTCACAGACAGGGCTTAGATTAAGCCAGGATTAGGCCTTAGTTCAATTAGGACATTTAAGTAGCTTTTATAAATGGTTTGCATCTTGAGACAAAACAGTGGCACTGACATTGTGGCTTAAGCATTAAAAACAAGTAGAAAACCCGCACACCAACGCGTTGCGGCTAACAAGCCTTCATCACCCTGATGAAGGCTTGTTAGCCGCAACGCGTTGGTGTGCAGGGTTTTCTACTTGTTTTAAATGCTTAAGCCACAATGAAATAAAGGCTTTTTATACTTTTCATAAACCCGAGTGCCTTGGCTTGATACCTTTAGTGAGTCGAATTGTCCCTACCCAAAGAGCACCGGAATTTTATACCGCTTGCAGCACTTTTTGCATTTCTTGTTTTATGAATGGCGCTGACATATTTTAAGATATGACATATAAAAAATCTTGACATATTGTAAGATATGTCAGTGTAAGTTGCGTTCAGTTAAAACAGCTCAAACATGCATTTAAGTCTGGCCAGGTCATGTTTGTAAATGAGAAGTGGTTCTCAAACAGTTTACCTGGATAAATAAAGGTTAAATAAAAAAAAAAAGTCTTGGACTAGCCTTGTCTGTGTACGGAGCCCCGCACATGACGTGCAAGAAAAAAAAAGTAAATTGTGCGGACAATTTACTAATTCGTGCCCTCGACTTGCTAAACCGTCCACACGATTTACTAATTTGTTCCCTCGATTTATAAATCGTGCGCACGATTTAGCCTACTAGTTTTTTCCTGCATGTCATGTGTGGGGCTCCATATCTGTGAAACCGGGGTAAAAAAAAATTAAATTTGACTCATGACGTTTTATCTCAGAATTTTGACTGTTTCCCTCGATTTCACAGACGAGGCTTAAACTAGTCTCAGACTAAAATGCATGTTTGAGCTGTTTTAACTGAAAGCAACTTGCACTGACATATCTTAAAATATGCCATTGTTTTGTCTCAAGATGCACATCAGTAATGTTTTTTTTTTTTTCTAAGGCATGTTTATAAATGCCCTTATTGAACTAAGGCCTAATCCTGGCTTAATCTAAACCCTGTCTGTGAAATCGGGCCTTTGTGTTATAATTATGATTTACCAAAGCATGATTTCTTCTCTTATGTGGCAGAAATAGGCTTCCATAGTAATCGATTGCAGTGAACATCCACTTCAGTATTAATATTACTGTAATATTGTTTGTCTTGTCACTAGGTTTGTACATTGTAATGGACTTGCGGCATTGAGAGTGTCTCATTATACCTTATTTTATTCCATTGTCATTTGAAAAATAATTATTTAATTAAATGTATGGTAACACTTTAGTTTAGGGTCTAATTCTCACTATTAACTAGTTGCTTATTAGCATGCATATTACTAGGATATTGGCTATTTATAAAGCACATATTAATGCCTTATTCTGCATGATCATATTCTACATCCCTTAATCCTACCCAACACCTAAACTTAACAACTACCTTACTAACTATTAATAAACAGTAATTAGGAGTTTATTGAGGCAAAAGCCATAGTTAATAGTGAGAATTGGACCCTAATCTAAAGTGTGACCAAATTTTTTGCTTTATTTGAAGAGTAAAAACCTGTTCTTTCTTTTGGAAACGATTGATTGGATTTTTTTTCTGTTAATTTTACATGTAGAAATGAATGCATAATAAGTGTATGACTAATATTCATTTTAAATTAATTAATCTCAGTTCGACCTCATGGAGATTAGATACAAAGCACATGTTAGATTCACATTATTTCTTGTAGATGAGAGTGTTTGATTGATGGCATCATGGAACCCAAAAGCCAAATGTTTTGCCACACATGACCAAGAAATGACACTTGGCTTTTGCATCATGGCTGTTTGCCAGTACCATAAGGTCTCTAAACCATTTCCCAGACTTGCTTTATCATTACAATCACCGCTGAGGAACAAGCAGTAAGAAGTAATTGCAATGTTCTTCATAAACTTTTCAGACCAATCACAATCAAACTTACATGTAGTCATACTTCTTTGGAGACTGTCGTCTACAGACCAATAATCATCTGCAAGCGTAATCTTTTCACTTTCTCTTGAGATTCGTGGGAAACAGGGCAGAGTTAATACCTGGATCAACACCAATAAACAAGTTGTACCATAAACAGCATGAGGCTCAACGCTCTTCCTCAGTGAGCGGGATGTCTGGCCAGGTCTGTGGTCAGCATGCGACGTGTGGTTTATTTTAAAGCCATCACCCCTAGGGTACAGCAGTCACTGTCTATTAAGTGCCATCTAAATACTGCAAATTGAGTCCCACGCTACAGGCCACAACTCACGCTACGGGTTCTTTTCCAAACATTATCATGGCCCCTTAATCAGATAGCTTTGCCAAATAAAGAAACAAAAATAACAGTATTGTGTTTTGTCTGCAAGTTAACATGGTGGATTTTAGGGTGAAGATATTCACATGCCCCACTGAATGAGTTTTCCTTTCAAGTTCTCCTTCAGCGAGGAGACTTAAAGTCCCCCTGTGGTGAAAATCAAGTTTTTAATGTTGTTTATATGTCTATGCAGTGTTTTTAATATGCTTTAAGACGTTTTTTAATATGCTTTAAGACAAACCATGTGCAAATTCATAAGTCAATACCATTGTTGAGTATTTTCTCTTTAAAACTTTCAGTGAACCAAAGATAGTCTCAAAAACGCGGTTTGAAATCGCTGGTGTTTCTGGCGTCACAAACTACCTTGTAACCAATCACGTCAACGTGTCGGCGGGCTTTAGCATATCATTAACTATACAGCTCTGAAGCAGGAGAGTGTCAAGAGAAGCCTTGTTATCCCGGTATATTTTTCTGTTGATATGAAAAATCGGGTAGATTTAGTAATATAGCGGGTAAATTATGTATATGATGTATGTTATGATGAACTATATCCCTTTCTCCACTGACGTTCTAAGTTGTTCAAAGCGTTTCTAAGGATACTGACCTATACTGAAGGCAGACTGAGATGGCAAACGGGAACATGGTTTGTGTAACATTAGCAACACATTATTAACTGTTTAATAATATAGTCAAGCAAAAGGATAATCATATTAATTACCGTTATGCGTCCGACGTTGTAAAGAGCGCAATTGCGCATCGTTTACCTCAGTAAATTGGCCGACTGTATTTCTGAGCTCGTGCGAGTGAGTGGGGGCGGGGCTAAATTTGCATATTCATGAATCCGCGGGTGTAGAGTTACATTCAAGCTATTTTAAAGGGGTGGTTGATTATGATTTAGCTTTTTTAACTTTAGTTAGTGTGTAATGTTGCTGTGTGAGCATAAACAACATCTGCAAAGTTACGATGCTCAAAGTTCAAAGAAAAGGGAGACATTTTCTTATAAAGAAATCGCTTTTTAAGGACTACAACAAGCTTATTCAGGGGTTAGGGACATCACTAACCCTAAAATTTACATAAACCCTGCCCGCAACAAAGGAGTTGAGGCCAAGAGTTGTTGTAGTAGAGCACATTTGGGATTTTGCTCAAGCTGTCGCATCCGTCTTTTCACATTTATTGCAATAGAGTACGTAACACAAATGCAATAGCATGTCATAAAGCAAGATGACAACATAAGTTATAACCGTAATTAATCTAAACTATACCTTTTCTATCTTCATGCAGCAGATATTCTCTGGCTCTGTGGGCATTTTACAACAATTCCCACACAAGCGATTTATAGATTCTCATGACAGAATATGCTAATCAATGACTTGAAGATAGTAACTCCGCATCAGATACATAAATTCATCAACTAACCATTCAGAAACGTCCTGTTGCATTCTATAGGTTGTCACGTCTTCTTGAGTCTCTCCATC
Organism: Coreius guichenoti; assembly: GCA_039654105.1. Classification (NCBI taxonomy): domain Eukaryota; kingdom Metazoa; phylum Chordata; class Actinopteri; order Cypriniformes; family Gobionidae; genus Coreius; species Coreius guichenoti. The sequence continues at coordinate 35,979,056 of CM077184.1, forward strand.
ATTGTCCGACTCCGGTTTGAACATAAAAGGCTGAACAGTTTCGGACACTTTCAGTATGTGTCTGCATGAGGTGATCGGAGCTGCTAACACAAGCTCTTGAAGCTCCGCCCTCTTCTTGAAAGGGGGCCAGGAGCAGCAGCTCATTTGCATTTAAAGGGACACACACAAAACGGCGTGTTTTTGCTCACCCTCAAAAAGTGACAATTTTATCATGCTATAAAAAATTATCTGTGGGGTATTTTGAGCTGAAACTTCACATACACACTCTGGGGACATCAGAGACTTATTTTACATCTTGTAAAAAGGGGCATTATAGGACTCCTTTAAGGCACAAAGAAATTTTTTTCACAGGAAAAAAAAAAACGTTTAAATATGTAATTTTGGTGATTAAAGATGAGTTTTAAGGGATACAATTATTAACTACAGGGGGACTATAATGAAGCTAAACTGTGAACTTACCGCTCAAACACACGTTTTACCCCACCGTGCACCCTGTTAAATGGCTTTTCTATTCTCCTTGTGTCATTGCCACTGAGATATGAGCAAAATTCCTGAGTTTAGAGGTTCAACATACTATCTGGCTTTTGTCCAACTATATGCTTTCAGTACAGACTATAAAACCCAAGCTGGTCACACCAAACACAAAGCAAACAAGCTGGAACACGAAAGCCAAAAAAGTAATGAAAGCTGGGAATAACACCATTTAAACTAAGAATAGTGTGTTTTAAGCTGTGATTGACATTTCGTAGCAGTCACTGACAAACATAGTTTCTCGAGAGGCATTGGGAAATTTAGTCATGTGGAACTTGACCCTTCAACTCCCACCAACCACCATCAGTCATTCAAAGCCCCCAAAACTTGTGATTTCAAGATGTTATCCTAAAGAAATGTCAAAACAAGCATGAACTTAAAGTTATGTAAATATCCTTAAGGTAAGACTTCACTCCCATAATGATTTTGGCCAGTGTTTCTCCTTATCGTTCTTCCCAAACCCCAGGAGGTGGTGGGTTCAGTCCAACAGTAAAACCAAAGGATGCATGTTACTCATCTCATGACATCTGCTTTATTAATTCCCTGATTATCTTCTGTTTTCCAGTAATTAATTCATAAAATCACCAGGCTCTTGGCACATACAGTTAAACTAAAGGCACATTCCCCAGCGCAGGCTGCCAAGCGCTCCGGCACATTTCAGCGTAAATTCTCTGTGTGCACTACAAGCGAACAACAAATCACAATGTTTGAATAGTGGTAAATCTTTACTGTGAAGGTTTTATTCTTGCTAAGGATATCATTCAGTCTTCTGCTCCTAATTATCACTTATTGTAGTTCTGCACCACAATGATGTCATGGATGTTCTGTCACTTCCTCAAGACAAAAGAACAAATTCCTGCTTGTTTCTGCTGGTAGTCAATGAACAGAACAAGAGAAGGAAGTCAGAGCTGTGAGTGTGCGTCGACAGAAAACAGCTGTGCGGGGAACACGGTGGGATTACTTTGCCCTCGTGATTGTTATGACCCCCTGGGGCCGTCTGTCATGCCGAAGAGTTTGCACTGGATTGCACTGTCACACAACTCCATAAGGATGCACTTTTATATTCTTTTCCCAATTTAAATTTGGGAATTTCCAAACCTAGTTATCTCGAGTGTGACTTTAAGAGCTAAGTTTAAAAATGAGCAGGAATACACTGTCTGATACACTGTCTGACAGTGCTTTTGTTCCTAGAAATTTTGCTTTGCTCAGACAAAATGCAAAACATGTTTTAGTCGATACATCCTCTTTGTCTTCTTTAGTGTCTATTATCATTTAAAATATTTACTTTTTATTTGAGGTAATTTTTACTTTAAAGAACTATTTCTACCTGTTTTAACCCTTAATTCTTTATTTTTTGGATTAACCTAATGTATTTAGGTTGATTTTAGAATAATATTTTAAGTCAATTAATTCATTCATTTAGATGTTACCACATTGCCTCATTTTCAGTGTACCTGCAGATCAATAACCAAGCTTGATAACTTTCTGAAAATATAGAAGTTTTCTTGTGCACTCCAAAGACACAAATCAAAACCAGATTCCCACAACACACAGTTTTCCTGTCAGCGGATCTCTGCATGCTCATAAACATATTTTGTGTCAATACAGAGGAAAAAAAAATTTTATTCAGCCTAATTCAGGGGTTTTCACACTGTGGGTCACAAACCATTTGAGGGACACAGAGTGGGAAAAGATGGGTCGCGCAAAGTCACTTGGATACAGCAAAATTAACATTTTGGTGAACGACACACACACACACACACATGTTGTGTCTTCATGTTTTAAGGGGACATTCCATAGACAATGATTTTTATACTGTACAAACTGTATATTCTATCCCCTAAACCTTTTTTTTACATTTTCATTTATAAGATTTGATTTATAAGCTGTTTTCCTCATGGGGACCAAAAAATGTCCCCACAAGGACAAGGATTTTGGATATTGCCATCTTTGTGGGGACATTTTGCCCCCATAATAGGGTTTACCAGGACACACACAGTTTAGTCTAGGTCTGCAGGATATACCAGCATTAAATAGAAATCTTACAGCTTCTGAACAGCCTTTCTTTCTTCTGTGGAACAGAAAGGATATATTCTGAAAATGGGTTGTTTTGTCAACACAGTGAAAGTCAATGGGGTCCAATGTTGTTTTGGACTGCATAGACCTTCATTGCATGGACAAAAACAGTTCAAACATTCTTCAAAATATTTTTTGTGTATGTGTGTTCTGCAGATGAAAACAAAGTCATGCAGGTTTGGAACAACCTAATTATTGAAAGCACTTAAGGAAACAATTGCAAGTTAGCACTTTTTTTTACAAGTTTCTCAGCCTCAAATGCAACACATGCAAATATCTTTTCAAATGCTCAATTTCTTGAACTTTTCATCTTGCACTACATCTGTGTCTCATTCCAAACATTCACACATACCAAGTTCCCTCATTCAGTCTCGGTCTCGCTCTCACACACACTCACTCACCCCAGCAGAGCGGCAGCAGTAGGAGAGTTCCTGCCAAACACACTGATATCATCACACAGCGGTGAGGTAGTCTTGCCATGTCGCTCTGAAGTGTTGGTGTGTGTATGTGCCGCCTCCACGCTGTGCCTCTGAATGACTGCAGCGTGTGAGTGAGTGTAAGGAGAGGAAACCGCCTGGAGAAGGGGTGGGAGGAAGGAGTAAGAGGGGGTGGGAACTACAAACTTTTAGATGCCTCATTCATCTGTTAACTAGCACCTCCTTTAAACAATACTAGTGTCTGTCTTAACCCTAAAAGTGGATTAGGACTATAGCTGATATGACTCATTCATTTGAACAGGTTATTTTTTAGTAATATGGCATTTTAAGATGAGAAGACGAGAGATGAAAAGACTGGCCCGGGGTTGGGATGTGGGTCACAGAGCGCACAGAAAGCTCAGTGAAGTTGTTCGTAGGTCAGCAGATCTAAATGTCATCCGGGCAGCTGTGTTACTCTGTGTTGTATCTGCTGTTTTTCAACTGATCTTGATTAGTGATAACTTGGGTGCCTGCTGTGCAGTTAATGGTTCAGAAAGGATGTTTCAAGATCAGTTAACAAAGGCTTACAAAACACTGCATATTATTATACACTCTAAAAAATGCTGGGTTAAAAACAACCCAAGTTGGGTTGAAAATGGACAAACCCAGCAATTGGGTTGTTTTAAGCAAACTTTTAACCCAACTGCTGGGTTAAAACAACCCATTTACTGGGTTAAAACAACCCAATTGCTGGGTTTGTCCATTTTCAACCCAACTTGGGTTGTTTTTAACCCAGCGTTTTTTAGAGTGTAGTGTTTTGGACATGATTTCATGATACCATTATTTCATTAATACCATTACCATCCTTAATATAATATTTTTAAAATATTTCAACATTTATTTTATATACAGTATATTAGTTTAATGTTTTAAATGTTTAGTCATTAATCACATTTTTAATTAATTTAATTAAAATATTTCAACATTTATTTTATATACAGTATATTAGTTTAATGGTTTACATATTTAGTCATTAATCACATTTTTTATTTTTATTTTTTAACATTTAACGTTTATATTTTTTTAAAGTTATAATAATCCTTATAATATTTGTAAAATATTAAAACATTATATATATCTTATATCTTTTTTAAATATTTAATCACATTAATCACAGTTATTTTTTTAATATTTAAAGATTTATTTACATTAATATTATTTTTTAAATGATAAATCCTTATTATATTATTTGTAAAATATTTAAACATTTATTTTAGATATAATAGTTTAATGTTTTAAATATTTAATCATTAGTCACATTTTAGTTAATTTTTAACATTTAAAGATTTTTTAAAATGTATAATATTTTTAAATTATAATCCTTATTATATTTGTAAAATATTTAAACATTTATTTTATATAAGTTTAATGTTTTACATATTTAATCATTAATCACGTTTTTATTTTATTTTTAACATTTGAAGATTTTTTACATTTATAATATTAATTATATTAATATGTTTGCTTTTTATTTCTTACTGTTAAAATACATTTTATATATTTTTCTCTCAAATTTCCTCCCTAGCACCTCTTTGGACAACAGCCTGAAGTTTAAACACACACAGTTGTTTTAGTTTTACATAAAGACGTTCAAGTGTCAAATATCTTAAAAAAAAAAAAAAGCCTGAATATCTTTGCATGCGGGTCCCACAGTATTAGAAACCCTCTGCTATGCCAAGTGCCAGATGTTTTTGAGTTCTGCAGTTTCGGAGGCAGGGGGTTTTGACCTGCTCATCCTTTCTACTCAGCAGGGGCCTGAGGAGAGGCTCAAGGTACATAGAGATGGACTTCAGTAGCAGGAAAGAACAGAGCGCAGGGGGTGTTTCTTAGTGAAGTACGTAAATGAATGAATATTCTGGGCCTTTCAGCCTTTCCTGTCTTGCAGATGTGGCCTGAACAGTCCTCGCTCTGACTCAGCCAGACTTAGCTGTCTTCAAACCCTCTTCACAACCCCCAGCTGTGTGAATTGGACCGTGGGACTGTGTGGGTGAGCTGTGCATCCGTGAGACAAGACAAGCACCTCCTACGACCAGTTAAGATCTACTTTCCTGCTTTAAAAAGCCTAGTCCTCTTATTTCAATCCTAGTCTGTGCCCGTGGGCTGCAGACACACCCTTGGCTTATGCTGAAATCTGAGATGCCTTCCATTAAAAAGAGAGCAAAACCTCAGACTGACTGCAAGGAAGCTGTCAGTGCCCACATGGGTCATAGAGTGGGAAGTGGTCATGTTGCTATATAGATTACACTGTGCAAGGTGCCAATTCAAACAAAGCCCTGTGTATTATTGCTCTTCAGAGGAGTTTGGGGGAGAAGATTTATGTTGTATTGGGTGCCTATATATTCATTTTGTGTTGCTCTTTTACTTGAGTGTAAATTTTCATGGTGGGTTTGATATGAGTAAAGATGCCGCCTGACACACATGTGCTAGAGGACATTTAAAAAATATACACTCACCTAAAGGATTATTAGGAACACCTGTTCAATTTCTCATTAATGCAATTATCTAATCAACCAATCACATGGCATTTGCTTCAATGCATTTAGGGGTGTGGTCCTGGTCAAGACAATCTCCTGAACTCCAAACTGAATGTCAGAATGGGAAAGAAAGGTGATTTAAGCAATTTTGAGCGTGGCATGGTTGTTGATGCCAGACGGGCCGGTCTGAGTATTTCACAATCTGCTCAGTTACTGGGATTTTCACGCACAACCATTTCTAGAGTTTACAAAGAATGGTGTGAAAAGGGAAAAACATCCAGTATGCGGCAGTCCTGTGGGCGAAAATGCCTTGTTGATGCTAGAGGTCAGAGGAGAATGGGCCGACTGATTCAAGCTGATAGAAGAGCAACTTTGACTGAAATAACCACTCGTTACAACCGAGGTATGCAGCAAAGCATTTGTGAAGCCACAACACGCACAACCTTGAGGCGGATGGGCTACAACAGCAGAAGACCCCACCGGGTACCACTCATCTCCACTACAAATAGGAAAAAGAGGCTACAATTTGCACGAGCTCACCAAAATTGGACCGTTGAAGACTGGAAAAATGTTGCCTGGTCTGATGAGTCTCGATTTCTGTTGAGACATTCAGATGGTAGAGTCAGAATTTGGCGTAAACAGAATGAGAACATGGATCCATCATGCCTTGTTACCACTGTGCAGGCTGGTGGTGGTGGTGTAATGGTGTGGGGGATGTTTTCTTGGCACACTTTAGGCCCCTTAGTGCCAATTGGGCATCGTTTAAATGCCACGGCCTACCTGAGCATTGTTTCTGACCATGTCCATCCCTTTATGACCACCATGTACCCATCCTCTGATGGCTACTTCCAGCAGGATAATGCACCATGTCACAAAGCTCGAATCATTTCAAATTGGTTTCTTGAACATGACAATGAGTTCACTGTACTAAAATGGCCCCCACAGTCACCAGATCTCAACCCAATAGAGCATCTTTGGGATGTGGTGGAACGGGAGCTTCGTGCCCTGGATGTGCATCCCACAAATCTCCATCAACTGCAAGATGCTACCCTATCAATATGGGCCAACATTTCTAAAGAATGCTTTCAGCACCTTGTTGAATCAATGCCACGTAGAATTAAGGCAGTTCTGAAGGCGAAAGGGGGTCAAACACAGTATTAGTATGGTGTTCCTAATAATCCTTTAGGTGAGTGTATAATGTATTTGTGAGGATTTTTTTTTTCGATCTGGTATTTTGCTTGTTTTGATGTTCTCATGTGAAGTCTTTTCTCTTTGACGGGTTTTCAACAGGAAAATCTGGGGACTAGAGAGACAATATATTTTTGTGGGGGGAAAAAATTAAATATATGGTAAACAATAATACAATATTTATGAAGCTAAATATTTTCATTGTCCCTCCAACTTTTTTTGCATTAAATACTTTGAGATGGGAGGAAAAATTGTTAACACTGTAAAACATTATATGATCAATAAGTTATGACAACATATGTTTTTATATTAGCTTTAACTCAACAAAATAAGTTAAGCAATTTTAAACTTTTTTATGTTATACAAGATTCAACTCATTTTTTAAGTCAGTTTAATGTAATTAATCAAGTCCAAGTTGATTGTACTTAAAAATTGAAGGCAGCATGTTTTTTGTTTTTTGTTTTTTGCATTCCCTTAAAAAATGTTTTGCATTCCCAGAGAAACTTTGCATTCGCTCGAAAAAACTTCTCCATTCTTTGCAAGCGAACGCAAAAGTTTTGGGAGTGACACAAAGTTTCTCTTTTTTAAATATTGCTATTTAGGTTTTAAATTATTTTAATTTCAGTTTTAGTTCTTTCGTTCAAAACTTTTTCATTCTTTGCAAGTGAACGCAAAAGCATTGAAACATGTGAAACATCACCATGTCCCATTAGGGGCTCCGTAGTTATGTTTTTTTGTCATTTTATTATTATTATTATTATTTGCTATTTAGGTTTAATTAATTTTTATTTCAGTTTTAGTTTTTATTTATTTCCAGTTAATAATTTTAGTGCTTCCGCTTAAACTTATTTCAGTTTATTGCCAAGGCAACATTTCTAACTTTTGTTTCATAATAACTAATATTTATATTTTATTTTATTTCAGCTTTATTTTAATTAACATAAATGTTTTTAATAGTTTTAGTTAACGGTAATAACCCTGCATTCACAACCTGAATTGTAGAATTAAAGCAACCAAAGCACACTTGAATTTTCCTCTGAAACATTTTATGTAACAGTAAAAATTGTTTCTTAGTAAATTTAGTAAGAAATTTTTGAAATGAATCTAAGCCACCATGGTGTGACAGACTGGAAAAATAGGATAGTATTTCTCTTGTGGGGGATAAGTGGGGAAAAGAAGGAATCAGAGATTCATATCTTCACTCCCTACCCCAATGAGAGACCAGGTTTCAACTAATGCATTACTTTCTTTTGTAAACATTTTATGAACCGTATTGCAGTCATGATTAAGTGTTTAGGTGGAATCATAAAATATCACTTTTGGATCCTGAATTGAGCTTCCACAGTGTTTGCAAAGACTCTGTGAACATTATCCAGTGGGGGTGAATTACAGCATGGGCTTCTTTTCTTGATTTACATGTGAGCAGGATGTTAGCCACACTCCCACTGATCTCTCGGCGTGGGCACGGCTGACCAGAGCATCAAATGGGATGTGTGTACGTGAGAACAGAGAGAAGATGAGTCTCGGGGGTCGCCGGAGACCCCTGGGGGAGCGGGGATGGATCTGCCACTCTGGCTGTGAGGTCCCACAATGGACAAGACGGTGGGAGAAAACATTTGTGAGTGTTTAGCAGAGAGCATTTGCATGGAATCTGGGCTCTCTTCCAGAAGCTGTTTTCCATACACACTGTAAGAACAGACCTGTGAGGAATTCTCCATCATGGACCGCTTACACACAAAACTCACTCTTATTCTGTGTGAATTTCTCTTGATGATTAGAGATTAAAGGAATATTCTGGGTTCAGGTTAACCCTTACCAAAAATAAAAGTTTGTTTTATTAAGTATATACAGTGGGGAGAACAAGTATTTGATACACTGCCGATTTTGCAGGTTTGCCCACTTACAAAGCATGTAGAAGTCTGTAATTTTTATCATAGGTACACTTCAACTGTGAGAGACGGAATCTAAAACAAAAATCCAGAAAATCACATTGTATGATTTTTAAGTAATTAATTTGCATTTTATTGCATGACATAAGTATTTGATACATCAGAAAAGCAGAACTTAATATTTGGTACAGAAACCTTTGTTTGCAATTACAGAGATCATACGTTTCCTGTAGTTCTTGACCAGGTTTGCACACACTGCAGCAGGGATTTTGGCCCACTCCTCCATACAGACCTTCTCCAGATCCTTCAGGTTTCGGGGCTGTCGCTGGGCAATACGGACTTTCAGCTCCCTCCAAAGATTTTCTATTGGGCTCAGGTCTGGAGACTGGCTAGGCCACTCCAGGACCTTGCGATGCTTCTTACGGAGCCACTCCTTAGTTGCCCTGGCTGTGTGTTTCAAGTCGTTGTCATGCTGGAAGACCCAGCCACGACCCATCTTCAATGCTCTTACTGAGGGAAGGAGGTTGTTGGCCAAGATCTCGCGATACATGGCCCCATTCATCCTCCCCTCAATACGGTGCAGTCGTCCTGTCCCCTTTGCAGAAAAGCATCCCCAAAGAATGATGTTTCCACCTCCATGCTTCACGGTTGGGATGGTGTTCTTGGGGTTGTACTCATCCTTCTTCTTCCTCCAAACACGGCGAGTGGAGTTTAGACCAAAAAGCTCTATTTTTGTCTCATCAGACCACATGACCTTCTCCCATTCCTCCTCTGGATCATCCAGATGGTCATTGGCAAACTTCAGACGGGCCTGGACATGCACTGGCTTGAGCAGGGGGACCTTGCGTGCGCTGCAGGATTTTAATCCATGACGGCGTAGTGTGTTACTAATGGTTTTCTTTGAGACTGTGGTCCCAGCTCTCTTCAGGTCATTGACCAGGTCCTGCCGTGTAGTTCTGGGCTGATCCCTCACCTTCCTCATGATCATTGATGCCCCACGAGGTGAGATCTTGCATGGTGCCCCAGACCGAGGGAGATTGACCGTCATCTTGAACTTCTTCCATTTTCTAATAATTGCGCCAACAGTTGTTGCCTTCTCACCAAGCTGCTTGCCTATTGTCCTGTAGCCCATCCCAGCCTTGTGCAGGTCTACAATTTTATCCCTGATGTCCTTACACAGCTCTCTGGTCTTGGCCATTGTGGAGAGGTTGGAGTCTGTTTGATTGAGTGTGTGGACAGGTGTCTTTTATACAGGTAACGAGTTCAAACAGGTGCAGTTAATACAGGTAATGAGTGGAGAACAGGAGGGCTTCTTAAAGAAAAACTAACAGGTCTGTGAGAGCCGAAATTCTTACTGGTTGGTAGGTGATCGAATACTTATGTCATGCAATAAAATGCAAATTAATTATTTAAAAATCATGCAATGTGATTTTCTGAATTTTTATTTTAGATTCCGTCACTCACAGTTGAAGAGTACCTATGATAAAAATTATAGACCTCTACATGCTTTGTAAGTAGGAAAACCTGCAAAATCGGCAGTGTATCAAATACTTGTTCTCCCCACTGTAGTTAGGGTTAGGGTTCGGTATTAAGTTAGGGTTAAGTATATTTTTAAGTATATTTTATGTAGTAAGTATATTAATATCAATGTACTAGAAGTATAATGGTAAGTTAATACTAATTGGGACTAAATTGACCCACTTTTTAGTGTATAAAAGTATACTTTTAAGTCTATTTAAGTGTAACAGTAGTAAACTTTGAGTACACAACTAATTTAAGTCTAAGTTTTGTGTTTGAACTTATAGGTATACTGATAGTTTACTAGTCAAATACTTGTGAATTTAGAATTTTCTTTAAAAAAGCAAAAATCTGGATTACAATGTAAGTGAACATTAAACAATTTCAATAGTGTGGCCATAAGATATAAACAATTTGCTTGTTAACTTGATTTAAGTGTGGAAAAAAACACGTACTATACTTTTACGTGTAAAGTTACATCCAATTTTACAATTTAATTAATCTTTACACCTTAAATAATACATACGTTTTAATGGATGAATCAATGTAAGTTGCGTTTATAAAATTATAAGATTCACATTTCACTTGTAGCACATTTTTATTTTATAAAAGTACATTTTAAAGTATACTCTCAGTAAACTACTAGTATATTAATTTTATACTGCAAGTATACTTGTAAGTTTTCTTTAAGTTAACATCGTACTCATAGTTTACTTATATATTATTTTTGCACTTTAAGTATACTACTATTTAGGTATTATTTTTTATACTTGAAATATACCTTTAACTGTAAAATGAGTAAACACAACTACAAGCCAAGTATACTAGAATACTTAATTATACTTTTAAATATATCTCAATCAAAAGATTGAGTACAAATATAGGCCAACTTCTTTTTGCCAGTATAAGACATGTATACGCCTACTTAAGTGCAATTTTAAGTATATTGCTGAGAAGTAGAATGAAAGTATACTTATTTTTAGTTTAAAAGAAGTATACTACTGTAATAACACTCTTGAATAAACTTCTTTTTCATAAAGGAAGCCCAGTCGACAGCATTTGTTTAGCACAACAATTTAGACTTTTATTTAAAAAAAGCACAAATCTGGATTACAATGTAAGTGAACATTAAACGATTTCAATAGTGTAGCCACAAGATATAAACAATTTCCGTTAACTTGATTTAAGTGTGGAAAAAATCACTTACTAAACTTTTCCGTGTAAAGTTATATCCACTTTCTTTACAGAACACCTTTACAGCTTAAATACATACATTTTAATGAACAAATTAATGTAAGTTGCGTTTATAAAATTATAAGATTCACCGTTCAGCTTTTAAATCCTCTGAAAATTGGCCCCAATTTATTTCCAATGCAAGTACCTCATTGTAACATGGATTTTTTTCTTTAAAAAGCAAAAGAAAAGAAAGAAAGCAAGAAAGAAAGAAAGAAAAGAAAAAGATGCACAAGGAAAATTATTCTGTTTGGCAATTAACAATATACCCGTTGAATGAGCTTAACTTTGAACCAATGCAGTAAGTCATGACAGGTTTGATGTATTTACTAGATGGTTATACGCTCTTAAAAATAAAGGTTCAAAATGGGTTTATTTGCATTGATGCCATAGAAGAACCATTTTTTGGTTCCCCAAATAACCGTTCAATGAACAGTAGTTAAAATAACCATTTTTTTTCTTAGTGTAAAAAACACATTTGAATAATTAGAAGAAGAATTTTTAAAGAATTATTACTTTTGTGGATCGGAAAGGTTCAATGGATGTTAAAGGTTTTTCATGGAACCATAGATACCAATAAAGAACCTTTACTTTTAGGAGTGTATGTTTAAAATGACATGCTGTAACACAGTCCATGGTAGTAGATTAAAAATAGCCAACCGTACAACAGAAAAAAAAATTCTGGCATTCATTGAAACACTTAAAAAAAACTTTCCATGATGTTAAAGCTCTGAAATCAGATATAATGGAGTAAAAAAAAAAAACATGGGCAATATTTGGTCCAACATCTATTATTTTGAACGCACCACTTGCTGAAAGCCAAGAATAAGGTCTGGAAGCAACAGACTGTTTGCACTTATCCCCCCATCTGCAGATCGCTCATTTAATGCTGGCACTGGGAGATGTTCTCAAGTGATAAGAATAGTCTATTTGTTACACAGCACGAACGCAGAACAACCACATGACAACATACATTTAAATGAAAAGATGCAGTTGAGACAGCTGGGAGGAGCTGAACCCCCTCTGCCATGAAGTCTTGAGCACCATAAAGCAGTTATATAGCCTACTTGATGAACCACTGCATGTCTGGACTCAAAAATTTCTTCAATATTTACTACAGTCTCCAAAGGAAAGAATGCAATAAGTGGAATAGCTTAACTTTCTGGACATTACACTCTTAAAAAGGAGTTTTTTACAGCAAGATCCATTTTGGATTCCCCATAGAACCTTTCAAAAAACAGTTCTTAAAAACTGCTTTCTTAATAATCCAAAGAACCCCTTTTTACTATAAAGAACCTTTTGTGAAATGGAACGGTTCCATGGATGTTAAAGGTTCTGGATGCCAATAAAGAACCTTTATTTTTAACAATGTATATATTGCCATGATTTGATTATTTTGAGTCTCAATGGTGCCCTTTAGAGGAGCATCTGTTGTAATCTGACTCTTGATGCATTCACATGTTTTACAGGTAAAGGTGGTTCAAATGGATACGTTTTGAGTATTTAGAGTTTATGGTTTTTTTTCTTTAAACCCACCCACAGTGCAGAGTTTGTGGAGAGGTATAGGAAAAAAGGCATTTGGGAGAGAGTCCAAAGTTTGGGGTACCTGCAAAATCTCTGGTTCCCATCGTTCCCCTTCCTGGAAGCACATGCAGGAAATGAGCTCACTAAGAAAAACGCTCTGTAACTACACCACAGGGAGAAATGATTGACAGTTAGCTGTATTAACCACACTGCTACACAACATCCACGTGTGTTAGTTAAACTTGCAGAAATAATGATTCCCTAACAGTGCAGTTAGAGAGTGGCCAAGATTTGAGATCAAAAGTGTGGAATGAGAAATAGCTGAATGTTTTTAGATAGTTCTCAGAACTGTACACTGTTTGTTTATGGACAGATTATGGAGCCAGTCACCGCATATTTTGGCTACGAGAGAACACAGGGCGGGGTCTGAAGTTAGAAGTTCCCCCGCTGAACATGATACAAGCTCCGGCACAAGATCCAGCGGCATTACGGTGGAAACGGGACAACTGGTCGATTACACTTGAATTACTTCTAAATGTTTAATTTTTACTTCTAATATTTGTTAAACGAGCTTAAATGTTGGCAATATGTATTAAAAACTATATAAAATATGTACTGTAAATTATACTGTAAAATATGTTTGAAAATAAAGGAATTATCATGCAAGTGGTTGTGTCGAGTATTTTAAAAAAGTTTAGAGGATTTAAGTTAATCCGTAGACATTAATTCATGTATGAAGTAAAAAAAAAAAAGAGCTAGTATTATAGTAAAAATTAATCAACTATGCTGGGTTAAATAAACAACCAAATTTGCTGGGTAAAATTATCCCAACATGTGTTTTGTCCTATATTTACCCAGCCCTTAGAGTTTTTTAGAGTGTAGATGGATGGATGGATGGATGGATGATGGATGGTATTAGATGGATGGATGGATGGATGATAGATGGATGGATGATGGATGGATGGATGGATGATGGATGGATGGATGGATGGATGGGTGATGGATAGGTGATGGATGGATGATGGATGGATGGATGGATGGGTGGATGGATGATGGATGGATGGATGGATGGATGGATGATGGATGATGGATGATGGATGATGGATGGATGGATGGATGGGTGATGGATAGGTGATGGATGGATGATGGATGGATGGATGGATGGATGGATGGATGGGTGATGGATGGATGGATGGATGGGTGATGGATAGGTGATGGATGGATGGATGGATGGATGGATGGGTGGATGGATGATGGATGGATGGGTGATGGATGGATGGATGGATGATGGATGATGGATGGATGGATGGATGGGTGATGGATGGATGATGGATGGATGATGGATGATAGATGGATGGATGATAGATGGATGGATGGATGGATGGATAGATAGATCTGTTTTACTCTTATAAGGATTAAAAATGCACTTGTTTACAATGACTAATAGGTTCTCATGTATTTCAGGAATGGCTAAAAGCTTAGTCCCGAGTCAGCTTTCTTCTTGTCCCCACAGGAGAAGTAAAGGACCTCTGTCCTTGACCTATACAGTGTTCAGGTTCATGTTCTTTTTCCTTTGTAAATCAGTCATGGATTACGGTCAGAATGGCTATCCTGAGAAGCCTAAGAAAACAGAGGCTGGGTTTCTCTGGGACTGACTTGTAAGTGACCTCCACCTCACACTCCCAGAGTAAAGCAGCTCCAGTTAGTCTAAATTAGGTCGAGTGTGTGTCCACTGACGATGTCTTCATTTTTTCCAAAACCTTTTGCTCATAGTAGGAAGTTTCTAATAGGTGTGGACTTGGAGAGCAGTGAATTTTGGAAAATGAACAGGAAAGGGGGAAGGGGAGAATGAATCTGGGCATAAACTGGGCTTAGTCAATTCATCTCCTTCACATATCTCAGTTCATCTCTTGAGTTCTTCCTTTTGAACTGGATGGTCATTGATAACAGCCTGTATCTGTTCACTGCTGCCTCTGTCTCATGGTTGCTGTGCTGGGGGCTTCAAGGCAATTATAGTCACTGAAAGACGCCTTATCTTCCAGAAAATTCCCAATCCTGTTTAATGATTACATCATCTGATTTGACTCATCCATATGACCACAGGGCATTCAAACGTCTTTGAATAAGACAATGATGCAAGTGTGGACATATTTTTCATAGAGACCAGTGTGAGTGAAGCCACTTTGAAACGTTTCAAGCCACGAGCTAATCCTAATTTTAGCAACAGTCAAGCTACTCTTTACTAAATGTATCAAAAAACAAAATGTATCAAACTACATAGAAGCTATTTTATGACAATAATTTTTTTTAACTCTTTCCCCGCCATTGACGGGCTTTCGTGTTTTCGCTGTTCTATGCTAGGGGGCGCTATTACGCATCTTCTGAAAGAATACTGAACCTCCTGATCAAAACACAGGTGAAGAAGCAGAAACAAGTCATATCAAACAGATGCATATGTAAAATAATGCATCATCAACATTAAACAGCATATAAGTCAAAACTGCCTAATGTTACTGAATGAAATGTCGACCCAGAACGAGCTATAGGACTGTGAAGCTTTGGGGGTGTTGATGGACTCCATCTAATCCATCTGTGTTTTGATCGTTCTGAATCCGATCTAGACTCAGTCTTTGCTCAAAATGTTGATAAAAAAAATGCATGGAGCTAGAATAAAATTTAGGATGAACCGATTTGTTAAAATGAATCAGACTTTCAAGCATACAGCATATGACAGTGAGTTATCCGAGAGTGTTTGATTACCTCAGCTTACTCACCATTCATGTTATATATAAAGTATGTAAATAACATTGTTGCATTTGGTTGCTGTACTGCTAATTGTTGGAAAAAGCATCTAATGTCACCAGTAATGTAATACTGTTTTGAAAGAATTTTAACAACTGAAAAATTTAGTTTAGTTAGTTTGTCCCCAACATTTCCAAATGAAATAAAAAGTAGTACCCTTATGAAAAAGAAGTTTATTCAAGTGTGCTATTATACTTCTTTTAAACTAAGAATAAGAAAGTATGCTTTCAGTCTACTTCTCAGAAATATACTTAAAATTGCGCTTAAGTTTACTTGACTTATACTGACAGAAAAGTCTAAGGATTTGGTCTATTCTTGTACTCAATCTTTTGATCAGGATATACTTAAAAGTATAATTAAGTATTCCAAGTATACTTGGTTTATAGTTGAGTTTACTCTTTTGATTTAGTATAGCCTACTAAATACTTTTTTCACAAAGTTTTACATACTGTCTTACACTCAAAAAAAAAAAAAAAAGAAAAAAAAAATGGTGCTATATAGCACTAAAAGTGGCTCTTGGCTTGTAATCATAGGGGAACCACTTTTGGGAACCACATATCTTTAAATATCTTTAAAGGTGCTCTACAGCAGTGGTTCTCAAACCTGTCCTGGGAACCCCCCACCGCTTCACCTTTTGTATGTCTCCCTCATCAGAAACACCCAATTCAAGTCTTGCAGTCTGTACTAATGAGCTGATAAGTTGAATCAGGTGTGTTAGGTGAGGGAGACATGTAAAATGTGCAGTGGTGAGGGGTCCCCAGGACAGGTTTGAGAACCACTGCTCTACAGCACCTTTGTCAAATGGTGCTATTTAGAACCCATAAGAGGTGCCGTATCGCATTTTATTTCTTCAACAAAAATGGTGCTAAACAGCACCAACAGTGGTTCTTTGGCTCGTAAAGAACCTTTAAAGGGGCTTAACAGGTTCTTTGTACGGCAGTGGTGCTATATAGCACCTTAACCACCACAAAGAACCACTGAAGAACCGCTGAAGAACTATACAGGAGCTTAACAGGTTCTGTATACGGTAGCGGCTGAAGAATCGCTGAAGAACCACTGAAGCACCAAGATTTGATGCTATACAGCACTTAAAGTGGTTTCCCTATGATTACGAGCCAAAGAACCACTTTTAGTATAGCTACTATATAGCACCATTTTTTTTTAGAGTGTATAAACTTGCATTGTTTGAAAATATTGATTTATAAAGAAAACAGATATGTTTGGAAGTTGGAATGGGACCAGTTATCTGCGCAATATGACTGGAGCCCGGTTTATAATTGTGCGTGAGTGACGCGCGAATCACCGCATACTCTGCGTGCGTTCACCAGCGCGCTCCAAAAGTGTGATAATGTTTGCGCGAGCAGTTCCTTCCTATCGCGAAGCTGTTGATAAAATGCGAATTCTACTGAGAATTTATCGCTTTAAACCGCTATAGAGAAAGTCGAACGTGACCTACAACAGCCACATGAACTAAAAAGACTGAAGAAAAGAGAAAACATTCCGCACCAACTAAACTAGAAAGCTTTTTAAACTACTCATGACCACCTTTACTAGAATTCATCACGTTCTGTTGTATTTATTGTGGTAAATTTTGACTAAAACTTGACTAAATTTATAAAAGATCATCTGTTAAGGGAATAGATTTTTCACTAAAGATTTATATTACAACTGTGGCATGTTGTAGCTATAGTTTCTAAACGTGTATGTTGCTATTTTTCATTACAAATGCTATAGATATATATATATATAAAAAAAGCAAAAGATCAAAATTGGCCTTAGCATGGTAATGAGGAGTCACCAATGGTCTTACCTCCTTATTGTAACAAATACTATAGTTAAAAAATTACAAGAACTTCATTACTTTTTCATAAGGCCAAGTACACGTTAGAATCAAGAGGACCTTCTTGAATTAAAAAATGTAAAATGTGATAATGACATTTTAGGTAAACCTGGCTTTCAGATTGTCCAAAAGATGACAGAACATTAACATTTTCAATATAAGAAAATTTTAAGTACAGTTAGTTTGACCTATCACAGCACTTTAATTTAGAAAATTCTGTCAAACTGGTAAGTTTTTAGGTGCTTAAATAAAATACAAATACATCATATCCTATGTAAACAAGTAGCCTACTTGTTAACTAGGCTATTACTTTTTTGCAGTTATGTTATCAACGCATGTGTGGATGATACCACAAAAGACCATTTTGCAAAATTAAACAAACAAACAAACAAACAAATAAATAAATAAATCTCATTAGGGAGCATGCCCCAGGACCCCGCTTAACGGTTCACACTTCACCCCCCCCCCCAATGTTCAAGCCAAAACTACGGCCTTGGTTCACTAGTTGTAGTTGCTGTACAAATGAAAACTTAGTGGTAAACTAGTTGTGTACTTGAAGTTTGCCACTTTTACACTTAATGTATACTTAAAACTTTTATACATTAAAAAAAGTGGGCCAATTTAGTCCCAAGTAGTACTTACAAGTATACTTTTAGTACATTGATATTAGTACTTACTATATAAAGTAGGCTTAAAATATACTTGAACTTTACTTAAGTAATTAATAAAATGAACTTGAAGTATACTTATTTTTTGTAAGAGTAAAAAAGTTTCAGTTTATAGAAAAATCACATCATTCTTTTTGTGAAAAATAATAAAAATGCAGTGATCGTTGATAGAAAAGGGTTTGTCCTTTCCTTCAAAGTTCTTTAAATTTAGGTTCCAAGAACAAAATACAGACTGTCAGACATTGTGCTACACTCTTTTAGCATAAGTCAGGTTATATTCATAACCTCCCTTGACACAGTGAACACGCTCCCTGACACACTCACAAACACGCCCTCACGAGCCTTTACATGTTATGCAGGGTGTGATGTACTGAGACATATGCACAAATAAACCCTTTGTTAACACAGTGTTTTAGAAACAGGCTCCAGTGCAGACGCCGCTTGTGTGTGATCAATATGTTTATTCACAAAGCATCAAAGACTTGCACAGCCACATGAAATAAGTCTTCCTCTTTGGCTGTAGCATATGATGAATGAACAGTGTCAGATCCAACAACTCACAAAAATATTGCTGGCTTGCTTTTATGTCTGAAAATAACTTGATAATGTCATCTTGTTTATCAATACAACCCACTGCCTTAGACATTACTCAAGCTTTTATTGCCTCTTGCAAAATCCAGTGTTCACAAAGTACATTTTATAGTTAATCTAAGCTGTTTATGCTAACAGCAGTTTTGAATCAGTTTCAGTTTTCATTATAAGTGCCCTTTTTGTCACTTTTCTAATTTCTGCTTGTGATTTACACATCGCCGTCCTAAGGAAGACAGCATTTTCCCAGGATTTAGTATCCATATCCCAAATCACTACAGCCAACAGCCTCAATCCCACAAACCCACGCACACTTGACCTTGTTCATATGGGCTGGCAGCTACACCTGGATCCAATTAAATGTCTCTCACATTCCTCTTGTTATTCCTAACCAAGGCCAGAACTTCATACTATTGTGTTTTGCTCGCTTTATTAGGCCAACGCAGTTCATGAGCCTTGATTGACTTAAATTAATCCAGACTAATTCCGCAGTTTACTACAGTTTACAAACTCTAATCTGCATATTTAAATTTATAAGAGACAATAAGAGAGCAGAACGTAATATTCTCCATTTTAATGACTGACTAATTGTTCTAAATAGGCGTCACACTTATAGCCTAAAACGTCTGTCTTGAGCCTCTTGGGTCTGTCTTTTGTGCTTGGCGGTGTATTTCTCTCAATCACTCCAGTATTAAACACTTGTTAGGGATTCCCAAGGCAGTCTGAATGCCGTTGGCCCATTGTGTTTTTTGCATGAGAATACACTAGTGTGTGTCTCCCATTATTCTTGCCTGAACGTGAAACCCTCTCCCCCATCTGTCGACCCCCTCAGCGGGCCACCATGCAGCCGGAGGACAAAAGGCTGCAGGAAACATTGAGAAGACATGACAATGGCCCTCAATCAAGGTCAAGCAAAAGTTCCAGGGTTCAAGCATAATGAATATTACCAGTCATTAGGCTAGTTAACTTGGTCCGATAGCCTACAAGTCATTCTTATGCCTGTCCAAAGTGCTTGTGTAAAAACGGTCTGTTTACATGCTAAAATGGGAAGAATGGTTTTAAGTGCAATGTTCCAAAAATATATGTTAACCTAATCATTAGTGTATGAGTCAAATGTCTGTGTAAAGCTCTAGTGCTCCATCTAGCGACATCTTCCTATAAGGCCACAAGGTTCGCAAGCAGTCCTAACCAGTCCTAACTGGTTTCAACCGTGTCCTTTCACCGTCTGCCATCTAGTGGGATTTTATGGCATTGTTGTTCAGCATTTACTAGTAAAGTTGTGTCCAAAATAATGTAAAGGATCAAGATACACATTACACATAAACTAAAATGTACTTTCAATCAACAAGTATGATTTGTGTCATTCTGAGCAGACTTTTGACCCCTCTTCTGTTTCCTGCCTGTTGTCTTGAAATGTGTCCCAACATCTAAATACTGGGCTTTACCATGAGTTATATATATGTTTGCAAATGAAAAAACAACAACAACAACAACAGGATATTTTATTAACAGATATTATAGCATGGATGTAATCCCAGGGATTTGGTGGTGAGGGTCAGGAAATTGTTGAATCGGATTTGTATTGAAAAGCAAATAGGCCTATAAAAAACTTTGAGAGGTAAGATATTATATATACATCTTATCTATTAACCTGATACATTAGGGTTTACCATCAGCTGTGTACAAAAAAAGTATTAAGGGGGGGAAAAAAGAAAAAATCCTGCAACAATAATAAAAATGCCCAAGTTATTAAAAAACATAAGGGCAAAAAATAATATTTTATATGTTATCAACATGCAGTGTTTATATAGTTTAAAAAATACGTCCTCATATAGGTAAAGAGTGCCCCTTAAAATGTAATTATTATCTTATAAAATGAATTAATAAAAATATAAAAAGCTAATTCCTCATACTGTTTGAGATATGCATTTATCTCTTGTGACAGACGAACAAACAGATAGGTAGTCTGTCCTAATGACTGTTTTATACAAAAGATTATTCACTTCTCTGGCAGCCTAGATAAATCAGCTTAGGAGATCAGTTGTGGTGTCCATTCCACTTCAGGGTCAGTGTGCCATGTAGCCCTAGTGGTCACCTTGGGATATTGCACTAATGCACATTTATTTTACATCAGGGCTTATTTCCGTCTAATAGGTGGGAACAATTGTTTTTAAGCTATTTTAAATAAAGATATTTTTGAAGAAAATCTAGAGATTTTTTTAAAATTAATTTATAACAACCTAACACTACTCTACGACCAAATGGGCCTTCGTGAGTTCTGTGGTGAGGCGATCAGCAGCACATTACATGGGACAGATGGCGTGGCGTGCGTGTGTGCAGCCTTCAAGCCACCATGACTGTCTGGGTTTATGGTCAGCCATTTTGTGGAATTATTGTATGGAAGACACTCAAAGTATTATGAGTTCATTTGTGCTAGAAGTGAAAAACACGTATTATTTGTATGTGAGGAAAAACTATTACTTTGTTCTTTCTCTAATTTGTTAGTGTTCACTTTATGCTCTTTAAAATACACAATTTTAACCTGGTCTCCAAATTGATTTCGAATTACTGGAGTATTAAAGGACACGGACATCGCTTCCAGGCGCCAATGAGAACAAAGAATGGGCGGATTAACAGTTTGAAAGCTTCATACTGACGTTTTGACCGTCCCGTCTAAAATTTACTGCGCGCGTATTTCCAACCAATCGCGTCAGTCTACAAAGACCGATTATGTTGATAAGCGTGATCCGTTTGAGTGACAGGCTGATCCACCACTCACGGGTTTGAAAATAACAACGAACCAATCAGGGTGCAGTGAAGGCGGGATCTCAGAAAGGGGGTTGGGTGCGAGGTATCATGGAGGATCAGTTAGAGAACGGCAGCCATTGAAGATAGCCGAGCCGTTGGTCCGCGCTCCGGAGTTTCTGACAATTTTTTTTCTTTAACCGGTCTAAACCAGTGCAGAAATCACCAACAAAATGGAGATGAAGAAGAGGATCAGTTTAGAGCTGAGGAACAGAACTCCAGCGGAGGTGAGCGCTTTAATTATTTATTTTTCCACGGAACCGAGAAATGATGTTAGTTCGCAACCTGTCCATCCTGCACTTACGGAATAGTCAGTAGACTCCGCTGAATGGCAGCACGGCTGTAAGACCACATGGGCGCTTACAAGGATGCGATTTAAATTTTTAGGCATGGCTGAACGCCTCACAGAATGCATATTTAGACCTATACAATATGATTTCAAAAAAGTAGTCAATATAATCGTTATTTGAGCGCGTAAAACTCATGTGAACTCGTTACATGGTCTCCTTCGCCATTGCATTAGACTTGTCGATGTGGGCGTCCCATCTAGTACCTCAAAATAATACGCTTTATTTTTTAAGACCTTTTTTTTATTTAATGGTTCAGATGTTTATTACTCAACAAGTGACGTCCAATTCGGTTACGACGTTATTATAGTCCTCGATACGCCAATGTTTTCGCTTCCAGCGGGAAACAGTAGTAATAAAAACAAAACGTCAGTGTTGTTATAGGAATTCATAGCCCAACCGGCCATTTATGCAAAATACCGAGCAAAACATCACGCGAATTCATTCTGGCTTATCTGCTCACATAAAAAAGTTTATTGTAGGCAAGCTTCACGGATGCCTACCTCACTATGGCTTCTCTAAGCTAGTAAAACAAGCAGTTTCGTTTTCCAAAGGCGGACATCTTACGCTCCAACTCTTCGACATTAGACATTCAGGGGCACTTTGCCTTCGGTCTTCCTCCTAAGACTCTCAAAGCCATTATGCTCAGAGTTTGAGAGCTCAAGCACATATCGAGCGAATGTCAGGTCAAACTGCATAATTAGGCGTTCATGGCTTCTGCAGCGCCTCGGTGTGTGTGTGGCGAGGATGGTGTGTGTGAAATGCTGCTCGAGTCTCCGTGTTGACGGGCGGGGAGTGGAAGTCATTTTGTTGCATCAATAGTTGAGACGGTGTTTTTGCGGCTTTGACTCCGTTTTTATTCATCGGAGTTGAGCGATTTATGATTCACAACACCTACGTGTTGTTTAGAATGGAATAATTGGCGTGTAGAGCCAGAAATAGTCGCTCGACCGTTACGAACAGTTTAAAAAAAAAAAAAAAAAACAAGTTGCCATTTTCTTCGATGGTTACGTTAATGGCGTGTTTATGTAACCTCGGGTAACGTTATTTATTACCGAAGTCAAACCATATGTATTCGGCTTTATGAAGCCGTTTTGGATATCCGTCACCGTTTTATTAATTGAAGGAATGTGGCAGATGGTGAAGGGGCGAGCCCCCCTTCCTCCCCTCCGATTTTAGTAGATTATTGTAGTAGGAGGATCTGAACCGAAGTAGAGGAGCTTCTTTTAAATGAGGGATCTGATGGATGGGATCTTTTACACGAGCTTGAGTTAATGCTTTGACGTGTATATATATGATACGTGGCTTTTAACTCGGGTGTATCTTGCGTCACCAGCAAAATATTAATATTAAAATATTAAAGAGCGTTCTGAAAATCTTTGTGAGACGCTGGAAGTAAATTCAGCCCAAATCCTGAGTGATGAAGGGGGGTAAACATTATCAAGGTTGCATTACGCACACATTACGTACTGAAAAATGTATCTTTCCATAAAGGACAACAAGTTATTGAATATTTAAATATTGTGGCTGCAGTGCGCGCGTGCGTACACGTTTCACTGTTGTTATAAGACGTTCCCCAAAAGACGTTCCCCAGAAAAGCCCATAAACACATTTTTATTTGTTTTAAATATATATATATATATATTTTTTTTTAAAGTTTCAAAACTTATTTATTTGTTGTCTCTATGGTTTACTTTTTTGGGTTTGTGGTGTTTCACTCTTGGTTAGGCATATAAACATAGATCCGTGCTTAAGATGATGTATATCAAAATACTTTAGTCATGAAATTAAATTAATTTTTAATTCGCCAAAAAGTGTAAAAACAGTGGCGCTATTGGGGTATTGTTTGTTTTCCAACACTGGCTCAACAAATGGCGTGCATTTGGGGGCGGGACTCTGTTTGTTCGGCCAATAGCAACGGGGAAGTGTTTAAAAACCTGTTAGAAAACACTCATTGTTTTTACAGTTCCATTTGGTGACAGTGGCACAGTAAACTACATACTTCACCTTTAGTCTTAATATTTAAGACTAATATTTATCTTAATATTTAGAGAGTTAAACAAACATATTCGATGTTCGTAAGCGTTAGTTGTAGAGCTGCACAATTCTGGATAAATTTGTTTCAAATAGAGATCACGATTCTAAACAGACAATTAAACAAAATAACGTAATTTACTAGAGGTTCTGACAAAATGTTAATTGCTGCTGTTAAAATTAATTAATTTGAATGAATTATTTTTAATTTTTTAATCGGTTTGAACGATTCAATGACTCACTCGGTACATTACTGGATGAATAAGCATTTTTGAACGAATCTCGACTGAATGATTCGATGAAAATAAATTTTCAACCGTCACTTGCCGCCACCTAGTGGTGTAACAGTGTAATCGTTTAAGCGCCACGTTATAAACTTTTATCCCAGTATTTCTGTGATAATTTGAATTATTGTAAGACAGAAATAATGATACTGTGTGGTTGAAAAGACTATTTGTGAAACTGTTTCCTACCTATACATGTTCGCAGCGTGAACACGGATTTAAATGTTCCGGTGTGATTTTGTCAAAGGTTTAATAGACGCAGTCAAATCGTTGTCATTTAGGAATGAGATCACATGGGTGTTTGAATCGAGATTACGATCTTTTAACGATTAATCGTGCAGCTCTAATTAGTTGTAATATTAGTAGTTATTGAATGTTGCATTGTGGTAATTCGTGCAATAGAATGAAATAAACTATGTCTTTGCTCACCAACGGCCTATTCATGTTGATCTGTCCTGCAGGTAGCAGAGCTGGTGGTGGATAACTGCCGCTCGAGTGATGGTGAGATTGAAGGCCTGACAGATGAGTTTAAGGAGCTGGAGTTCCTCAGCATGGTCAACGTGGGTCTCACCTCCCTGGCCAAACTACCTTCACTGCCAAAACTGAGGAAGGTCAGTCAAGAGATCATTAATTTCAGAAAACACCAGGCAAAGTTCTCTTAAGACGATCTGTTGTGTTTCAAGTTCTAACCATGCAGAAAACTGATACCGTAACACAGTTTACATATTAATGTAGACACGTTGTATTATTAAAGTGCAAAAAATGGATGGCGAATGCCTAATGCTAACTTTAGTAGTGTGATGTGGCAAAATGTTCATGTTAAACATATTGCATGATTACAATAGTAAATCGGTCTTATAAGCACATAATTGGGTCTATACTTGTGTAATTGCACTGTAACAAACAGCAGCTTCTTAGTACATTGTGCTTTTTGTTAATTTGTTATGTTTATTTCTTTCCAGTTAAGTTAATTTTCAGGGCAATTCTTTTTTACAGTTGGAGCTGAGTGATAATAATATCTCGGGTGCACTGGAGACGCTTGCAGAGAAATGCGCCAACCTGACTTACTTAAACTTGAGTGGCAACAAGATCAAAGAACTCAGCACACTGGAGGCCCTGGTAAAAACACTGATGCATTTACACCATATTTCACAATAAACATTATATGAATATATTTTGAAAATGATATCATCAGCCCTTCAGTTAAAGGTGTACTGTGTAAATTGTAGCGGCATCTAGTAGTGAGGTTGTGAATTGCAACCGCTCACCCCTCCCTTTCGAAGAACATAGAGAAGCTACAGTGGCCGACACAGGAGAAAGATGTCATCTGAGACAGCAGAGAGTAGCTAGCGCTCTGTAGAGCAGTTTGTCTGTTTAGGGCTACTGTAGAAACATGGTGCCGCAAAATGGCGACTTCACTGTAAGGGAACCCGCGGTGTATACAGATAGAAATGCCTCATTATAAGGTAATAAAAACATAACGGTTCATTATGTAAGGTCTTTATACACCACTGAAAACATAGTTATGTATATTATATTGCATTTCTGGCAATAGATCCTCCTAAATATTACACACTGAACCTTTAACGTACAGTCAAATGGTCGTTATTGTCGTTTTATACGTAAATTAATGCCCATTCAGCCTTGTTTGATGTATGACATGCTCTTCAACCCTCAGCAAAACCTAAAGAACCTGAAGAGTTTGGACCTGTTCAACTGTGAGATCACCACGTTGGAGGACTACAGGGAAAGCATCTTTGAGCTTCTGCCTCAGGTCACATACCTGGACGGCTTTGATGCAGAAGACAATGAAGCTCCAGACTCTGAGGCTGACGATGATGGTAAGAGCCATGAGTTTGGACACACTTTAATTGCAGATTATTATGCTCATCCTCCAATGGACACAGAAATTGTACATAAGTATACCACATCATTATTTCTTGTACTATTATGCAGATGATGATGAGGATGGCGAGGAAGGAGCAGGGCAGCTGGGGGAGTACGAGGAAGAGGAGGAGGAGGAGGACGAGGAAGGCTCAGAGGGTGGAGAAGTTGGGCTGTCCTATCTAATGAAAGAGGACATCCAGGTGATGTAACTTCCACCTGTTTTCAACATTCACAACCAGTTTTCGAAAACGTTACCTCTTAATAACAACGGATTCCTTCTGTAACAGGACGAGGAAGATGATGATGATTACGTAGAAGAGGAAGAGGAGGAAGGAGAGGGTAAGCATCAATTATGCCACCAAACATCTTGAAATTGTTGCTTTTGTGTTGAACTGTTTAATGACTGAAATTTGTACTCTGTGCAGAAGAGGAGGCCGAAGTTCGAGGAGAGAAACGAAAGAGGGCTGCAGAAGATGAGGGCGAAGATGACGATGAAGACGACGACTAACCCTTTGTTTGACTTCTTGGAAACAACATCCAAGCTGTAGATCAACCCTGAAAAAGACCGTGATCTTGCAGATTGTTTTTCTCTTTGTAAACCATAGATAAATCACTGTAGAGGCTAAGTGTTTTCTTTTATAAATACATTATATATTACACTATATAAAAGGGGTTTATTGACAATTCATTTATAGCCATTCCAAGTTAATTCCCAACACGTAAATTGGGGTGTTGGCAAGGGTTTCCCCATTGCAAATATGTTGTTGGACGGCCTGTTCGAGACGGCGCTAGGCTTTCACCACTGAGAGGAGACGGCAAATCCGCAAACTCCAGCTCCCCAAGACTTCTGTGAGGAGGCAGAGTGTTTCCTGCTCCTCATCTACCTCTCCAGGTCTCATTCTCAGCCCACCACAGAGCAGCAAGCCAATCATCTCCAACCGTCAACCCCTTTGTTCTTGGATCAACCAATCGCTGCCAAGGATCTTGTGTCACTCTCTTTATAGGGTATGGTCTCCACTTGATTAAACTTTTCTGGTAGATCAGGCTCATGTAGGCAGACCAGATGGTATGTGATCTCTTGAATTTTAAAGTGTGATGTATGTAAATGTGATGTAAATTGAGCAAAGATCAGGAGTCGAGCTGTAGGTTGGCAAATTGAATTTGTTTTAATCTCCAAGTAGTTTTTTAATAAAGAGTTCAATTATGTGAGCAGTTTGCCCTTTCTCACGTTTTATGCAGAAGTCACCTATTTTTGACATCTTAGACGTTAAAATCAAGATTTGTTAGTTTTTAAGAGAAACGCCATTGCTGGAAATTTCTCATGTTCAGGTTTAACAGCTTTGTTGGATTAAACAGTACCCTTGAGTACCTTTCTACCTTTGTCTTGCTGTGGAAACAGGTTAGTTTCTACCTTTCGTTGAGGTATTTTACAGAGTAATACCTTTTAATCTAATGTTCGTATGGCAATATGTATATAGTATCTGTTTCGACAGGTTTTATTTTTCTTTTCTTTTTTTTAATTACTCTGTTTGGTCAGTTATTTTAATACAAATCACGTCAAAGGACTTACGTACACGCAGGTCACCTGTTTAAATTTCAAGTACTTGGTTGTTGTGTGAGTGTTGTATTTGGGGTTTTATGTGCTATAAACCTCTAAAAGGATTTTAGTTGTTGGATTTTGATGTTTTATTTTAATGGGTTGTTTAGGGTTTTTTGTGTGTCATTTTAAGTTTGCAAGCTCCTTTGTCCAATTATGAGCTCTTCTTGAGTTAGTTGTAATGAATGAGTGACTTGTCCTTTTTGATTATTAAAATGGCATAACTCCATGGGATGTTATGTTCAAAGATGGACCCTTTGTCTGCTAAAGATTTCTGTAATTTGATTACAAAATTTTGGATTTTCTCAAACTGAAAGCCGTCTGGAAGCCCTCATACACAGGTGAGGAAGCACTGTTTTGAATGTCTCCAGAGTTAATAGGAAAAGTGTGTCCTGATAAAAATGGCAGTTATGTTTCAATCTTTTTGATAAATTTTAAAGATTTATAAAACCCTTTAAATGAATGCAACCTGGTGTAAGTTTGATGTGGAAAATAAAGGAAAAACCTTTTACCATAATGTTCTTGTGCTTTAGAAATGTTTTAATTTTGTGTTCTTCAAAGAGGAAAAGAAATATCAGCAAATAAATAGTGGGACTTTTAATATAATTACACAAATCCCAGCTCAAGTGTAACTTTTATTTAGCTTGAGGCATGTGAGCTCCACAAGCCTGGCAACAGCCTGCGAACTTTAATTTTATACCACACTGCCATCTGCAAAGCCTTGTACTTAGACCATTTATCATTCATGAGTTACACAAACTTTAAGCAGCAGAGCATAGAGGAAAGGGGTGTGTCATGTGATCAACAGACAGAGTTACCAAGAGCATCATCAATTAATCAGGAGTGAAGCGTTCGCCATCCAGCCAATAGAAATACACCTGCATCACTGGAAGGGTGGAGTCACTGTGATGCTCATTAATTATTCATAGATTTGATAAACCAGGTGATTTTTAGTAATAGGAAGACATATTAAAATGAAATTGAACAAGGAATATCAAAGCATATTTATATGACATGCAACTTACAATTAATTTGTTAATTTAAATCCATATAATCAATAGCAGTAAATATTTAATTTGAGACCAGAATGTAAAATGAACTTTCATACCTGTCAGCATGGATAATGTATTGTTCTCATTTATTAGCATGGATTTAATTGTATTAAAAAATGAATAATCAAGGTCCTTGGTTTATCTCGTTTAAGAATTCATACCATTCACAGAAGATTATATATTTCCCACATTATTGTCTCATCCTCTTTTATTGTGTTGCATTCCATACATTTCAGGTTGAAATCAAACCATGAGTGAGCAGAGACTTTATCATCTGCTCTTCTCTGAAGAAAAACTTGTTTACACCCTGCTGAAAACTTTATTAAATGTTTGTTTTTCACAGAAATGGACATGAGTATTTTTAATACATTTGTGCAAGTTGACACACACTTTAAGTTCTATACATTTATACAATATTAAGTGCATTTTTTGTTGGTCAACACAATGGTTTTGGTTTCATTAATTGCATTGTTTCGTAATTGTGAAAGGCCTGTTTAATGGCATGTTGACAACTTGCTCAACATAATATGACAAAATGCCACATAAAGTGTCATCGTGTTTAATGAACGGTATTTTTATTATTCTGACATCCAAACTTGTTTCTTATCCTCTCACTGTAACATGGCCTTTGGACCACTTGAGGGAGCTAATTTACTAGTAATGCGTGTTTTTATTTTAGGAATATAATCATTCCCACATTGCAATCACGTCCCAATAGCTCAGGAGAAGCTTCAACCAGGTTAATATATTCCTGTAAACATAGTTCAAGACTATAGATAAAGCTAAGGAAAGGTATTTTAGTTTTTTTTTCACAGTTTCATGTGCAACCCATGTCCATGTTTCATGACTATATGTAGAGTCTGTTTTGTGATTCAGTGTATTTATAGACACCACATGAAAATAGTATTTCAACACACAGAATGCTTCAGCTGTGCTCATGTACATTACAGCTTAGATGAAACTACACACACACACACACACTAAAGCTCATCCATGTACAGACTGCCTCAACCCCCACACAGCAGCTGATGAGTTGCAGCCGTCCAATCACACAACCCGAGTCTTTGTAAGCCTTATAAGAAGTCAATGCAGTGAATGACCAAGACTGGATGAGCAGCATTTATGATGAGTAGCCATTTAGCGTTACATCTTTATTGCTCACAGGGGGAACTTTTAATAATGCTTTATACAGTATGCGCCTTACATCAGATTCAGATAAATAATAAAACCACAAAATCCCTAAGAGGCCCGAGGTGAGTGAATGAAAAGACGAGTGGCGTGTAAATACACTGCACGCTCAACAAACACACATTTGAATCGCTCTAATCTGTATTTTGAGAAGTAGCCGACATTTATGTCAAACCGCTGTAATCTGAGGCAGACTTTGATTTGTAAAATTTGTTTTTGACATACGTCAACAACAGAGAAAAGTCTGTCGTTTTCACAGTTAACGGGATAGTTCACCCGAAAATATAAATTGTCGTCATTTACTCACCCTCATGTTGTTCCAAACCTGTATGAATTTATTCGAGAAGATATTCTGAAGAATATTGGTAAACAAACGGTTGATGGGGCCCCATTGACTTCCATAGTAGGGAAAAAAATACCATGGAAGTCAATGGGGGCCGTCAACTGTCATTTTTGGGTGAACTATCCCTTAAAGATCCAGTTATAGTGTTTTATCAGATTTAAAAATTACGAGGTCAAAAGTTTTGTTTGTTTGTTTTTAAATGAACATGCAAAGATGAATTGTTCACAATGAGATCTATAACATGCATTTAGAAAATAAACTTTGAATTTTCATTTCATACCGACTTTAAAGCTGAAAGACTAATCAAACTCGCTCACCTAAACCGTCCCCTCTTTTTCACATTTGTAGTGACTCGGTTCAATCTAAACGGTCCTCGCTCTCATGTGCAGTGTTATAAAATCTGATTAATTCTAGTGACTCGGTTCAGTCTAAACGGTCCTCGCTCTCATGTGCAGTGTTATAAAATCTGATTAATTCTAGTGACTCGGTTCAGTCTAAACGGTCCTCGCTGTCCTGTGCAGTTATAAAATCTGATTCATTCCAGTGACTCGGTTCAGTCTAAACGGTCCTCGCTCTCATGTGCAGTGTTATAAAATCTGATTAATTCTAGTGACTCGGTTCAGTCTAAACGGTCCTCGCTGTCCTGTGCAGTTATAAAATCTGATTCATTCCAGTGACTCGGTTCAGTCTAAACGGTCCTCGCTCTCATGTGCAGTGTTATAAAATCTGATTCATTCTAGTGAATCTGTTCAGTCTAAACGGTCCTCGCTCTCATGTGCAGTGTTATAAAATATGATTAATTCTAGTGAATCGGTTCATGCTAAAAGGTCCTCTATTTTACATTGGAAATACGATTTATTATAGTGAATCGGTTCATTCGGATGGTTTGTGTGAATGAACAGATTTTTAAAAAATAATTTGGTTGTTGATTTATATTTTGTATATTGATATTTTGAATACAGAAATTTGATTATCTGTATTTTGAGAAGTACATTTATGGCATATTTTTAGTGAAAACTGTATAATGTGTAATTTGAGGCAGACTTTGATTTAGTTTGATTATGAAATAGTTTGGCCTAGATGTCCCAGAAGAATGCAGGTGACCATGTTACTCTGTCATCATACCCCATAGGGCATCTGTAGACCTCACAGCTTTAAGCTTAGAGCAATCGATCATTATTTCATCAAAATCATGGGGTTAAAGTCATTTTCATTGATTTAGCAAACTGCCACCACTTGAATGGAGGTCATGGACGTTTTACACTGAGAGAAACTGAGAGGATATGGAGACACTGAACTACCAGGAAGCATATTCATTAACTATAATCATCAGTGCGCTTCATGAATTAAACATGAGAGGGCACACAGCACCAGCTGTTTTGAACCCAGGGTTCAAGTGATCGAGACAGAAGCACAACCTGCAATTATGGCTGAATCTCCTTTACTTTTTGTCTAGTAAAGGTTGAGAGAAGTGTTTGAGGAAGTGAATTATTAAAGAGGATTTACAGCACAAACGTGCAGTTCATTAATGCAAAATAAGATAAAAGCAAACTAGAAACTGACATTTTAAATTGCATGTTAAACAAACTATTTTATGTCAAGGTATAGATAGACCAGTATCCTGAAGAGTAACTTTTGCGTTAACCCCATCAGAGTTGATTGTCCGAGTTTTTACATGTGGCGTGGCTCATCCTTTAAATATGCAAAGCCCAGCATCTCTCTAAAAGCTCTCTGTTGTCATGTTATTTTTAAAAGTGGCCATGTGCACTGTGCACTGGTCTGAAAGAAATTACACATTAGGTTTGAGCCTTTGCTCTCCCAGAGCGCTATATAGAGTGTTTGTGTTTTATCATGTGGTATTAGTAAAACTGCATGTATTTTTAGCTCTGTTGCTAGCATCCGCACAATGCTCGCACTGGGGAAAATCCTCTCTCAAAAGGAAGCAATGCTATTGTTGAAAGGTGGAAACAGAGATGTAATTTGGAACTGGAAATAAAACTGGTGTCCGAGACGTATATTTTTAGCAGACTGATAATCTGCTAGGCGTTATTGGTGCATGCCTGTGCTTGAGAATGTATTCATGTGACATTAGTCATAGTTTTTAAATCACTTTGTGAACAGCAGTGTTGGGGAGTAACTAACTAAAGGTTGCAAGGCTTTTAGTAGTGTGACATTAGTTCAGTTAAAATTTTAAAAAGTTGCGGTGCAACGCGACCAAACTCTGTCAACTCTGTTTTTAAAGTTGTGATGAAAAGGAAGTAGCAACAGATCTTTTCTTCCGTATTGTGATTGTGAAATAGATTATCAACAAAGATATGTAGGTCGAGGACTTGGTTCTATGTATAAGTGAGTGATGATGATAATAATAAGTGAAGTGACGTGAAGGCCAAGTATGGTAACCCATACTCTGAATTTTTCCTCTGTATTTAACCCATCCAAGTTAGGGCACATACATTATGAGCACACACACAGCAAACCGTGGACACACACCTGGAGCATAGGTGGGCACCTCAGTCATTTCCTGTCGGTACTGAGAATCAAACCCGCAACTTTTGGGTCCAACTCTCTAACCATTAGGCCACAACTGCCCCACATCTGCTGTTGATTGGATTTTGAGAAGAAAATACCTCTTTACCATCTTCACCAACATGCAACAAATACTTGGGTGGAGTTGCAGCAGACTAAATGATCAGCATACAGTTCTCACTTAACTGTCCTCTCTTTTTCTCACATTTGTAGCTCTGAAAAGCCTGATTCATTCTAGTGAATCGGTTCATGCTAAAAGGTCCTCTTTCATATTCAACATTGGAAACTCCTATTTATTATAGTGAATCGGTTCATTTGGACAGTTCATGTAAATGAACAGATAAAAAAAGTCCCTGTACAATGCTTTCGACTCAGTTATGTAAGTCGAGGTATGGAGGTCCTAAAGGGACATGGATGAAGGAAAAAAATATGAGATGGAAGGAGAAAATATTTTTCAATGCTTTTGCGTTCCCACAAAAGTTTTGCGAGCGAACACAAAGTTTCTCGAGCAAACGCAAAAGTATTGAAATTTGTTTTTTCTTCCCATCTCATATTTTTTCCATCATCATGTCCCTTTAGGCCAGGGCTCTTTAGTTGAGGTGTTTTGTTGTATTTATTATAAACGTACCGGTTCAACATCGATAGTGACACATTCATTCAAAATCCCATATTGTTTTTGGCAACACTTTATTTCGATAGTCTACTTTAGACTTTCTACTAACTATAAGTAACTTTGCAACTACATGTCAACTAGCAGTCATTAGAGTATTATTAGACTGTCTGCTTAATATCTGCTAACACTTTATTTTGATGCTCCCCAATAGACATTCTACTGACTATAAGTATCTTTGCAAATATGTAAAATTATTCTACTAACCCTAACCTAACAGTCTATAATTCGTTACATTTATATAGCGCTTTACATATAGAAGGGGGGAATCTCCTCAACCACCACCAATGTGCAGCATCCACCTGGATGATGCGATGGCAGCCATATTGCGCCAGAATGCCCACCACACACCAGCTTACAGGAGACAGAGTGATGAAGCCAATCAGTATATGGGGATGATTAGGAGGCCATGATGGACAGAGGCCAATGGGCAAATTTGGCCAGGATGCCAGGGTTACACCCCTACTCTTTTTCCGAAAGACATCCTGGGATATTTAATGACCACAGAGAGTCAGGACCTCGGTTTAATGTCTCATCCGAAGGACGGTGCTTGTTACAGTATAGTGTCCCCATCACTATACTGGGGCATTAGGACCCACACAGACCACAGGTTGAGCACCCCCCACTAACACCTCTTCCAGCAGCTACCTAGTTTTTCCCAGGAGGTCTCCCATCTAGGTACTGACCAGGCTCAACCCTGCTTAGCTTCAGTGGGAAACCAGTCTTGGGCTACAGGGTGATATGGCTGCTAGTCTACTAATACTCTAATGAGAGTTGACATGTAGTTGCAAATTAATGAGAGTTAGTTGGCATGTAGTTGCAAAGTTACTCATAGTGGACTATCAAAATAGTGTAACCTTGTTTTTTGCAATCAAAAATATATATTTTTTTTTTATAAAACATACTGCCCCTTAGGTGACTTTAATGATTGTAGTTTAACTATGTCAGATAAATACTTGTACCGTACTGAAGTCTCCATCTTATTTTTAACATAAAAGTGGCACGGCCATTCGTAAATTGAATGTGCGAGGCTTCCAGTGTCATCAGTTAATTTGTACACACCAGTGTGTTATATTGCTTGATATTGCAAACTGGTATTTCTTATCATATTATTTTAATGCATTGTCGTAATCAAAAACACACTCGTTGGAGCGCAAACAGTTTTTTCATTTACTGCACTGTTATTCTTCTTCTTTTCTGTTATTTATCTGTAGCAGCTACTGAAACAGAAGTCTATAACACTTCCACGTTGCAAAATAAGGTGGATACTAGGGATGCACCGAAATTTCGGCTACCGAAAAGGTCAGCAGGCCGAAATCAGTGACTGAAACAGACGTTTAATTAGCGCTAGTGGTTACCCAGCAAACATTATTTTGAGAATGACAATGTAGCCTGCTAAATGTTGGTTTGTCCTCTAGTGTTATATTGATACCTAAATATGTAAATTAACCTAAATTTATCAGTGTCACCTCAATGATTTGACTAATTGAGCAAAC
This sequence comes from Coreius guichenoti, assembly GCA_039654105.1. Classification (NCBI taxonomy): domain Eukaryota; kingdom Metazoa; phylum Chordata; class Actinopteri; order Cypriniformes; family Gobionidae; genus Coreius; species Coreius guichenoti. The sequence goes on from CM077184.1 coordinate 36,014,092, forward strand.
ATCATACCTATTAAACAACTGCACAAGGTAAAAACACCATATGAAAACCGTGCTGCGTTGTGTCAGATCTATTTGTGAATATAGGTCACATTTAACAGCCATTCTTTCTAAGCCTTCCTCCAATGCAATACAATTTTTAGGGAGAGCAAGGATATACCATTTAGCTTCAGGCAAACCCACGAATAACGTCTCTGGGATGTCTCTATTAATCTATTTGAATCAGTAGAAGCACAGCAAAACCAGATGCTGCAAGGCTAATGAGTCACACAGCAACAGCCCTACGCTCTCATTGGCCCATGAATCGGTTGCCTCAGTGTGAATCAGGTGTTGCTGATCATCCGCTCGAGTTCAAGCCCTGCATACAGAATAACCCTTCAGGACGCTTCAAGAATGTTTGCATTAGCCCGATAAAAAATAAATGTGAAAGCAAAGCGGTTCTTAAAATGTATACCCGTCCTGCATGTCATGTTGGATGCAAAATTTTTTTTTTTTTTTTTTGTGAGGAAATATGCTGATCCTCACAAGCCCCAGAGCTTATTAAGGATGGTGAGAAGTGAGAAAAAGAGGGGAGTGGGATATAAATCATTTATTCTAGTCATGCAGCAGAATCAGTTCAGCACACACATATTAGAAAATGTGTTTCTTAAGTAGCTCTCTTCAATTAGATTTGCCAGTTAATTGCTGTGAGGCAAAAATTTTCATTGCTTTATATGATACAATTCATACAGTGCATAAAAACACAGAAGTGTGCAAAAGAAATATATTGCAGCATGAACTTAAGAATACTACATGTCTGATAACGAGTAGACCTGCGGGTTATGGTATTAGTTTCCCTGTAATAACAACATTTTTGCATTCGCCATGCCACAGATCTTGATGATAAGATTTTGAAGCTCCACAAAATGAACTGGATTCATCATGGATTGGAACCAAGAGGATGACTCAGTTTTGTATCATACCCTAAAGTGTGTCAGTGATGTTTCATATGAGTACACTATGAATACTAACATGTATAGTGTATACAGGCTGTTACTTAGACCGGATGCATCTGAATGCATTAGATGCATCACTGAACAGATTTGCTACCCTACTGTAAAGTATGTGCTGCATGCATTTGCTATATAATTATTATTATCCTTATTATTATCACCAAAATATTATAAAAAATTCTGAAGGAACACTAAAAATTGAGCTTCGCCATCACAGGAATAAATGTTTTAAAATATATTAAAACAGAAAACAGTTATTTTAATTTTAGTTTTGTCACATGATAATAATCTGTAATCATGTTATACTGGATCAGTAAAAGTCTTTAATGTTCAAGAATATGAGCTAGGCAGGTGGTAGAGAAATGATGTTAAAAGCTGTACGCTATGATTTCTGCTAGACCTCACTTGGCCTTAAACCAAATTTAATTAGCCGTACATTTAGCAATGTGAATAAGCTTTGCATGTTAAGCCTGGCATGCTGAACTGGATAGCTGTGGCCTAGATTACAGTCATAATTAATTTAGTGGTCTATGATTTATGCTCATTTTGTCATTTAATATGGCTAAAACTCTGGGCTTTCAGAACAGTCATAATCTAATGGGTACTTGTTTCCTAATAAAAACTGTAATCATGTGGAGCAATTTATGCTACAATAATAGACTAATGCAGTTCTTAAAGCGCAAAACAGTGCACTGACTGAGTACAGGGGCATTTGTTGACTCTGTTCACCCACCCACCTGATTTGAGCTCATATCAGTAATGTAACTGATGATCAGGCCTGTAATTATGACCTCATAATTGCTATTCTTCCAAACAGCCAAAATATGTTAATAAGTAGCTTCTTCAAATCACAGTGTATCCCATTCATAGGTAGTCTTTCATTAAATTCAGTACAGTAATTATTCAAAACAACACCAGGCCTCTAAAATGAATGGGTCAAACTGCTTTATGAAAAATGAATCTTGAGTGATGCAATTCAAGTGTAAGAGCAGTAACTGGCTACATTCTCCAAGCAGAGCCCATTTCTGAGGCATGTGGATACATTTTGTGATTGTAAAAAGAAAAATAGTGTTATTGTGCTGTTTTTTGACCAATTCTGTATATTTATTAATCTAATTCTGTCATATTATCATTGTTAAATCAAAATAGTATGTTATATAGGGAACATTTAGTTCCTGTTAACACTAATTTTATGTTTTGTATCATTCCAATTTTTTGTTCACTACAAAAAAAATGCAGTTCAATGGTTTACAAGACTAAAATTTAAGTTGTGAGTTCATAGAAGACCGTTAAATAAGGGCGGGAAACATTTCTATTGAGTTCTCCTCCGCAGACCGGGGTCGATTCACGAACAAGTGACTCAATGCGAGTTCACACCAAGAACGATAAATATAACTATATTAGCTATAGATATATATACGTAGATTCCTCATTAGCGACTGTTTCTATGGGCCGCTATACCTTAGCCGCCCGCCATTTTCGAACGGTCAAAGCCAGTCGTGAACGCGCTTTGTAAACATTCAAATGTTGCCTGTGCATCTGCAACCATAGTTATACGCATGCATGTATGAAAAGAATATCTATAACTGCAATAGACTGAAGCAGATGATTTTATAGGATTTTAGTTTATCATTATATACTTAATTAGTTAATCATTATAGACAGTAGGGCGCGCTTATGGGACAGCAGAAATATGTCGGATTCTCTTCTTTAACTACTCTTAAATTTAGTTTAATTTAAGCACTTTCAAAGGCCAATGTTTGTTTTCACATAATTTCCAGTCCTTGAATACTGTGTCTGAAATTCAAGAACCATGAAGCCTGTTATTAACTAACAAATGTTACATGTTTTTGTGTAGAGCCAAACATTATAGTTGCTAAACTAACACAATACATGAAGAACGCATTAGCTAACATGACATTAAAAAGTAACCGTAGTTAAAAACCTGTAATATTGAGTTACATAGACTATAAGGCTATATACATAGACTATAAAAACACAAACCAACACATTCTCACCTGTGAAAGGTTATCCCATTTCTTCGGGAATTTAAATCGCGCTGGGTTTTACAGAGGCTGCGCAGTGTTTTTTTTTTTTTTTGTTTTGTTTTTTAATGGAGTGATGACAGCATCTGAAGTGTTGAAGTGTGTTGACTGTTCTAAAATGGCGGCGCGTCGAATGAGGCATCTACGTATACATATCTATGATATTAGCGTTCACACCAACGGACGATATCGTTCTGTTTATTATTTGTCTGTCACTTTAAATGCTCGAGCTCGTTACAGCAGGATGGATTCTGATTGGGTGTCAATCTTTTATCATTCATCCGCTGGATAAAATCGTGCTGAAGTGATTCGATATCGTTTCTCTGTGCCATTATCGTTATAGCTGTGGTGTGAACTCTGGTATTCTTTAATATTGAGAACGATTTTTAGAACTAGGGTAAACGTACCTATTAAGCTCACCAAAATCTACATTGAGACATTTTAGTGCACAGGCCGGGTATTGGTTTGAATACAAGTTATGTTCAAATAAAATATAAATCTCTCACACAATAATGTTTTATTTTATTTTAAATGACAAAAGCGTTTAAATTAAGATATACATCACTAAATGCAAAAAGTCTGGCTGTGCTTAATGGGTACATGTTTGTACCCTTTAAGCACACCCCTGTTGCCATTAAGCTCACATGTTTTTTGGGGAAAATTCTTGTTTATTTTAAACATTTTTAAAGAATAATTTTATAAAGATTAACTTGAAGTGACAACCATCAGTTAATATTTAAAGTCTGTTTATGAAGTATTTACATAGACGTTCAATGTGGATGAGCTTAAAGGGAGCACACTGAGCTTTGTTGGAACAGCAAACCTTTTTTTTTAATTAACAGATATATAACAGATTAAATTTATAAATTTAAAAGGACAATTTTGCTAAATAAATAATCTAGGTCATGTATATTTTCATACATATTTTAATATGAACAGCTATTATAGAAAATATCTATGAAATTATACTTTTTCTTATTGAAATCACACTGAAGCTGTGTGATTTTCATAGTAGTGCACCCTTTAAGCTCACCTTACAATAATATGAAATCTTTAAAAATTATAGAAGTGTAAAACAACAGAACATCAATAAACTTTAAATTTATAATATAATGTAATGCCTGTGAAGTAATATATTAGTGTAGCACACAATCTTATACAGCTAGTAAGCTAACAATGTTCTGCAGCATCTGCGCTATGTTGCTTAAACTATCTTTTGGATCTAACTGTAATTATTTCCCACATCCAGATTCCAGGTTATAATATGCAAAAGTCTAAATATTAATCTCTTAATTTTGCAGTAAGAAGTTATACTTACGAAAATAAAGGCTTAAACATCTAAAAAATACACATTTAGGGGCTACTCTTTTGGTGAAAGTTTTCAGACAGCTTTCAAAATGGCCACCAGACAGTGTGAACACATGAATACCCATAACTCAGTGTGCAATGATCTGATTAGCTTGAAATTACAGGAGGTATATAGTAACAAACACATCAATTGGTTAAGACATCAAGTAGGATGATAAATTATTTTTTTCTTTTTATAATTTGAGCTCAAAGATAGTAGTGTGCTTAATGGGTACTTGAGCGTAATAGGTACGTTTACCCTATATCTTTATCGTTATCTAGTTATCACCCTTGGTGTGAACAGGCCGGCTCTTTTGGGAATCAGAAAATGACTATAGCCCGATTCCCGAATCGAAAACGAATGACTCTTATGAGTCAATTCTCTCAATAAATAGTTCAAGACGAAGTGAGTCGTTCTGAAATACTGCCCTGTTCATTTTACTTATATTATTTATTTCTATATCTAAGAATATGTAAGAAAAATTGACTAAATTAATCAAGAACATTATCGAATCGACAGCTTGTGAACTGTATCATTATCCTCTCCTATCAACAACACTGACTGCTCAAGTTAGTTAGATACTCAAACTCTGTCAAATAAAAACTAAGATATAGCAAGAAAAAAGCATTTTATTTTAAAAATTTGTTCGTCTTTAGTCATTTGAGGGGGGGGGTATTCACACAAAGAGCTATTCACACAAATATCTTTTGAAATGCAAATTAGGATTGACCCACCTGATATTGGGGAGCAGGATAGACTTGACAGTTTTTTCACCTGAGCTGTTTTTGCAAAAAGTGAGTCACCCATAAACCACTTTAATCATGATGAGAAACATTACACATTACCAATGCCAACAGAAGTACTACAGCCTTTAAACTGGAGTCACAAGTAAAAATACAGAAGTTCAAAGTGCAAAGACAAAGGGTTGATGTGTCAGAGGAACAACGGTAATATATAAACAATAGAGTGTAAGATAAAACAGAACACTGATAGTTCCATCTATTGTTCTCCTTCCTTGCATTCATTGTAAAAGCTCACGTCTTAGAAAGCATTATGACTGACTAAAGATTTGGTCATGGGCTTTTCTGTTTGCGGTTCTGTGAGTGTGTTGTGGGTGTTCTAGTTTTACTGTGCTCTGCCTGCTGCTGTCTGGCTTGCAGCTCCTTTACCTCAGCCAAAACCTCTCTAGCTTCTCGCCAGGAGGAAATGGCCTCTTGTAAGAGCCGTTCAGCTGCCGCCCTCCTGCTGTCCCAGTCCAAAGCCTCAGAATCATTACCCCTAATGCTTTTGAAATGGGGCGAGTAAGAGATTCGAAAAAAAGCAGGGTCTGTCGACTTCATATGGGGCGAATTTGAGCCAGTGGACAGAGGCGAGTCTGATCCTTTGTGGGTCAGATCGATGCATTTCATTTGGGGTGAACTTGATTCTTTTGAATCAGGTGAATCGACGCTCTTCGAGCGAAGTGCGCTTTTGGAATGAGGGGATTTGGACGACTTAAAACGGGGCGAGTCTTTTGATTTCACATGTGGCGATTCTTTCCCTTTGGAAACAGGCGAATCTTTCGCCCTCACTGAGGGTGAGTTTGTGCCTTTGCTGTGAGGTGAACTATGTGAGCTTGAGCCCTTGGAGTGTGGCGAGTCAGAGCCCTTGAGATGGCGGAGACGGGGAGAGTCAATGCCTCTCAGGTAGGGGTAAGATCCCATCCTGCCCCGATGGGGTTCCTGTTCTTGAATCTCAGCGAGCAGCTCTTGAGTCCTCTGCAGCCGCTGGCTGATAAGATCCTGCAGGTGGCCTGTGGGACTCTGGGCCAGCGTCGCCTGGGGCCCATTCTTCCTATTTGGTTTTCGCTCTCCTCGGGACAGAGCGTCATCCATGGAAGCACATCGGTTACGGCCCTGAGCTAACTTCTTCTCACCTTGAGGTGTGTGAGACTGGTTTTCATGGCTCCAGGAGAACTCGGTCTTGCGTGGCAAGCTGCTGGTTTTCACCTTGGCCTCTGTAATGGAGGACGGCGGCCTGGATGCATCGGTGCCAGCGCGACGGCGGCCATTAGCCAGTTTATCCAGGCTGACCCGATGGTCCTTCAACCACTCATCCTGATCGTCATCAAGCACACCAACATCTTCTTCATTCACCAAGTCCAGCATCAGCATTCCATCAGAGGAGGCAGAGCCCTACAACAAGAAAACATTAAATACCATTTTATGTTTTTCTGGCGGATATGCCAGTATCTTGACACCTAGCAACATGAATGCAGCATCATGAATTAGTTTTCGGTTGCCAACACCCAATGTTAAGTAAGCAGTATTCAGGTGGTCATGTGATCTCAATATGTAAAATGCATCTTTTATGCTCATACAGGCTGCATTTATTTGATAAAAAATACTGTAAAAATTTATATTTTAATGTAATTTATTCCTGTGATGGCAAAGCTGAATTTTCAGCATCATTACTCCAGTCTTCAGTGTCACGTGATCCTTCAGAAATCATTCTAATATGATGATTTGATGCTAAGAAACATTTCTTATTATTATCAATGTTGAACATTTTTGTGGAAACATTTTTTAGGATTCTTTGAAGAATAGAAAGAAACAGCGTTTATATGAATGAAATAGAATTCTTTGTAACAATTTTAAAGTTTTTATTGTATGTTTTGATCATCTTAATGCATAAATTCTTTTTAAAAAAATCTTACTGACCCCAAACTTTTGAGTTGAAAAATGACAGATAAATTTACTAACCCTAACTCAAAATGAAATCAATTCAAAGATCACTATTATCCAATGATAACCTAAAAACTGTTCAGATTAAATAATTCTCACAATTGCTGATGTTCAAATAAAAAGTGAAAATTACTAAAAGCATAACCATTCAATAATTATGTTTAGATGAGATTGAAAAATAAAAGGTGGGGGGGGGGGGCCATTTTACTCCAGGGGGACATCTTACCCCATCTTATACTATTCTTTACGTGTAAAACTTTTGGTAACACTTTATTTTAGGGTCCAGTTCTCGCTATTAACTAGTTGCTTATTAGAATGCATATTACTAGGATATTGGCTGTTTATTAGTACTCATAAAGCACATATTAATGCCTTATTCTGCATGATCATATTCTACATCCCTCAATCCTACCCAATACATAAACTTAACAACTACCTTACTAACTATTAATAAGCAGAAATTAGGAGTTTATTGAGACAAAAGTCATAGTTAATAGTGAATATGTGTTCCCCATACTAAAGTGTTACCAAACTTTTTAATTGAGGAAAGAATACTGAGTGCAGCTTTTAAACAGCAAAGTTTCAGCAAAGTTTTCTGGACAGCACTACCTCTCTGTTATGCAGTCAGGTTATAAATAGCTGCATATAAGTTTCATCATTATTGCACCAAACAACCACCTAGTGCCATGAAGTCAGTATGAACAGACAAACAACAACAGTCTTTGGAATCAAAGTCAAAACAAGAATGCCACCCACCACAGCCATGAGATGACCCCGCGTGGGCAAACGCCGCCCAAGTGGGATCTTGGCCCGATCACGTGTAGGATGAGCCAGAAGACTCTCCTCCTCAATCGTCACCTGCAGAGGAAAATGAAACAAAACTGGAGCTGAGATCATTTTTATTATATTAGCACAGTCATTTTCAGCAACCTTATATGGGTTCTAATTTACACAACACAAAATGCCTATATGACGTGAAGCGTTAATTAGTCTCACATTCATCTCAGTTTAATTCAGTAGTTGTTAGTGTGAAAATGAATTTGCAGATTTATAAATAGAAGGTGTCTTATGCAGATGATGTTAACGCCACACAAGTGGGTTTCTGGTTATATGAAATATTAAAGTGGAAACAAGGCTGTGTGAAATCTTTTTCTCCAAATAAAGTTGTTACTGGTATTGCTATTAGATACAAGAAGATAATCAACCCATATGCAATTTTAGAAAAAAAGGTTAAAATCTTAAAGAGGACCTATACCGTTTTTTTTCACATATTCTCCATTGTTGCAGCTCCTCTCTTCCCAGTCTGTCAGTAACGCTCTGTTTAGTTCCTGTCTCTATGAAGCCCCTCCTTCTGAAAAGCACGGTGTGCTCTGATTGGTCGGCTGGACCAGTGTGTTGTGATTGGTCAACCGCTTTGAGTGTGTTTGGGAAATGTTCCGCCCCTTACCATAACCGTGAGTTTCAACACATTACTAACTAACTCAACCAGGCCCCGCCCCTTTATTTTGCATGCCTTGGGCAGGAATTATTTAAATGAGGAATATCGTGGTGTTGGCTAGCTTAACAGTTTTTAGCCAAAATGTTTTTTATAGGTATGTCAATCAAAAAAGTTGTATTTCTATATTCATTGTTTTTCAGAGTGCTTTTGTAAAATAATTACACAAAGCATTTCCAGTATCCTAAAAGTGCAAAAACCAAATAATGACAAGAAGATAGAAAAATCTAAAAGTGAGATGGAAGAAAGTTAGCACTAGAATTTGAAAGAGAAAGAAATATATACAGAAAGAGTGTGGGAGTGGAAAGCTAAAAGATGAGCATTACAAGGAACAAATAAAGAGTATATGTCTGTGCTCACCTCATCCAGCACACGATTCTTAGCTCTGGTAATAGCTGTATTTAAAACATTGATCCAAGATTCCTTCTCCTCTGGACTCACAGCCAGAAATACAAGATTGGGGCTCTAATGGAGAAAAAGCACTTATTAAAATATCAACTGTTACAGTTTTTAAAATGGATGATACTGGTATTTTGACTTTTTAAACATGCATTTTAAGGGTCTTTGAAAAAAAAACAGAATTTTCAATTTTCTCCAATTTCTTTTTAATCAAGGAATCAATTTCTTATTGCAAAATCTTCATGTTCGTGACATTATGGGCCAGATTTCGTCGTTAAAAAACTACTGTCAGGATTTACTAAAAACACGCAGTGAAAAATTAGCGCTGAAAAGGTGTGGAAAGGGTTATTTTTGCGGCTGAACTTATTGCATATGCATTTGTAGGAGTTTCCCTTTCAGACACAAAATTTATGGGAGGAGAGTGTTTAAATCAATCACGCAAGGTGATTTACTAAGGTTTGTGCTTGTCAATTTACTGGTGTTTGCGCCATTATTTACCACGAATTACCGCTGCTCTTGGTAGATTGTGTTGGTTCTTATGGAAATCCGGCTGTGTCTGTGTCTTTAATTTGCGCGTCGTCAGTAGATCACATGCAGAACTTTCCACTCCCATCTAATTTGCCCTGTTTAGTAAATCTGGCCCTATGAGTGATATGACCCCTTTACATTTTCATCAAAAATACTCTGATATTGGATGAAACAGATTCTGATTATTGTGCAATAAAGTAAGAAATAAAGATTAAGGGTGTGTTCACATTGGTAGTTCTGTTCTCTTGGTTCTTTTGGTCCAGACCAAAAAAGAAAATGATACACATAGCCCTGATTCACTTAGTGTTCGAACTGTCATTTTTAACACTGAACCTAAAGATACAAATATAAAACACGGAATTTACCAAACATCCAAAACAATGCTGTGTGCTGGGCTAAATGTGCTGGTTGTATGTGCTTAGCCTACATATGATGGTATTTGAACCAGTGAAGAGCTTATAAAATGTGTAAAGGAGTTAAAACAGCACCAAGAATTCCTCCGCATTCTGTCCTTCTTAGGGTTACATCTGGTGACATCACGTCTTGTTTTTGGTTTGTTTAGATGTCTTTAGTCCATATTGTGTTCATATATTTTAGTCGAATTGCACCAGAGTTCGTTTGGAAGTGGACAGAGACCCACCTTTCAGGGGTCTCGTCCGCTTGTTTGGTGCACACCAGGGTTCAGATGACAGCGTTCATACTTATTCAGTTAAACCGCACTAACAGAGCAATCACACCAGAGTTTGTTTTAATCGAACCAAACCTACAAAGTGTGAACTAGGAGTGGGATAATATATCGATAGGGCAATATTTCGCTGTCCTTCTCCATGCAATACGAGAATCGATATGCCGGCGCTATACAGTGGTGGTCAGAATTATTGGCACCCCTGGTAAATATGATCAAATATGGCTGTAAAAAATAAATCTGCATTGTTTATCCTTTTGATCTTTTATTCAAACAATTCACAAAAATCTAACCTTTCATTGAAGTAAAAGAATTGAAAGTGGGGGGTAAATCACAATATGAAATAAATGCTTTTCTCCAAAACACGTTGGCCACAATTATTGGCACCCCTAGAATTTTTTATGCGTAAAATATCTCTGAAGTATATTCCCATTAATATTTAAATTTTTTAGCACACCAGGGTGACTAGGAACATGAAATTGTCCAGCTATGATGTCTTGTTCCAGAGGAGTATAAATATGAGGAAACACAAAGGCCAAATTCCCTTAATCATTCATCACAATGAGGAAAACCACAGAATATAGTTCTGATGTGCAGCAAAAGATTGTTGAGCTTCACAAAAGAGAAAGTGGCTGTAGGAAAATAGCTAAAGCATTGGAAATCCCCATTTCCACCATCAGGGCAATAAATAAGAAGTGCCAATCAACTAAAGATGTTACGAATCTGCCTGGAAGAGGACATGTGTCTATATTGTCTTAATGCACGGCGAGGAGGAAAGTTTGAGTGGCCAAAGACTCTCCAAGGATCACAGATGGAGAATCGCAGAGATTAGTTGAGTCTTGGGGTCAGAAATCCTAAAAAAAAAAAATCAAACAACCCCTACATCACCACGTGATGTTTGGGAGGGATTCAAGAAAAATCCTTCTTGCTCATCCAGAAACAAACTCCAGCATATTCAGTTGTCAGACACGACTGGAAATTCAAAAGGGACCTGGTTCTACGATCAGATGAAACTATAAAAAGAGCTTTTTGGCAGCAAATCCACCAGATGGGTTTGGTGCAAACAGGGATAAAAAGTACCCCATGCCCACGGTTAAAAATACCGCTGGATCTTTAATGTTGTGGGCCTATTTTTTTGCTGGAGGTCCTGGACATCTTGTTCAGATACATGGTATAATGGATTCTAGCAAATACCAACAGATAAAAAATCAAAACCTGACGGCCTATGCTAGAAATCTTATAATGGGCCGTGGTTGGATCTTCCATCAGGACAACGATCCAAAACAAGCATCAAAATCAATGTGTCACTGAACACAAAATAAAGCTTCTGCCATGACCATCCCAGTCCCCTGACCTGAACCCTATAGAAAATGAGTGTGCTGAACTGAAGAGAAGAAGCACCAACATGGATCTGGGAATCTGAAGGATCTGGAGAGATTCTGTATGGAGGAATGGCCTCTGATCTCTTGTCAGGTGTTCTCCAAACTCATCAGGCATTATAGGAGAAGACTCAGAGCTGTTATCTTGGCAAAAGGAGGTTGCAAAAAGTATTTAATAAAAGGGTGCCAATAATTGTGGCCAACGTGTTTTGGAGAAAAGCATTTATTTCATAATGTGATTTACCCCCCACTTTCAATTCTTTTACTTCAATAAAAGGTTAGATTTCTGTGAATTTATTGAATAAAAGATCAAAAGGATAAACAATGCAGATTTATTTTTTACAGCCATATTTGATCATATTTACCAGGGGTGCCAATAATTCTGACCACCACTGTATATATCGATATTTTAATTAATAAAATAAGGCGCTTTAAATAGATTTCCCTGCTCCCAGTGTCGCTACTTCATGGCTCCTCGAGGTGGCGCTCGTGAACATAGCCTACATAGCTCGTGAACATAGCCTAGCCTAGGGATGGTGGACCAAAGTCTGGACCCACTTCGGCTTTTATACCATTGATCGGAAAAAACAAAATCGGCAAAGAGTATGCGATAAAATGTTACATTTAATTTACAGACTGAAAAACTTTTTGTGCTGTTTTCTAACGGTTTGGACTTGAATAAAGAGAGAAAACCTGCACTTAACCTTTTCACAGGCATTTTGTTTTCATTGTTAGACAGATAGCGTGATGTATCATTATAGGATTGTCTAGCAATATATCGATTATCACAGAATTGCTGTATCATGATATTATTGGTATCGTGAGCCATGTATCGTATCGTATCACATCGTGAACACACCCTAAAAAACTGATTAAAATCAAACCTCTTTGTAGTAAAACAGGCACAATATGAATTGAACTCTTTTTTTTTTTATCCATAACGTCAAAATATTTAGTTCTTACCTTGTTTCCAGGGTGTTGGCAGCGAAGCAGGGTAAATTTACTATGGTTCTTCTTGCTGTGGCGCTTGACTTTTCGCAGTTCCTCCGAACGCTCATACTGTACCAGGTCAAACACTTCATGAGTCTTCCCGTCATTCTTCATCTGAACACAAGAGCAGAAGCATCAGCACACACACAGGCCTGAAGCTATATACAATTGCTACCATTAATTGAAATTATCAGCAGCGCTTTCCCAGGGCAACTGTGCTGACAACAGTGATTCATGGTGGGACATATTGATTTTTGCTCGAAGGACAGCAATAATTAACGTTCAACAGAACACAGTCCATGCTGACAGAACACTAAGCAAAATCACCAATGTTTATTTTGACAAAAAGTTACAAAAACATCTGTACCCTTATTTAAGGATATATGAACATCACAAATAAAAAATACAGCTATATACAATACAGTATATTTTGTATATTATTATTTTCTGCAGTCACTCAAAAAAATTTTAAGCCTTTTTACAAGATTTATGCATTTCAATTAATAGTAAAATTCCATCAAATTTAATTGAATAATCCTTACATATTTTATTGAATAATTGAATAATCCTTACATATTTTATTGAATAACTGAATAATCCTTACATATTTTTTATCATTCAGTTCAATTTGATGGAATTTTACTATTAATTCAAATGCGTAAATCTTGAAATAAGGCTAGTAGCAATTGTCAGATATAGTTGCAATTACAGTTACAAATAAATGAGCAATTATGAGGAATAAAGTCACAATACCTTTTAATTTTTTACTTTTTACTTATTTTTTACTTGCATAGAATACACTCAAAGATTTTTTCAATTAATAGTAAAATTCCATCAAATTGAATTGAATAATCCTTGCATATTGTGAATTTAGAATTTTAAATAAGTAAAAAAAAAATTACAGCTTAATAAAACATTTTGTATAAATCTTAAACTTAAATTTAAACATTATAATTTTTTTGTTATGAATACGAATCACATAAACTAAATGGTCCATTTCTTTGTTCCATTAAGATTTATACAAAATGTTTTATTAAGCTCTATTTTTGTTACTCATTTAAAATTCTTAATTCATAATATGTAAGGATTATTCAATTCAATTTGATGGAATTTTACTATTAATTGAAATATGTAAATCTTGAAAAAAGGCTTAAAACATTTTTTGAGTACATAACTGCTAATTTATATCATGTAATGGTGGTTTAACATTTTGTAATGTGACTTTACAAGTAAGTAACAAGTTTTGAATGCTAGCTAGTGTATATCTCACAGTGTTATATTGTACCTCAAAATGTGACTTTATATCTCACAATGTGAATTATGAGGCTTAAGTACATTATTTTTTGGTAATGCTTCACATGAAACCTCAAGAACAGCACAAACCTTACACATATATAACCAAGCCTGGTTCAGAACATATTCTCAATTCATGCCAAATAAAAGGAAACGAACTGTGTTCTTTTCCATCAGAAATCAAGACAGATGTTCCAAACGGTTTTCGGTTAGTTCAACCACTCCCCTAATCATTCAGCCAGTGACCCATCTGTGAAAATACCTCATTTTAAGACAGGTCAGTCATCATTATAGCTGACTGTGGTGGAAAAGAGGTAAATTTCAATGAACCTGTGAGGGAAAACCCCATAGTGGGACATTAAATCCCAGAAAGCCACAATGAGGGTCACAAGGGTTTCTGCTGAGATGAATGCAAAAAACTCAATGCTAGAGATATTAGCATGCATGTTATGTCTCACAGACAAAAACGAGAAATGTAGACATTTTGGGTCAGAGTTCTGCATGATTACCATGCATGCACCATAGCAACGGAAATACGCAACAAAGGAATCTGGTGTCAGTGAGCTTGAGATTAAAGTAAAAAGATCAAAGTGATCCGTGATCACAGAGCACAGCCTGTTCATAACATCTATGACTCTACAATATTCACCTTTAATTTAGGTCATGTTTAGCGAAGACAGCTCACAAAACAACCGGTTTTACGATAAAGAGCAGCATTTAGGTAAAATCCCCCCTATGCCACATATGGCTAAAGGTAATCTGTGTAACTGTATGCCTCCAGATGGCCTCCTGGGGTCACACATTTAAATGTGAGTGAGCGCACACTCTGAGAAAGAGCGTACTAGTGATGCTAATATGGGGCAAAAGACCCCTGGAGGAAAAGAGCCTGGCCTCTCTTCACCACATCAATATTTCACTCCCCCACTGTTGGCACAGCACGTTCCCAGCAGGGGGCCATCCTGATCTTTGGATTAACCACCTCCAAAAATAACCAACCATCTTCAATCTGATGGAGGTAACTCCATCCACAACAAGATGTAAGGACTAAAACGCAGCCTTCATAAAGAGTACTCCTTATGAATATTACATATCCCAAAGATTTCAGAACAGAGCTGGCTTTCACGGGATTGTGAATTGGTAGTTTATAAAGCTGGACCTGGCTTTGCTTGGAGCCATACAACCGTAAAATCAGTCTCAGATGTAAGGACTGTACAGTGTAGTAAACGTGGAGTGAATACTGCAATTACTTGCCCAGTTTTACTTCTATGAACAGGCTGGAATTAAAGGCGGAAAATAGATTTGCAGAATCCCCTTGAATCACGTGTTCAGCGTGTTCCGTAATCTGGTTGACTGCATTATTTAGAGGTCAACCAATTTTCCTAAAATAGACATAATTAAAACCATCACAGCCTTTTGCCCTGTCAAATAGATGAGTTGTATGCAAAGTTAAATATCACAACTGACGGATGATTTTCACTAGACACTGCGAATCTGTGAATCCGCATTGTTTATGAATCCTCAGTACGTTTACATATGATCCATTTGCACACACATAATGCACTCTCAACCATGAATGATCAGCCTGAATACAGTGAATACTAGACTAGAGCATCAATTATTTACACCAGATGTATAGAGAGAGCTTGAAAAGAAGCACTTTGAACCCAGTTATAGATGCTCAGCTGTCTACATGTATAAACTTCAAATAATCCACTTGGGAATCAGAAAGGATAGCAGCCTTTACGACTAGAGTTGCATGAGGTGTATCTCACTATGCTACATGAGTGAGATCAATTGAATAGTTATGTCAAGTGACATCATTCCGGCAAGAACAGGGCTACCTTGAGCACTGAAGCAAAGTCAAGTGCAGCGGTGCATAATGCTATCAGTACTAAGACAGGCACAGCAAACTTACACAGAGCCTGAAGGCAGCGATCACCAGAGGACAGACCTGTAGCGCACATACTCAGACTGATGCAACCTGCTAACATTGTGTTCTGATACTGTAAAAATAACCTTGCTTTTGCCTGACTGCATGGTCAGATGATTCACAGGGATAGAAGATGGGTATACAGAATGTTAATCTGATTTGCGGCTTCATTTGACAACTTATGTAGTACCTGGGGAATCTTGTGAAAATAATGTCATGTATGCCAAACCAAAATATTTTGGGAATTTAAGCAGTGTTGACAAGGGAAAATGAACGATTCAAGATTCAGTTACTATGAGCATAGACTGTATAAGGAGCTTTTATGCCCTTTGACAAATGATTTTGTTTTTGGGCTCTACCAGAATAGGTTCATGCTTCAATGTTCAAAAAGCATTATTTTTCACACATTTTTCATTGTTGCGGCTCCTCTCTTCCCAGTCTGTCAGTAACGCTCTGTTTAGTTCCTGTTTCTATGAAGCCCCTCCTTCTGAAAAGCACAATGTGCTCTGATTGGTTGGCTGGACCAGTTGTGATTGGTCAACCTCTTCGAGAGTGTTTGGGAAATGTCCCGCTCCTTACCATAACTGCGAGTTTCAACACACTCAACCAGCCCCCACCCCCTTTGTTTTGCATATGCCTTGGGCGGGAAATATTTAAATGAGGAATATTGTGACATACTCGTTCCCGGAAGAAAACTCATGACTACAATGGAGGCATTTCAGGGAGTTCAGAAACAGTGACACTGATATAGAGAATAATGGTGCATTCAAGTCATGTCGAAAAGATCATATTTACACCTTGAACGCACATGAACGCCCCCACAAAGTCGTAAATACGAGTGGGAAGCTCTGGATTTTCTTTAAACCCTGATGTTTACATTTTAGGGGCGTGTCAGTGAGAAACGGCAGAATACCACAATATTTATAGGTATTTTTTTAGCAGTGACTTTGTCAGGCTTTTTTATTTACAGCAAAATAAGCAAATTCCCTGCACAAAATACAATGGCATTGTAATATAACAATATAATATGTAATGTTATAAAATCATAAAATAATTAAAAACATTAAAAAGTCAAATACACTTCTTCATTTTCTAAAAGTGGTTTAAAAACCTTGCTGTATTTTTCTGTAGTTAAATAAGAGAAGGTACACTGCCAAGTTGCTCTGAGGAAAGTGACTTGAATGCACCTGATGCCGTAAACACGACTTCCCAACTCGTAAATATGAATTTCCCAGGAGGACTTGAATGCACCATAACATTACATGACTTTGTAACTTTGCAGACATTTTTCATGCTCAAACAGCAACATTACACACTAAAGAAAGGTGAAATAACTCCTAATAAGCCTCTTTAAAATGAAAGTAATCATTTTTAAAATTTATAAAATGTATAAGTAATATATTAAAATATATTATTTGAACTTTTACGTTGCCATCTGCATCAGTGTCAGCAGGCCCAGTTTATGTCCATGTGTTCTGTCTCTGTAAAGTTCATGTTTGAATAATTCACCACATAAATAGGACACATCAACACTCATTCTACTTCACTGCAACACCACCTGCATTTTGTGGTCTCTACATGTAAATCAACGTCTTTCTGAAGCATAGTAGCCTAATAGAAATTTGTAAAAGGTCAGTATTGGATTACTTACCAACAAACAAACATGCAAAAAGACAGAATGGAAAAAGACTACAGTAAAGTAGTCTACAGAGTACAGTAAAGTACAGTAAAGACTGTGTATAGACAACAAGACTAAAGATCTTAGAGGAGTCCCATTAATATTTATGTTCATGGTGAACTTGAAAAGCTTATCTGGTTCTTATTTATGTCACTGACATACCAAAACGCATGGATGCAAATCGCTGCAACACTTCATTTAGGTGTTGTATGTGGTTTGTTAACAAGGGTTTCTTATCATGATGGCGTGACGCTGGATTCACAGTCCTGAACATCTCCAGGGAGCGAGAGTTGTGCAGCTGGGCTTTGAATCTTTTAATGTAAATAAAAATGTCGCTCACCCAAAAGACGGCAGATGTGTGAATGAGTATGTGCAACTGCTTTCTCAACTCTTAAAACAATGTACTTCGCTTTAATGAGAAAAACCAGGGCAGGGTACAGTTTCCATGATGATATGCTGTTATCTGACGGCTCTGTGAAAGTGATGAAAGCCTACAGGCAATGACAGAAACAAGCTGCTACACTTCCTTGAAAATTACAACCATGCCTCCACACGCGCTTCAAGTGAGCAAATGATTCAATTGTAAAGATTTGTTGCTCCTGCATCGAACCGGAAATTGAATTACACTGAATATTTGTAAGCAACTTTCAGAAGCTTTAGGGATCTTTGGTAGTGGTACTGACACAAAATCCATGACACAGGGAAATATTGATTGTAGCCACTAACCAGGTTCAAATGCTGCTTGTTGTTTGGGGACACAATTGGGTTTCAATTTTCAGTGTTTATATAATACCCTTTAGAAAATTATAGCTTGTCAAAAAGGATTACTTTGATGTTGCAAGAGTGTGTCCTTTATATCAAGGGCAGGAGGTTTTGGCAAACATTCATTACTCCTATTCATAACTCACTATATTCTCTGTCAAAATCTGAATGGGTTACATATACATTTTAAATTGTAGTCTTTTAAAAAGGCATGTGAAATAATAAACTAAGTGCAACGTAGTGTTGTCAGAAATACTGATTTTTCGAAACATATCGATAACTGAAATGCTTCCAATACTAATTTTCCACAGAATAGACACAAGATACCAGCTACGCTTTCTCTCTCTCTTCTCTCCGACAGCGAGTGACACACAAACCCGCCTCTCCTCACACACTCATTTCATTTGCTCCGGATGAATATTGTTGCTGTTACAGGGCTTGAATTTCGGAGTGGGATTGCGCGTATTTCGCATAATTTGACTTATTCCTGCAGACTTTGTGCTCACACGCGCACATAAAGCCACCTCTCAGAACTAAATGTAGTTCTTTTTCGCCACTTATTGCGCTTAAACTGTCAAATACACACAAAATAAAGTCAAAATGCCGGTCTTGGTGAGTATTTACGTAAACACAGTCAGTTATGTTTTAAGTGAACGTAACAGTTGATCCGTGCGTCAGGTCTTAAAGTGACAGCAGCCTAATATACCTGCTGACAAATTATGAGATAATATTAAAAATATCTATATGGCAGTTTTCCCCAAGGTATCAATGCCAAAATTGTGGCCAGTGAAAATGCTGAGTGGCTCGTAACTTTGGAAAACCACTAGATACAGTGGCTGGTGAGAAAAAAAGTTAATGTCAAGCCCTGGTTACATACATGAGTAGATGACATGATATACCTTTAGGAAGTTGACATGTCTTGCAGTGTTTTGATGGAGGATAAAATCACTATTAAAAAAATGTATTATTTTGAGACAAAAATCTGTCTTCATAACTCACCTCTTTTTCAAAGATGTACAGATGATCTCCTTTAAGCATCACAAAGCGGTTTCGCCATATTTCCCTGAATATTCCTTTGCCGTTGAACCTGCGGATCCAGCCTACTTTGTCTGGTTGGGATGACGGCTGGTTGGCATCCTGAAGGCCCTGAGTGTGTAAACGGTGGCCCGGTTAGTGTGTCGCCCGTCTTACATAATAGTATTCAAGTTCAAACAGATCTCTGTCACATTGCACTATGCTAAGCCATCATAACGTTTATTCCATATCTCTTACAAGTACTTATTTTATAACCATTAGTAAGTTGTCCAATAGTGACTTAATATCTTTTTACTGGTATTGATATTAGTAATTCCTCCTAGTAAGTGTCTATTTGAAGTATTCAAACAGTTTACTAGTTACTAGATGTAATTTTGTTAGTAGCTATATATTAGATACTAATGCATATAAAAAAAATGTGTAACACTTTACAATAAGGTCTCATTTGTTAACATTAGTTAATGCATTAACTAAAATGAGCTAACAATAGGCATTATATTTTTTACGGTTGCACTTTATTTTACAGTACGTGTACTTACCTAAGAAAATACTGGGTAATATAAGGTAACTACATGATTTAGGGATAGGTTCGGGGTTAGTACCTAGTTATTACCCAGTTATTGTAATTACTGTAATAAGTACATCGTATGTATATGGGAAACAGGACTGTAAAATAAAGTGCTACCCTTTTTTACAGAATTTATTAACCTTTGTTAATGATAGTTAATAAAAATGTTCATGTTAGTTCACAACGCATTAACTAATGTTAACATATAACTTTTGAGCTTAAAAAAATGTAGTAGTAAGTGATGAGACTGACATCAGCTAAAATTAATAAATGCTGTAGACGTATTTTTCATTGTTATTTCATGTTAACTAATGTAGTTAACAAATGAAACCTTATTGTAAAGTGTTACCAACATTTTTATGAACATTTTTAATATAATTAGTAAGACTATTGTAAAACTATTGTAAAATGTTACTAGTTAAATTGGAATGACCACTAGTGTCATATGAATAGCTATTATCTAATAAAGAAATAACTTACTAGTAAAGATGAAAGGCTATGGTAACTATTGAGTCCATAATTGAGTCCAATTAAATTAAATAAGATAGTCACTACTGGAATAAGAAGGATAGTAATTTGTAAAAGATTGGCTACTAGTCAGTATTGGATTACTTACTAGTAATGCATTAGTTAATGATAATGATTAGTTAATGCATTAATTAAAATGAACTAACAATGAACAATACATTTTTACAGTGTTATTAATCTTTGTTAATGTTAGTAAATCCATCTGTTTGTTGTTTATGTTAGTTACTAACTATTGTTAACAAATACAATATTTGTATTAGTAAATGTTGAAATTATCATTAATTAAGATTAATAAATGCTGTAGAAGCTTCTTAGTTTATGTTAACTAAAGTAGTTAACTAATGTTAGCTAATGAAAACCAAATAGGCTACTAGTTAGCGTTAATTCATACTGCACTCTAAAAATATATCCCAAAATGTTTACAGTTGGTCAATTAAGGGTGTGGTCAATTAAAAATTCTTTTAAATATAAGAAAATATGTCAATTAGGCTAACGTATATGAGCGACTAGCATAATGAAGAATTACCGTAACGATCACATTCGGCGCTTCATAACAAAGGAGTCATTGTTAAATTAATTTACACATATTAAAAAAGCAGAATACAAATACTTGAGCTGTATTACATTCAGTCACTGTTCAATAAAACTAAATTTATTAATATTAGCCTTTACACATCATCAGAGACTCACTATGAAAATCTCACCCTTTTGACCAAATGGCTTTTCTTCATGCTGTTCGCAAAATGTCTTTTCCGACGTATATTCCGCGATCTGTCCCGCTTTCTAGAAGAAACGGAGGTGTTTTTGTTTATCCTTTGATGTGAGTCTGGCGCGTGCAGGTGTTGTATATGGCGCGAGCTGCTGGCTCTCAGGACTGATGGACTGACAGTCTCTACATTGATGATTTGCAAACCGCGGGCACAGGCTCTCCATTGGCTTGGGAGAGTCCCTGAGCTGCTGTGCTTCTCACCGAAACGGATTTTCCCGTTTATAGAGCTCGACTGCTCCATCTATTGAACGAGCACAGCTGTCGGTGTGATGTCACGCTGCATATTGAGCTTCAGCGGCTTTCATCTGTTTCCCTCATCAGCCTAAACACATTGCAAATCAGCGTACAGCAACGGATATAGTTATTTTAAATGATAATCAATATTACAGTGTGTTTGTTTATGTTTGTAACCCAATGAATTGAATAATATAGGTCATGTTTTTTTGTATAATTTGATAAAGAACCAGTGAGGGGTGTAATTTGATTACTTTCCCTTCGGAAAGTAACGTAAGGGATTACTCTTAAGTTTTCTGTAATATAATTACAGTTACTTCTGATGTAATTGCGTTAAATATTGTATTAACAATTCTATATTGAATTTAAAATGTATGTTTTTTTTGTAACCTTCTCCTATTACACACTCCCTTAGTTCAATAATAATTTGTTCTATTGTATATTGTTTATTTAAAAAAAAATCAAAAGTCCAGTCTGTCCTTGTATTGTTCAAATGTTTGAGGTTGATATGGGATTTAGAAAGTAATTAATAAGTAATCCAATACTTTTTAGAGAGAGTAATTAGGGTAACACTTTATTTTACAGTGTCCTTGTTACATATGTTACATGTACTTACTATAGTAATAGCAGTAAATTATGCATAATTACATGCAACTAACCCTCAACCAAACCCTAATCCTACACTAACTCTATAGTATTTACATGTAGTTAATCAATATTACTCAGTACTTAAATATATAATTAGACCGTAACAATGACACCTTAAAATAAAGTGTAACCCGCTTTATTTTGCAGTGTCCTTGTTACACATTACATGTAGTTACTGTAGTAATAACTATATAACTAACCCCCAATCCTAACCCTATAGTAATCCATGTAGATGTAGTTAATTATTTTTACACAGTACTTAAATGCACAATTACACTGTAACACAAACACCTTAAAATAAAGTGTAACCGTAACTAGTACAGTAATCTAACTACACTGTTGAAGATGTAATTAGCTAATTAATTACTATTTTAGAGTAACTTACCCAACACTGTCCAGAACTGATTAACTTGCATTTTCAACTGAGGAGACCGGGGCTAGTTGTCACATTGGAAAGTTGCCCTAAGGACTATAACAACAACGTTTAGAAATTTTGATTCATTCATATTTTAGCAACATTTTTGCAAATGTTGTCCTGCAAACTACAAACCCGATTCCAAAAAAGTTGGGACAGGTAGCAATAAGAGGCCGGAAAAGTTAAATGTACATATAAGGAACAGCTGGAGGACCAATTTGCAACTTATTAGGTCAATTGGCAACATGATTGGGTATAAAAAGAGCCTCTCAGAGTGGCAGTGTCTCTCAGAAGTCAAGATGGGCAGAGGATCACCAATTCCCCCAATGCTGCGGCGAGAAATAGTGGAGCAATATCAGAAAGGAGTTTCTCAGAGAAAAATTGCAAAGAGTTTGAAGTTATCATCATCTACAGTGCATAATATCATCCAAAGATTCAGAGAATCTGGAACAATCTCTGTGCGTAAGGGTCAAGGCCGGAAAACCATACTGGATGCCCGTGATCTTCGGGCCCTTAGACGGCACTGCATCACATACAGGAATGCTACTGTAATGGAAATCACAACATGGGCTCAGGAATACTTCCAGAAAACATTGTCAGTGAACACAATCCACCGTGCCATTCGCCGTTGCCGGCTAAAACTCTATAGGTCAAAAAAGAAGCCATATCTAAACATGATCCAGAAGCGCAGGCGTTTTCTCTGGGACAAGGCTCATTTAAAATGGACTGTGGCAAAGTGAAAAACTGTTCTGTGGTCAGACGAATCAAAATTTGAAGTTCTTTTTGGAAAACTGGGACGCCATGTCATCCGGACTAAAGAGGACAAGGACAACCCAAGTTGTCATCAGCGCTCAGTTCAGAAGCCTGCATCTCTGATGGTATGGGGTTGCATGAGTGTGTGTGGCATGGGCAGCTTACACATCTGGAAAGGCACCATCAATGCTGAAAGGTATATCCAAGTTCTAGAACAACATATGCTCCATCCAGACGTCGTCTCTTTCAGGGAAGACTTTGCATTTTCCAACATGACAATGCCAGACCACATACTGCATCAATTACAACATCATGGCTGCGTAGAAGAAGGATCCGGGTACTGAAATGGCTAGCCTGCAGTCCAGATCTTTCACCCATAGAAAACATTTGGCGCATCATAAAGAGGAAGATGCGACAAAGAAGACCTAAGACAGTTGAGCAACTAGAAGCCTGTATTAGACAAGAATGGGACAACATTCCTATTCCTAAACTTGAGCAACTTGTCTCCTCAGTCCCCAGACGTTTGCAGACTGTTATAAAAAGAAGAGGGGATGCCACACAGTGGTAAACATGGCCTTGTCCCAACTTTTTTGAGATGTGTTGATGCCATGAAATTTAAAATCAACTTATTTGTCCCTTAAAATGATACATTTTCTCAGTTTAAACATTTGATATGTCATCTATGTTGTATTCTGAATAAAATATTGAAATTTGAAACTTCCACATCATTGCATTCTGTTTTTATTCACAATTTGTACAGTGTCCCAACTTTTTTGGAATCGGGTTTGTAAAATGGCAATATATTGTTAGCTGTTGGGAAACAAGTGAACACAATAAAACCGCTACATATTTAGGCAGATCATTTTCAAGCAACACATTTCTTCATAATTGATTATTAACTGTTTAAATTTTGCTGAAACGTATATAATAAAGGCAAGTTCCATTGTGACAACTTAGTGAAAACATTACTGGAGCATGTCTTTTTTTCTGTAATGTAAATATTCAATATCTTTCTGTAGTCTGAAATTAACATACAAAAATAAACCTACCTTTAGAGATATTCACTAGAATAAAAGTGTGATACTATACATAACGTTCTTGACTATACACTTGTGTAATAGCTTTATTTCAGTAAATCTAAAAAGAAACATTACACTTTATTTTAAGGTGTCCTTGTTACAGTGTAATTATACATTTAAGTACTGAGTAATATTAATTAACTACATGTACTTAATATATGGTTAAGATTAGGTTTGGTTTAGGGTTAGTTGCATGTAATTATGCATAATTTATAGTAATTACTATAGAAACTACATGTAACGTGTAACAACGACACTGTAAAATAGTGTGTTACCAAGAAATGTGTCAAAAGTTTAAAAAGACAATAAATGAGAGCATGGATC
The DNA here is from genome assembly GCA_039654105.1 of Coreius guichenoti. NCBI lineage: Eukaryota > Metazoa > Chordata > Actinopteri > Cypriniformes > Gobionidae > Coreius > Coreius guichenoti. The sequence goes on from CM077184.1 coordinate 36,038,689, forward strand.
TGAATATTGCACATACAATTATTTGAATTATATAATAAAACAAAATGCATAAACAAACTTTAAATAGAAAACGTTTATTATGTAACAAGTATATAGGGGGATTTCCTAGGATTTTCCCTCCGACAAGCTCTGAGAAAACCACACACACACACACACACAATCAGAAGGACAAATTACATCACTGTAATTACACTGCTCTAAGCTTCTTTTCCGTCCACATAAAGTGACCACATTATTCTAAAACGAAGCAAGAAATGTTTGGTTGACAAAGCGTTCTACATCTGCCCAGGACAGGAAAGGTTCTTTGATCCAAATCTGGAAATAACAAACGGACACATCTTGGACCTGGTTTTTGTTCCACTGTATGTATGTGTGTTTTGGTCCAACACATCAAGTGTGACATAATCTAGCTGGCAAATCTACCAGGCCCTTTACTGACTCATCATAAGCAACCGTTAACGTTTTTTTTTTTATCCACACACAGCAAACTGTGTGCTTGATGCAGTAAAGCCATTAAGTGGTTCAGGTCTGCCGGTCCTCTGGATGATGGTGGGGATTAATGGACGTGATTAGTGAGGGAGGGAGGAAGGGGAGTTATAGTGGAGCAACCTGAACTTGTCTATGGGGGTTTAAGCTCTGGGGGTTAAAGTGATGACCTGAGAGGTCAGGGCTAAACTCAGTCTACTTGATTCAATTTCATCAGTAAATCATTTGTGAGGTGTTATACAGCCTGTGAACTGAGGCGTTGGTGGTAATAAAAACATGAAATGTGTTGGTCTGAAATTATTAGATGAATCCATTGATAAAAATTTTCCTTTCATTTAATGAAGAGCAACATAAAACACTTACTTATGTTGTCTGGTTTATCAAGCAATGTACAAAGGCAAAGCTGTCAAAAAAGACATGCATGGACACACTGAGATGTAAATACGAAGATGTTTTATACAAGGCTTTAGATTATTTAAACTCTTTGTCTACCAAGAAATGTCATAATAATTGTTAAAAGCCTTTGATGGACATTAATATTATAGTAACAATGCACTGGTTGAACAGATGAGCTCTTCCTTATGAGCGGACGATGCTACAAATATCGATTTTTTTATATTTAAAAAAAAAAAACATTTATTAATATCTGGATATTTGCAGCATGCCATTTAATTTAGCTGGATAGAGATGTGAATGATAATAATAATAATAATAATAATAACAACAAATATGGTAGACCACTTTCTTTCAAAATGATTTTTCCAGCTTTGTTGGGCACTTTTGATGCAAAATTTCACATTATTGTCACCCAAGTTATAAACACACAGAGTTCATTTTTTGATTATAGTAAATATATATGTACTCTTTTTACTGAACATACAGTAGTCATCTATCCAAAAATGATCAAATGCAGCATCACCAAGCCAATAAATAAAAATGCTGTCATTGTGAGCACTTTTGGGGCATTATTTACATGTGATCATAAAAGTTATGCACATTTACAGTGTTTCACATACCATTATCAACACTTTACAATACGTTTCAATTAATTTACATTAGTTAGCACACTCTCATGAACTAACAATGAACAAGAATGTTACAGTATTTATTAATCTAGGCTAATGTTTACTACATATATCTGCACATTTCCACTAACACATTTTTAACAATTTAGGTTTTTCTTGTTCTTATGAACAAGCATGAATTAAAAATGAACAATAGTATATTTATTGTTATATTATTTATATGTAACCTAGATTAAAGGGATAGTTCACCCAAAAATGAAAATTCTGTCATCATTTACTCACCCTCAAGTTGTTCCAAACCTGCATGAGTTTCTTTCTTCTGCTGAACACAAAAGAAGATATTTGGAAGAATGTCAGTAACCAAACAGATCTCGGCAGCCATTGACTACCATAGTGGGGGAAAAAAAATACTATGGTAGTCAATGGCTGCCGAGATCTGCTTGATTACAAACATTCTTCCAAATATCTTCCTTTGTGTTCAGCAGAAGAAAGAAATTCATACAGGTTTGGAACAACTTGAGGGTGAGTAAATGATCATTTTTGGGTGAACTATCCCTTTAATAAAAGCTGTACAAATTATTGTTCATTGATCATTAATGTTAAAGAATTGAACCTTATTGCGCAGTGCCACCACATTTTCCTCCCTAAAACTGAAACATTTTAAAAGGAATGTTAGGAGAGAGAAATAGAGGGCAAATGTGCTCAGCTGAGGGTTCAGAGGACAGACGGCGCACATTAATATGAGTGATGATAACAGCTCAACGTCGGTTCAGCTGACGGCCTCGTCCTTGTGTCCTGTCTCCACCTGAACCCACTGTGAGCATCACTTCCTCCAGGAAGCTGTAACAGACAAAGGGAACATATTTGAGTTATAATGCATGAGAAGAGTCAACACTGTATTAGGCAGTCCGGTTTAAACAATCCTCAGTGGGTAACAAAATATTTCAAACATTACTTATGTTGTACCTGCAAGGGAGAAATTACAAACAAACAGAAAGCAAAATGATCATGCACATACATTTAAATGACATATTTTGTTTCAGGACGTTGATAAAGAGTTAAGTAGGTAAACTAGTATCTAATGGCTGTAGCATACAAAACCATCAGGTGGAAATAAATTGAAGCTTTATGAGGTTTAGCTAAACCAAATTAATTTGGTTGAAAATATTAAGATTCATTCAGAGTTTACATGGCAGACAACAAATGTGAATACAGAAATAAGTAAAAACAGTAATATTGTAAATTATTACTACAGTTTGATTACTAATACCAGTTTTCTATTGTAATATATTTTACAATGTAATTTAATCAAAGCTGAATTTTCAGCATCATTACTCCAGTCTTCAGTGTCACATGATCCTTCAGAAATCATTCTAATATGATGATTTGCTGCTCAAGAAACATTTATGATTATTATCAAGTTAAAAACAGTTGTGTTCAATTTTTTTTTCTTTGATGAATAGAAAGTTCAAAAGAACAGCATTTATTTGAAACAGAAATCTTTTGTAACATAAATGTCTTTACTGTCACTTTTGATCAATTTAATGCAACCTTGCTGAATAAAAGTATTAATTTCTCTAAAAAAAAAAAACTTGAGCGCTAGTGTAGTTCATATCTTAAATAAATAAATAAATAAATAAATAAATATCTAAGAGAACTCTTAGAGCACCAAGAAACATAAATCCGTATAGTCTAGACTCTAGAATGAAACATCTTCCGGAATGAGAACCTGATGTCACTGTAACCTGGATCCTTTTTTGAATAAGGCATTAAGGCTTGTGTGCAAGAGGGCTAATGGATAGAGGTGAGATGGTGAAAAGAGACAACAGCGTTGAGAGCATTTAAAAACACTGACCTCTTAGTGTTGTGAATGGCTGTTCCCCCGAGTATGATGCGTACCCCCGGCATCGTGCGGTTTAGGTTGTAGACAGTTAATGCCTCTTCGTATGTGGCCCCGCCAATTATGAAGACAATAATGTCTTGAGGTCTAAAGGGTGGAGACAGAGTGTGAAGGAGCACATTTCAGGAGCACTGCAGTTCATGTTAGAGCTGCACAATTAATTCTGCTCTTGACTCAAACACCCACGTGATCTTATTCCTTAATAACACCGATTCACTATGTCTAGTAAACCTTTGACAAGTACGATCACAGCGAACATTCAAATCTGCGTTGGTGCTGGTTCTGATCCAGAGAGAAGTATGAAACCGCTTCACAAACAGTCTTTTCAACCACACAGTATCATTATTTCTGTGTTATAGTAATTCAAATTATCACAGAAGCACAGGGATAAAATAGGTGAATCAACTTTTGAAAGTAACTTGTCGTTTCAAATAAAGACTGTATCAATGACATCTTTACACCAGTAGGTGGCAACAAGAAACTTTAAAAAAAAATGTATGTCATTGAATCATTCATTCAAGAGATTGGTTCAAAAACACTGATTCATCCAGCAATGAAAGTGAAGTCTTTATGGGCGAGTCATTATATCATTCATTCAAAGCGATTTTTAAAAAATATTAATTCAAATTAATTAATTACATTATTTAAATAGAATAAACATTTTGTCAGGGAGAATCGTGATATTTATTTTAAACAAAAAAATTGTGATTCTCAATTTATCCATAATCGTGCAGCTCTAGTCCATGTTTTTCAATTGCACATGAAACAGCCTATTTAAAACTGATTTAAAACTGGTAGGATGTGTGAAAACAGCATTCTGTAGTGACACAGAAACGACACACTTTAAAGCAACAACAAAACCGTCACATTCAATGTCTATAAGTGTGCCTGTATATTATTAATGCATGAGTGTGAATGGCAGTCTATTTATGTATCTGTATCACCTGTCTCTCAGAGAACTTGGCCCGAGGTAGGGGAACTGGCTGTCCTTCAAACGACCCTTGATCAGCTGATCCAGCGTGTCATGTAGAAGCGGCTGATGCTGTGTGTACACATTTTCAACTCCCTATGAAAACACATAAACAAGTTTTAAACAGCATGTGACTATGGCAATATGACATGTTAAAGAGGATCTATTTCGCCCTTTTACAAAGTCTTGATCTTGTTTTTGGGGTAGAATAGGTTTTCATGCTTGAATTTCTGTAATTTTATATTAGCTATGCTTCCACACACCTATTTTTATGTGCATTTTAGGATATCACTTTTTTTTAAAAACAAAAAGAAACACCAAAATGTGCATACATTTTAAAAATGGGCATAAAAAAACGTATGCACTCAACTGAGGCAAATACACTTTTTATCCGATAAGAAGAGATGCGCATAAAACACAATGGAAACACATTTGCTGAATAAATCCCTCGACGTGCAATAAAAACCTTTGATTGGATAACTGGACAAGTTTTACTGCACAGCATCTCAAATATTGGTTTGATCATTCTGAAATGCCTGAGCAAAAGTCGCTCATCAGAATGATTTGATTTAATTCCCTCCCAGAAGCGTCTCCCACGATTGCATTCACAGGTCCAAGTCCTTTATGATGTAGGAAAAAGAGCCACAGTTTCTACCCCGAATGCAGCACTTGAGCATTGAACACATGGGATGGAAACGCTGTTTTATGCAATATTCCAAATTTGCGTTAATTTCATAAAGTTAAGAAGTTAAATTCAGAAATTTGGATGGAAACATGTTGCAGCTCCTCTCTTCCCAGTCTTTCAGTAATGCTCTGTTTAGTTCCTGTCTCTATGAAGCCCCTCCTTCTGAAAAGCACAATGTGCTCTGATTGGTCGGCTGGATCAGTGTGTTGTGATTGGTCAAGCGCTTTGAGCTTGTTTGGGAAATGTCCCGTCCCTTACCATAACTGCGAGTTTCAACACACTACTAACTAACTCAACCAGGCCTTGCACCTTTTATTTCGTGCATGCCTTGGGCGGGAATTATTTAAATGAGGAATATTGTGACGTGTTCATTCCCGGAAGAAAACTCAAGACTACAATGGAGGCGTTTCAGGGAGTTCAGAAACAGTGACACTGATATAGAGAATAACTCTCGCTGGAGGGACTTTGTGCTTTGAAAATGTAAAGCATAATGCAGCCAGAGGGCCATAAAGAGATCATCTACCTTGAGTCCTTTGAAAAACTGCTTTGTAATGGCCACAGCATCTGAAGGAGCAATGAGGTCACTTCCTCTGACTCGTTTTCCACCATATTCCACCACGGCCTGCACCATCTGCAGGCAAAGTTGCTTTCCTTTTTAATAATAGTACTAGTAATAAAACTTCATTGCATTATTCTGGATCATCCATCAATACCAATACACTGTGCTACAGGACAGATCTGCTGGCCCTCACCTTGCGGTGTCTCTCTGAAACCCCTTTGCGATTGAGCTCTTCCATAAGGCTGGGCAGAATACTGCTGCTGTGTTTCTCGTAGCGAAGCGCATACAGCATCACCAGCCGCGCAGCGTCGATTTCAGAAAGCCGAGGGTTCTGCAGTAGCCGCCTCAAGCTCTGCAGGAAAAGGAACACATTCATCTTCAGCAACGGTGCAAGATTTACATAGCACTCAACATACTGTAGGCGATCACAAAAAACTTTGTGGATGGACATTCACTTGTCAGATTTTTTTATGTATTTGAAAGAAGTCTCTTATGCTCACCAAAGCTACATTTATTTGATCAAAAAATACAGTAAAAACTAGTGATATAGTGAAATAATCAGCACTTGCAGTGTCAAATGCAGGTCTGCACTCTTACCTGTTGTGCATTGGAGTGGTCACTCTGGCAGGCCAATTCCTGCTCCACCTCTGACACCTCCATCAGCTGTCTTTCACTGACCAGGCGGGACAGCTCCCCAACAACAGTCACGTGTTTTGAGACGGTGCCCGACATTTTCTTAAACTGGGGGTAGTTGTCCACAAATGCCTACAAGAGGGGGGGCAGAAAGTGGTCATAATACTGTAAAACCGCGTTTCCACTGCAGGAACTAGGGACTTTGGGGTGGTACTCGGTGTGTTTCGACCGCAGGAACCAGGGTCTAAATGAAGTTCCGGGTAAAAATTTCCCCCTCAAAACATCCCTGCTCACGAGGTAGTACTTTTTCAAAGTTCAGGAATTTTTGAGGTGGGATTTGGGCGCTGAACATGCTGATTGTCTGACTCCACGCAGCATTTTATTTCAACCACCACACTGTTGCGGTGGGTTCAGTAAGAGTTGTTTGCTATTCGAATCAACAAAAATATGACTGATGGGCCGATGACGAGGTTCAGGCTTTATTAAGCAAAATCCAGTGGGAACTGGAAAGTCGTGCGCAGTCCTACGTCACCGGACTAATCTTCACGGTACTTTAGACCATGATGGAAAAGCAGACAGCAGCAGGTCTGGGGGAAAAGTTCCTGGGAAAAATTGTTCCAGGTAATTTCGGTGGAAACGGGGCTTAACACAATAATAAAAGTTCTGGATCAGGGGTTCACTCCTCATATAAGATGATGTGCTACAGTGAACAATATTATTGGTCTGCTCACCTTCATGTCAGATATGGACTCTAATTTCTGTTGGTCCTTAGGCTTTTTCTTCTGAAAATCCTCCATCAGGTTCTTGATGTTTGTCCCAATCTCACCGAAATTCAGGTACAAGTTCTTATTGAGAGAAAGAGAGAGAAAACAACATATAGAGTGGGGTCCAAAAGTCTGGGATCACTAAAGAAATAAAATTATTAGAGATAATAATTTCAGAATTTCTTAGTATTTGCTCTTTCTTTTGCTTTAATTACAGTATCTAAGGAGTTAAACATGGACAAGTCACACATTTTAATACTTTCTTATTCCTTTTAACCATAACGTTCCATAACGTTTCTTTGTTTCAAATTTTTCAAAATCCTAAAACTTTATTTTCATGTTACAAGACCTCACTGTGTACGCTACATTAGTTTCTTTGAAACAAAAATCTATTTGGTAAATAATTTCATTATGTATTACAATCTTTAATGGAATCTGTTAATGTACTTCAAACGACAAGACAATATTTTCAACAATATGTTACTCACATTTGCATAAAACTCATCATTTTCTGCAGACAAGACCACCTCCCGTAGGTCCTTACTGATTCCAGGCACTCTCGACAGGTCAATGCGGTTGTTATTGAGGCCCAGTAGCTCATGAACCATGGCCTGATACGTCCACTAGAGGAAGCAAATGCATGCACATGCAATATCAGCACACTAAATCATTATGTAATATATATTTTGCTGCAGTAACATTTTTCAGCCAATGCAAGCAGGACGGACTGGCTCCTGTAAATCTCACAGTAGAGAAAAAAGAATAAAAAGCATCCTATTTAATGTCTAACACTAAAATTGAACACTATTTTACCAGTCTATTATAATCCAGTATAAAACCATGGACTCTATTGCCCTCTAATGGTCAGGCCTAGGATTTTGCATACAGATCTTGTTCTGTAATATGAGATTTGGATGTAACACTATTAAGAGACATTGTTTCTTGCCTGGTTAAGAAGGGGAGTAATGGCATCATCACTTCTGTCTAAAATCAGGAGAAGAGGAGGTACTTCTGTTTTTCTGAAGTCAAACAGTTCATACTCCTTAGTAATGATTTGCTGTGGGGAAACACAAACACATCATTAGAGAAAAATTACATCTGTAGAGTAAATCAAATTATAAAACAATTACCTGTTCACTGAAAGGTCAAAGATTACGCATACTACAGATCTATGATACAATTACAAAATGAAGTCTTACTTTGACACTCTCTGCCAGCCTTTTGGACATGTCAGAAGAGAGCTGGTAGCGGATCATGGGGCATTTCTTGAGGGCCAGCAGCACTGATGTCAAACCCTGAGTGACACGAGGCAGTACACTGGGCTCCCAACTGCGACCCTATAAACATGCACAGAAATATTCACAGAGAGCCTACAACAAAAGGACTCGTGCTCACGAGATAGTCAACAATAGTTGTGAGATAGTGATTAACTTGATGAAAGAAATGAAATAAAAAGATGAAAGAAAATAATTCTAAGCTGCACTAGTAGTTTATTAGATCTTGTAAACTATATACATGTTCTGCACCAGTTTTTGGTTTAGTATCATAACATACCTTAATCCCTAATAAATAACTACAAAATATATTTAAAGGGGTCCTATTATGCCCTTTTTTAACGAAGTCTTGATTTTGTTTTTGGGTTGTACTAAAATATGCTTTCATGCTTGATTGTTCAAAAAACACATTATTTTTCACATATTTTACATTATTACAGCTCCTGTCTCCCCAGTCTGGCTCGAACACGCCGATTTCGATGAAGCCCCTCCTTCCGAAATACAAAATGTGCTGTGATTGGTTAGCTGACCCAATGTGTTGTGATTGGCAGCGCTTAGCACGTGTTTGGGAAATGTCCCGCCCCTCCAAACCAATTCGAGCCCGATTCAGACTTAAGAACGTTAACAAACAAGAGGACTGTCCAGAACGGATTTCATGCACAGACTTTGCAAGCATGGATTTTTTTTTAGCATATTCTGTGGGCAGGGATTATTTAAATGAGTAATATTATGACATCATAAGATCCGGAAAAATTGCATTGTAGTCCAAACGAGTCGTTCGTTGTAGTTCTTGGAAAGTGGATTCTGTTAAATAAAATATCTTCGGAGTGGACTTTGAGCTTTGTAACCTTGCAGATCTTTTTCATGCTCAAACAGCAACATTACACACTAACTAAAGTTGAAAAAGTTTAAAGGGGTCCTATTATGCATTTTTACATTTTCAACTTTTTATGTTGCTGTATGAGCATGAAAAAGGTCTGCAAAGTTGCAAAGCACAAAGTCCCTCCAGCGGGAGTTATTCTCTATATCAGTGTTACTGTTTCTGAACTCCTGAAACGCCTCCATTGTAGTCTTGAGTTTTCTTCCGGGAACGAACACGTCACAATATTCCTCATTTAAATAATTCCCATCCAAGGTGTACGCAAAATAAAGGGGGCGGGGCGGGGGCGGGGCCTGGTTGAGTTGTAGTGTTGTAGTCTCAGCTTCGGTCCACGGACCGCTGGTTTAACGTCTGATGCATATGCCGCACTTAACTGGAAACACCAAGATTTTCAAAGTCGTCATCTGATGAATTTTACAGAATGTCCGGGAGACGTATGTGTGTCACGTTCTTTAATGGACTGCCTGGAAACAAAGATGCCGTGACGCCAAACTCCCTCATGGAAGAAGAACGCCGTCGTGTTTACAACTGTGACAATGAACGCTTATGAGGATCAACTAAACGCTGGAGTATGTGAAGTATGTAACGTTTGCGGCATAGACTCTTTAAAGTACGTCCAAGAGTTTTACACACCGGTCTGTTATTGTAGGATCATCAACGTTACATTTTCACACCCTTAAACAGGACGTGGAACAAAACGGACTGCGATTGGTTGCTTTACATGTCTCTGGGCGGCCCTTGGCCAATGAAAGCTGCTATGGAATCCAGACCATCTGCCGTCAGTCTGAAGGTCTGGCTACGCGAAACTAGAAGTGTAAACTCGCAGTTATGGTAAGTGGCGTGACATTTCCCAAACATGCTGGAAGCGTTGATCCAGCCAACCAATCAGAGCACATTGTGCTTTTCAGGAGGGGCTTCATTGAGACAGGAACTAAACAGAGCGTTACTGACAAACTGGGAAGAGAGGAGCCGCAACAATGGAGAATAATGGAAACATTATGTGTTTTTTGAACATTTAAGCATTAAAAACTATTCTAGTAAAGCCCAAAAACAAAATCATAGGTCCTCATTATTGATTAATTTAGAAAACATACAGAGCAACAAAATGCAAGCACTAGTTACTAATTTAAAAAAAAAAAAAAGTAAAAAAAAAGTAAAAAAAAAGTAAAAAAAAAAAAAAAAAAACCTCTCTTACCCTGGATACTCCTTGAAGGTTGAGTGAGAAAAGATGAGGGTTCACAGCAATGAAATCTCCATAGAACTCCTAGAGTAACAACATTTTTCATTAAGTTTGACAATGTTGTGGACAGAGCATGAATTAATTATGAAGACTTAATTAAGAAGAAGGCCCACCTGCACTTCTGCAACTACTTCCTGTTCATCTGCTTCAGCCAAAACCTTTATCTCACTCTTACTGATCACGTTACTGAAATCTGCACAGAATAATTCCTAAAGTCGGTGAAAGTTCATCTTCGGACCACCCTTATTAGCACATATTCTACAAAAACTCAGATAAATAAATGAGAGGTAAATTGATGCAACACTGATATATTTCTGGGACTCACAGATGAAATAGACACTATACTTGGGCCGACGTAGCTCTTGAATCAGGTGCTCTACGTTCTCCTGAAAGAAGAGACATTCAAGTATGAAATCACCTGGAAATGCAGTGTAAATCTATATGTGACCCTGGACCACAAAGTCGCACGGGTATATTTGTGGCAATAGTCAATACATTGTATGGGTCAAAATTATCGATTTTTCTTTTATGCCAAAAATCATTAGGATATTAAGTAAAGATCATGTTCCATGAAGATATTTTGTAAATTTCCTACCGTAAATATATAAAAAATGTATTATTAGTAGTAAAATGCATTGCTAAGGACTTCATTTGGACAACTTTAAAGGCGATTTTCTCGATATTTCGATTTTTTTGTACCCTGAGATTCCAGATTTTCAAATAGTTGTATCTCGGCCAAATATTGTTCTATCCTAACAAACCATATATCAATGGAAGGCTTATTTATTCAGCTGTATGATGTATTGTTTTATGGTGCAGGGTCATATATATTCTATGAGAGACAATGACAAAACCTTGGTTGGCCGGAGAAAGCAGATTGCTTTAAGGTGCTTCATGTTGTCTCGGTTTTGTGAGTCAATGCGCTCAAAAAGGTAGACCTCCTTCTGCAAGATCTCAGACTGAGTGTAGACCACACTCACAATACTGGTCTGTAAACAAACAGAGGAAGAGTAAAGAGAATAAACAAGCAATGTTTTCGCCACTATTTGTGACTGTCTATGTAGATATTTATGAAACAAATGAGAGTTCAGTTCAGTTGCATTTGGTTAAGACACATGACAGCAAAACCCATTTACACTACACACAGTACTACATTATCAGTGGCTTAAGCACATCTACACTTTTATGCTTGAACTGTTAAAGCTGTTTAAACTCACTTACCGTCTCCTTGTCCATCAGCAGTACCTTCATCCCGGGTCCGCTGCTCTCTATCATTTTGGAAATGTACTGCTTGACAGCCAGAGTCACGTTCATTTTGTCGTTTTATATATGTTCTAATTGTCAGTGAGAATGGGTCAAATTATCGAATCGTCTCAAAGTTGTTTAACTATTGATAAAAGGCTCTTTTCATGAGTAAACTCCCGCATACAAAATACTGTTGACAATGGGAGACAGGCTCACTGGGCTTCCTACTACTTCCGGTGTACCCGAGTATTCGGTCCGCATCAGATTTGGGATCTGTTGTAGTTCAGTCGATCTGCCGATAATGCAGGTTCAATTTACTAGTTCAACTGATCTGGTAACAGTTCGTAGAGCATGAACAATATCCCATTATTCAAGGCTGCTACGTAAAACGGAGTAAATAAAACGCCATATTTGTGAGGTCGATGGAGGGTTTTTTTTTTTCTTTTTTTTTTTCCCTTAGACGAGCGTTTACCAACGTCTGTGTCAGCGTCGTTTATGTTTTATAACATGGTCACTTAAAGTTATGATTTAATTAAACTTAGTATTTATTTTGATAATTACTAAGTTTAATGAAATCATAACTTTAAGTGACCATGTTATAAAAAAAAATATTAGCATTAAAATGTTTGTTCAGTGAGTCAGTGTCGGATTCGTGAAAGAATTCATTTTAAAGATTCGACTCAGAATAACGATTCGGTCACGAATCGGACATCTCAACCAGACAACCTCTCTATCACTGTATTTTACCAGCTTTTAATGCATCATTGTTTCGTTTATGTGTTTTATAGTATGATTACGTAAAGTTATGATCTCATTAAACTTATATTAATAATAAAAAACATACTAAAAAAAAAAAACATTTCATTACCAGCATTAAAATGTTGGTTCAGTGAGTCGGTGTCGGATTCGTGAAAGAATTCATTTTAAAGATTCGACTCAGCAGAACGATTCGGTCACGAATCGGACATGACAACCAGACGACCTCTCTATCACTGTATTTTACCAACTTCTAATGCATCATTTATTCGTTTATGTGTTTTATATGATTACGTAAAGTTATGATCTCATTAAACTTATATTAATAATAAAAAACAAACAAAAAAAAACACACATTTTTCATTACCAGCATTAAAATGTTGGTTCAGTGAGTCGGTGTCGGATTCGTGAAAGAATTCATTTTAAAGATTCGACTCAGCAGAACGATTCGGTCACGAATCGGACATGACAACCAGAAGACCTCTCTATCACTGTATTTTACCAACTTCTAATGCATCATTTATTCGTTTATGTGTTTTATAGTATGATTACGTAACGTTATGATCTCATTAAACTTATATTAATAATAAAAAACATACTAAAAAAAAAAAACATTTCATTACCAGCATTAAAATGTTGGTTCAGTGAGTCGGTGTCGGATTCGTGAAAGAATTCATTTTAAAGATTCGACTCAGCAGAACGATTAGGTCACGAATCGGATATCTCAACCAGACGACCTATCACTGTATTTTACCAGCTTCTAATGCATCATTTATTCGTTTATGTGTTTTATAGTATGATTACGTAAAGTTATGATCTCATTAAACTTTTATTAATAATAAAAAACATAGGATACTAAAAAACAATTTCATTACCAGCATCATTAAAATGTTGGTTCAGTGAGTAAGTGCTCGGATCAATTTAGTCGGTTTCGTGAAAGAATTCGTTTTAAAGATTCGACTCATCATTTGAATAATGATTTGGAACGAATAGGACATCGCTACCACAAACCATCATATTTACACAGCGCACACAACATGGGGAAAGGAAAGCATTCAATAAATGGGAAAACAAAGTAATGTGCGTTACTTATTTGAAAAGTAACTCAAATATGTTGTTGTAAAATCAAAAGTAACGTTACTTTACTTGAAATAAGCAATCTGATTACGTAACTCGCGTTGCGTGTAATGCATTAACTGAAATTCCCCCCCCCCCCCCCCCCCCAAACATCATTGTTACAATAATATGATTTCATTAAAATGTTATTATCATCAAAGGAAATACAGTGATTCATGAACGAATTCAGTTTAAAGATTTGAATTCATTGTAAACTATTTGGTCATGAATCGAACATCACAGGCACTTAATAACTCTCACTGTATTTTACCATGCAGCGTCTAATGCTAAAATTAGCCCTATGCTATTTGAATTTTATTTTGATAACATATAGGATAATATAAAGATATGATTTAATGAAACCTTTATCAAACATCAAATGAGATACTACAAAATAACAAATGATGAGACAAACATCAATTATCTTACATTTATACTGTCATGTGCAGGACAGGGAACATAGGGATTACTACAACATTCAGACTCTGGCTTTGTATTCTATAGTTGATTAAACCACTAATAACCAACTCAATTAAATAAAGTTTTCCATTAGAAAGAAAATCAAAGATGGAAAATATGATCTGAGAGTTGATAGGTGCATACAAAGCATTCCTGTATAGGCATGTAGTATTATGAATAGAGCTTGGTGGAGTGCTGTCAGTTCTCTTCATGGTAGCTCACAAGCTTTGCACTTATTTCCCATAATCGCAGAGCAGCAAGATCATCTTTACCTTCAGGGGCTGGTTCCTTCAGCTTACAATCACTGTAAACAGATTTCATAATCATCCAGTGTCAAGCACAAACGTCAGAAACAGTGAAGGTTACATTTTTAGTTAAAATTACATGCAATATAAAACGTTACACGAATGGTGAAGGCTTAGCTCACGCTTTTATGCTTTCTTACATTTTCAACTTTCTTTATTGTGTAATGTTGCTATTTAAGCATGAAAAGGGTCTGCAAAGTTGCAACGCCCAAAGTTATTCTCTATATCAGTGTCACTGTTTCTGAACTCCCTGAAACGCCTCCATTGTAGTCACAATATTCCTTATTCAAATGTTTCCCGCTATTTCCTGGTTGAGTTAGTTAGTAGTGTGTTGAAACTCGTGGGGTGCGTCTCAATCAGCTCCCTAGTTCAGTAGTCAGGGCACTGATCGGGGAGTCGGCCATTTTAAGGGCTGTCTCAATCGCATAATCCTTCCAGTGCACTGAAATGTTCGCTCCCTAAAAAGTCCCACAATGCACCGCAAAACCCAGGGTGCATCGATGCTCACTATGCTCCCTTAACGGAAGGCGAAACTCAAATCACGTGAGCCAACTCACTACACATAATGACCGATAACGACACGCGATATGTGTTTTTAAAAACAGAAACCATTATTTTATTGTATTTCAGCATAACATACATCGTTAGACAGGTAATGAACACAATCTAGCTAACATTTATAATTTATTTACGGCTGAAATGTTGCACGTATAGGTAACAAACAAAGTATTTATTATAATGTACTTTAAATAACATTACAAGTAATGTCAGAAAAATATAAGCTCTGCTGTTGCTCATAAATACCAGTAATGATGTTGTACAATGTCCTCATTGTACACGATATACTGATTCACGAGCTCGGGAGCTAGGGAACTGAATGAGACACACCCGTGGTTATGCTAAAGGGTGTGATATTTCCCAAACGCGCTTGAAGTGGTTGACCAATCATAACATACTAATCCATCCGACCAATCAGAGCACATTGTGCTTTTCAGAAGGAGGGGCTTCATTGAGACAGGCGCTAAACAGAGAGTTACTGACAGACTGGGAAGAGAGGAGCTGCAACAATGGAAAATGTGGAAAAAAAAGGTATTTTTTGAACATTCAAGCATTAAAACCTATTCTATTAGAGCTCAAAAACAAAATCAAGACTCTTTAACACCTCACCTGAAATAGCAGCCACTGTGAGACTCCAACCCCTCAGCAACCGCACAGTAGATGGATGTCTGAGCACCTTGATTTGGGGTTTTCATCAGTAAAAGAGCAGGAAAAGACAACAGGGCACTGAGCAGAGGGTAGCGGGTCTGCACATACCGTCCCAGTTCAGTGCGGATTACTCCAGGGTGAAGGGAGTACACCGTTACACCAGACCCTGATTAAAAACAGAGCACGATTAAACAAGGCTAATGTAGGGGAAATACAACATTCAGTTGTAAAACAGCTT
The DNA here is from genome assembly GCA_039654105.1 of Coreius guichenoti. Taxonomy (NCBI): domain Eukaryota; kingdom Metazoa; phylum Chordata; class Actinopteri; order Cypriniformes; family Gobionidae; genus Coreius; species Coreius guichenoti. Next base: position 36,054,430 of record CM077184.1, read on the forward strand.
TTTGCAGCATTTTCTATATTTGAACGTGACTGATGTACTGGGGATGAGCACACAAACCTTTAATCCTCCGTGCTAATTCGCGAGTAAACAGCAGGTTGGCAAGTTTACTCTGCCTGTAGCTGACCAAGGAATCGTATGGTGCTTTGTTGAAGTTAAGGTCATCAAAGTTGATCTTACCTATATGAGAAAGGTCATCGGACTAAAATATGTTATATGGATGAGAACAGTCTCTGCATCTCTGCAATAATGTTTACAAATGACTCAGCAAAGATGTACAATATATTGTAACCATATCAGTTATTATTCAATGCAAGAACAAGATTGGATAATTAATTGTGAAAAAGGGGCAAATGAGCATTTACAACATTTGCTGTCATCTAACACTCACTTAAAGTTCATCCTTAAAAACTCTTTCCATTGCACAAAAGTTTCTTAAGATTATTAAAATGTTCTTTTTTTAAGAACTGATCACTGACAGGTTCTTTAGGGAACCCAAAAATTATTCATCTATGGCATCGCTGTGAAAAACCTTCTTCTGGAACCTTTAGAGTTTCATGGATAGTCTTTTATCTAAATTATGTAAAGCTAAAAGAAAATCTAAAAGGCATGATGTTAATAGGTTGGTTTTACCTCCTTTGTGAGCAATACTGGACACATTGATAACTCGACTAGGACTAGACTTCTTCAGCATGTTCAGGAGCAGAACAGTCAGGAGGAAATGGCCCAAATGATTGACAGCAAACTGGGTTTCATAGCCATCCTCTGTAAGGCTTTTAGGGCACATCATCACTCCTAGTATAGGTTTGTCCATACAAAATGTGCAATAGTTAACAATACAGGTAAAAGCACAGTGTGATTTGCAGATTAAGTAATGAAGTCAAATGTCTCACCAGCATTGTTAATAAGTATATCCAGTCGATCCTCAGTGGCAGTGTATTCATGCGCAAACTGCCGTACGGAGAACAGAGATGCCAGATTTAAGTACCGAACTACTATGTTGCCATTTCCTGTAGATCTGCGAATCTCTGCCGCAGCCTTTTCTGCTTTTGAAAGATCTCGACAAGCCATCACAACCCGAGCCCCTGAAAAAAAATATTTAGCATGATGCAAAGTGGACCTAAAATCCTCCAAAATCTAGACTTTCTTCACTCTTAAAAATAAAGGTTCTTTTCTGGCATTGATGGTTCCATGATTATTAAAATGTTATTCACATTAAGAAAAAAGGGTTCTTTTAAGAACTGTTAGCTGAAATGTTCTTTGGGGAACCAAAAATGGTGTGAAAACCCCTCTTTTAGAACCTTTATTTTCAAGAATGCAGCGTTTACCTCTCATGGCCAAGTCATGTGCCGTCTCTTTCCCAATGCCGGTGTTGGCGCCAGTAATGAGGACTGTCTTCCCATCCAGTCGCACGTGACAGCGGCACACTCCACCTGCAATCCATTTTCTCAGCAGAACCAAACCTATTTTTGAAGAAAATCCATTATAGAGCACATTCTTCCATTCAAAACCAAGGAAATTCTTCATGCAGTAAATACAGATTTTTAAAGATCTAAACAAAGTGCTTTTAGGTCTGATCTAGTTGGAAGCACTGTTGGAGAGCTGGATTTGATATCAAATCAACAAGGTCCATGATACAAAGTTCCATTTTTAAAAAATAAAATGTATTGGAATGTATCGTTGAAAATGTATACAATCGCTGTGTAAACAAATGTCCAATCAAATCCACTTTGAATTAGCATCAGTGTTATTTTAGTGTCACATACTATTATCGTATTCATAAACATTTTGAATTAGCTTTTATTTTTATATTTTCAGTTTTCATTTTAGATTTAGTAATTTAGGTATGTGCTTTTGTTTTATTAAATATATATATTTAGCCTTACTTTATACTTCAACTCAACTTGAACTTATTTTATTTCCAATTGTTGCCAATTGTATGTGTGTGTATGTATATACTGTATATATATATTAGGGCTGTCAAATCAATTAATTGTGATTAATCGCATCTAATATAAAAGTTTGTGTTTATATAATATATGTGTGTGTACATATATATATATATATATATATATATATATACAGCTCTGGAAAAAATTAAGAGACCACTTAACATTGAGAAATCAATGTTAAGTGGTCTCTTAATTTTTTCCAGAGCTGTATATATATATATACACACACACACACAAATATGTATGCATATATACACACAGACATGCACACACACACACATATCATATATATATATATATATATACACTCACCTAAAGGATTATTAGGAACACCATACTAATACTGTGTTTGACCCCCTTTCGCCTTCAGAACTGCCTTAATTCTACGTGGCATTGATTCAACAAGGTGCTGAAAGCATTCTTTAGAAATGTTGGCCCATATTGATAGGATAGCATCTTGCAGTTGATGGAGATTTGTGGGATGCACATCCAGGGCACTAAGCTCCCGTTCCACCACATCCCAAAGATGCTCTATTGGGTTGAGATCTGGTGACTGTGGGGGCCATTTTAGTACAGTGAACACATTGTCATGTTCAAGAAACCAATTTGAAACGATTTGAGCTTTGTGACATGGTGCATTATCCTGCTGGAAGTAGCCATCAGAGGATGGGTACATGGTGGTCATAAAGGGATGGACATGGTCAGAAACAATGCTCAGGTAGGCCGTGGCATTTAAACGATGCCCAATTGGCACTAAGGGGCCTAAAGTGTGCCAAGAAAACATCCCCCACACCATTACACCACCACCACCAGCCTGCACAGTGGTAACAAGGCATGATGGATCCATGTTCTCATTCTGTTTACGCCAAATTCTGACTCTACCATCTGAATGTCTCAACAGAAATCGAGACTCATCAGACCAGGCAACATTTTTCCAGTCTTCAACTGTCCAATTTTGGTGAGCTCGTGAAAATTGTAGCCTCTTTTTCCTATTTGTAGTGGAGATGAGTGGTACCCGGTGGGGTCTTCTGCTGTTGTAGCCCATCCGCCTCAAGGTTGTGCGTGTTGTGGCTTCACAAATGCTTTGCTGCATACCTCGGTTGTAACGAGTGGTTATTTCTGTCAAAGTTGCTCTTCTATCAGCTTGAATCAGTCTGCCCATTCTCCTCTGACCTCTAGCATCAACAAGGCATTTTCGCCCACAGGACTGCCGCATACTGGATGTTTTTCCCTTTTCACACCATTCTTTGTAAACTCTAGAAATGGTTGTGCGTGAAAATCCCAGTAACTGAGCAGATTGTGAAATACTCAGACCGGCCCGTCTGGCACCAACAACCATGCCACGCTCAAAATTGCTTAAATCACCTTTCTTTCCCATTCTGACATTCAGTTTGGAGTTCAGGAGATTGTCTTGACCAGGACCACACCCCTAAATGCATTGAAGCAACTGCCATGTGATTGGTTGATTAGATAATTGCATTAATGAGAAATTGAACAGGTGTTCCTAATAATCCTTTAGGTGAGTGTATATATATATATATTAGTGGTGTCAACTCGATTAATCGCATCTAACATAAAAGTATTTATCTAAATAATATGTGTTTATATATATTATTATATTTATATACATATATATATATATATAGTATATATATATATATAATATGAGTGTGTGTGTGTCTGTGAATATATACATACACACACACACACACACACATATATATGTTTAAATATATATGTGTGTGGGTATACAGTACATATACACACACTCACACACAGACATATATATAATGTATATAAATATATATATACACACACACATATATTATGTAAACAAAGACTTTTATGTTGGATGCGATTAATCGTGATTAATTGATTTGACACCACTAATATATATATATATATATATATATATATATATATATTAATCGATTTTACATATATATTTAATATTACAATCATGTGTTTTTTGTAGTAAAAACATGATTACACACAGCTTCTGAATTCTGTTAATCTGTAATTCTGTTATCCCCTAAGCTACATCAAATACCTCTTGAGCCACAACATTGTACCTTCTGACTCTGAACAGTGCTAAAACTGTGAAACTTTTTGTAATATTCTATAATACATATGGAAGAAATTGTATTAGTTCATATCTGACTGAAAACCCACCAGAATCCACCAAAAGTTAGAATGAGAGAACATGACATTACGTAACTTACTAAAAGCTGTGACCGCAGTTACTGTGCTGTATTTGGCGAGACGATTTGCCTTCAGTTCCTCCCACATTTGCATGGCTGGGATAGAGAGATGCATGTCATCCGCTGTGATGCGCTGTCAGCTCTGCTTTCATTTTATTTTCTGTCGTACAGTACTAAACTCTTTTCTTTGTTTATAAAAAAATCTGTAGTTTCAACTGCACGGCCACCATCAAGCTCAGTGCCGGCTAACACATCTAATCACCCCGTGTTAAAGGCTGGGTTAAGGTTTTATAAGAAGATTAAGTCAAGATCATGTTAGATTCCATGGCTTACGGTCAGACAGAAATGTGAATAACAAAAACAATGACCAAAACAATTTCCACTTTTATGGCAGATAATGGTAACGTAAGGCTTTTCATTAGAAGCTAGTCTAGTCTAGATTTAAGATGTGACAATTTGTGCAGTCTGAGGCATTTGAAAACAGCTCTCTGATCTTTTAAGCTATAAAAAGCTTTTTGGGGTGTGTTGTATGGGTCGTGTGGCCCTCCATCTTATGGCCTTATTCAGTTGTTTGGCACTATTGTGGTGATTTTATTATATTACGTGCCAAGATCAGAAGTATGGGAATGCTTGGGTAAGTCAGACAAGAAGGAATGATTTGGAATATCTTGTTTTTAAATTGTGCTTTCTTATTACATATTAACCTATTGTTACAGCCATGTAAACAAAAGGCTGCACTTGCATATGACCTACTCTTTTGTATAAAGTCCCAGGCTAAAAAGGTTACAGTTTATCCACTTGACTACTAGTGCAAGAGCTGTGTGTGCAGCCATGATGTCAACTTAGCCCAACTCAAAAGGCTAATTGGACATTTTTTTCTATAGACTTTTAGAATGGTTGTTTATGAATAGGATGTGTTAAAATTAGCCTACTTGAAGAGATGTTTTGTAAACAAAATACACAGTTAAACTGTAAATGTGAATTCTGAAGCTGCCTTGTTTTGAAACATAAAGTGCTAACAAATTGCTAGATACGTTTATAAAACAACAACAAAAGATTCAAATTTAACTTCTAAGGTATGACTGTAAGTTGTTATGGTTGTTATTGAACAAACAGATATTATTTAGAATGTTTTTTTTTTTTTAAATCAAAACTGTTATTCTTAAAACCCCAATAGAAAATAAAAATTCTATTCTTGGTTGTGGGATAATTATGGAAGCTTGTTTCAACCACGAAATAAAACAATTTAAAAGATATTTGTGACTTTTTTTTCTCTCACAATTGCAAGTTTACATCTTGAAATTCTGACGTGATATAAACTCGCAATTCCGAGTTGAATTGCGGATAACTATTCTGACTTTTTTCTCGCAATGATATAGCTACTCAAGTGTGCGAGTTATAAAGTCCAATTCTGAGGGGGAAAAGAGTGACTTTTGTCGACTTTATTTCTCTAAAGTCAGAATTGCGTGTTATAAAGTCAGAATTGCAAGATATAAACTCGCAATTGGGAGTTATAAAGTCAGAATTTCTAAATATAAACTCGTAATTATGACTTTTTTTCTCGCAATGAGTCCAATTCTGAGGGGAAAAAGACTCAGACTTTTGGTGACTTTATATCACTCCATATAAAGCTTAGTGTTATAAAGCCAGAATTGCAAGATATAAAGTCGCAATTGCGTGTTAAAGTCAGAACTGTGAGATAAGTCGCAATAACCTTTTTTTTTTTTTTTATTATTCTGTGGCGGAAACAAGCCTCAGATAATAAAATGAACAGCAAACAGGAGGGGTTCCTTTGTTCACTGCTGATAACGTTATAACAACAAAACACCAACTCTTGTTTTATAAAAATCACAGAACTGTGTTGTTGTTGGAGAAACATGCTCGCTTTAATGAGAGTTGGTGTTTCATTTGAGGAACATTTGGATATGTTACGTCAATAATGCATTGCTGCCTTCTAAACACCAGCCGCCATCTTGGAATTAATGAAGCAGAGTGAAACATAATGCGAAAACGATTATGCGGAAAACTATTAGGCCTAGTTATGGCGCGAGACTAACATGCATTGACTAAGAAAGCCAATGTTTTTTTCCTCAGTGATCGAGTCTATGTTAGTGTCGTTAACCCTGAGGCGGCGGTGTGGGATTACTGCACTATTTAGCCGGCTAAGCTAGTGCATACTGTTTAGCGTTGATAAATATTGAACATATATAAAACAAGCAAATCTGTGCAGCAGGTAGGATGACAATGGTTTCAAAATGTGCAAACATAATCCATAATCTAAATATTTAATGTAGATGGTAATTAGCTTTAAAACGCCTATATTGTTTATTATTGAAATTATACTTAAGGAAACTTTTCATATCATAATTTGCGTGTAATGTAACATTGACCCTTTGCATGCACTGGTATTACGCATTTTATTTGCTTCTGTTTATTAAATATTGAATAATCACGATCCTCCCGCGTTTCTCACAAAAGATCGTAGCCAATCAGAGTGCAGGGAAACACGCGTGGAAGTGACGTTTTTAAATGTTTCGCCTACCACCGCGAGCAAAGAGGGGAAAACGTCTGCAGAATAGGGATCATTGTTTTTCCATCATGGCAAACCCCGCGAAGAATTAAAGGAAATAACGAATTATAAATTTGTGTCCTGTCTTGCACATATGCAAAACTGCGCATGAGGTAAGACTACCCTTTCTTCTCCCTAGAAACAACGCGTCGGTGTTTGTAAAGTAGTTGTTAAAAGTTGTGCAGTTAGGTAAAGGCTAGCCCCTGTAGCTTTGCATACACAGCTGCACGGGGTCGCGCATTGGCAGGACAAACATGCGTGCAGTTAGCAGGGCGGGCTAATGTTAGCCTTGCGCGCGCTCCACGGGAGGATAGAGAGCGCGCGTCTGTTATGGCGTTAAAGGGGCTCAGGTTTATTATTATGACAGCTTGTAGATAATGAGGCAAAAAATCGCTTTAGCGACCTATGCATATCATTTTTTCCCCTCCAAATTATGACGAAGTAAACAAATATATGAACAGTGTTGGGTTACTCAAAAGTAACTAATTACTAGCTACTAACATCTTCGACAGTGTAGTAGATTACAGTACTAATTACTCTCTCTAAAAAGTATTGATCAAAGTATTTAAAGGGAGAAGGTTACATTTATAAACATACATTTTAACTTTAGACGTTAACTTTTTTTTACTTTATTTTTTTAACGGTTTTTCCTTTTTTGTACAAATCAAGAAGGAAAAAGAAAGATAAATAAATAAAATAATAGAAAAAATAAAGTAAAATTAAAATAACATCAAACACAACTACTAACGATAACGGTTACATGAGGTCTTATAAGGAGTCAGTCACTAACATTAGACGTTAAATTTTGATGTTAAATCCACTATTGTTTTATACAGAATTGTTCTATACAGTATTTAATGCAATTACATCAGAAGTAACTGTAATTAAATTACAGAAAAATTAAGAGTAATCCCTTACTTTACTTTTTCAAGGGGAAAGTAATTAAATTACAGTAATTAATTACTTAGTAATGCATTATACTCAACACCGTATATGAATTATTTTAACTTTGAGTTTGAAAGTAGCAGTCGAGAGCCACGAAAAAACCCCCACTAATAATTAAAATAATATATATATATATATATATATACAAATAATTTTGTCCAGGTAACACGTCTGTAACACGTTGTCCAGACTTTAAATGTTATTGTTGATTAGAAGCTGTATTGCATATCCTGTTAGCTGTTTTATTTATTACTAATACTTACTATCTATTTGACTTTAAATTATTATTATATGTTCACTAGCCATAGCCAACATATTACTAGTCTTGTTGACAGAAGTGATGACACTGTATAAGCAACACTTTTTGTTTACAGAAACATGGCAGATTCGGACCTTTACATGCAATGTGATGAAGATGATCTAGAGCCATGCCAGAGTATTACAGAAAACAGGAACCAGCGATACAACAAAGGTAAATAATGGTTTTGTTTTGTTTTCACTAAGCAAAAACACTCATTATTATGTCTTCATCAAATGTATGTGATCTAGAACAGTGTTTCCCAACCTTTTTTTTTTTGCCACAGCACAGTTTTTATAGGTAAAAAAACCCACAGCTCACTATTATAAAAATTAGGGCTGTCAATCGATTACATTTTTTAATCGCACTCTTGTTGTGTGATTAATCGCGATTATTAATCGCACACTTATCGTAAAATTAAGCATACGCCATTTATCTCATTAAACACAGTCATTTTGTCATCATTTGCTATATCTAGCAAAGTAAACAATCAGAAAACTGTATTTTCCGCAAGCTTCAAGGATCATTGGAGACTCCAAAAGGACATCAAATAACCAAATATAAGGAGTTCATATAATTATATTATATAATAAATTTATACACACCTAAGCACCCTGAAAAAAAACATTACAGAAAAAAACGTTACAGAATTCACAATGTATAGTATGTGTACAGAGCAACAACAACGAGAAGAAACTCCTAAATCAACCGCTTTGTCTGCATAAACCTACGATTACTAAACACAACAAATCTAACATTATCCTTCCTGAGTGTATGTGGAAACAATGCGAATGTACTGTGTGTCTGTACATGAGTGTAGCGTGCAGTCAGTGATCTAGAGCGTGCACATACATGGTTTCTTCTTTGTGCATCAATATACAAAACTCCCACGCGCTTACTGTATGTCACCAAAATTGCGCTCTTCAGAAACAATCGCAGAATACGACAGAGCTCGTGTTTTAAAGCAAAGCACACACTGGAATGAATAATTCACTAAAAACGCAATGCGAGTCTCTATTCTCTCTGATATGTTTGATGTAATCAGCCTGGCCTTTTTTATTTTAGCGCTGTTTTGGACTGTTTGAATGAATTCAATTCCTGGATCACTGAAAACTTTCCCAGAGTTTAACGGCTTAAAATGGCCTGATCACAAACAGAGAAGCAGAATCGGGTTAAAGAGTTAGAATGGAAATTTGCTCCTACCAGGGTTACAGGTGCTGTAGATGCTCAGTGTGATTGTGATAAACTCCCGACTTCAAAGATTAAAATTACGTTAATGACGCAGCTTCACGTACTTCTGTAATTTATTGGCATTAAATTATTTTAGCGCGTTAAGGAATTTAAATTAATCGCATGCGTTAACACGTTAACGGTGACAACCCTAATAAAAATATAACAAAATTGCACAAACATGCATTGCTTCAAATGGCATATTAAAACTAGATATTATATTAAAAGTACTACTCACATTTAATGTGAAACTTGAGCTTAAGTCAGGTAGCAACACAATAAGGTCATATAGGTAGGTATATGATGTTAATGATGATAAGACAACAAATGTACATATCGCTCTCAGGCGGAAACCACGTATGTAATTAAACACTGTCGAGTCAAGCTCACATGGAGTTACAAGGTTTTTGACCAGTGAATGATAGATATTTTGTCTGTCACTGGAACAGCCGCATCTGAGGCAGTAAGTGCATCCTATTACAATGTTTTCATCAGATTCAGATTGTTTTATTTAATGCCATGTCAGCATCTAAGGCTATATTCATGGCAAAAACTCATTTACAAAAATACAAATATCACATAAATATGTTTTCATCAATGTACAGGATATAAAGTTCATTGTAGCTACATGGGTGCTCAGTTTTCTTGTTGTTGAAATCTCATGATCAAAATCTCATGATACAAAAGATGAAGCGCTATGCACAGGATATTTAAAACAGTATTTTTTTTTTTTTCAACTAGACAGTAAAGACTATTCTCCGCTCTTCAAATACAAAAAAACGTTAGCCTTTATGGACATAGTGTTCTTTGAGTAAAGAAAACACTGTACTTACTCAAACAAACTTGCATTGCAAACAAGCAGTGCCGTGCGTGGTACATTCTGGAGTTTGACTGACAGTTTGAGTAGCCAATAGAGTTAAGAGGTTTAGTCACAAGCTCTTTTAAATGCTTTTTATTGGTTAAATATTTGTAAAAGCCCACATACAGACTTATAATATAACCAATAACATTCATTTTATAAAGCAAAAATGGCACAAGAGACACGAGGTTTCGGCCAGACACCGCAATTATATATTCTTATTTGTAGCATTTATTTTTACTTATTTTTTGGAATTTGATAGGTTGTCAGTTGTGCTGTGGAAAATTGCCACAGCACGCTATTGTGTCGCGGCACAGTGGTTGGGAAACACTGGTCAAGAAGACCAGTGTTTTTTGAAGAGCATTTAATCTATATTAGGAAAATGAGTGTAAATAAAAATAAGTTTAATGCCTTTTGTTTTTTTCATTAATTTAGTTACAGTAGTCCCAAGTGGCAATAGTGCACCGACACCAGTACAATCTGATGGCACCTCTGAACCGACATCAGCTACTACTGACCTCGTAAATCAAGCTGTGCCTTTGGCTTCTGGTAAGAAGGCAACAAGCATGCAATAAAGATCTAAACAATATTCCAATGCTATGTAGAAAACATGGCACACTGCAAAAACACTGTAAAAAGCATAGCTGTGGGACTTAAGTATGGAAAGAAACAAGTGTTTTAATTTGTTTTTACCTTTAGCTCCTGCTGTTACGTTACTGCCTAATGCTGTCCAGACAAGTGGAGCTGCAGGTGGCACACAAACTATCTACATCAGTACACAGGTTTCACTTTGCTCTTTTACTATCAATAGGCATTTAACTTTCTGTTTACTTAGACATGACAAAGAGGTTGTATTTAAGTGATGATCATCTGTTTTAGCCTAATCCAGGTCAGCCTCTGGCAGGCTCAATGAATTTGGGAACATCACTTAATTACATCTTGAATGGACAGCCCATTAGTTTTCTGACTGCTGGTAAGTCATAACTCAAACCTGTGATTTAATAACATGGTTTTTTGCAGGGTGCATTGCTTTAAAAATTCACTATATACTGTATCTCAGTGTGAACCATTCATCCATGCATGTCATTTTTACATTTTTTTAGACCAGAAAATATTTAATCGTAACTCAATCTTCCTGTGAAAATGACAGACTTCTCTCTGGTGACGTATGCCAGACTTCAGACAACTATTTAGTCTATTTAAACTCCGCCCCTTTCTTATAGTCGACTGCAAGCTCTCATTAATTTGAGTGCAATGCCAACATCTCAAAATCCAATCTACAACCAATGGATAGAAACATTACATTTTTGCACTCTAATGTACGTCACAATGCAAAAGAAAAGATCTGTCGCTACTTTCATTTCATCGCGACTTTAACATTTACATGCACATACAAATGATGGATGTTTACACATCAGACATACTCACCTAAAGGATTATTAGGAACACCTGTTCAATTTCTCATTAATGCAATTATCTAATCAACCAATCACATGGCAGTTGCTTCAATGCATTTAGGGGTGTGGTCCTGGACAAGACAATCTCCTGAACTCCAAACTGAATGTCAGAATGGGAAAGAAAGGTGATTTAAGCAATTTTGAGCGTGGCATGGTTGTTGGTGCCAGACGGGCCGGTCTGAGTATTTCACAATCTGCTCAGTTACTGGGATTTTCACGCACAACCATTTCTAGAGTTTACAAAGAATGGTGTGAAAAGGGAAAAAACATCCAGTATGCGGCAGTCCTGTGGGCGAAAATGCCTTGTTGATGCTAGAGGTCAGAGGAGAATGGGCCGACTGATTCAAGCTGATAGAAGAGCAACTTTGACTGAAATAACCACTCGTTACAACCGAGGTATGCAGCAAAGCATTTGTGAAGCCACAACACACACAACCTTGAGGCGGATGGGCTACAACAGCAGAAGACCCCACCGGGTACCACTCATCTCCACTACAAATAGGAAAAAGAGGCTACAATTTGCACGAGCTCACCAAAATTGGACAATTGAAGACTGGAAAAATGTTGCCTGGTCTGATGAGTCTCGATTTCTGTTGAGACATTCAGATGGTAGAGTCAGAATTTGGCGTAAACAGAATGAGAACATGGATCCATCATGCCTTGTTACCACTGTGCAGGCTGGTGGTGGTGGTGTAATGGTGTGGGGGATGTTTTCTTGGCACACTTTAGGCCCCTTAGTGCCAATTGGGCATCGTTTAAATGCCACGGCCTACCTGAGCATTGTTTCTGACCATGTCCATCCCTTTATGACCACCATGTACCCATCCTCTGATGGCTACTTCCAGCAGGATAATGCACCATGTCACAAAGCTCGAATCATTTCAAATTGGTTTCTTGAACATGACAATGAGTTCACTGTACTAAAATGGCCCCCACAGTCACCAGATCTCAACCCAATAGAGTATCTTTGGGATGTGGTGGAACGGGACCTTCGTGCCCTGGATGTGTATCCCACAAATCTCCATCAACTGCAAGATGCTATCCTATCAATATGGCCCAACATTTCTAAAGAATGCTTTCAGCACCTTGTTGAATCAATGCCACGTAGAATTAAGGCAGTTCTGAAGGCGAAAAGGGGTCAAACACAGTATTAGTATGGTGTTCCTAATAATCCTTTAGGTGAGTGTAAATACCAGCTCAAGAGTCTCCAGTGTTCCAGACATCTCTAGCCATGCATTTAGTTTCTTTATTTATACCTCTGCTGGTCAAAAACAATTTTTTAAAAATTTTTATTGGAGCATTACTCATACTTTCTCTGACCTCTTCAGCTCAGACACCCCAGTTAATTGCTCAGCGGATGGTCACCCCAGGGAGTTCAGTACAACAAACGACGCCTGGAAAACTATCTGCGTTGCAGATCCCAGTCACCTTGACCATCAATAGCCCCTCAAACTTACAAAGCATCACCTCATCGGCCCCAGGAGTGTCCACTCTTAATGTGACGCCCTCCAACGTCCAACCAGCCACAGCTCCAGGTGACAATTTATGCAGTTTATACTTTTCATATTGTACATCCATTCTTAGGTCTGTTCTATTTACATTTTGTTTACTTTGATAGGTGCGACAATTAAAGTTATAAAGTTTACGAAGGTTGCTGGAGCACCTGCAGCTTCTGGTCAAGTATTGAGCTCACTAGTGCAGCCCACCAAAACCGTCACCATCCAAAACAATATAACAAACAGAGCTCCGGCCCCACTCCTGTCTGGTGGGCTGTCTCAGACTGTGAGACCTCAAGTGCAGATCTTTGCCCCTCCGTCTGCCACAACAACTAACGGTCAGGACCTTTTTCTGATGAATCACCGATTTGTTTTTAACCTCCTATTTTTCAGACCTAGTTTTTAATTGCTGTATTGAGTGTTGTTGTTTTAGATGTTGACATCAGCTTATTGATTTAAACATTTATTGATTTACATCATTTATATGTTGTAGAGCTGCACGATTAATCGTTAAAAGATCTTGATTCAAACATTCGCACGGCCTTATTCCTTAATGACAATGACTTTTAAACCTTTGACAAGTATGATCAGAGTGGACATTCAAATCTGCGTTCTGACCCAGAGAGAGCAGTTGACATATATAGATATAGCTTTTCAACCACACAGTATCATTATTTCTGTGTTACAATAATTCAAATGATCACAGAAGTACTGGGATAAAAGTTTATAGTTCGGCTATGAACACTGATGTCTATGTTAGCAATCAAAATAGAGAAAATCACCTTTTGAAAGTAACTTGACACTTCAAATAAAGATTGTCAATTACATCGTTACACCAGAAGGGCTGTGAGTGTATTTGTCATTGAATCATTCATTCAAGAGATTTGTTCAAAAACGCTGATTCATCCAGTAATTGGATTCATTCATCTTAATGAGTGAGTCATTGAATTGTTCAAAAACAAAATTGTGATCTCTGTTTTGAACAAGCAAATTGTGATTCTCAATTTCTCCAGAATCGTGCAGCTCTAATGTGTTTTAAGCGATAGTTCACCCAAAAACTGAACTAGCCGATTAAGAGGTGTTTGAGAAGGGATTGAGTGGAGTATCTTTGTTCTACAGCTTTGAAAAGAGCCTCCAGTTCTGCAAATTTCTGTGTTCGCTGTAAAGCCGTTTACCAAAAGAGTCAGTCCCTCCGTGGATACTTCTGTGTAAGTTTTTACTCATACACTTTTTAGATTAAATACCTACAAACAATGCTGTACAGAACCTTTCTTGGTTAAGAACCCTTTGCTATGGTGGTCTTCGCCACGGTCTTACTCATGTCCATCCATCTTATTCCCTATTTTCCAGCAATGCAATCAAGAACTTCTCAAGAGCATCCAGGACCTGAAGGTCCAGGCTAGAAAAAGAATCAAGCGCCCGAGTGACAAACCCCATTCAAAACCCTCCACATCCGAGACTCCTGTTTCCTTCTCCACATCCTCAGAAACATCTCTCAAAGACGTCACCACTTCTGAGATACCCGAGGGAGAGCCTAGTCCTCGCTCTGGAGATTTGGATGACCAGGGCAGAATGATTATGCTAGTTGAAGACTTCTTCTATGGGCAGCACCCTGGCCAGCCTACATCATTAAGATATAATACAGAGCCCGTCTCAATGAAATGCCAACTCTGTGACAAGAAGGTGAAGAGCAACATCAAGTAAGTTGGTTTTCAGATTTTCTGTTTTTTTAGGAGTGTTGTTGGTATCAATAGATTTGTTCATCCTTCAACCCTCATTTTAAAGGATGATGAACCACATGAAACACCACATGGAGTTGGAGCACCAAACAGGGGAAGTAGACTATCATACTATGTGCCAGCATTGCTACAGAAACTTTTCAACACCCTTCCGTCTGCAGTGCCACGTTGAGGCAGTTCATAACCAAGCAGAGTCCTCAAGTGAGTCTAAACTCCTAGAATGATATATCATCAAAACCCTTTCATATGTTTGTCAAGAACTAGGTTTAATCCATTGTTGATGCATTAGTTGTTAATATTTGACTGGCAGTATTTTAGTTCCTACTTAAAGAGACAATATGGTTTCGGGAAACGGTTGTGACTAGCTAGTTGATTTCTTCAACGACACATCGTACTATGGTAGTTTAGCAGCGAGTTATGTTGTTGTACAGGAAACACACCCCTGTTTAGTTCCTGTCTCTATGAAGCTCCACCTTCTAAAAAGCACAACGTGCTCTGATTGGCCGGCTGGACCAGTGTGTTGTGATTGGTCAAGCGCTTTGAGTGTGTTTGGGAAATGTCACTCCCCTTACCATAACCACAAGTTTCAGCACACTACTAACTAACTCAACCAGGCCCTGCCCCTTTATTTACCGCATGCCTTGGGCGGGAATTATTTAAATGAGGAATATTGTGACGTGTTTGTTCCCGGAAGAAAACTTAAGACTACAATAGAGGCGTTTCAGGGAATTCAGAAACAGTGACACTGATATAGAGAATAACTCCCACTGGAGGGACTTTGTGCTTTGTAACTTTGCAGACCTTTTTCATGCTCAAACAGCAACATTAAAGATCTACTAAAGAAAAGTTGAAAATGTAAAAAAGCATAATAGGTCCTTTTTAAAACATTTCATTCTGCTTTACAGAAGTGTGCAAGATCTGTGAGTGGTCCTTTGAGAGCGAACCCCTCTTTCTGAACCACATGAAACATGCGCACAAGCCTGGCGAGATGCCCTACAGGTGTCAGGTAACTTTGTGTATAAGTGCTTCATGTCATTCCTTTCAGCAGCAACTGTTTTGTCTTGAAAACATTTGTGTAAATCAACTACTCTTGTGTACTTTTTGCTCCTCAGGTGTGCGAGTTCCGATCATCTTTCTACCAAGATGTTATAAACCACTTCACAGAGCAGCACAAGGACACATGCATCTTATTGTGTCCCTACTGCTTAAAAGTATTTAGGTCTTGTGTCGGCTTCCAGTTGCATTACAGTAGACACCAGGTAAAGAACGTGCTTAACACTAAACAGTCCAAGCTCAGAGGGTTTTTAATGATAGATAATAATGATTTAATATCTCAACACTTATTAATATGGAAAGACTTTTTCACCAGGGATGGACAATATATCATCTGTGTAGAGCTCATGTCATCAATATAGCTGCTGATTGATTGATTATTGATAGAAGATTTAAAATTTTTAAATGTATTGCTATTGGTTGATCCTATTTAACATTTAATTGTGCGTGATCATTTCCTCTAAGATGAAGGCAATCTAAATGTAAAAATAAAGTTAATCCTTTAACACAAATAATTTAACACAATCACATTAATTTATCACAATAATGAATAACCATTTTGCATACTGTACATAATAATTCTGTCTACATTCATCTTTAGCATTTAAAAAGTGTGTTAGTGTTTTCTAGGTCTTTTATCTGTCAATAGCTATGTTTCCATCCACCTGTTTTTATGCGTATGGGAAATCACAAACGCTGGATGGAAACCCCAAAATGCGCATAAATTCTAAAAATGTGCATAAATGTGCGCTCAATTAATAAGAAAACGTGCATAAACTATGATGGAAACACGTTTACCATATAAATTCCTCAATGCGCATAAAAAAAAAGTAATGTGACTTTGCGATGGGACGGCATAACAGGACTAGCCTGCGGACAGATCTCGTTGCACAGCATCTGAAATGCTGTTTTGGTTGAAATGGCTAAGCAAAGTCTGCCGTCGAAGTGGTTCGGTATAATAACCTTCTAGAACTGTTACATGACTGCGATACCAAACAGCATCCCCCTCCGAAAGCGAGATAACTTTATTGCGCTTCGTCTGCGCACTCTGAGGCGCAAGTAATTTATTATATACAAAATTATTATATACAGTGGCTTCTCCTACTGCAGCAACTTCCATTTTTCTTAGTAATATTGTTTAGCAGGAAGTGACGATTTTGTTCCCTTCGGCTCACTGGATGGAAACGGTGCTTAATTTGCAAATGTTTTATGCAATATTCTAATTTTGTGCATAAGTTAAATTTACAACTTTGGATGGAAACATAGCTAATGTGTCAGAAGGCTTCTGTATCAGTCTTATTAAAGTTTGTGTTTATTTGTCCAGAAAAGAACAGCGCATCATTGTGGCAGATGCCGACTTCAATTCATTCATGAGAAGGACGAGTGGCGTCACAGACAAAGGTTTCACAGGACCTGTGTCAAACCCAAGCAATTGGAGGGCCTCACGCCTGGTACTAGGGTAAGAGACTCCCAGTCATATATATTGCCGGTTTATTGCTTGTTTGATGGCATTACCATTTACTCCTCTGTTTCAGGTAATCATCCGAGCTTATGCTGACAGTACTGACAACAGAGATCATTTAGGAGCACCTCCATTGAACACTTGCTCAAACGCCACATCAACAACTGCAGCACCTCAAAATGTCACCAATAAAGTAATTCCTGTCAAGAAAAAGCCAGTGGAAAGCATGATGGAGCTAATGGTCAAGTTTGAGAGTCAATGGTTAGTGTGATTTATCTCTCTTTGTCTGCTGTTTTTTTCTGCACTTAATTATTATTATTATTATTATTATTATTATTATATATATATATATATATATATATATATATATAATTATTATTATTTTTTT
Source organism: Coreius guichenoti (assembly GCA_039654105.1). NCBI lineage: Eukaryota > Metazoa > Chordata > Actinopteri > Cypriniformes > Gobionidae > Coreius > Coreius guichenoti. Next base: position 36,072,076 of record CM077184.1, read on the forward strand.
TTTTGAAGGAACAATATTTATCAATCTTCTGACTATCATATTGTTTTTCCAGCAAGCCAACAGAAAAATACTACTGCATGGAATGCACATATGACATTCCATATTTTTCCAACCATTTCCCCACCTATGTGAGCTGTTCCCTCTGCCGATACTGCACATGCTGTTCCAGAGCTTATGCCAATCACATGATCAGGTGAAAATCTTGAGATTTTTACAGTTTGTGAGGTAGTCATTTGGAAAAACAACAAAAAAATGTTTTGCTGTAGGAACGGACAATATATAAACGTGACTCGTGCTTGCAAAATGAGTCGCAATGAGCAAATTTTCAAAAATTAGCTATTGTTATTTTTACATTTCTCTGTTGAATCGAACAAAAAATGACTGAGCTACACCTGTTTGAAGTCGATAGAGTCAGCAAAGTCAGTTTTGAGAGAAATCAAGTTAAAGTTTTCTGAAGGTTCCAAAACAAAATCCCCTAGCAACCATACCTTAAAATCCCTGGTAATAACACCAACTTTGACACACACCATGTCAACACCAAATATCTATAGGAGAAATATATATTCAACTTTTTTTTCCATGATACCACAATTGTTTGATTTAACATTAATGAAACAGACAGCCTAGATATTAAGATCTACTGTACTGCACGGATCTAATATAATGTTACACATCAGATGTTTTTCCCCAACAGTTAACCAAACATTCACTTAAGACACAACAGATAATGTTTGCGTGAATACTCGCCAAGACAGATATTTTGAAATACTGTAATTCTGTGTATGTGTACATCGGGATCGCACGCTGTCTTTGTGCGCACGTTTCGGACGTGTCAGTCAGCGCGAGTGAGATCGTTTTCCTGGACCAAGGAAAGGTACTCCTCTCCGAAAACATACAAATAAAGATACTTTTAGATGTTTAATTGCTATTTGGATCATTGGGATCGCTAGACGAGGGCTTAAAGGGATAGTTCACCCAAAAATGAAAATGATCCCATGAAGCCTCAAGCGGAGTTATATTAAAAAATGTCCTGGCTCTTCCAAGCGTTATAATGGCAGTGAATGGCAGCCCAAAATTTGTAGACCAAAAAAGTGCATCCATCCATTATAAAAGTACTCCACACGGCTCCGGTGGGTTAATAAAGGCCTTCTGAAGCGAATTGATGGGTTTTTGTAAGAAAAATATCCATATTTAACACGTTATAAAGTAAAATATCTAGCTTCCGGCGGACTGCCTTCCGTATTCAACTCATGAAGAAAGTGAAACGCCTCCCGCCGCTCAAAACACTTGCGTTATGTCTGACGTCATCGTCACGCCAGTTATGCTTTTTCCGTAAGTTGAATACGGAAGGCGGTCTGCCCGACGCTAGATGTTTATCGATATATATTGATGAAAAACCCATCAATTCGCTTCAGAAGGCCTTTATTAACCCCCCGGAGCCGTGTGGATTACTTTTATAATGGATGGATGCACTTTTTTGGTCTTCAAATTTTGGGCTTCCATTATAATGCTTGGAAGAGCCAGGACATTTTTTAAGATAACTTTGATTGTATTCATCTGAAAGAAGAATGTCATATACACCTAGGATGACTTGAGGGTGAGTAAATCATGGGCTAATTTTCTTTTTTGGGTGAACTATCCCTTTAATGAACTCATTTTTGTGAAAAACTCATTTTGGCAGCACGGGTCACATTTATTGATTATCTGCTGATCGCTTTTTTTTTTTTTTTATTGCTATTGTATGATATTATTTAATATTTAATTGTGCATTATCATTTCCCTTGTTTTTACGTTTTAGATTACCTTTTCTTATCTATAAAAACAAATAAATAATAATATATCATGATCAGGTGAAAAACTTTAAATTTCACAGTTTGTGAGGTGTTGGGTGTTTTCTCATTTCTCCCTCATCTTTATTTGCAGTGTACATGTTCCTCGGAAAAACACCAAAAAATACATTACCCTATACAAACCCTGCCCAAAGTAAGAACTGAGTTTTTTTTTTTTTTTTTTTTTTTTTTCCTTCATTTTGCTCTGCAATCATATAATCATATCATATATCATATAATAATGAAAATGTTTGCAGGAAGGGGAGGCTAAGCTGTACCACATGTAGATTCAAAACTCGGGTTGGAGATTCGATGGCCAAACATCTCGCTGATTATCCTAAACATCAAGCAAGCCGGTGCACCTTGCGGGGTAAGTTGTTTGTTTATGTCTAAAAATCTTTTTGACAATGAAAAGTCAAGCACTTAATAATCATCCTATCAGAGTCATATTATTAATAATATTCCTCATGTTTCAGAAGGATTTTCACGTGGCTATAAAAGGTAAGTTGATTTCCACTTTTTAATTTTAAAGGCATAATTCACTTAAGAATCTGAATTCTATCACTTACTCCCTCATGTTGTTACAAACCTGTGAGTTTGTCTTTCTTCTGTGGAACATAAAAGAAGATATTTTAAAGGGGTCATGAATTGAGAAATCAAATTTTCCTTGAGCTTTTGACATATAAGAGGTCATCATACTATAAGAATATCCTGCAAGTTTCAGAACTGAAAACTTCCTTGTTAGTCCAAAAACAGCTTTTATTAAAACCAATCTCGTAAAACGTTGTGAAAGACCGCCTCTGCAGAAGAAAATCAACACCTACTTCATCACAACTTTGGCCCCGCCCACTGGTGTGTCAGTGAGATGACGAGGAGAGAAGAGCGATACATGATCACTGGACTAAAACTAACCTTCCAAAGGATCCTAATGCTAGGAATGTGGTTATTTACTTTAGTAGGATGAAAATAATCTGTTATTTAAACTGAGATTAAAATATATATAGAAAGCGATCAAAGAACGCTCCCTTTACAATCGCTGGAGCTGTCAATCAAACAGGTCGAGTTTATCAGTGACTGAGTTCTTGACTCGTGGAAAACTCCCGTTATAATCAACTAATCTCTTATTTACATCATGTTTGCATTGTTAGTTATGATGAAAGCATTCGTTAGTGTGCAGAAATCGAGTTGCAATGACGAGATCACTGCAACCTTTCATGCCACGATCTAAATATAATGCTATAGATCTAAATATAATGCTATAATCAACACTTTTCACGATTAGTTAACTTTGAGAGCTGTAATAGTAAAAACATGTATAAAAACGTAAATGGTAAAAAAGTTTTCTCGAGAGTCCCACATGTAATACTTAGCTATTGCATATGCAACAACGTTAGCCAATCGCAGCAGTGGGCGTTTACACTGAAGTCTCACAGCTGACACACAAACACTCAAACAGAGCGTTCAGATCAGAGGGCTAAAACCAGGGTAGGAAAATTGCCTTTTATTTCTAAATTGACACTTTTTTTTTTTTTTATCATACTGACATAAGTGCACCCCAGGAAACATTATAAAACAATAAGTTCATGATCCCTTTATGTCCTAGGTTTTTTTTTCCCATATAATGAAAGTCAGTGGGGTCCAGTGTTGTTTTGGACTCCATTGACATTCTTCAGAATATCTTCTTTTACAGAAAGTCATACAGGTTTGGAACAACATGAGGGTGAGAAAATGATGACAGAACAAGAATGCTTAACGGGATATTTATTCAAAAAAGAAAACTCTTAGGAAAGGCTGTAGAAACTTCATGTAGAGCTCATAAAAGCAATTGAAAATGCTAGAAATGTAACCCTCTGTTTAGCAGAAGAGGTAACTTTTAACAAATTTCTGTCATTGTAGATTTGTCTTCATCCCAACGGACCTACTCCGAGGAGGTCAGATACTCAACAACGCGTTTTTCTTGCCTTTGCAAGTGCAGCAAGTGAACAGGAGCTCATTTCCTCTGTCCTCTATACCCCTTCCTCGACCCACCTACACAATAACGCTGCCTGCTAGTCCCGCTCACACAGTGACCTTTCCCATTCAGGTACAACCTGTTGAACAAAGTACCGTTCCAGACAAAATCTGTGCGGTCAAACCAGATGCTTCGAAGCAAACTTCGAATGGAGGGCTTTCCAAAGTCGACACAGGACATACAGTGGAAAACTCACTTAGCGTAGCTCAGCTGAAAGTTGTACTGTACGCCCTCTGCTGTGGTGTCCCACAGGCCGCCAATCACTTCGACACTCCACCGGAAGAAGTCCAGTCGTTGCTCTTGAAACGGCAGCATCAGCTCGAGCCCTCGAGAAGCAGAGAAGCCTTGATGCCACAGGCAGCCGATAGGTTAGTCGAATGGGTGCTATGCCAACGTGAACAACAGCTACCTATCGATGAAGCGAATCTGTTCGACTTCATGAGCAGTCATGGTGCGCAAGATATCTCCTATGACTCAGCGGTGGATTTCTTGCTACGCCATGATCTGGGCTTACAGGCGTTTGCCACATCCAGCAAGTTGCTACCGGATAAATCCCAGGAGCTGGAGCGTTCCTTCAGCAGCTTTCTGAAGAAGCAAGTCAATTCACAAACCTTCAGACTGTCTTCTATGGGCGCCATGGATGAGCTTTCCATATTTGTAGATATGGAGCAGCTGGATGAAGCCTCTGCGGATTCGTCGTCCATGTTGTCTGCTTTTAAGTTGATGGGCACCACAAATCCACTCATAGAGGTTGTGTTCACAGCACTGGCTGATGGGACCACATTATCCACCATGCTTTTCCTCAGAGGCGAACCTCTCAAGCCAGATGCACATTCCTTGCCAGACTTCATCATCCTGGAGGCTAGACCAGAAGGGTTCACGGATGAAGAAAGACTACAGCTTTGGTTGGACAAGGTGTGGTGTCGGCATGTCAACCCTAGTTCTGGAGGCAAAGGGTTGCTGATAGTTGACGCGTACAAAGGCCACGCGTCTAATGAATTCCTGGCAGCGCTCAACAGTGCTAACTCTCTTCCAGGTCTGATCCCTCGCAGTTGCTCTCGCCGTCTGCAGCCCCTCGAAGCCTGCATGGGGCCTGTGTTACGCGAGTTTCTGCAGGCTCGATGGAGCGAGCATGTGACGACGGCGCCACAGGAACTGGTTGGAGCCAAACCAGCTGACCTTGCCCTTCTTCTCTCTCGCTGGCTTGCCGAGGTACTAGATGTGCTTAAAGCAGAGCCTAAGCTTCTTTTCCGCTCTTTCGATCGTGTTTTGAGCTCAAACCCAGAAGTGACATCTGAGGAACCGTCAGAGCTCGTGCGGAGTCTTACTGAAGCTCTCCTTGTCAGTAAATTGCAAGGAGGTAAAAAGAAAGCTGAGACCTCTGGTGTCGTTTCTGCAGAATCCTCTCCACAGTCCAGCATGATTTCGTTGAAAAAGATCTTTGAGAAAGACAGCGATTTGGAGTCTTTCCATGGTTTTGAGGATTCAGAAATAACAGATCATTCATTTCCTCTTAAATGAAATGGCATTTTCATCTCTACAATTCAAGAACTTTTTTGAAACTTGCAGGTGTTTTGTGTGCCTTCTGCTGCCAACAACTGATGATTTTATTTTTGGAGAATGAAATGAACTGCTCTTTGAAAATTAATCATGTAAATGTAGTTTATTGCTTGCATATGTAAAACATTTTTTTGCATTAATGGGTGCTAAAGATCCCTAGTTTGAAGTCCGCTGTAGTCAAGCCTTCTGTTGTTGTTTTTTTGAACTACTAATGTGCAACTTGTTACACCTTGTGGTTTAGTTTATCACTGTTTTCTTTTTCATCAAGTTTGATCTGTTATCATGTGCATAAATGTAAATATAAATGATTTGAAATCATTACCTACTGTAGGGTTATACTGTAACATACTTGATTCATGTTAATGAATAAACACTTGTCATTTAAGCAGTATTTTTTCCTTTTAAGAAGCATGGGGTGTTGTCTTTTAAGAAGGCATTTAAGTTGTCTCGTAAGGAAATCTGACCAATACAGTGAGTTTATTCACAAATTGTATGCTATTAATTTTTAAACAAATGTGCTTTGACATTGATTTTAACTGCCATGTAGAAAATTAAATATTTAGCATAAATTGCCTTGCACCTTTTTCACGTGCACTTCTTAATCCCAGATTTTCCCCTTTTGTGTATAGTCACGAGACAAATTATGTAAATTATTACAAATTAGTGTGTGTAAGGTGGTGATTTTAAAAAATGTAATAAAATGTGAATGTTTTATTCCATTGCTGGCTCAGTTATGCAAGTATTTCTGGCCATTTTTACTTGTTCTGCCCACAAAATACATTTTAGCAATGTATTTTTATATTTGCTGGAAAGATTTTTCATTAAAAGTTTCGTTTACACGTCTTTTTGAGTGAAGTTGGAAATTAAACTGCTACAATGTAACAAATTCATGAACACTTTTGGTGGAAAACTATGGCATAGAATGCAAAACATTGTTTGGTTTGTAGTCAGTTTGTCAAATTTGCAACAAATATGTTGGTGACAAATCATCCGAATTTGAAAATGTAAAATACATGACAAACTCAAATGTGTACATTTGCAAGGCATAAATTAATTCGCATTCTTGAACATCTATATAAAAATTCTGTCGCCCATCAGCACTGACCCAAAAGAGCAACTGACTTTTCCATTATGCACTAGATATGATCTACCGACTAAATTATACATGAAAAAGGACAAAGTAGACAACTTTATTACGTTTATTTATGAATAACAAAAGAGCGAGAAACAAGACTAATAGTGATCTGGTGGTGCTAGGAGCATGTCGAAAGATGATGTGACCGAAACGGGCTCAGCAGAACAGGATTCATTCAAAACCACTGCAATAAAAACAAAAAGCAGTTAGTGGGCCAACAAAATGAATCAGCAATCATGATTTAACTGACGTTAAATATGTACATTAAGATATACACCATACATATCCAACAATCTTGTACTAAATACACTACCATTCAAAGTTTTGAGGTCAGTTTTGCTTTTATTCATCAATGTATCACGGTTGGTTTCCACAAAAATATGAAGTATTTTCAACATTGACAAGAAATGCATTTTGAGCAGCAAATCTGCATATAAAGCCCTAGTCGGACGGTAACTGTTTCTCATGGGGTCATAGGGTATTTTCCTCATTGACGGGCTAGTCAGTGATTTTATTGCCGTCCGAATCCAGAATGTCAGTGTTTTTCTCCCACCACCCGTGTGAAAATCCCCGGCCGAATTACCTTGGCTACTGTTTTTTGCCAAACACCAAGGTCATGTGGTGATTTAATTGCCTCTGAATCCACATCTCTGAGTTTAAGAATATATCACTTCAAAATTCACTGTTTATATCCTTTTTGACCACTGCAGAGCACCGTACGGTTGCGCTTCACTGTAATTTGGATGCATTTTAAAGATCTAGACTTTTATTACTGAAATGCTGGCCAGTATTTATAAGAGCAATACATTTCATCACCGCTCAAAAAATAAAAAGAAAAGCACGTAAACATTTGAAATGGGCCGTTATTACGGCAGCAAATATATACATGTTAAAATAACCAAGCAGCATTATGTTTACCTCATGTAAATAAGAGGCTGTGTTAACTTATTTCCGCTCATTTCCATGTGGAATAAAATGAAATCCTTTATTTTGAGAAAATACAAGCCAGAAACCCATTTTAACTATAATGTGCGTCTAATATATATATATACACTCACCTAAAGGATTATTAGGAACACCATACTAATACTGTGTTTGACCCCCTTTCGCCTTCAGAACTGCCTTAATTCTACGTGGCATTGATTCAACAAGGTGCTGAAAGCATTCTTTAGAAATGTTGGCCCATATTGATAGGATAGCATCTTGCAGTTGATGGAGATTTGTGGGATGCACATCCAGGGCACGAAGCTCCCATTCCACCACATCCCAAAGATGCTCTATTGGGTTGAGATCTGGTGACTGTGGGGGCCATTTTAGTACAGTGAACTCATTGTCATGTTCAAGAAACCAATTTGAAATGATTCGAGCTTTGTGACATGGTGCATTATCCTGCTGGAAGTAGCCATCAGAGGATGGGTACATGGTGGTCATAAAGGGATGGACATGGTCAGAAACAATGCTCAGGTAGGCCGTGGCATTTAAACGATGCCCAATTGGCACTAAGGGGCCTAAAGTGTGCCAAGAAAACATCCCCCACACCATTACACCACCACCACCAGCCTGCACAGTGGTAACAAGGCATGATGGATCCATGTTCTCATTCTGTTTACGCCAAATTCTGACTCTACCATCTGAATGTCTCAACAGAAATCGAGACTCATCAGACCAGGCAACATTTTTCCAGTCTTCAACGGTCCAATTTTGGTGAGCTCGTGCAAATTGTAGCCTCTTTTTCCTATTTGTAGTGGAGATGAGTGGTACCCGGTGGGGTCTTCTGCTGTTGTAGCCCATCCGCCTCAAGGTTGTGCGTGTTGTGGCTTCACAAATGCTTTGCTGCATACCTCGGTTGTAACGAGTGGTTATTTCAGTCAAAGTTGCTCTTCTATCAGCTTGAATCAGTCGGCCCATTCTCCTCTGACCTCTAGCATCAACAAGGCATTTTCGCCCACAGGACTGCCGCATACTGGATGTTTTTCCCTTTTCACACCATTCTTTGTAAACTCTAGAAATGGTTGTGCGTGAAAATCCCAGTAACCGAGCAGATTGTGAAATACTCAGACCGGCCCGTCTGGCACCAACAACCATGCCACGCTCAAAATTGCTTAAATCACCTTTCTTTCCCAATCTGACATTCAGTTTGGAGTTCAGGAGATTGTCTTGACCAGGACCACACCCCTAAATGCATTGAAGCAACTGCCATGTGATTGGTTGATTAGATAATTGCATTAATGAGAAATTGAACAGGTGTTCCTAATAATCCTTTAGGTGAGTGTGTGTGTGTATATATATATATATATATATATATATATATATATATATATATATATATATATATATATATATATATATATATATATATATATATATATCTTCCTATTTTTAAACAAATTTAAATAATTAGGATATTATTTTCCTATTATTAAATTAAATATGCATTTATTCTTATTATACCAAGCAAATGACTTTTTTTACAGCATACAATCATGTTATTGACCACGTGAGCAGGGCGTTCCCAGGTGCGCAGGATCACAAAACTCGCTGCTCCACCGTGAATAAATCACCATCCGAATGCACGAGTTTGATCACTGAGGTGGCATTCAAATTTATTTTTAGGGACTTCCACTTGAGAAACATTTACCATCTGAATAGGGCTTTAGAATGATTTCTGAAGGATCATGTGACTGAAAACTGGAGTAATGATGCTGAAAAGTCTGTTTAAACTAATATTTCACAATATTACAGTTTTTACTGAATTTTTTATCAAAATTGGTGAGAATAAGAGACTTTAAATAAAATAACAAATCTTCCTGACCCCAAACTTTTGAATAAAAGTGTATATTATACTAATTTGAACATTTGTAGAAACCTATACAGTTATGATACTTTATATCAGAGTTTTACTGATCTGTCATAAATATAAAAATGTCTATTAAACCCTAAATGGTAGGCAAATATTTAGATACATGATGAATAATTTCAGCCTACCTGACCAGATGAGCAATGTCCCAGTTTGTCTCAGAAGACAGTGGTCCAATAATCTCCACACCATCAGCTGTTACAATGGCGATTTCATGCTAGAGCAAGACCAAAGAACACGTATTATTGTCCGTTTCTTGAAACACATACAATGAAATGTACCTGAGATAAGGATCTTTTCAGCTGAAAGAACAAAGAGCACGTCTTACCCTGTTGTATGAGCGGGCGTCACGGTAGTACAGCACTTTAAGGCATCGCTCTATCAGAGCTCGTGCCTCGTCCTTTGTGATTTCTACCTTGTTCTCCAGCACCTCCCTCATCAAGGGCTGCAAAAACACAAGTTCATTTGATAAGGGTTTTAGCTTCATTTAACAAGCAAGATAATCTGATGGGGGAAAAAAAAGAAAACTCACCTGAGCCAAATAAGCACCAAATCCTGTTGCTACTGTCGGGGCTTCATATGCAACTCCTAACTTGTCCACATAACCAAGAAAGCTTAAGAGAGCAACACAAAAAATTGTGTTCAGTGAAAGTTAAATAACCGACAACTCAATTAAAGGCATTAGGAAATCGAAATTGTCTCTCTTTACTATATAACTGTATATGACAAGCCTAATTACTATTTATAGTACTATACGTCTACACCAAATTGTTATAAACTCACGGGTTTCAGAATTCTTAATTTCACCAGATACTGAATGAATAACTCAATTCAATTATACAAATAAATGTGACTTGACTACAACAATCTTAGGCCCTGTTTACTCCTGGTATTAAGATGCGTTTTGGTCGATCGGATCACAAGTGGACGACGCTAAATACAGGTGTAAACGGGGTCTAAAAAATTGAGCTTGTCCACTTTCGACCACTTCCAGAGGTAGTTGGAAACGCATTCGGCCGGATTGCTTTCGTAGTGTAAACGCTCATGTGATCGAATGCGTTCAAACAGCCTTTACATTTACCCGCCCATAGACCCTCCCCTCGAAGAAATCAGGACAGAAGTGGTTGAAAGTGGACAAAAGAGACGAATTTAAACACCAGGTGTAAATGGGACTACTCTCCCTCGACTACTTGTGATCCGATCGACCAAAACCCATCTTAATACCAGGTGTAAACAGAGCCTTATTGTGCATGTTATTCAGAACAAAACAAAATCGTTTCATCAAAATGTAATAATTTATAATAATAAAGTAAACTTCACGTCACCGATCCCTCTTATTTTTTTAAACCCATTAGAGACCAATTCCCGAAAGATAAAATCAAATCCCTCCCTACTTTTATGTTTCACTCTTAAATAAGTGTGATGGGTCGAGAATGTTGTTTAATGCTGGCTTTCAGCTGTCTGAAAACTCTCTCTGTCCCACCTCTCTCCATTGTAAAATCCACCAATGACTACTGTGTTCCACAAGGGGTTCATCTTGCTGCGGCGGTTGTACATGACCCGTGTGAGCCAGGAGTGGATGGCTTTAGGGGTGTAGCTGTGTCCATCTCCAAGAAGCTCCTCATCAATCCTAAAACAAACACAGATCAAGTTATTGCCTATTCACGTACACTGATACAAGCCCTCAAACCTGACAAAGTATTCAACCAAATCATAAACAAATGTATATATACTTACACCATCTGCTCAATGATATGTTTAAGGTACTGGTAGTCAGCGTAATCTCCTGAGGCTCCCAGGATGGTGGTGTTGTTGACTTTCATGAGTCGGGAGATGTTGCGGAAGCGCGCCAGGGACCCGTAGGAGCCGAGCATGTCAGCAGCGATGATCACACCACCAGTGAACTTCACACCCAGCACAGACGTGCCCGTTACCATGGGGTTGCTGGAAAACATTTAAGATTTATACATTAAGCCAAGACAAATTGAACATAAACATACATACACTACTGTTCAAACATTTGGAAACAAATATTTTTTGAAAGTAGTCTCTTAATCTCACCGAGGCTGCATTTACTTGATCAAAAATACAGTAAAAACAGTAATACTGTGAAATATAATTTTTTTTTATTTAAATTAACTAGTTTCTGTTGTAATATATTATAAAATGTAATTTATTCCTGTGATGCAAAGCTGAATTTTCTTCAGTGTCACATGATCAGTCACAAATCATTCTAAGATCATTTCTTTTTGGAAATCAGGATGCAATGCCATTCAAAAGTTTGAGGTAAGATTTATAAAAATAAAAAAAAATAAAAAAAAAAAAATTAATACTTATATTTAGCAAAGGCGCATTAAATTGATCCCAAAAAAAAGACAGTAACGACATTTATGATATGATAAATATTACAAAAACATTATATTAATAAATGATGTTTGGTCTTATAATAATAATAATAATAATAGTTTCTTTAGCACCAAATCAGCATATTAGAATGATTTATAATATATTTATAAGGATCATGTGACTGAAGAGTGGAGTAATGATGCTGAAAATTCAGGTTTGCATCACAGGAATAAATTACCTTTTACAACAGAAACCAGTTAATTCAAATTGTAATAATATTTCACAGTATTACTGTTTTTCACTGTATTTTTGATCAAATGCAGCCTTGGTGAGATTAAGAGGTTACTTTCAAAAACATAAAAAAAACCTTAATGTTTCCAAACTGTTGACCGGTACTGTACATACACTACCGTTCAAATCTTTGCCGTCTGGAAGATTTTTATTGTTTTAGAAAGACTTTTATGCTCAGCAAGACTTCATTTATTTGATCAAAAATACAATTAAAAACCATAATGTTGTGAAATATTTCAGCATCATTACTCCAGTCTTCAGTCATATGATTCTTCAGAAATCATTCTAATATGCTGATTTTCTGCTCAAGAAACATTTATTACCATTATCAATGTTGAAAACAGTTGTGCTGCTTAATATTTTTGAGGAAACCATAATGCATTTCTTGCATTATTTGATGAATAGAAAGTCAAAAAGAACAGCATTTATTTGAAGTAGAAATATTTTGAACATAATAAATGTCTTTACTGTACTTTTGATCCATTTAATACGTCCTTGCTGAATAAAAATGATTTCTTAAAAAAAAAAAGTCTTACTGACTCCAAACTTTTTAAGCTGTATGTACGGATGGACATCATCATATTTTAATCAAAATGTACCAGCGTGTTAGTAGTACTTAAAATCCAACTGACGACGTTACAAGTTCACAACTTTCACATTTGCACATTGTAATATCTGATGCATATTGTGCATTTCTCTGCATTAACTGCCTGTATAGATTTTTTAATGGTGTTTTTAGTTTAATTATTGTTTTTATTATGGTCATTTACGTCCACAATTACGCCAAGACATTCATTATATATTACTGTACTATATTGTATAAGTCTATAAAAGACACCGGTTTTGCCTATTCATTAGCATTGTTGCTAACAAGCTAACTGATCACTGGACCATTCAACTCTTACTTTTCCACTAGATCAAGAATGGGAAAAGAAACAGATATAAATTATATACAAAATATATTTTATCGAAGAGATTTAAATATATATATATTTGAGACAATGTTCCGGGGTAAACAGCAGCTTTCCTCCATGATGATGCAGCAGAGAAAAAGGCAAATCGAAACCACAAACTTAACGGCTGATTAGCACAAACTGACCAGTCGTCGTGAACTTACAGTGTGTGTTTGATGGGTCCACATGCTGGAGCCGCACTGCTGTTACCCGGGAATGAGTAAAACTGACCGGGTTTCGGTCCGTTCTCCCAGAAATTCAGCCTCAGTCCATTCGACTCCATGTTCAAGATTGACGGAAATGACGCTACTCACGCCTCTATGAGCTCCATGCAACGCGCGCTGGGCATTATGGGATGCTGGGTTGTGTTCATTTCTATGGTTAATGTAATTTCTTTAGGTTTAAGATGGGTTGTGCTGAGAAATAAGATAATAATTAATATATGAATACAAAAACAATCAAATTAATATTTTACTCATTATTTAGATGAGCAAAAATAAGAAATAAGCTGAGTATTAAAATTATTTTAAAATGTATAAAACCTGGAAGAGCATTTCAAACTATAGGGTCCCTGTGGAATTTCCTATTTCATATAATATATATACCGATCAGGCATAACATTATTATGACCAAATATTGTGTTTGTTGTCTTTTGCTGCCAAAACAGCCCTAACCCGTCACATGGACTCCACTAGACCCCTCATGGTGTGCTGTGGTATCTGGCACCAAGATGTTAGCAGCAGATCCTTTAAGTCCTGTAAGTCCTGTAAGTTGCGAAGTGGGGCCTCCATGGATCGGACTTGTTGTTCAGCACATCCCACAGATGCTCGATTAGATTGAGATCTGGGGAAATTGGAGGCCAAGTCAACACCTCAAACTCGTTGTTGTGCTCCTCAAACCATTCGTGAACCGTTTTTGCTTTGTGGCAGGGCGCATTATCCTGCTGAAAGAGGCCACAGCCACCAGGGAATACCGTTTCCATGAAAGGGTGTACATGGTCTGCAACAATGCTTAGGTAAGTAAAGCATCACACTGCCTCCGCTGGCTTGCCTTCTTCCCATAGTGCATCCTGGTGCCATGTGTTCCCCAGGTAAGCGACACACGCACCCGGCCATCCACGTGATGTAAAAGAAAACGTGATTCATCAGACCAGGCCACCTTCTTCCATTGCTCCGTGGTCAGTATCTATCAAAAGTGGTCCAAGGAAGTAACAGTGGTGAACCGGCGACAGGGTCATAGGCGGCCAAGGCTCATTTATGCACGTGGGGAGCGAAGGCTGGCCTGTGTGGTCCAATCAAACAGACGAGCTACTGTAGCTCAAATTGCTCAAGAAGTTAATGCTGGTTCTGATAGAAAGGTGTTAGAATACACAGTGCATCGCAGTTTGTTGCGTATGGGGCTGAATAGCCGCAGACCAGTCATGGTGCCCATGCTGACCCCTGTCCTCCGCCGAAAGCGCCAACAGTGGGCGTGTGAGCATCAGGACTGACACGGAGCAATGGAAGAAGGTGGCCTGGTCTGATGAATCACGTTTTCTTTTACATCACATGGATGGCCGGGTGCATGTGCGTCACTTAGGAACACATGGCACCTGGGGAACACATGGCACCAGGATGCACTATGGGAAGAAGGCAGCCATCAGAGGCAGTGTGATGCTTTGGGCAATGTTCTGCTGGGAAACCTTGGGCCACTTTGACACGTACCACCTACCTAAGCATTGTTGCAGACCATGTACACCCTTTCATGGAAACGGTATTCCCTTCTTTCAGCAGGATAATGTGCCCTGCCACAAAGCAAAAATGGTTCAGGAATGGTTTGAGGAGCACAACAGCGAGTTTGAGGTGTTGACTTGGCCTCCAAATTCCCCAGCTCTCAATCCAATCGAACATCTGTGGGATGTGCTGAACAAACAAGTCTGATCCATAGAGGCCCCACCTCGCAACTTACAGGACTTAAAGGATCTGCTGCTAACATCTTGGTGCCAGATACCACAGCACACCTTCAGGGGTCTAGTGGAGTCCATGCCTCGACGGGTCAGGGCTGTTTTGGCAGCAAAAGGGGAACCAACACAATATTAGGAAGGTGATTATAATGTTATGCCTGATCGGTGTATATATATATATATATATATATATATATTTTTTTTTTTTAATCCATGAGGACCCTACACTAGCCATAAGTCACCATGAAATCAAACTGGACAATTCTTATTTTATATGGAATATTGTAGTATTTATTATAAATGACTCATTCACATCATTATTTTTTCATGTGCCCTCATAATCTTGAATCAAAATAACTTCCCCTTCCTTTTGCAGCAACATCTCCTTTACTGATGTGAGGGCGGGACAACCTGTCACTCACAACATGAGATCGACCAATAGCAAACCACAACCATCCAATCAATTCCCCATGGACAAAATCAAGCCCCGCCCTACATTTGTTATTGTCCGAGAAGCCGTTTCACTCGGATATAATAGGGAAGACTATCGCAGCTTGATGCTTGATGAGGTGATGATGATACATTTAAAAGATAACTTTTTATTTGTTAAAACTTGTGGGGGAAGAAATAGTTAAATACATGCTATACTGTGTCAAATCAAAAGATACTCATAAAAAGCACTGAATGGTCATGTTAACTGAAGCCATTTCTGTTCGTGGGGCGCCTGTACCCTTCCATGTCAGTATCACAGCGTGTGGACAGTGACATTCTGCTCAAAAACAAGCCCACCAGGACAGCTTCCCTGTTTTCCATTCAAACCATAAAGTGAAGGCCATGTGTTTTAGCAGCTAAGTAAACGCTGTATGATCAAAAAAATCATTGGGGAAGCAGGTCATCTTTGCAAGACTAACAAATAAAAAGGATAATTGGATACAGATGCTTTGCAGTTTGCATTTCATTTTGTTAATAATGATCTTATACATCTTGGGCCTGACACTACATGTGATTATGAATTAAATTTAGATAATCTAATACTGATAATATTTAAAAAGTTATTTTTAATGTTTAATAACAATTTTAATGTAGTGAGAAATATTACCACAAAAATATAAGAACAGGAAGTGTGTGATCCAGAGTGTGTTGATATGGCAACAGGAAACAACAAATGTCAGAAGGTCGTCTGCCTCACAGTTGCTGAATGTTGCTTAACATTATTGCTATACAGCCCTCTTGCATCTTACATTTCTACATTGTCACATGGTTGCATGCAAGGCTTGATATTAACACCCGCCAAATGCAGGTGGATTTCAGCATATATTTTTAATATATAATATGATAATCCATATATAGCTATATATATCCATATACATATTTAATATATACATTTTTCAGTTGTAGTCTTTTAAAAATGCATTTGAAATAATAAACTAGGTGCAATGTAATGTTGCCAAAAATATAGTTTTTTTTATACATATTGATACCGAAATATCTTAAATGCTTCCAATACCCATTTTCCACAGAATAGATACAACACCAGCTGCTCTTTCTCTCTCTCTCATCTCTCCGACAGCGAGTGACACACAAATCCGCCTCCACTCACTCACTCATTTCATTTGCTCCGGATGAATATTGTTGCTGTTACAAGAATTGAATCTTAGTGTGGGATTGCGCGCATTGCACATAATTTTACTCATTCCCTCAGATTTTGTGCTCACACTCAAAGTGCGCACACATAAAGCCGCCTCTCAGCACTAAATTGAGTTCTTTTTCGCTGCTTATTGCGCTTAAACAATCAAATACACACAAAATAGTGTCAAAATGCCGGTCTCAGCGAGTATTCACATAAACACAGTCAGTTCTGTTTTAAGTGAACGTAACAGTTGAGAAAGAAAACGCATGTGTAACAGTATAATGGATCTGTGTGTCAGGTCTTAAAGTGACAATATACCTGCTGCCAAATCATGAGATAATATTAAAAATATCATGGCAGTGTTTCCCTATGGTATCGATGTCAAAATTGTGGCCAGTAAAATTGCTGAGTTAATTAATAAAAAATTAATGTCAAGCTCTGGTTGCATGAACATGTACACAAATCATTGCAATAATAAAAACAGAATGTAGCAGCAATATTGCCACAATGTAAATGTGTTTGTTGGGTTCTGCTCAGTGTTAAATATAACACACTGCGTCATGGTGAATAGTTTGTGATAAAATGATAATCTTTGAAGTAGTAAAATCTGTATATATATATTTTTTTTAATTAATTTATTATGACCACTTTCTATTGATGTTTAATTCTCTGTAAGCTGCTTTTTATATACTTTTCTTGACTTATTACACTCTAAAAAAACGTTGGGTTGTTTATGGTACCCATTATCTGGGTAAAATATATTGGGTCACTTTGTTGGGTTATTCCAAACATTTGTTGGGTTATTTATATAACATTATGTAAAATTTACAATTATATTAACCCACCATTGGTTATATTATGGGTCATTTTTAATCCAACTGTTTTAAGTGAGTAATTTTTACTCCTACTGATAGGCCTATATTTGCATTTGTACAGATTTTTATTTTAAATTAATTTTATTTCTAATTTTGTTTTTCCAGATTGCAAAAAGCTGGTATTCACAGTGGTTTTGATCTAAAAATGTCTGTAAGCTACTTTTATGAATTTTTCTGTTGTTGTTCTGCTTGTTTATGTTTTTCCGTTTAATATAAATGTAAGTCAAACGTGTCTGGCATTTAGAATGAAAAGCAGCTTTCTTTCTGAAGATACGCTTTTGTTTCTCCAAGTCACCGTCTCTCATGTCTTGTTTTGAACCAGAGGTTGTTTTTCTCCTGTAAGGCGCAGTGGGTCGCGTGGGACTAATTTACACAGAGCTTTGATCTACAGTCTCATTATGCGCGTGTCCCATTTAGAGCAAGACTTCACCAGCCGCGGGCTTTAGCTTAAACATGCTCAAAGGGATTTTTCAAACTAATCAGCCAATTCACTCCAGACAAATAATGCTTGCTTTTTATTATCCTTTATATTCTTCATGGTCTCTGGTCAAAAAGTAACACAGCAGCTGCTCTCGATCCATTCCAGACGATGTGGTTCTGCTCCAGCCTTTCTCGTTGTTTCACGGTTTTGTAACAGCGGAGCTCGGGGTGTGTGTGTGTGTGTGTGTGGTTTTGTAACAGCGGAGCTCGGGGTGTGTGTGTGTGTGCGTGTGTGTGTGTGTTTGGGGGATTTTCGGCGATACAGTCAAACCAGATCCGTCGCGAGCCATGGAAAAAGACGGCTGAAAAGTGGACATCAACTCACTTTGACATTTCTGGCTTTTAATTATCTGTCTTGAACAGGTGGGGGAAAGGACTTGCTAGAGCGTCTTTATAAACCCAAAATATAATTTTGTTCCTAAAATGATCTTGTAGATTAACAACAACAATGGCACGTGCTGCGTAAACAGCCTATTGATTCCTGTGCGCGTTCCTCAGAATAGAAAATACATAATGGTTTTTAATTTTGCTGGTTTTATAGACGTTTAAATTCTGTACACTTGCTCACTGTATTTGGATGAAGTCTCATTTCCCTCAAGACTTTTTTCCGAGGTCGAGAATGAATTTCGATCAGCTGCTGGCCACAGTCGGTGGCTTCGGGAGATATCAGAAGCTTCTGTATGTGTGGATATGTCTACCGCAGATCTTTCTCGCATTCCACATGATGGCGAGCGTCTTCACAGGCGCCACGCCACCCCACCATTGTCGGGGCTCGAGGATGGAGGAGGACTGGTCCCTTACCGCCGCCAATCTTTCAAATGTGAACATGAGCATCTCCCTTCTGCCAGGGCACGCGGACTCGTGCACGGTAGTTTCAGGAAAGAACCGTAGTGCACGCTCGAGATGTGAGACAGGATGGGTGTACAGCCAGGAGATCTTCCAGAGCACCACTGTCACTGAGGTAAACACGGGCACACGCTGTACATTCTGCAGAATAGCAATTCATTGTCACGTTTTTATTTCTTAATTGGCCATTATACATTTTATGTAGACCTATTAGGGGTGAATTCAGGTTGATGGGACACATTTTGCCATTGAGATGACTGGGGAAAAGTGTCCCAAACAACCTGAATTTTATATATATATATATGTACATGATATATGTAGTTAAAAATATATAGGCTAATATTTTTTTGTTACATAATAATCTATAACAAAATATAAATAATATATAATAGGGATGCACAATATATCGGCCGCCATATCGGTATTGGCCAATATACACTCACCTAAAGGATTATTAGGAACACCATACTAATACTGTGTTTGACCCCCTTTCGCCTTCAGAACTGCCTTAATTCTAAGTGGCATTGATTCAACAAGGCGCTGAAAGCATTCTTTAGAAATGTTGGCCCATATTGATAGGATAGCATCTTGCAGTTGATGGAGATTTGTGGGATGCACATCCAGGGCACGAAGCTCCCGTTCCACCACATCCCAAAGATGCTCTATTGAGTTGAGATCTGGTGACTGTGGGGGCCATTTTAGTACAGTGAACTCATTGTCATGTTCAAGAAACCAATTTGAAATGATTCGAGCTTTGTGACATGGTGCATTATCCTGCTGGAAGTAGCCATCAGAGGATGGATACATGGTGGTCATAAAGGGATGGACATGGTCAGAAACAATGCTCAGGTAGGCCGTGGCATTTAAACGATGCCCAATTGGCACTAAGGGGCCTAAAGTGTGCCAAGAAAACATCCCCCACACCATTACACCACCACCACCAGCCTGCACAGTGGTAACAAGGCATGATGGATCCATGTTCTCATTCTGTTTACGCCAAATTCTGACTCTACCATCTGAATGTCTCAACAGAAATCGAGACTCATCAGACCAGGCAACATTTTTCCAGTCTTCAACTGTCCAATTTTGGTGAGCTCGTGCAAATTGTAGCCTCTTTTTCCTATTTGTAGTGGAGATGAGTGGTACCCGGTGGGGTCTTCTGCTGTTGTAGCCCATCCGCCTCAAGGTTGTGCGTGTTGTGGCTTCACAAATGCTTTGCTGCATACCTCGGTTGTAACGAGTGGTTATTTCAGTCAAAGTTGCTCTTCTATCAGCTTGAATCAGTCGGCCCATTCTCCTCTGACCTCTAGCATCAACAAGGCATTTTCGCCCACAGGACTGCCGCATACTGGATGTTTTTCCCTTTTCACACCATTCTTTGTGAACTCTAGAAATGGTTGTGCGTGAAAATCCCAGTAACTGAGCAGATTGTGAAATACTCAGACCGGCCCGTCTGGCACCAACAACCATGCCACGCTCAAAATTGCTTAAATCACCTTTCTTTCCCATTCTGACATTCAGTTTGGAGTTCAGGAGATTGTCTTGACCAGGACCACACCCCTAAATGCATTGAAGCAACTGCCATGTGATTGGTTGATTAGATAATTGCATTAATGAGAAATTGAACAGGTGTTCCTAATAATCCTTTAGGTGAGTGTATGTTCATTTTTAATGTTATCGTTATCGGCCAGATAAGAAAATTTGTCCGATATATTAAAGCCGATAAATATTGGATTATTTCCTTCAGCTGAGACACTTTAGATGCCCACTGTTTGCCATGATGGTTTTGAATTTCTTGAAATATGATTGGAATAACTTAAAACAAGGAAAATACAGTTAAATACAGTCATATAGGCTACATAAAATTATAATGACAACATCATAATTGTGTGCTTGGGACATGGCTTTTAATGGTGAGACTTTTGTTTTTGTAATCAGGCTCTCAAAAATTATTTAAAAAAATTGGATTTAGATTTATAGGCCAATATATCGGTTATCGGCTTTCAAATATAAAGAATTATCGGTTATCTGTATCGGCCAAATTTTCATATCGGTGCATCCCTAAAATATAATCTATATAGCCTATACACTACCGTTCAAAAGTTTGGGGTCAGTAAGATTTTTTTTCAATAAATTATTTTTTTATTTTATTCAGCAAGGATTTATTAAATTGATCAGCAGAGAGTAAAACATTTATATTGTTACAAAAGATTTATATCTCAAATAAATGCTGTTCTTTTCTATTCATCAAAGAATCCTGAACAAAAAATGTATCAAGGTGTCCACAAAATATTAAGTAGCACAACATTTTGCAACATTGATAATAATCAGAAATGTTTCTTCAGAAATGAGCAGCAAATCATCATATTAGAATGATTTCTGAAGGATCATGTGACACTGAAGACTGGAGTAATGACTGGAATTTTGCCAACTGGAATTAAATACTTTTGAAATATATATATTAAAAAAACATTTATTTTAAATTGTAATAATACAGTATTTCACAGTATAATTGTTTTTGAAGTATTTTTGATTAAATAAATGCAGCCTTGCTGAGCATAAGAGAACATAAAAAAAACCTTTTACGGTAGTATATTTATATTAAATCTAAATATATCACACATCATATGCCTCTTTTTTTATCAGCTATAAATATCCAAAATTGTATTTGTATCTGTAGATTTGCAACGAAGAAACAAGTGCAAGAACACCCCCAAAACAAATAAAAAATTAATCATGATATGCCAGTAATGATTTTTTTATATTCTAATATTAGGGTTTTGTGTGTTTATTTGTGCAGTGGGATCTGGTGTGTGACAGGGCAGGTCTAAACAGTCTGGGCTCATCTGTCTATATGCTGGGGCTGCTTGTAGGAGCTGTTGTGTTTGGAGCAATGGCAGACAGGTATCACATATGCATCATCATACTTCACATGTGCGCTTCGTTCACTCAGACCTAAACAACCTGAGGGAAAATAGAAGTCATGCCCTGCTCATAGCTCTCTATCTCTCTTTATTTGTTCTTTCCATTCAACTCCTTAAATGCCCACAGCACATTTAATACATGTTTAATATCAAATGCATGTTGCCTAGAGTTATTTATGCATTATAAAGTAACACACTGTTTCCAACTTGGTCTGTATACTTTGTATACACTATATAGCAGTGGTTCTTAAACTTCCTCTGAGACCTTGTGATTTAAATGTTGTTATATTAACATAATCTAAATTACAGTGCTACTGAAAAACACTACTGACAGCATATTTTTGAGTTGTTCTTATTACAACAGAAGTACTAGTACATGCTAGGGCTGGTTGAGTTGGTTAGTAGTGTGTTGAAACCATAGACTGTAAAAAAAATATGGACGTAGTGTCTGTGACGTCACCCGTAGGTTTCTGAAGAGCATTTTTGAAGCCTAAAGTCGGCCGTTGCCATCTTGGCAGCGCGCCACCACGCGTCACTCCCGGATAACTGAAAATAGGCAAAGAAGCGGGACGTGGGTGGAGCTGAGGTGCCTGGTTGCTAAAACCACGCCCACCTAGCTCGACCATAGTGGCAATCCACCTGTCACTCAAGTGGTCACGCCCTTAATTATGCAGAACTTTAAGGCTTAATATAATTTAAACGGATGAGTTATAAAAAAAATTCATCCCCCTCACAGTTGTCATGAAGGGCAAAATTAGCTGTATAGACCAAAACCACTCTTTGTACCAGGCTGTAAACATATTTATTTCTGCTGTAAAGTTGGGCATTTTAACATGGGGGAGATACAGATTTGACTCCCTTTTGGAGTCTGTCTCTAGCGGCCAGTCGATGAATTGCAGTTTAAGTCACTTCCATGTTGGATTCAAGAGAGACCGCAGGAGGTTGTCGCTTGGTTGAAACTGGCAGTTAAGGGGCGTGACTTTTCCGAATCACATTTGAAGCGGTTGACCAATCACAACACACTGATCCAGCCAACCAATCAGAGGACATTGTGCTTTTCAGAAGGCGGGGCTTCATAGAGACAGGAACCAAACAGAGCGTTACTGACAGACTGGGAAGAGAGGAGCTGCAACAATGGAGAATATGTGAAAAATGTGTTGTGAACAATGTGAACATTCAAGTATGAAAACCTATTCTAGTAGAGCCCAAAAACAAAATCAGGACTTTGTAAAAGGGCCTCTTTAAAGTGGCCAAATTCACCTGAATCCACCCTGTATATAATTTAATCAAAGCCTCTACTGTATAAAAAAACACCCTTCCATCCACCAACATTTCTTATCAAATCTTTCTCATTCTTTCTCTCTCTCTGTAAGGTATGGGAGGAGGTTGGCCATGCTCTTGTCTTTAGCCCTTCAGACAGTGTTTGGTGTGGCTGCTGCCTTCGCTCCAAACTTCCCTGTTTATGTCACCCTGCGTTTCATCATAGGATTGACAGTGTCGGGTGTGATAATCAATGCGTTTGTGCTAGGTGAGCCATGGCATACTGCAGTAACTCTCTAGTCATTTATATCAAGAAAACATTAACTTATCCATCTAATTAGTTAGCACTGGTGCCTGATTCCATCAAATGGAAAAGAAGATGATAACTTGACATAGTTGTAGATATTTACTAATGATAGAACATGTGTTG
Source organism: Coreius guichenoti (assembly GCA_039654105.1). Lineage (NCBI taxonomy): Eukaryota > Metazoa > Chordata > Actinopteri > Cypriniformes > Gobionidae > Coreius > Coreius guichenoti. The sequence continues at coordinate 36,095,445 of CM077184.1, forward strand.
AAAGTAATTGAGGATCTATGCTACTAAAAAAGGTTGCATGTTTGATGACCCATAACCTCCTGTTATTGTACCCTTGAGCAAGACACTGATGATATTTTAAGTAAACGCTACTACATGATATTTTAAGTCAAATTCACATACCGAACTCTTGCTTAATGTGTAATATTCATATGCCAACAGTAACAAACTAATTTACTCTTTGCCATAGAGCTAAATACCCTAGATTGAGCCCTTAAACCCCAATCCCAACCACCCCAAACACTTAACCTCCCTCCACAGGGACAGAGTGGACCTGCACACAGAGACGGATGCTGGCCGGCATCTTCACCGACTACTTCTTTGGTTTCGGCTACATGCTGCTGGCGGGTGTGGCCTATCTCATCAGAGACTGGAGAAAGCTGCAGCTTGCAATCTCTGCGCCAGGCTTTCTCTTCATATTCTATATCTGGTGAGACAACACAGAAGTATATATTGAGTTAATAAGTGAATATCGAATAACTTAATTTTAGTGCTGTCAAACCGATCAAAAACGATTAATTGCAACATAAAAGTCTGTAAATACAGTGGGGAGAACAAGTATTTGATACACTGCCGATTTTGCAGGTTTGCCCACTTACAAAGCATGTAGAAGTCTGTAATTTTTATCATAGGTACACTTCAACTGTGAGTGACGGAATCTAAAACAAAAATCCAGAAAATCACATTGTATGATTTTTAAGTAATTAATTTGCAATATTGCATGACATAAGTATTTGATACATCAGAAAAGCAGAACTTAATATTTGGTACAGAAACCTTTGTTTGCAATTACAGAGATCATACGTTTCCTGTAGTTCTTGACCAGGTTTGCACACACTGCAGCAGGGATTTTGACCCACTCCTCCATACAGACCTTCTCCAGATCCTTCAGGTTTCGGGGCTGTCGCTGTGCAATACAGACTTTCAGCTCCCTCCAAAGATTTTCTATTGGGTTCAGGTCTGGAGGCTGGCTAGGCCACTCCAGGACCTTGAGATGCTTCTTACGGAGCCACTCCTTAGTTGCCCTGGCTGTGTGTTTCGGGTCGTTGTCATGCTGGAAGACCCAGCCACGACCCATCTTCAATGCTCTTACTGAGGGAAGGAGGTTGTTGGCCAAGATCTCGCGATACATGGCCCTATCCATCCTCCCCTCAATACGGTGCAGTCGTCCTGTCCCCTTTGCAGAAAAGCATCCCCAAAGAATTATGTTTCCACCTCCATGCTTCACGGTTGGGATGGTGTTCTTGGGGTTGTACTCATCCTTCTTCTTCCTCCAAACACGGCGAGTGGAGTTTAGACCAAAAAGCTCTATTTTTGTCTCATCACACCACATGACCTTCTCCTATTCCTCTTCTGGATCATCCAGATGGTCATTGGCAAACTTCAGACGGGCCTGGACATGCGCTGGCTTGAGCAGGGGGACCTTGCGTGCGCTGCAGGATTTTAATCCATGACGGCGTAGTGTGTTACTAATGGTTTTCTTTGAGACTGTGGTCCCAGCTCTCTTCAGGTCATTGACCAGGTCCTGCCGTGTAGTTCTGGGCTGATCCCTCACCTTCCTCATGATCATTGATGCCCCACGAGGTGAGATCTTGCATGGTGCCCCAGACTGAGGGAGACTGACCGTCATCTTGAACTTCTTCCATTTTCTAATAATTGCGCCAACAGTTGTTGCCTTCTCACCAAGCTGCTTGCCTATTGTCCTGTAGCCCATCCCAGCCTTGTGCAGGTCTACAATTTTATCCCTGATGTCCTTACACAGCTCTCTGGTCTTGGCCATTGTGGAGAGGTTGGAGTCTGTTTGATTGAGTGTGTGGACAGGTGTCTTTTATACAGGTAACGAGTTCAATCAGGTGCAGTTAATACAGGTAATGAGTGGAGAACAGGAGGGCTTCTTTAAGAAAAACTAACAGGTCTGTGAGAGCCGGAATTCTTACTGGTTGGTAGGTGATCAAATACTTATGTCATGCAATAAAATGCAAATTAATTATTTAAAAATGATACAATGTGATTTTCTGGATTTTTGTTTTAGATTCCGTCTCTCACAGTTGAAGAGTGTTCATGCTTTGTAAGTAGGAAAACCTGCAAAATCGGCAGTGTATCAAATACTTGTTCTCCCCACTGTATATGTGTGTGTGTATGGGTCAATGACATAACGTGTCTTTGTGTACAAGTGCATTATTTCCTTTTAAAACACTTTATTCTATAAAATCTGTTTAGTTTGAATTCATTTTAAGTACATTTAAATAATACATATTATTTTATGTTTTGTTATTTTAAACCCCCAAAATGTCAGGTGGTGCAACTGTCAGAACAAATGAACAGACTAAGAAAACTATTTAAAATGGTGTCTTAATAATAAAAAATTCAAAACTAAAGACTATGGCATCATTTTAGGTTTGAAACCTTTCATATAAACAATTTTTTTTAAATATCAGTAGTTTTAAAGCTGTTGAGATAATTGAAAAACTTTTGTCCAGCAAAGATGTTTAAAAAACACCTCTTTTGAAGCTTTATTTGTCAATGACCTATATATATATATATATATATATATATATATTTACAAACTTTTATGTTAGATGCGATTAATCGATTTGACAGTTTTATATTTTAACAGGATTTAAACTTTAAATAAAAGTGTATATTTATTATTATTAATAATGCCAAAATAATTACTTTATAAGTATAATTTGTATATGTATCTGACATTACACAATAAGGCTCAGAGACTCTAAAAAGCATAAAAAGCAGTACTCAAGTCTCTCTTTCACTCTCTCTTTCTCTATCACTCTTATTGCTTGACTTCCTTCCTGTGCCTTTATCGTTCTGACAACATAAATCTCCTTCCACTCTCCTCTCCTCCTTTTTCTCAGGGTTCTTCCACATTCAGCCCGTTGGCTGTTGGTGAATAACCGAAAGGAGGAGGCGATTGATCTTCTGCGTAAGGCAGCTACGGTCAATGGTCGCACCTTACCTCCCACTGTTCAGGTACCACAAACTTTCTCATGGACTTGCTTTCAGTCTTTCTGGCTTTTTTTCGTCACGCCTCTGGCACAATCTTCAAATCCCATAACATCTCTAATAGCTCTGTTAGCATCACCAAGACAACAACCATCCCCCACCCTAAGAAACCCAGGGGCCTTTGTTTATAGTCTTTAGGAAGTGATAGTCTAAAGCTTTGGATCACAACACCAGGGCAACAAGATGACTTTCACATCATCAGATCATTAAAGGGATAGTTCACCCAAAAATGAAAATTCTGTCATTAATTACTCACCCTCATGTCGTTCGAAACCCGTAAGACTTTTGTTCATCTTCGGAACACAAATGAAGATCTTTTTCATGAAATCTGAGAGCTTTCTGTCCCTTCATTGACAGCTACGCAACTACCACTGACGCTTCAAAAAGTTCATAATGGATTAGTTTTATAATCTCTTATGAACTGAGCAGTTTAGTCCAAAAGTCACAAAGTCCTGAAGAGACACAATCACTTTATATGATGAACAGATTGAATTTAGGCTTTTATTCACATATAAACGTTGATCAGCGAACATAAACAGAAGCTCAACCGAACCTGCTTGACGCGCAAGAACAAACCTCATTGGTTCTTGCTGAAGCTCAAACGTGCTGCGTAACACAAGAATGAACCTCATTGGCTCTTGCGGAAGCTCAAACGTGATGCGTAACACGAGAATGAACCTCATTGGTTCTTGCTGAAGCTCAAACGTGATGCGTAACACGAGATTGAACCTCATTGGTTCTTGCTGAAGCTCAAATGTGATGCGTAACACGAGAATGAACCTCATTGGTTCTTGCGGAAGCTCAAACGTGATGCGTAACACGAGAATGAACCTCATTGGTTCTTCCTGAAGCTCAAACGTGATGCGTAACACGAGAATTAACCTCATTGGTTCTTGCTGAAGCTCAAACGTGCTGCGTAACACGACAATGAACCTCATTGGTTCTTGCTGAAGCTCAAACGTGATGCGTAACACGAGAATGAACCTCATTGGTTCTTGCTGAAGCTCAAATGTGATGCGTAACACGAGAATGAACCTCATTGGTTCTTGCGGAAGCTCAAACGTGATGCGTAACATGAGAATGAACCTCATTGGTTCTTGCTGAAGCTCAAACGTGCTGCGTAACACAAGAATGAACCTCATTGGTTCTTGCTGAAGCTCAAACGTGCTGCGTAACACGACAATGAACCTCATTGGTTCTTCCTGAAGCTCAAACGTGATGCGTAACACGAGAATTAACCTCATTGGTTCTTGCTGAAGCTCAAACGTGCTGCGTAACACGACAATGAACCTCATTGGTTCTTGCTGAAGCTCAAACGTGATGCGTAACACGAGAATGAACCTCATTGGTTCTTGCTGAAGCTCAAATGTGATGCGTAACACGAGAATGAACCTCATTGGTTCTTGCGGAAGCTCAAACGTGATGCGTAACATGAGAATGAACCTCATTAGTTCTTGCTGAAGCTCAAACGTGCTGCGTAACACGAGAATGAACCTCATTGGTTCTTGCTGAAGCTCAAACGTGCTGCGTAACACAAGAATGAACCTCATTGGTTCTTCCTGAAGCTCAAACGTGATGCATAACACGAGAATTAACCTCATTGGTTCTTGCTGAAGCTCAAACGTGCTGCATAACACGAGAATGAACCTCATTGGTTCTTGCTGAAGCTCAAGTGTGATGCGTAACACGAGAATGAACCTCATTGGTTCTTGCGGAAGCTCAAACGTGCTGCGTAACACGAGAATGAACCTCATTGGCTCTTGCGGAAGCTCAAACGTGATGCGTAACACGAGAATGAACCTCATTGGCTCTTGCGGAAGCTCAAACGTGATGCGTAACACGAGAATGAACCTCATTGGTTCTTGCTGAAGCTCAAATGTGCTGCGTAACACGAGAATGAACCCCATTGGTTCTTGCGGAAGCTCAAATGTGCTGCGTAACACGAGAATGAACCTCATTGGCTCTTGCGGAAGCTCAAACGTGATGCGTAACACGAGAATGAACCTCATTGGCTCTTGCGGAAGCTCAAACGCGATGCGTAACACGAGAATGAACCTCATTGGTTCTTGTGGAAGCTCAAACGCGATGCGTAACACGAGAATGAACCTCATTGGCTCTTGCGGAAGCTCAAACGTGCTGCGTAACACGACAATGAACCTCATTGGTTCTTGCTGAAGCTCAAACGTGATGCGTAACACGAGAATGAACCTCATTGGTTCTTGCTGAAGCTCAAATGTGATGCGTAACACGAGAATGAACCTCATTGGTTCTTGCGGAAGCTCAAACGTGATGCGTAACATGAGAATGAACCTCATTAGTTCTTGCTGAAGCTCAAACGTGCTGCGTAACACGAGAATGAACCTCATTGGTTCTTGCTGAAGCTCAAACGTGCTGCGTAACACAAGAATGAACCTCATTGGTTCTTCCTGAAGCTCAAACGTGATGCGTAACACGAGAATTAACCTCATTGGTTCTTGCTGAAGCTCAAACGTGCTGCATAACACGAGAATGAACCTCATTGGTTCTTGCTGAAGCTCAAGTGTGATGCGTAACACGAGAATGAACCTCATTGGTTCTTGCGGAAGCTCAAACGTGCTGCGTAACACGAGAATGAACCTCATTGGCTCTTGCGGAAGCTCAAACGTGATGCGTAACACGAGAATGAACCTCATTGGCTCTTGCGGAAGCTCAAACGTGATGCGTAACACGAGAATGAACCTCATTGGTTCTTGCTGAAGCTCAAATGTGCTGCGTAACACGAGAATGAACCCCATTGGTTCTTGCGGAAGCTCAAATGTGCTGCGTAACACGAGAATGAACCTCATTGGCTCTTGCGGAAGCTCAAACGTGATGCGTAACACGAGAATGAACCTCATTGGCTCTTGCGGAAGCTCAAACGCGATGCGTAACACGAGAATGAACCTCATTGGCTCTTGCGGAAGCTCAAACGCGATGCGTAACACGAGAATGAACCTCATTGGTTCTTGCGGAAGCTCAAACGCGATGCGTAACACGAGAATGAACCTCATTGGCTCTTGCGGAAGCTCAAACGTGATGCGTAACACGAGAATGAACCTCATTGGCTCTTGCGGAAGCTCATACGTGATGCGTAACACGAGAATGAACCTCATTGGTTCTTGCTGAAGCTCAAACGTGATGCGTAACACGAGAATGAACCTCATTGGTTCTTGCTGAAGCTCAAACGTGATGCGTAACACGAGAATGAACCTCATTGGTTCTCTCACATCAAGTGAACATGCTTGAGCTTCTGTTTACCACAGCTGATGTGTGAGTTGATGAATGTTTATATGTGAATAAAAGCCTAAATTCGATCTGTTCATCATATAAAGTGATCGAGTCTTTTCAGAAAATTTGGACTAAACTGCTCAGTTCATATGGATTAGTTTTACGATCTCTTTATGAACTTTTTGAAGTGTCAGTGGTAGTTGTGTAGCTGTCAATGGAGGGTCAGAAAGCTCTCAGATTTCATGAAAAAGATCTTCATTTGTGTTCCAAAGATGAACGAAAGTCTTACGGGTTTGAAACGACATGAGGGTGAGTAAATGATGATTTTTGGGTGAACTATCCCTTTAAGTGCATTTACCACGGTTTGTGGTATGGAATGTGTGTGTGTATGAGTGTTTGGTTTAAAAACAGGATGTTTTTATAGCATTTGCTACAATGTATTAAAGTGTCACTTCTGTTATCACAGGTGGAGCAATACGAGGGCCCGCAAGGACGTAGTCAATATACAGCTGTCGATCTGCTCCGAACTCCCCAGATGAGGAGGAGAGCGCTCATACTCTTCTACATCTGGTGAGATTACAAGGAGGCACTTTTATATCCATTTATATATTTTTTATTAAAACTACGAGACTTCAGTGTTGTATTTTCTGTTATATGAAGGTCTTGGAAACTTTTTATCATGCCTTCTTTTTTATTCTTGCTACATTTCAAATGCTCTTTATGTTAATGTTTTACCCTGGTCCCATAACATGAAAATCCATCATATTAATACTAATAGTATTCAAGGTAAATATTTTGAATATTTATAAATATATCAGAATATTTTTGTTGTGTATCATTTCCAATCAAGCTGTAATTTTGTCAAAGTCTGCAAAAAAGACTGAAATATATTATTTAATTTTGTATATATTTAGGATACATAAAATTCTAGTTATAAAAGTAGCCTTAGCAAGACAAAGGAATCTGCCATTTTTTTATTTTTTAAAGGGATAGTTCACCCAAAATATGAAAACTCTGTCATAAATTACTTACTCTCATGTCCTCAAACCTGTAAGACTTTCGTTCATCTTCAGAACACAAATGAAGATCTTCCATTGACCCTCCATTGACAGCTACGCAACTACCACTGACGCTTCAAAAAGTTCATAAAGAGATCGTAAAACTAATCCATATGAATTGATCGGTTTAGTACAAATTTTTTGAAGAGACATGATCGCTTTATATGATAAATAGATTGAATTTAGGCTTTTATTCACATTTAAACATTCATCAACTCACACATCAGTTCAAGCATGTTCACTTGACGTGCGAGAACCAATGAGGTTCATTCTCGTGTTATGCAGCACGTTTGACAGATTATTGACAGAAATGTAATTTTTGGGTGAACTATCCCTTCAAATGCTATTAAACACAATACATAATATGAGATGTGGTGGAAAAGGCACTGTGGTGAAAATTCATGACTTTCATTAAAAAACAACTCCAGTCTCCAGTCAGAGTGTGAAAAGTGTCTTTTAAGAGTTTTTATTTTCTAAAAGTCCACATGTTCATAGTTGAAGTTCAAACTCTAATGTGTGCAGTGTATATGTACAGTATTCAGTGTTTGAAGTCGTGCCCTTCACACACACATAAACGTGTCCGTTAATTGACCTTTTGTCTGTGTTTCTCCAGGTTTGTTAATGTGTTGGTGTATTATGGTCTGTCTCTGGGTGTGTCTGACCTCGGGTCAGACCTCTACCTCACTCAGTTCATGTTTGGATTGGTGGAAATTCCCGCAAGGTCACTGGTGTTGGTTCTCCTGCCCTGTAGTCGACGAATCCCGCTGAGTGTGTTCCTGGCTGTGGGAGGCGGTGCATGTCTGCTTACCCTCACTGTTCCAGCAGGTGACCAGTCAAACATGGCCAGAGGCACTTTTCTAGAATTTATTTCTGTCTTTTTATTCCTTTTTCAAAGGGTGTAGTATTTTCTTGTGCTATTGTGCCAATTCCTACTCTCGTTTCCATAATTTTCTTTTCACACTCTCTTTCTCTCAGACAGTGCTCATATCCGAACTGCTTTGGCCATGGTGGGGAAATTTGGAATTACAGCGTCTTTTGCTATCATCTATATTTATTCTGCTGAACTGTTTCCAACTGTTCTCAGGTACTCGCATTCACATTATTCACATAAAATGTAAATTGCGGACAGGATATGCATTTTGTATAATGTATTGTGGCATGACTTTATCAAGTTTTTGATAAAACTGTTTCTTTATAGGGGTCATATTATGCTCATTTAAAGGTTAATAATTTTGTTTATGGGGTCTACTAAATACGTTTGCATTATTTAATGTTCACTATTTTTTATTATTTTACATTGTTACAGCAGTCTGAATGCTCTGTTTTAGGGGCCGTTTACACAACACCGTTTTCAAATAAAAACTGGAAAATTTGTATGCATTTTGTATGGTGACGTCATGCTCATGCGTATTAGGTGTTCAGTCTATAGGTGTGCAGTGTTTCTTTACAAAGTGACATCGCCACCTACTCCATGATACAGCATTTTTTGTCGTTTTCGCGAAAAAATGTACGCGAAAAAAGCGAAGGAAAAGCTTTTCCGTTTTTAGTACATCAATAGCCTGGTTTCCATTACAAATTTGAGCAAAAGTTTTGAGCTATTTTCTAAATGTCGATAAAAAAAACTATTGCGAAATAGTGGCGTTTCCATTAGCCGATGTTTTGCGACTAAAACGTAATTTTTTTTCCTCTCGTGATAAGTCATTACAAAAATCAAGGTGATGGATGTTGGTAGGTTTACGTATATCGCAGTCACCGCACTAGCCATAAGCTTTAATCAAAGGAGACGTAGGCGCATTATCCAAGCATTAATGACAAGGAAAGCCCCTTATACTTGGGAGCGGCCACGTATGAGGTGTTTCTGGGAGATTTCACAGAGGAACTGTGGATTCAGAATGATCATGTGACTTTTACATACGCCAGATGACCTGTAAATGCAAAAAAAAACTGTTTCCATTGCAGTTTTGCGAAATATTCCTTTTTCGAATTTCCTGAAAAACCACCTTATTATAGCATAAAAACTTTTTTGCGATATATGGGAGTTTTACTGCGAAACTGACGTGTTTCCATTGGGCGTATTTTCAATTTGCGCAACTTGAAGGGTAATGGAAACACAGCTACTGTCATGCAAACGTGCTCTTAGTTTCGGGTTCTTTAAAACCCGCCTTCAGAAAAGCACACTCTGCTCTGATTGGTCTGCCGGCCCCAGTCTGTTGTGATTGGTCAACCATTTAGAACGCGTGTCAGAAAGGTAACGACCCTTGCCCCTTGAGTATCAGCTAAGGCACTGTAAACATCGACATATGTCTATGGCTGTAAACACTACTGTAACTACTCCAACTATAGTTTCTTTCTAAACATGCATTCATAAAGCTGCTTTGAAACAGTGTGCATTGTGAAAGCACTGAACAGATGAATATCACAAAGCAGTCTCTGGTGGGAGTGAAGAGCTGCTTGCTATTGTCAAACATTATGTGTAAATAATTTCTGATATGCCTTTTGTGTCTACAGACAAACTGGTATTGGTGTTTCCTCAATGTTCGCACGGATGGGTGGAGTTTTAGCGCCACTAATAAACCTGCTTGGAGGCCACACACCTGTTGTGCCAATGGTGATATTTGGCTCCACCCCTCTGCTTGCTGCAGTGTTTGCCCTAGCGTTGCCTGAGACTGCCAATCAACCACTACCAGACAGCATTTATGATACAGAGAGGTACACAATGACACCTCATAAACTTAAAGGGATAGTTCACCCAAACTGCAAACACATCTCTCACATAATTTCTTCTCTTTTTTCCTCATTTAGGTCTACTCTGAAATATGACGGACAAATTCCTGTACATACCAGCCAATCACCAAGCAGCACAGAAGGACAGGAACTGCAGAGTTTAGCAGATGAGTCCAGATAGACATAAAATTATCACACACACACTCTATGCAGTCTCTCTTTGTCATGCATTTCATGAATGGTGAAACTTGTAAATGGTTCAGGTTTTGATACATTTTGATGTTTTATAATTTTTTGGAATGGCTGTAGGTTGTGTATTTGACTGAATTACGACAGGACTAGCAGATTTAATAAGACTAAAGTGTAAAGTTTAAAACATGGATGACTGGCTCTGAAAGCAGTGGTATTGGTGCATCACTTCTTCATTGTTTATCTGGCCTCTCTTATGCAAAACAGAAATGCTCCAAACAAGCATGAAGGAAACATTTGTGAATAAGAAAGCTGAACTAAATAAATTCAGTTCAGTTTGAACAGATATTCATATTTGAAGATGTGATTTTTTACTTCTGCCAAATGGACCAAAAATATTGATGACTTATACTGCACTAGAGATTTTTGTCCAATCAGATGCTCTTTAGAATGAGAATGTCCCTCCCACTAACACCACTGGCAACTGACCAGCAACTTTTGTGAGTGTTTGGTCTAGTGGAGAGTAAACCAGTGCCTTCTTTGTAATGTAGTTCTTTATGTATATGTCCAGTGTTTGGGAATTACACCATATTTGTCTTATGTGGGGACAGTGGCTTGCATTTGGTTTCGCTTGAGATGACAAATCCCAAAGCTTCTGCCTGGTTGAAATTGTTTTAATAGCATGTTAGTATCCTGAATAGTCTCGGTAGCTACAGGGAAAAGTATCTTGTTTAGTGCTGATTTGTCTGCATTTAGGTTTTTCTATTGCTTTTAGTGAAAGAGGTTTAATGTTAGTGTGGGATTGATATGCCATGTCTTTCCAACTTTGCTTGAGCCAATGATAGTCTACATAGTATACACTACTGCAGCCAGACTTCAATATCCACAGCCAAACACTGCCAAATGACACAATCTAGTTTTTAACTTTATATACTGATATTAACTTTTTAAAAACAGGGAATTGTAGTTTTACTGCATGAAATTGTTTGATAGAAATGAACTATTTTATTATAGGCCTAATGCAATTTATCTAATGTTCTAAATGTTGACAGGGGATCAGATCTTAAAGGGATAGTTTCACTAACATAAAACATCTGTCATTATTTACTCAACTTTGTGAATAACCATCACGCAGTTCATTCACCACTCACCACGTTTGTTATGCTCAGAAGAAAATAAAAGTTTTGCACTATACTCCAAAGGACTTTTCACTCTGCGCTTATCGTCGTTCTAAACTCTGCTTTTAACCACGGGTAAAGTTTCACACTTGTAACTTAGAAGCTGGGTTATCGCCACTTTTTACTCCGGGGTATGAAACCCTGCTCCAGATCTGGGTTAACCCCACATTGCGTTGCCAAACATGTGCAGTGTGAAACGAAGCGGTGCTAAAATGTTACGACTAGCTAACAACCAATCGTGTGCCACATATTGACGTGCTTTGGACAGTCAAACGGAAACAGCGCTCATGTAACACTTTATTTTAGTATTCAATTAGTATTCAATAACTAGTTGCTTATTATTAGCATGCATATTACTAGGATATTGGATGTTTATTAGTATTTATAAAGCACAAATTAATGCCTTATTCTGCATGACCATATTCTACATCCCTTAATCCTACCCAATACATAAACTTAAATGCTACAAAAACTACCTCATTAACTATTAAGAAGCCGTAATTAGGAGTTTATTGTGGCAAATGTCGTAGTTAATAGTGAATATGTGTTCCCCATAAGTGATATTGCGCTCATTTGTAAACAGCGTTCTCGTTTCAGCATTTGATGAGGAAAAATGTCAAATGACGAGAGAAAGCGTTTAAATTGAAGTAAAGAAGAGACTCATTCTTGCCTTTATTTTCCAAAAAGTTCATTTAGGGAATAATTGATATTACCAATGTATAATTTGACGTTGCGTAATGCTAGAGCTTTTATATAAATATTTCTCGCGCTGTGCTCGTCCAATCAATGTTTAGAATAATCCAGGGTTAATCATTTCAGGGTTAACCAACCCAGGGTTAAACCTAGACCCTGACTAAAATGCATGTTTGAGCTGTTTTAACTGCACCGATACATCTTAAAATATGTCAGTGCTGTTGTTTTGTCTCAATATGCACACCAGTAATGTTTTTTTCCAAGGCATGTTTATAAGAGCCACTTAAATGTCCTAATTATACTAAGGCCTAATCCTTGTTTAGTCTAAGCCCTGTCTGTGAAACCAGGCCCAAGTGTGAAAAGCCATCAAGTAAACTATATTCCAAGTCTTCTGAATAAACCTGACAGTTTCTGCATGAGGAACTGACTGAAATTAAGTCGCTATTCACAGATAAAACCAAATAATATCTGCTGTGACATCGAGTCAGTGGGTTGCACTCAAGAACGTGATCAGTGAACAAATTGTTTTTATTAGGTGGTTTGGATTGAATGATCTCTTCCTGATTCAGAGCTTAACAGCCACGGTCACTATGTACTGTATTTAAATTAAAAGGATCTTACAGGATACTTCAAAATAACAATTTGTTTGTTTCACAGAAGTCAAAAAGGTTTGGAACAACATGAAGGTGAGTAAATGATGACAGAACTATCCCTTTAACAAAAACTTGTTTCATACCACTGCATGATTATTAGGATCTCAAGGCTCTTACTCTGTCATGAGAGGTTAATTGAAAAGCAAGGTCTTGCAATGTGATGAAAAGACGCTAGGATGACATGAGAATAAAACAATTAGCGTCTAATGAAACTGTTATATAGGCCTGCTAGTTGCTGACCATTGCCTGTGGACAAGTATGAGTGAATGTTACTTTTGCTGCATGATGGAATGCAAGCCTTAATGTGATTTTGCAATGATCAAGCATTTTGTTATTAAGACTTTACATTTATTTGACATTCCGACTGAAGCACAATAAAACTGTGATCAATTGTCCAGCATCCAAGATCTGCAATAAAACCAATGAAAACGATTCCTCTGTTGCCTTGTGTGAATTTCTTTGAAGGACGTATGTGTATTAGGCTAACGTTACGTAAGTAGCATCAGTGGCCACACCGCAGTTGTTGTCTTTCATAGACATCAGTACATAACCATCATTGCCCCAGTAAGATGACCAGGAGTTCTTCACTAGCCAGTAGGGCTTGTTATCCATTATCCCATAACCGACTGCTAGCACAGCATGATCCAAGTCATCGATCCCATTTTCTGTGGATATAGAAACATGAATTGTTGGTTTCTACAGAAAAGAGTACTATATACTTGATTTAAAGCCATCTGTAAGACATTGTTCAGAATAGTATGCATAAGTATGAAATATATATATATGGCAACATATTAGATATTATTAGCTTTGTACTATGTTAACAGACCATATGTAATACATACAGTCACACAATCATAGAGTGCAGTATGTGTTATAATGATGGAGGAAAGGACAGTTCAAGTGTTAGGGTTTGGTAAGTGAGGCTGAATGTGTGAAGACTTACTGCAGGCCGGTTCATAGTAGACTCCGTTGCTGTAGAAGGAGAAGGATCGGTGAGCAGCGTCAATGCTGACTGCTACAGGGCCGAATTTAAAGATAGCGACCTTCAGCGCCTCAATATCACCACTGGTCACGTTAGTGTAACCGCTCAACTGTGCCACCATTGAGGACTTATCATAATGACACAAACCATTCTGAAACACACACAGTCATCTGATTAGTGACCCTTTTAACCACCAGTATCTGATGGATCTGATGAATGTACACACACCATGCCCATATATCCTCCATAGCTCTCTGCGGTCGAAATGCCACCATGCTTCATGATCCACTCAAAAGCTCTCCACTCCTCTCCTCCATCACAACCATTATTCCCAAATCCCCACGTGCAGTCGACCAGCATCTGCTGGGACAATGATGTCAGCTGTCCTGTCTAAAAGAGAGAGAAAGACAAGGACTAGTTCAAATCGGTGTCAGTGAGGTAAAAACTCCATTCAGTTTTACATTGCAAAGACCAGGGGCCGGTTGCACCAGCTTTGGTTAAGTTACAACTAAGCCTAGTTTTGATGTAAAGGGACACTAAGTTACAACTTAGGCACTACTAAATAGTTTTGCATTGCACCATTTGCTGAAATGTAACTCTACGCATAAACTAAATACTGTAATTTACAGAAGCCTCTGAGACCAGGAGTAACAGTTTGAATAAAAAGGCAGATTGTCTGAATTGCATCAATAAGCTCTTGTTTTACGTGACAGACTTCAATCCTTTAGACATACATGATAATGCTGACATTTACACTCGCTTAAATTTTAAGAGAGAGAACATTATGTGAATGAATTACTTTGTTAGCGGCTCTTCAGTAAATGATGTCACGTCGTGCAGCAGTGCAGACCCATTGGCCAAGGTCAAGATTTTTGTTACATTTTCGTTAAATAATACATTTGGTCAATTTGGTTTGTTTTTTACAAATTCCTATTGTATACCCCTAGAACACTTATACGGCACATGTCGCATAGGATCATTCTGTGATACTTTTGCGTCTTTCAAAAAAAAAAAAAAAAACCCTGATGCTTGTCACTATTCACTGCCATTGTATGAACGAGCACAGACGGGACATTTTTTGAAAATTCTCCTTTTGTGGTCCATAAAAGAAAGAAGGGCAAACGGCATTAGAACAACACCAGGGTGAGTAAATTATGACTTCATTTTCATTTTAGGGTGAACTATCCCTTTAGACCATAAGATTATCATTTTGTAAGAAGTCGAAGATAATAAAAAAAACAAAAGATGATATTTCATAATTCATATAGAATTTTTTTTCCATATTATGAAAGTCAATGGGGCCCATCAACTGTCAAAATCCCATATTCTTCAAAATATCTACTTTTGTGTTCAGCAGAAAAAAGAAATTCATACAGGTTTGGAACAACTTGAGGGTGAGTAAATGACAGAATTTTCATTTTTGGATGAACTATCCCTTTAAAAATGGCCATGCTCACTCTTACAAAATAAGGTGGATAAGGGCTGTGTCCGAAATCGCCCCCATACCCTTAAATAGGGCACTATTTGAGGTGACAGACATTTGTAGTGGTGTCTGAAACCATAGTGGACGTTATTGAGTGCACTCATTCAATCCCATAATGCACCGCAATAATGAGTGTACAACTGATGTACACTCACCAGTTAGAGAATACCCATAATGCACTGTATGAATTCCCACATCTCGCCAGAAGATGGTGCCCGCAGCAGAATCATCCATCCATTTTCCAAACCACTGGTCTGATGTGGGTACAGTGTAATACAGGTATAAATTCCTTTTAAATTGATTATTAAATAGTTTAATTAAGGTTTATACATGCTAGTTTCAATGACAGAGTTCAAGATAAATCTTTTCATTACTACTGGAGCTGCCAGTTTTCTAAGTTTCAAATGATTATTAAACAGCAAGCACAAACTATGCAAAAGCGGCGCACTCAGTGTCTGAATTCACTCACTCCTTCTACTGGACTATATTAATGGAGTAATGTAGGGAATAGTGAATGGCGGTATAGGGGGCGAATTCAAACACAGCTTATGGAGTCTGGAGTTTGTTGTGTAGATTTACCTTCAGGAAAAGAGCTCCCTCTAGTGTTCCAGTGGAGGCAAAGCTCCAGCAGGATCCACACACAGCCTGGTCTTTCACTGGCGTCACAGCACCTGAAAATACGTAACAGTATATGTGTGTATCATCTGAATCACTCTTGCAACACTAAACATGTGTATATAAAGATTCTGACTTCACATTTAACAACTCAACAAATACGAACAAGAATTACACACCATACAGCCTCCAGTCTATCGAATCAGGGGTGGCTATAGAGTGGATTTCAGAGGGAAACGGCTGAGCCTTTCTGTGAACATGAGATCTTTTATGTCCTCTCATCATGGCCAGCTCTTCCTGCGACCGGTCGGCCAGGTGATTGACAGAGAGGGTGAACGAAAGACCAGCTCTGTTCATAGAGTGCACATACCTGAAGAAGAACAGGGTGTAAAAATCAAGAGTACAGACTGCTTCCTACTTCTCATTATGTAATTGTATAGTTTATTATTGCTCCATATTCTTATGTTACTAGATAGTTGACATGTCTATGTACTGTAACCAAAAAAAAAGGCCTAGTCATTCTTTCAAATATTTTTATCATTTCATCAAAGATGTGCTTCTTTATTTCAAAACAAATAATTTTTTCCCTCCAAAATTTGATGTTTTAAAATAAACTGACCGTTTTAGGCTAGTTGCCACAGATGGACTCATATAATATACCCATTAAATGCTTAAAAAATAGCTTTTATCATTTTATTAATAATAATAATAATAATGCAACTAAAACAAAGCAACCATTTGGCAGCAGATTCTGCTTGTCGTCAAACATAATATGTCATTTAAAAATGTAAATAAATAAAAAATCTCCTAAAAATGTGTGCCTTTAATATTTTTAATTTTTAATAACTTTTTATATTATAAAAGCAATCAATGTCGTGCTGTATTGTCGTGCCTAACAACTATTCACAATACAGCATTCTTTCAAACTATGTTGTTTAAAAAAAAAAAAAGATTTGCAATAAAATAATTGGGGCCTTTTTTCTCAGTTTTATTACAAATCACCAAATCTTGTGTAATGTTGTTTTTTTCCCTCACCGAATATTATGTACAAAGTTGTGCTCGCGCTCCTCGTGCTCCTTCTCACTTTCATACTGACGCTCAAACTTCTCCTTAAAGTGGCCAAACATACGGTGGGCGTGGCCAACAGGGGAGGTGTGGACTAGGTCTTGAAGGGGGTTGGCCAATAAATGATGCTCCGCACCAGGACCAGGAAAGTCACCACAGGTCATACCTAAACACACGAGACAGCATTTGATTAGATGGTCTGTAAGTGGCAGAAACATGCCATGTCACTGAATGCGTTTTATCTTTTTTTACCTCCAGGTAGTTTGAAAATGTCAGAATCAGTTCGAGGGCTGAAGTCACTGTAGTCAATAATGTACTTGTCGTAGTGGGACCCCAAAAGAGTGTTGTAGCCCATCATCTCATAGTGGCACGGGACGGCTGGGGAATCATTTCCCTCTGGACGTGTGACCCACAGACGATATGTGTTCTTCTTATGACCAATTTGTGTGACATTTTTCCAAACCTCACACAGAACGCCTGCGTAATACTCCATCTTCTCAAACTGAAAAACAATGGTTTTATACACATTTCAGCCTCATTGTTGCATTGGTTTGCTCTACAGAAAGAAGTCATTCAGGTTTGAATGACATGAGCAGAGCTTGACATTAACAAATGCGGGTGTATTTCAGCAGTGGCGTGTAAACCAGTCACTCCTACCAGCCACTTAAATTTTATATTGACACTGAAATATCTGAAACGCTTCCAATATTCATATACCGCAGAATAGATACACAATACCAGCTTTTCTCTCTGTCTCTGTCTCTGTCTGTCTGTCTGTCTGTCTGTCTGTCTGTCTGTCTGTCTGTCTGTCTGTCTGTCTGTCTGTCTGTCTGTCTGTCTGTCTGTCTGTCTGTCTGTCTGTCTGTCAAAATGTCAAAATGCCGGTCTTGGTGAGTATTCATGTAAACAGTAAGTTCTGTTTTAAGTGAACGTAAACAGTTGAGAAAGAAAACACGTGTAACAGTATAATGGATCCGTGCGTCAGGTCTTAAAGTGACAGCAGCCTAATATACCTGCTGCCAAATGACATAATATAAAAAATATCTATATGGCAGTTTTCCCCAAGGTATTGATGTTAAAATTGTGGCCAGTGGAAATGCTGAATGGCTACTAACTTTGGAAAACCACTAACCACAGTGACTGGTGAGCAAAAAAGTTAATGTCAAGCCCTGGACATGAGGATGAATAAATGAGGGAATTTTCACTTTTGGGTGAACTGGCCCTTTAAGTAGTACATACTTCAAAGCTCTGCAGATCAGGCAGTGCTGTCTGTGGACGTATTGGATCCTCCTTGGTTCCATTAAGCTGGAAACACTTCATAGTATTGAATTCTGTCTCAGTGGTAACTGGTGTGATCTTGTAAGTGGCACCATAATCCAAGTCGTTTCCAATAAAAAAAGTACACACTTGACCTGTATAGATGGCAGCAATTAGGAGAAACTATATACATAATCTAATCTAATCTATAATCTATATTTCAATACTGCCTGATTTTATCGAAGGACGATGACTGACCATGATAATAGTCGATGCGACTTCTGTTCCCCTCAAGGTCGTACCAAGCTTCAAATGGTTCCTTTATCTCAGCATAAGGCAAAGAGAGCATACCTACATAAAAGAGGCACATGTAACATACTGAATTTGGGATGTACTGTGTAATTAGGCAGAAATATACCTTTGACATGATACATCTTTCCAAAGTCAGGAACTGTTCTGCCACCAACTGGTGTGGCATCTGCGGATGAAAACAGAGAGGTATCACAGTTATTTACATTAGCTTTTCCTTATACAAAAACATAACATACTCTATACACTACCAGGGTTGGGAAGGTTACTTTTAAATTGTATTTCACTACAGATTACAAAATACATGCTTTAAAAAGTAATTTGTAATGTATTTCATTAGATTACACAAGTTTTGTAACTTAATCTAAATACTTTAGAATACTTTGGAATACTAGTAAGGTATGTAACACAAAGGGACCACCAAACATAGGACTTGGTTTTCCTCTGCATATTATTTTAAATAGCATCAGTTTCCACAATATTTCTTGAAGCAAAAAATGCAGACAATCTTAGAAAAAAATTATAATAATGACGCTCAAGAAGGCAACACAATGCATTAAGATCTGGCATGTGTAAACTTTTTGAATTGGATAAACAGGGTAAATTGTACTTATTTTGTCTTCTGGGAAACATGTAGTTATTAGCTTCTGAAGGGCAGTATATTAAATGAAAAAATATAATCTTTAAACAAAATAAGAAAAAAATGACACATCCTGTTTAAAAGTTTTCACTCCCTGCTTTTAATGCATTGTGTTTTATGGAAGCTTGTTTCCGCCACTAAATATAAAAATAAAATGGCGATATTTTATATATTTCTATTGTTTATATATAAATTTACACAATTCCGACTTTCGCTATTTATTTATTTTCCCGCAATTGCGAGTTTGCATCTTACAATTCGGATTTTTTTTTCCGCAGAAATGAGGGATTTAAACTCACAATTGCGTGATAAAGTTTTATTTTTTATTAAAGTCGCAATTCTGAGAAAAATATTCTTTCTACCCCCCTTTTTTTCCTCGCAATTGCAAATTCATATCTCACAATTCTCAGAAAAGAAGTCAGATTTGTGAGATAAAAAGTCGCAATTACCTAAACGAATGACTTCAAATGAAAACAGTCATGGATCATCCAGTTAATGACAGACAGTTCAGATTCAAGGGTATGTACATTTTTGAATGTGACAATTTGTATAAATAAGTCATTTTGTAATGTGGAGTAGGCTACATGTAAACATCTATTATGTGAAATAGCTTATTCAGGACAGTACTAAAAAGTAACATGCAAACTCTTATTTTGTTAAAATTATTAAAATGTTGCATATTCTGCAAGGGGTATGAAACCTATGAGCAGAAATGTATCTTAGGATGCTTTTGCAGACTGTCAGAGTCTGAGAATCACCAATTGCTGTTTACATTAATTGCCTGATACAGTTTACATTCATGTTTAAATGAAATAAATGACATTAAAAATCAAAGTATTCACTTTGGTAATCTAAAATACTTTTAGGATGCAACTGTAATTTGATTACCACCCATTTAAAATGTAACTGTTATGAAATACTCAAATTTTGTATTTTAAATACGTAAATTTCGTTACTCCCCAAACCTGTACACTACAAATACTAAGCCTAAATATACCATTGCATACTTGCACAACACGTTTAGTGTTAAAAACAACACAGGAAATGTAGCGTAGCCATTAAATCACGAGAACAACTATCATACGCGTTTGTGTTTTCTTCATGTTGTAATGTTGGTTTCTCTTTACCTGCAGCACACAGCAGAAGCACAAACCCAGCTAGAAGACGCCACATAATGCAATCTATCTAAAGAAACGACAGACATCCACTGGAGATGGAAAATTAGCCTTCGTCCGTCTGAAAGTCAGTCCCGAAACAAACAATGACGAGGCGCGACAACAGAAAGTTCCAATAAAAGCACGCGAAGGAGGGACTGAATTAAAGTCATATGACATGAGACTCTACTGCTGTCACATGACCGTAGTCAGCTGTTATCTTTAAGCAATTCCCTGTATCGGCTCTATGGCGGTTAAAATTGCTGAAGTAGGTCAATAAAAAAAAAAAAAAAGTTAATGTGTATTACATATCTTAAACACGTTTTTCACTACACGAATCACTGTACATCAGAATTAAAGGGATAGTTCCAAACCTTTCATTCTTCTGTTGAACTAAAGAAGAAGATATTTTGAAGAATGTTGGTAACCAGACAGTTGACGGCAGCCATTGACTTCCATAGTAGGAAAAAGAAATACTATGGAAGTCAATGGGTGGCGTCAACTGATAACCGATATTGTTCAAAATATCTTCTTTTGTTCAGCAGAAAAATGAAACTCATACAGGTTTGGAACAACATACGGGTGAGTAAATGACAGAATTTTCATTTTTGAGTGAACTATCACTTTAAGCACTAAACGAGAAAGATGAAGCGTATTGAAAGTGAAGTGTGTTGAAATGAGAGATGGGAAGTAACTGCAGAAATGCTTGAAACATGAGATGAGCTACTGACACTGTGGAAAAACGTACACTACCAACAACAAATCATCACATATGGATAATGCAACTAAAAGTAAACACTGGTTTTAAAACAATTTTAATTGTGACTATTTTGGCCGGTTTCACAGACAAGGCTTAAGCTAGTCTCAGACTAAAATGCATGTTTGAGCTGTTTTAACTGAAAGCAACTGGCACTGATATATTTTAAAATATGTCAGTGCCATTGTTTTGTCTCAAGATGCACATCAGTAATTTTTTTTCTAAGGCACATTTAAAAAAAAAAAAAAGCTACTTAAATGTCCGCAGAGTGGTTTATTAATAAAGCTAATCTGTCTCCTTTTTTGATAAAATACACAGGTTGTTATTGTCAAGCAAACAGTTATGCTTTGTGGTCTCCCCATTCTTCTTGAGAATTCTTCCATATAAGCCTAGTATATGAATAGATTTGTTTGTATAGATTTAAGTCAAATTCATATTTTTTGTCATTCCTAACCCACGGCAGAGCTTTGGTAGAAAACCTACAGTGCATATTAACATTAAAATTTTCATAATTTTCTCACCCTCATGTCGTTCCAAACCTGAATGACTTTTGTAGGGCTGAGCAAACATGGGTGGAAATTTTTACTGCCCTAGTACTTCAGAAATCTCTTTAAAGGTATACATGTGAATTAAATGTGGGACAATGGCCTTCATTGTCACTATGCTAATGCATGTCTGATGCAATGGATTCATCAATATGCTGATTGAGGACTGTTGGGACACTCCAGGCACGGGATGGTTCTGTCTGTGGAATCGTTTACACCTCAATGACACATCTGTACCATTTGCTTCACAGGACACATGTGCTTTCCACTACATACTGTTTATCTACTTGTGTGTGTTCTAACATGTTACTACATGTTTGGTCTCATCTGACAGCTTATAAACTGAATTGTGATGTGCTTTATAGAGATATTCAAGTATCCTAATGTACAATCTAGGCACTACTGCTTAAATGTGGATTGAGGAGAATATGTTAATGTAGACCTACTTCTCCCCTTCTTGATCACCAACCATTTGCCTTATCTTTTGGTTTCCTGTCAGCTGGTTTTGGTGTTTGTATTCCACTCATGTTTAACAATGCTTTGCTCACGGTATAAGAAGGAAAGGTAACTTTTGATCTGGGAGAAAGGATTTAACCCGTCCACTCCTGCACGCATAACGTAATACTACAAAAAAGGCTTTTACAGCCTCTCAGTTGATTATTTGTAATTACTTATTATTTGGCTTACTTAAAGGCACAATATGTAAGATTTTTGGATTAAAATATCTAAAAACCACTAGAACAATGTTATATATTTTGCTGACTTGTGTCCTTACATTATCCCAAATGTTTCCAAGAATGTTTAAATCCAGAGAAATAAGCAATTTTAACCAGGACACGGACCGTGTGTCGCCTATCAGTGACATCATACCCGCGTTACCCTCGATTTCCGGTTTTGTTTTGTAGAAAACACGGAAACACCAAAGACACTTTAATATATTATGTGTTTTATTAGACAGGTGAGCAACTGTTTGGATACATTCATCAACAGTAAACAATCATTGTTATACAGTTCCAAAAAGGACATAAAGGTAGTGTACAAGTAATCCAAACAACTCCAGGGGTTTGACTTCGCATTGCAAGATTTGAAATCAAGTCAGACACTTTACATAAATACCAATCAAGTGGAGTCTATATATTTTTTTTTTTATCAGTTTTATGGTGATATTGTTCCATAACAAAATCTGAGTTTTTACTGTGTCATAAACATAAAAAGCATGTCATCGTTGAGTCTGGCCAATCAGGAAACAGCTGTCGTCACCACAGCTCGTTGCTCTCGAGTCGCTCTCGTGACAGTTTGATGCCATATGTCACACTGACTTTCTTCAGCCTCCTTATGAATAAACAGGTTGTCTTCTTTACAACGATGAAGTGGTTTCTGGCTATTTAAAACCACTACATATTAAATTTTTAGAGGTCTAACCTCTAATTCTGCTTGTGACTTGCCCAAGGACTTCACTCAAACAGCTGTGGGAATACTGACATACTGTCATTCATGAAGACAGTCCAAATCTAGGGCCAACACATTTACACCTCAAAGCATCTTTCATTTTCATTGTAATAGTACTTCTTGTAATTGCTGTTCATGACCTGGGAAGTTACCCAAAAGCCTGGTGTCCTTGGTATAAAATATTATTTTGTTTTAGTAACTTAGATGTTAAAAATTCTAATTAAGAGAGGCGTTCATTTACTTCATTTTTCAAAGTCACAGTTTATGTGCTCAACTAATCAATTTTAACAGCATCGCCTCCACTCTTCCCTTGACCAATCGGAGAAGTTGTTAATACCGAGGCTGCATGTATGACCGGCTCTATCTGAAGAGTGAACAAACCTGAGGAAGAGGACGTAAAGAAGAAAGCATTTGTATCTTAAAGCAGACAAGTTCACAGACTGCTTATTACCTCTACATTTTGTTATTGTATAGTTTAACATTCATTTCGAGGCAGTCGGCATGTCTGTTTACTGTAACCAATAGAGTCTGTCTAACAGCTAAAATTGGTTGAAAAAAAAATCTGATCAAATGTGACCATTTTAAATGCTATAGCTGCATGGATACACTCATGATACTATTTAAAGTAACCCATACAGAAACGCCAGTCCCTATATAATTGTAATAAAAAAAAAAAAAAATAGGCTTAAAACATTGTTGAAATTGACCATCAAAGATGACATCTTTTTGGATCTGATCAGCACACAAACAGTGCTAGAAGCAGCTTTACTTACGAATATTAATTAGCATAATTGATCAATGTTATTATACATCACCAAATATCTAGTAACGCTTTCTCACTGAAAACAATGTACAAAGTAGTTCTTGCGCTCCTCGTGCTCCTTCTCACTTTCACACTGACACTCAAACTCCTCCTTAAAGGGGCCAAACATACGGTGGGCGTGGCCAACAGGGGAGGTGCTGACATAGTCTTGAAGGGGGTTGGCCAATATTTGATGCTCCTCGGCCGGATCCGGAAACTCCTCATAGGTCATTCCTAATTAAAACATAATACCTCAGTGAGCATTTGATTAGATGGTGTGCAAGTGTAAAAGTGTAATGAGGACTCAGGCAGCGGGGCTAGGATTAAGGTGGGAGAGATAATGGTCTCTTGTTGAGTGTTTTGAGGGGTGTGATCGAATTGTCGTGATAGTGGGTCAGCTTTGGTGTTCTTTGAACCTGGGATGTACAAGTATGTAATGGTGAAATTGAAACGAGTGAAGAAAAGTGCCCATCTGGCTTGCCTGGGGTTCAGTCGCTTAGCTGAGCGTAGATACTCCAGATTCCGGTGATCGGTTAGTACCAAGAACGGGTGTCTCGCTCCCTCCAGCCAGTGTCGCCACTCCTCAAACGCAGCCTTCATAGCCAGTAGCTCACGGTTTCCCACGTCATAATTCTGCTGGGCGGTTGAGAGTTTTCTGGAGAAGTAAGCACATGGGAACAGTTTAGGTGGGTTACCTTGTCGCTGGGAGAGAATGGCACCGATTCAGGTGTTGGAAGCATCCACTTCTACCACAAACAGCAAGTGCAGGTCAGGATGGTGTAGGATGGGAGTGGTAGTGAAACGACTCTTTAATTTGTTGAATGCCCGCAGAGCGTCTGTAGACCACCGCAGTTTGTTGTTTCCTCCCCTTGTCATGGCCGTGAGCGGTGCGGCGACTGAACTGAAGTTAGCAAACCCCAGGAATCTTTGAAGCTCCTTCAGTGTAGCAGGTTGAGGCCAAATCAGGACTGCCTGAACTTTCCTTTCGTCTAATCACCACTCCTTCGGGGCTGATGATGTACCCAAGAAACAACACTGATGACTGGTGGAGCTCACACTTTTCGGCCTTGGCGTAGAGCTGATCAATCAGACGTTGCAGCACCGTGCGGACCTGTTGGACGTGTTCCTCCATGGTGTTTGAGTATATCAGTATGTCGTCGATGTACACCACCAAGCACTGATTGAGCATGTCTCTGAAGATGTCGTTGATGAAGGATTGGAACACCGAAGGACTATTGGACAGCCCAAAGGGCATGACGAGATATTCATAGTGCCCGTTGCTTGTGGAGAAGGCTGGTTTCCACTCGTCCCCCTCCCGGATACGAATGAGATTGTAGGCGGAGTGGAGATTGAGCTTGGTGAAGAACCGGGCAGTTCTCAACTGTTCTAGAGCCGCTGGGACCAGAGGTAGCGGGTATCTGAATTTGACTGATGTCATTTAGGCCACGATAATCAATGCAAGGTCTCAGACCTCCATCCTTCTTCCCCACGAAGAAGAAGCCGGCTGCAGCCAGTGACGTGGATGGTCGAATGAAGCGCTTTGCTAGCTCTTCCCTGATGTAATCATTCATGGCTTGGTCCTCAGGCTCAGAGAGTGGAAAGATGCGTCCCCTAGGTGGCGTGGTTCCTGGCAGAAGATCTATGGCACAGTCATTGTTGCGATGCGGTGGGAGTTGTGAAGCTTTGGACTTACTGAAAGCCTCGATGAGATCGGAGTACTCCGGTAGGACCCCCAGAGTGGTGTTTACGGTATTGATCAGGACCGTGGCTTTGCTGGGTTGAGGTTGTGTTGAGCGTAGACATTTGGAGTGGCAGGTGGAGCTCCAACGTGTGATCTGTTTTTCTTGCCAGGATATCTGCGGGTCATGTTCTTGAAGCCATGGGAAGCCCAGAATGACAGGGTTATGCGGAGAGTGAATGACGTAGAGACAGATGAGTTTGGAGTGAAGAGCACCCACTTGGAGTTCAGTAGTGGTGTATTGCACATGACCAGTCCCCAGGGGGCGCCCATCTAGCACTGCCACTGCCAAGGGAGAGTTGCAAGGGGTTAGAGGAATACCATATTGCCGTGCCAGCTCTTCGTCAATGAAATTGCCTGCGGCCCCAGAATCGACTAATGCTTTGGTGTGTATAATCTTAGTCTCAGATGTCAAGGTAATGGGTAGGTTAAAACAGTTGTTCTGAGAGATGGCAGAAATCAGTATCAGAACTCACCCTGCGGGCTTGTGTCTGTGGAGGTCGGCTCGGACAGTCGGCTTTCAGGTGTCCAGCGAGACGACAATACAGGCAGAGGTGATTCTTAATGCGGCGATCCTGCTCCTCCGTGGATAGGTGAGTACGTCCGACCTGCATGGGTTCCTCGTTGCTGTTTGATGGAACATTAGGTTGGGGAATTCCTAGGCGTCGGCTGTTCCGGCATGAACGGATGAGATTGTCGATGCGGATAGCCAGTTCAATGAATTGGTCTAGGGTTTTATCTTCGTCTCGGCAGGCGAGTTCTGACTGTAGTTCATCGTTGAGACCCTGGCGAAACATGGTTTTTAACGTGTCCTCCAACCATATGGTTTATGCTGCCAGTGTGCGGAAGGTGAGAGCGAATTCCACGGCCGTGCTGTTCCCTTGACACAACGCAAGCAGTTGTTCCCCCGCGCTCCATCCTCCTTCAGAATACTCGAAAACAGTGCGTAAGCGTTGAATGAAGTGTGTATGTGACTCGTTCTAAGGCTTGATTATCCCAGACCACCATTGCCCACTCGAGCGACTTGCCCGTGAGAAGGGAACACACCAGTGAAATCTTGCCAGCATCAGTCGAGTAAAGAGAGGGTTGTTGGGCCAGAAACATTGAACATTGCATGAGGAAGCCTTTACATTTAGATGGAGTGCCAACGAACTTCTCGGGGAACGCCAGGCGA
Source organism: Coreius guichenoti (assembly GCA_039654105.1). Taxonomy (NCBI): domain Eukaryota; kingdom Metazoa; phylum Chordata; class Actinopteri; order Cypriniformes; family Gobionidae; genus Coreius; species Coreius guichenoti. The sequence continues at coordinate 36,122,198 of CM077184.1, forward strand.
GGGTTACTTGTTATCGTGTTAACAGGTGTTGGTGGTACTACCTGACTTGGCTGCAGCACTGGGGCGTTGGAGACCGCTGGCGTTTGATGAAGGTTCTGGACCGCCTTTACCAGTTCCACTGTCATGTTGGCCAAACGACTCAGTTGCTGTTGGTGGGCCACGAGTTGATTTGCTTGTGCTGTTAACTCATTGGAGAAGTGCATGAGAACCGCTGGATCGCTAGTTGGCGAAGTCTTCTGTAACGAGGACTCAGGCAGATTGGGATCCATGTGCAGTTTATTAAAATAACACAAATTCACAGTACAAGCAGGCATGGGTCGGTGAACAGCAATATCAGAGGCAGTGCATCAATCGTGGTCATAACAGGCAATAGGTCAGGGCAGGCAGCAAACAAACGAGAGTCAAAGTCCAGGCACACAAAGATCAAGGGCAGGCAGAACAGGGTCGTAAACGGTAGTCCAAGGCAGAGTCAAACACAGGCAGGAAAATCACAGAGAATAACGCTCAGAAATGCAGCTGGGGGCAAACAAGACTTCACATTGAATAAGTGTGAGAGCAGAGTTTATATAGGCAAGGTGATGAGGAACAGGTGTGCAGTAATCAGTCCAGGAGTGGGAGTGTATGGGAAATGAAGTCCGAAATGGAGGTTAGTACTCTGGTGAGTTCGACCTCTGGTGGCCAGACGACGGTGGAATCTTCACCGGCGTTTGTGACAAAAAGAGACAGACAAAGGCGTGTCACTGAATGTGTGTTCTCCAGTTATTTTCAGCAGGTGGGGCGCGCGCCGCGTGAATTAATCCTGTGTGAAACTAGAAGTCAAAAGCTGCGTGCAGAATCTGCCACTGTCTAGATCAGGGGTTCCCAATAACTGACTATCAGACACTAAATATTACCTTGAAGTACCCCCTGTTATCTTAAAATGAGTATTTCAAAAATGTAATGACATATTCGCATGTTCACGGTTCCCTGATGAGGGTTAGGGCACTTTTGACTTTCTCAGTGTGCATAAATCCACTTAGGGTTCAGAGTATTTTGTTTTTCACATTAATTTCACACGTCTAGTACAAACATGGTCTTGTTTCATTAATACAGTGTATACTTTTTCTTTATTTACCCCAAAAGAATGGAAGTGAAATGTGACAACATGCCTTATAGGTGGAACATCTATTTTATAGGCATTAGAAGAATGGGTAGAGGATGTAAGGCCTAATAGGATGGTTATTTGAGTTTTCTTCAGTTTTAACCTGTATATAGAAAAGAAAGTCCATTGCAAGGCCAGGTCTTATTTTGGTAAATTTGTAATACTGCATAAACTTTATAATTCTAAATATGGCATTGGATATTAAGTCTCGTTTTCATTCCAGTCGAAAATGAAATATGGCAATACCCTAAGCTCTATGAATAGGCAGAAAAAATTGCTAAGGAGTCATTAAAGCATTTATATTAGGGTGCAGTTAGGCAGAACATGGATTAGGGACCAATTTAGAGGCAGACAAAGATAATAAGGAGAGACATCTTTTTTTCAATACAGCCAAATGTTAAAAAAAGAATCACTGAAAATCAGAGGTAAGTGCGAAAATGAAACTGGTTTAATCTCTCACCAGTGTGAAATGAGAGATGGAAAGTACCTTTAGAGAAATACTTGAACATGAGATGAGCTACTGATACTGTGAAAAGGTAGAACAACTTAAATAAATAAGCAAATAATGTAATACTTTTTAAAACAGAATATATGTATGAATATACCCAATGTAAGTAAAAGCAAACGCTGGTTTTAAAACAGATTTTAGAATAGTCTGACACCAAAGTTTATGCAGAACTCATTGATTTGATAGTAATTTTGGACACAGACCATAAACTGATACATTTTGCCAAAATAGCTTGAAGATGCAGATACTCAATTTAACCAAATGCAATTATTCAAAAGATGATTTAGAAAAAAAAAAATTACCAATATTCTCATCAGAGGACAGTTTAAGTATTTAAACTGCAATTTTAAGCAGTTTTTTCACCTTTAGATTTTAATGACAAACTCTTGCAAAACACTTAATCTGACCAAGTTTATCATACTTTATTGTACACATTGGCAACAGACTCGTTTGTAGAAATGTTTGAGGACTATTTTGTACTAGTCTTTCTTTATTAATAAACCTCCTGTCATCCTGGCCTTCTCTGCCTTTGACCAATCGGCGAATTTGTTGATACCGAGGCTGTATGTAAGACCGGCTCTGTTCATAGAGTGCACAAACCTGAGGAGGGAGAGGATGTTAAACAAAAAAGCATATGCATCTTAAATCAGAGTAATATTGCTTACTACTTCTACATTGCAATGTTTGTTGTTTTTCCTCACCGAAGAGTATGTAAAAAGTAGTTCTCGCGCTCCTCGTGTTCCTTCTCGGTTTCAAACTGACGATTAAACTTCTCCTTAAAGGGGCCAAACAGACGGTGGGCGTGGCCAACAGGGGAGGTGCTGACATAGTCTTGAAGGGGGTTGGCCAATATGTGATGCTCCTCAGCAGGATCCGGAAACTCCTCATAGGTCATTCCTAATTAAAACATAATACCTCAGTGAGCATTTGATTAGATGGTGTGCAAGTGTAAAAGAGACGGACAAAGGCGTGTCACTGAATGTGTGTTCTCCAGTTACCTCCAGGCGGTGTGAAAACGTCCGATTCAGTTTGTGAGCTGAAGTCACTGTAGTCAATCATGTATTTGTCATTGTGGGACTCCAAGAGAGTGTTGAAGCCCACCATCTCAAAGTGGTACGGGACGGCTGGGGAATCATTTCCCTCTGGACGTTTGACCCACAGATGATATGTGTTCTTCTTATGACCAGCCTGTGTGACCTTTTTCCAGACCTCACACTGAACGCCTGCGTAATCCTCCATCTTCTCAAACTGCAAAACAAACAACGATTTTATACACATTACAGCCTCATTGTTGCATTGGTTTGCTCTACAGAAGAAAGTCATTCAGGTTTGAACGACTAGAGGGTGAGTAAATGATTTTCATTTTTGTGTGAACTGGCCCTTTAAGTAGTACATACTTCAAAGTCCTGCAGATCAGGCAGTGCTGCCTGTGGACGTATTGGATCCTCCTTGGTACCATTAAGCTGGAAATACTTAATAGCTTGGATTTCAGTCTCAGTGGTAACTGGTGTGATCACGTAAATGGCACCATAATCCGAGTCGTTTCCAATCAGAAAAGTGCGCACTGTACCTGTATAGAGAGCAACGATGAAGAGAAACTGCACACATAATCTTCGATAAAATTCGATTAATTTCGATTTTAATACTGTGTGACTTTATTATGAGAAGATCACTGACTATTACGATAGTCGATGCGACTTCTGCTCCCCTCAAGGTCGTACCAAACTTCAAACGGTTCCTTTAGCTCAGAATGAGGCAAAGACAGCTCACCTACATAAAAGAGGCACATGTAACATACTGAAAAAGAAGTGCACTGTACTGGGATGTACTGTGTAATTAGGCAGAAATATACCTTTGACATGATACATCTTTCCAAAATCAGGAACTGTTCTGCCACCAACTGGTGTGGCATCTGCGGATGAAAACACAGAGAGATCACAATTCACTGAATCATCTTTTCTATTAAAAAACATAGCCAAATATACCATTGCATACTTGCACAACACGTTTAGTGTTAAAAACAACACAGGAAATGTAGCGCAGCCATTAAATCACGAGAACAACTATAATACGCGTTTGTGTTTTCTTCCTGTTGTCATGTTGGTTTCTCTTTACCTGCAGCACACAGCAGAAGCACAAACCCAGCTAGAAGACGCCACATCGTGCAATCTAAAGAAACCAGACTGACTTCCACTAGAGACGGATAATAAGCTTTCGTCTGTCTGAAAAAGTCTAACGTGAGTGTTCGTGCCAATGACCTAACGTGGATAACAGAAGTTCGCAGAATGAGGGACTGAATTAACGTCACATGACACGAGGGTTCATTGGGGTTGGACAAATATTTATTGAACTGGGACAAGGTCTATGTTTGATACCCCTTGATAGAGACTGCGAGGGTGATCGATGAGGGCCGCCTGTAACCTTTCACCCCTGGGCAAATGCACTGCAAATATGTGGTTGTGTTTTTAAAAGTACACTAATTCCTGAATTATTGGTTAGAATATGCAAAAAGCCACAAGAACTTAGAATTAAATTAATTTTAACTACTGGACTATAGGCTCAGATTAAAGATTGGCCAGCGCGTAAGTGGTTGTTTGAGTGTTTTGAATTTGTAGGTAAAAAAGTGAAAGAGTGTATGTTATATAAAGCACTGTTTACAATGGGCTGATGTTCAGTGAGTTGAACACTGATTTACAGTGAAAGCATAGATCAATGTAGATCAATCTCCTAAATCAATAGCTGATGGGAAAATGGTAAATTAAACTATTTATATACTCCTTATCTATTTATGAAATTAATCTCTGTTATCACAGTAAAACAATGTTTAACATGTTCAAATTCATTTAGATGGATCAAAGGATCCAGATCTCAAATGGAATAGTTGTGTCATGTTTATTTCTCACTTAATATAGCAGTAGACTAAATGATGGTCTTTCTGTGTTTGCAGCTGAAATATTAGCTATTTCATATGCATTAGAATTGATAGAGGATGTAAGGCCTAATAGGATGGTTATTTGCTCAGACTCTTCTTCAGTTTTCACCTGTATTAGGAAAAGAGAGTTCACTGCGAGGCTAGATCTTATTTTGGGAAAAATTGAATACTACATAAACTTTATTATTCTTAATATAATGCTACTTTTTTGTGGGTATGGGCACATGCTGGGATATTAAGGGCAATTAAATGATAGATGGAGTCATAAAACAAGAAATAATGTATTGTGGTGGAATTAAGCAGGATTAAGGGCCAACTTTGGCATCAGCAATGTGAAAAAGAGACTTTTTTTTACCTAAAAAAATTATGTTTTGACTAAACAAATACCTGTAATCAGAATTAAGTTCTAAGGCGGTCTCACCGAGTGAAATGAGAGATGGGAAGTAACTCACTTGAAACGTGAGATGAGCTACTGGCACAGTGAAAAAAAAATGTAGATCAAGTTAAATAAAAAATGCAAATAAATGTAATAAAATTTTAAATAATATATTACAAGGATGTCTAATTTTTTTATTCATCCTAATGAAAATAAAAATAAATTATTGAAAAGTCTGACACACAAGGTTATCAATATCAGAATTTATTTATTGCATAGTGTTGTTTTAATTAGTAGTTAGTATTTTATTACATTTCGGGCTGACCAGAAATGTCAAGCAAACAGACTTCAAGCCATACACTGGAAATGATACACTTTGCAAAAAGATACTCCATTTAACCAAATGCATGTATTCAAAAGATGATTTAAAAAAAGATGTAGGGCTGCATTTAACAATTATTTTGATAATCGATTAATCTGTTTATTATGTCTTCAGATAATTGGATAAAAAAGCCAACTTTTATTTCCACATCTTGCCCAATGTTGTCCTCAAAAGAATAAATCGAAGGCTATGAAAGCAAATATAGTAAATACATATCTATAATGTATTGTATGCTATTCTATACACTGTGCAAAAAAGGTTAAAACTACATTCTAAAACTTGCCCACTGTAATAAAGAAAAACAAAAAGCAGACTAAACTCACACTCACTCGTATGAACATATTAATAGTAGGCCTACACTAAATTTATACTCCATTAGTCTCTTTACAGCTACTGCTCTCATAAAAAAAGTTAGTCGTGTTAGTTATTTCAAACATACATTTAACGTCCAACAAATTGCACAATTAAAGCAGCAAAATTGATATTTACATCAGAATTATTGCACTTCGATTCTATTGCGCTCAGTCGTTTGACGCTCCTTCAGTGAAGTCTGTGAAGTTTAACGGACACTCGCTTGCTGTCATGACAAGCCTTTATGCAAAATGGAAACAATCGCGTGGCTTTCGAACATTTACAGATAATGATATAAACAAAGTGTAAGTCATGCGCTGGAGAAAACACTTTTAAACACTTTAATCCACACACGGATCTGTCAAAGCGCCTGACAGGGAGAGCTGCTTTAAGTGTTATTTGTTTGAAGCACTTAAAGGGGACCTATTATGCAAAATTCACTTTTATAAGGTGTTTGAACACAGATGTGTGTCCACAGTGTGTGTAAACAACCAGCCTATAATGGTAAAAATCCACCCAATACTTTTTTTTATAATCCCCATCAATCATTATCTCATAACGCACTGTTTCATATTTCCCCCTACTCCTACGTAAGAGAAGGAAAACCCGCCCATAACTGTTGATGATCTGCCCTTTTAGCGTAGACACACCCCTGAGTGAGAAGAACAGAGACCGCCTTTTCTGTTTACTCACTGTATCAGCTGCTAGAGTATTACAATGTCTGCACTAAAAAAACATTACAAATGTTCTGTTGCTGGATGTACCAATGAACATGAGTCTCATAGACTCCCGGCATCTGAGCCACTGAGGACACCGTGGTTAAATTTCATTTTTGAAGGAAATGTGCAGAAGAATGATGGTAAAATGTTATATATTTGCGCAAATCATTTTACGCATGACTGCTTCACCAACGAGGGTCAGTACAACGCTGGATTTGCGAAAAAGCGGTTTCTGAAGGATGGGTCAATACCAACGCTTCGTGCTCTAACTTCATATCCAGAACACGTAAGGATGGCGCTTCATATGTTTGCAAATTTCCTTTCTGAATGAGCTTTCTAGAATGCTGTATGGCTAATATGGCTAAAGTTACCATAGTTTTTGACTGTATTCAAAGAGACTAGAGCTATGTCGTTAGTTTTATCCAGAAACCGCTCACTGTCTGCGTAATTCATAAACGCACATTTATTATGCATTGTATAGTCAGGTTCCCACACGAGCACACTATACAACAATTTAACGATTAACATGACGGTACATGCTAGTCGATGAGTTGAATCAACAACTTAACTCCACAACAACTAACGTTACATAAATGTATCCACTAACCATTCAGAAACGTCCAGGTGCAGTCTAAAAGTTGCAACCTCTTCCTGAGTCTCTCCATCTGTGTCCGACTCCGGTTCAAACATGTAAGGCTGCACTCCACAACTGGTTATTTCTGACATTTTGGCTGAGTGAGATTCGCCTGTTTTGTTGTTGACAGAGTATCCGACCCACGTGTAAAGGATCCGCCCTCTTCTGGAAGGGGGCAGGGAGCAGCAGCTCATTTGCATTTAAAGGGACACACACAAAAACGGTGCGTTTTTGCTCACACCCAAATAGGGGCAAATTTACCAAGTTATAATAAATTATCTGGGGGGTATTTTGAGATGAAACTTCACAGACACATTCTGGGGACATTAGAGATTTATATTACATCTTGTGAAAAGGGGCATAATATGTCCCCTTTAATATAAAGCATTCTTATGTTTATGACAACTTGGATTGTACACTTTCCCTGCAGCAGCTAATTCTGTGTTTTTGATGTGTATTGTTCATAGAAATGCGTTATTCACTGCTGCAAAGTGACGTGACTGGTGGATGCTTTCTGTGCACAGCGCGCAGACGTGACTAAACGATAATCAAATCTGTCACTGATCATTTTCGTTAGCAATTCATTGTTGCAGCCCTAAAAGGATGAAAATACCACTTTTCTCATCAGAGGACAGTTTAAGTTAGTTGAGCTACTTGTTAATACATACATTGGCAACATACTAAAAGAGATGTGTAAGGACTATTTTGTAACAGCCTTTCTCTATTCCGGAACACGTAAACGTCCTCTCATCCTGGCCAGCTCTGCCTTCAACCGATCGGCGAAGACATTGATACCGAGGCTAAACGAAAGTCTGGCTCTGTTTGAAGAGTGCACAAACCTGAGGAGGAAGAGGATGTAAAAAAAGAAAGCATAAGTATCTTAAATAAGGCAAGTTCAAAGACTGCTTACTAGAACTACTTGTAAAAATAAATAGGCCTAAATATGTTGCCGCTTTTTCCGTAAGGCCAAACCGTTCTCTTTGCTTAACCGTTCCATTCCGTGCTGATTCGCTGAGAAAGGTTTGTAATCGTGCTGTTCCGAACAAAGCTCAAGTGGAAATATAATTGGAACGGTTCCTTACCATTATTAGAACCGTTCGGCCCGACGGTGCGAAAGCGGCTATTGTTATGACAACTATGACCATTTTTGTTAAAGAAAACCTCTTTTTGGTTGTTGTTTTGTTGAAATATCTTTGTCAGCAGATCAGCACGCAAACGGTGCTAGTAGCAGCTTTAGTTATGAATATTAATTGCTATAATTGACCTGCTGAAAGACATACATGAGGGATTACCATTTACCACTTGTGCGTTTATTTGGCAGTGGTTTCTGCTTGTTTTCAAGTTGTCATTTCCAAAGTTTTTTAGCCATGACTATATTCACAATATAGCACAGACACTCATACTGTATTGTTTAGATTATGTAAATAATAAAATTAGTGTCTATTTTTACAATGTCATTATACATCACTAAATATCTACTGGTTTTTGTTTCTCCTCACCGCAGAGTATGTACAAAGTAGTTCTCGCGCTCCTCGTGCTCCTTCTCACTTTCATACTGACGCTCAAACTCCTTCTTAAAGTGGCCACAAACGGTGGGCGTGGCCAACAGGGGAGGTGCTGACATAGTCTTGAAGGGGGTTGGCCAATATTTGATGCTCCTCAGGAGGATCCAGAAACAACTCATAGGTCGTTCCTAATTAAAACATAATACCTCAGTGAGCATTTGATTAGATGGTCTGCAAGTGTAAAAGAGACGGACAAAGGTGTGTCACTGAATGTGTGTTCTCCAGTTACCTCCAGGCGGTGTGAAAACGTCCGTACCAAACTTCAAATGGTTCTAGCTCAGAATCCTCAGAATGAGGCAAAGACAGCTCACCTACATAAAAGAGGCATATACTGAAAAAGAAGTGCACTGTACTGGGATGTACTGTGTAATTAGGCAGAAATATACCTTTGACATGATACATCTTTCCAAAATCAGGAACTGTTCTTCCACCAACTGGTGTGGCATCTGCGGATGAAAACACAGAGAGATCACAAAATTCATTATATCAACTTTTCTATAAACTAAGAATAGAATAGAAACTTATTTTATTGCATACTTGGCAGGTTGCGTAGCAGGTTTAGTGTTAAAACATCACGTGATCAACTATATTAACATTATATGTCATGAGGGTCCATTGGGGTAGCAGACAAATATTTATCGAACAGTGACATAATTTTTATATCCTTAACAAAATTCTCGATGAGATCAATATCCTAAAGAAATAGCTGACAAGTGAATAAATAAACATTATTATATTATTCAAATTTGTACAGATGGATCAAAAGATGCACATCTCAGACTAGTAATGGCATGTTTATTGCTTCCTTTATCGGACATTTCCTATTTCCCACTTCGGAGGTCGTAATAACGCATTGAATAAAATGCAGCGTCCCATTTGTTTGGCAACCAAACATTCACAGAGACCGTTCCGAATTTCCGTCGAATAAATGCTGTTTTCTCTGTATAAAATGCATACAACAACAATGGAATGGTTATTTATATACATGAATACACGACTGCAAACACAAGAGAAAGCAACGTAAATGATGTGGGTAAAACGAATAGAACTTCACCCTCAGTCGTTCTCTCCTCTGTCATGTTTGAAGTTTCCAGACACACCCAGAAATGAGACAGCAAGAATCATATGTGTGAAATCACAAGTGAAATGAGCGATGGGAAATAACTTTGCAGAAATGCTTGAAACATGAGATGAGCTACTCCCACTGTCAGTGAAAAAAAATCTAGACCAAGTTAAATAAAGAACCAAATAAAATTTATACAATTTTACATAATATACAAACCTGATTCCAAAAAAGTTGGGACACTGTACAAATTGTGAATAAAAAAGGAATGCAATAATTTACAAATCTCATAAACTTATATTTTATTCACAATAGAATATAGATAACATATCAAATGTTGAAAGTGAGACATTTTGAAATGTCATGCCAAATACTGGCTCATTTTGGATTTCATGAGAGCTACACATTCCAAAAAAGTTGGGACAGGTAGCAATAAGAGGCCGGAAAAGTTAAATGTACATGTAAGGAACAGCTGGAGGACCAATTTGCAACTTATTAGGTCAATTGGCAACATGATTGGGTATAAAAAGAGCCTCTCAGAGTGGCAGTGTCTCTCAGAAGTCAAGATGGGCAGAGGATCACCAATTCCCCCAATGCTGCGGCGAAAAATAGTGGAGCAATATCAGAAAGAAGTTTCTCAGAGAAAAATTGCAAAGAGTTTGAAGTTATCATCATCTACAGTGCATAATATCATCCAAAGATTCAGAGAATCTGGAACAATCTCTGTGCGTAAGGGTCAAGGCCGGAAAACCATACTGGATGCCCGTGATCTTCGGGCCCTTAGACGGCACTGCATCACATACAGGAATGCTACTGTAATGGAAATCACAACATGGGCTCAGGAATATTTCCAGAAAACATTGTCGGTGAACACAATCCACCGTGCCATTCGCCGTTGCCGGCTAAAACTCTATATGTCAAAAAAGAAGCCATATCTAAACATGATCCAGAAGCGCAGGCGTTTTCTCTGGGACAAGGCTCATTTAAAATGGACTGTGGCAAAGTGGAAAACTGTTCTGTGGTCAGACGAATCAAAATTTGAAGTTCTTTTTGGAAAACTGGGACGCCATGTCATCCGGACTAAAGAGGACAAGGACAACCCAAGTTGTCATCAGCGCTCAGTTCAGAAGCCTGCATCTCTGATGGTATGGGGTTGCATGAGTGCGTGTGGCATGGGCAGCTTACACATCTGGAAAGGCACCATCGATGCTGAAAGGTATATCCAAGTTCTAGAACAACATATGCTCCCATCCAGACGTCGTCTCTTTCAGGGAAGACCTTGCATTTTCCAACATGACAATGCCAGACCACATACTGCATCAATTACAACATCATGGCTGCGTAGAAGAAGGATCCGGGTACTGAAATGGCCAGCCTGCAGTCCAGATCTTTCACCCATAGAAAACATTTGGCGCATCATAAAGAGGAAGATGCGACAAAGAAGACCTAAGACAGTTGAGCAACTAGAAGCCTGTATTAGACAAGAATGTGACAACATTCCTATTCCTAAACTTGAGCAACTTGTCTCCTCAGTCCCCAGACGTTTGCAGACTGTTATAAAAAGAAGAGGGGATGCCACACAGTGGTAAACATGGCCTTGTCCCAACTTTTTTGAGATGTGTTGATGCCATGAAATTTAAAATCAACTTATTTTTCCCTTAAAATGATACATTTTCTCAGTTTAAACATTTGATATGTCATCTATGTTGTATTCTGAATAAAATATTGAAATTTGAAACTTCCACATCATTGCATTCTGTTTTTATTCACAATTTGTACAGTGTCCCAACTTTTTTGGAATCAGGTTTGTATTACAACTATACAGAATGTCTGTCTTTTTTTTTATTTTATTCATCCTAATGCAAGCAAAAAGAAACCGTATTATTGAATAATCTGACAAAAAAAAAGGATATACAATATCAGAACTTGATTTGATATATAGTCATTTTGTGAAAAATTATGCAATGTACATTTTATTGAAGGAAAAAAAAAAAAGTAGTGTTTTAATCAATATTTTTAATTACATTTGGGGTTTGACCAGCAATGAGCACTTTATAAACAGACCAGCTACAAATTATACATCGAAAATGATACATTTCGTGAAATATCTAGATTCTCCATTTAACCAAAATACCACTATTCTCATAAGAGAGCAGTTTAAGTTAGCTCAACTATGTTAAGACAATGAATTCTCATTTTTCTCCCTCAGATCTGCATGATAAACTCTTGCAAAACACTATCATGTTTGCAACATACTGCTGCAATACAAATCCACTACCTATGCAAAATATGTTTGATTGTTTCCATTCCTTAGTTTTATGTAGAGGAGGGTGATCTAATTTCTGTCTTGTACAGATTGCTACAGTATTTGGGGGTGAATGGCTTACATAAGTCAGATAAGGGCATGCACAATGACGTGTTTAAAACATGAAACATGTTTGATATCCTCCAACTGGATGAAATCCTAGTCTGAAGCTAAAAATCTGTGAGTCTGTGCCCATCGTACACTATGCTGTACACTAAATCTGTCAACTCCGACTGCCTAAAATCTGCAGACTGGCTCTGACTTTTGGCAGTGTCAACTCGTACAGATTGCAAATCAAGTCAAAAGTCTGAGCAAAAGCTGTGTAGTGTATCCCAGTCTTTACTCAAAGTGTTTCGCAACCAAGGTCACATGATGAATATGCATAGGTTAAACGAAGTTCAGTCAGAGCAGAGCTGTAAGTTGGTTCTGATTGGCAGACTCGTGTCCACCCAGGTGTTGGGGCTCTGAATCACTCTTGACCACACACTGATCTCATCTTCAGTAGAGTCCATCCAGCAAACTGATTGACCGTAACTCACTCCTGTAACACAAACACACAGTCTTAAAGAGGACCTGTTATGCTTTTTACATGTTCAGCTTTCTTTAGTGTGTAATGTTGCTGCTTGAGCATGAAAAATGTTTGCAAAGTTTTAAAGTCCCTCCAGCAGGAGTTATTCTCTATATCAGTGTCACTGTTTCTGAACTCCCTGAAACGCCTCCATTGTAGTCTTGAGTTTTTTTCTGGGAACAAACAAATAATTCCTGCCCAAAGCATACGCAAAATAAAGGGGCGGGGCTAGATTGAGTTAGTTAGTAGTGTGTTGAAACCAAGCGGCAACCTTCCGGTCTCTCTCTTGAATCCAACATGGAAGTGACTTAAACTGCAAGTCATCGACTGGCCGCTAGAGACAGACTCCAAAAGGGAGTCAATTCCATATATCCCCCATGTTAAAATGCCCAAGTTTACAGCAGAAAAAAAAAAATATATTTATACAGCCTGGTACAAAGAGTGGTTTTGGTCTATACAGCTAATTTTGCCCTTCATGACAACTGTGAGGGGGGTGAATTTTTTTATAACTCATCCGTTTAAATTATATTAAGCCTTAAAGTTCTGCATAATTAAGGGCGTGGCCATTTGAGTGACAGGTGGATTGCCACTGCTGTCACTACTAGCCGTTTGTTGTCTATTAGTCTACCCACGTCCCGCCTCTTTGCCCAATTTTGGTTAATCAGGTAATGACATGAGGTGACGGCCCACCTTGGGCTTCAAAAATGCTCTTCAGAAACCTACGGGTGACGTCACAGACACTACGTCCATTGTTTTATACAGTCTATGGTTGAAACTCGCGGTTATGCTAAAGGGCGGGACATTTCCCAAACACACTCGAAGCGCCTGACCAATCACAACACACTGATCCAGCCGACCAATCGGAGCACATTTCGCTTTTCAGAAGGAGGGGCTTCAGAGAGACAAGAACTAAACAGAGCATTACTCAGAGTTGTCAAGTCCGGTTATAATATGCGACTTTGGGCTTCTTTATTTGGTAAGTCACGTTAAAAAAAATAAAAAAAAATAATTCACAGGTCACGTGTTGCTTTTTTTGGGCTTATTTTAAAAAATATGGTTGCTGTTGGCGCTGATAGCCTCGTGGCCAACATGCTGACATATAGCACCGTTGCGCTTCGGGAGACCCGAGTTCGAGTCCCGGCTCGCAGACCGTTCCTGATCACGTCCCCCTCTCTCTCTCCCACCTCGCTTAATGTCCACTCTATACTATCCTATAATAATAAAAGGCAAAAATACGTCGCCAAAAGGTTGCTTGTTAGGAAAATTTGACGAGCAACTTTATTTCTTTACATTTATGGTCACTGTTTTCTCCAATACATTGACTGACACGGTCTGCTCACAGCTAATAGCCAATCAGTGCATTAATACAAGTGCTGTAGCCCCCTCCTCCCCCTCATTCGAGAAAAATCGCGTTCAACGTGCAGGCATGTGACGTTGTAAATGCAAGCAATGATAGTTAATAGATGTAAACAGACATGTACATTTTCCCAAACAATGCTACCAACAGAGATGTACCGAGATGGAGAGGAAACATGGGAGATGATGGACGGTGCAGGGAGGAGAGGGAGCTAATTTAATTTTTAAAATATTTTTATAATGTAGGCTATATTAAAAAAAACACAAGTATACTAATACTTACAGTAGATATGTGGTTCGAATTTATTTGATTATAAATATGTGGCTATATTACAGCTCCCCCCCTTGTCTTTTTCTTCTTTTCAATCTCCAAACCTATTCTGGTTTCTCACAGGTGATCGGAGGATAGTGTGTGTGCTCTCCCGCTTCCTTGCAATTTGATGGTTTTTGGAGTGATTTCAGTAATATGTTGCATTAATATGTTGCAGGATCATTTATTGATAATAAATAATATTGGTGATAAAAAAAATATATAATAATATTGTGCTTGTTTTTGAAGCTGCGGTTGCTTGCTTGTCTTGCGAGAGTTGGCAACCCTGGTGTTACTGACAGACTGGGAAGAGAGGAGCTGCAACAATGTAAATGTGTGAAAAATAAGGTGTTTTTTGAACCTTCAAGCATGAAAACCTATTCTAGTAGAGCCCAAAAACAAAATCAAGACTTTGAAAAAGGGCATAATAGGTCTTTATCTTTTTATTGTCAGGTATGTTTAAATCTGTATTACCTGAGCCTGTGCTGAGTCGTACTCCACCCAGACAGCCGGAGGGATGTGGATTCCAGACTGTTATTTCTGCACATGCCTGAATGAGGTCACTGGACTGAAAGCCGTCATAAACCATGGTGTGGTTGAACACCGGGCTGACAGAACCTCGCACCAGCCGAGTCTGCTGGCCACTGACGCCGCTTTCATCTGGTAATACCACACTGTACAAATATACACCATATTAATGCACTCATACGTAATAAAAAAATTAAACAAACCACTCTGTCATGAACGTGCATACATACCTTTTCACATATGTATTGGGTGCGCCACGTTTTGTCGGAAGTAGACCAACAATCTCTTTCAACCATATATGGAGCTCACCAGTCAGTGGATTACCATTTCCTACAGCCACAGAACACACAAAACAAGATATTGACATAAAGAGGCCTAACAGGCTGTACCTGTACAGACCACAGGAGGGCAACACTGTCCCAGGACCAATCAGTAATGAGAGGGCCCAATAAGCAGGGTTTCCCAAACCAGGGGTTTGTGAGTGGATGAAAAGCTAATAATTAAATCATAAAATTTAAAATAAATAAATAGGGCTGCACAATTAATTGAATTCAATTAGTATTCAACATTTAATCAGATTTGTAACAAAAAGTAGTTATAAACCTGTCAACTAAACAGCAAAAACTATTTTCCGCCAAAATAAAAGCTTGAGGGTTTAGACATATTAGTAATGTAACTTGTAGTGTAAAATAAAATTATAATTTTTTTTGTATTTTAAAGTACAATTGTATTACAATAGCATAAATAGGGCTTCACAATTATTTGAAAAAAATTATTTAAAAATGGCTTAGTGTGATCAAATCACTAAAGGCAGCAATTTATTTTGACACATTTTTAAAAATTTTGGACAGAAGTCCAGAAGAGGGTTTGAATAATTTAAGACATATTAGTATTGTAACTTGTAGTGTAAAATAAAATTATTTTGTAATAAATCAAATATAATTTTTATTTTATTTTAAAATACAATTGTATTATTACAGTAGTAATATCTTTCTGGCTTCATTTTGTATAATTAGAGTTAAAAGTAATAACAATAATCATGTAAAAATATGATATAAATCATGACAAAATAAAATCACAAAATAAGTTTATGACGAAATTAAAAAAATAAAACTATTTTATTTGTTAACCTGCATGACATGTGACCATTATCTAATATCAGAGAACGGTTAACATGCGAACGTCTTGTTAAGTTATTGAAATATTAAAATAAAAACATTTTATATATATTTTATATCAAAGGGGTTCGGCTGACAAAAAAGTTTGGGAATCCCTGCTCTACAGTATAGCCTTTTACTGAAGGGATAGTAGGCCCACCCATAAAAAAAACTGGTAAAGGGCCACATGAATTTTAGCAATGGCCCTGCATATAAATGTGGATATAAAGGTTTTAAATATGAAGCATCTGCTCAGACTCACCCTCTGAACCCGGAGGTACAAACTTAGTTGAGAACAGAATAGTTCCTCTGCTGATGATGGCATCTGGACTTAACTGAACCTACATCAAGAGAAAGAGTCTCCTGATGAGACTGACTATCGCAGGTTTATTTCACTACACACAGACTATGGCTGCATCCAAAATCGCATACTTCCCTACTATATAGTAGGCAAAAAACTGTATGTGACAAAAGTAGTATGTCTGAATTCACAGTACTCATAAGAGTAGGCAAAAAGTACCCGGATGACTTACTACTTCTGGAGAGATTCTGAAGTGTGCATATGATGGACACTTTACTATCCCATGAGGCCATGGGAGAGGATTTATGAATGGCAGTGAAGCGACGCAACAGAC
Source organism: Coreius guichenoti (assembly GCA_039654105.1). NCBI lineage: Eukaryota > Metazoa > Chordata > Actinopteri > Cypriniformes > Gobionidae > Coreius > Coreius guichenoti. The sequence goes on from CM077184.1 coordinate 36,138,728, forward strand.
ACTGGTAGGTCACATGACAATGACAACATGGCGAATATAGTACGTCCGGTTGGATAGAACGTACTTTTTTAGTGGTCGTCATTCAAAACTAGAATGTACATTTCCTGAAGAAAATGTGATTGGTGCTTGCAGTGGCAAAACTCGCCACTCGGTTGCTAGGGTGTGACTACACAGTTACCATGGTGTTCTTTACAGACCCGAAACAAAAGAGCCCACCCCCATGTCTGTACAATGTTCTGGTGCTGAGATATGGCTTATTCATGTGTTTGTATGGTTGCTAGGGTACTCTAAATGGTTACTAGGGTGTGGTTATACAGTTTATGTGATGATATTTAAAGACTATTTGCCAGTCTGAGTCAAAAAAGCCCAACTCCATGTTTCTACAATGTTCTGGTGCTGAAATATGGCTTATTCATGAAGTTAAACGGTTGCTAGGGTGCTCTAAATGGTTGCTAGGGAATGGCCAGACAGTTAGCAGGCTTAACTAATAGACTGCATGTCTGCCCAATTTAAAGAGCCAAACCCACGTGTCTCTATGATGTTCTTATTCATTTATATCTCTTTCATCTATTTTTCAATGGAAGTCAATGGAGTGGTTGCTAGGGACCTGTAACTGGTTGCTAGGGTGTGGCTATGAAGATTTTAGGTCATTATTACTTATTGGCTGCTTGATGAGTCAAATGAGTGAGAGAGAGCGAGAGCGAGAGCGAGAGAGAGAGAGAGAGAGAGAGAGAGCGAGAGAGCGCGAGAGAGAGAGAGGGAGGGAGGGGGTTCTAGGCACTGCGTGTGTGTGTGTGTGTGTGTGTGTGTAAATAACAGTTGAAAATTTAAAATTCTGAACATTCCGCCAATGTAAGTCAATGGGTTTCTTTGGCCCGCTTTTTCATTCCCTGTGCGAACATCATAGGTCCGATCGCTTAGAAAAGATATAGCACACCTCTCCTCAATAAGCCGGTCGATTTGACAGCTCATTCATGGGTCTATGACAAACGGTGCGGGAGGAGTTATGCGCCAAAGTTTTGTGTGGAAGAAGAATAAGTATGCAAGAGAACTATTAAGTACCTACTCAGGAGAGTATGAGATTTCGGACGCAGCATATCTCTGACTTGGACTCACTCTTGGCCGGAGGTTGTGCCAGGTTGGTTGGCTCTGTCTCCAGTCCCACTGACCCAGCCTCACTTCCACCTCGCCCAGGAAGAGGTTTCTCCTCATTCTCTCCAAATGCCATACTGACATACTCAACACACGAGCCTGGAGGTCCAGTCTGCGCACTTTGTACTGGAACAGGCAACATTTTATAATTGAATGGAGAAATAAATAGTACTGTAATTTCAGTAATGCATTTTAAATCCATAGGAGGAGTAATTTGTAAAATAATAATCAATGAAAGAGAACTGACTTTCATGGTTTCATCATAGACTGGATTTAACGTTTTCCTCTTCACTGCAGTTTTTTTCTTACTGCGGGATGTGTTGTCGGGGAGAAGGTAAACTTTAACATATCTGTGTGTGAGGGAAAGATAGAGACCATCAATTATATACACTAACGGTCAAAAGTTGTTTTTTTTTAATATGGTTAACACTTAAAGCCTTCATGTATAATGCATTATTCATAATGTACGTTATAATGCATTATATCTGTTCATAAATAATTGTAACCAAAGTTAAAATGCATTATAATATTTGCAGATTCATTGTTACATCTCAAATTGGTTGTTAGTGCAGTGAATTAAAACGCATGACATTCTAAAGGTTTATATTATAATGTATTATAAATGGTTACAGTTATTCATGAGATCTTACATGCATAATAAGGTGCATTAAAAGGTATAATTAATGCATTAATAATACTTTTATAATGCATTATATATATAAAGGCTTTAAGTAAAGTATTACCATTAAGATTAGTATTCAGCAAAGATGCATTAAATTGATCAGAAGTGACAGTAAAGACATTCATAATGTTTCAAATAAATGCTGTTAATTCATCAAAGACTCCTGAAAAAATTTATCACAGTTTCCACAAAAATATGAAGCAGCACAACTGTTTTCATCATTGATAATAATAATAATAATAATAATAATAATAATAAATGCTTCTTGAGCAGCAAATCATCATATTAGAATGATTTCTGAAGGATCATGTGACACTGAAGACTGGAGTAATGATCACAGGAATAAATTACAGTTTACAATATATTATAATAGAAAACAGCCTTTAAAAATTGTAATATTTCACAATATTACTGTTTCTGCTGTATTTTTGATCAACCTTGGAAACTTTGTTCAAAAATATTTAAAATAAATAAATAAAATAAATACTTAAAGTATGAAATCGGGGAGACATATAGCTTGAGTACTTTCCCATTTCTTAAATAGTTAATAGTTATGACTGAATGAAAATGATCATGGGCATTGTATACTTACGGGTCTGATCGATTTTTGCGGGCTGACGCAAGGTCTTGGCAGCGTATTATGTGCACGTGAAGCTCCTCCTTCTTGACATCATACTGCAACAAGAACTGGATGCGCCCTGATACTACGACATCCCCGAAATCACCCACACTGTACAGGCTCATCAAACTGCCATTCATCTACTCACACAGAAACTGCAGTTTACACCTTCAAAGCTTCTGTTGGATCATGTGTTGTGCTTGAGAGTGTGTGTCTTACCATATGATGGGAGGTCAAGCTGCTAACTGAACCAAACCTAGTATAGTCTAGTTCAGTGCTGCCAGAGTCAATGTCCCCCTCTGAGTCCATCTACAGAAACACACATACAGATACACATATACAACAGGTTCACACAGATGTGTGTATGTGTACAACAGGCCTTGCTGAACAGACCTGCAGAGATGGTGATGCACTTGGCAAAACTCTAATTTCTTTGTCTGGTGACTCTCCAAAACTTCCTGAGTCATGAGGGAAAAGAGAAGGTGAGCAGAGTGGAGCTTTAATGCATTTATAAGTGCATCATGATTTGACTATCAGTGCAGTGTATTTTACCTTCAAGACCATTTCCTACGGCTGCGCCCTTCTGTTCGAAAGCAAGAACATTGGGTGAAATCTCTGACATGCAGTAGCACATATTTCACACTCATAGATGATTTAATCTTACATGTAGACTGACCTTTGTGATGTGTCTTGTCCTGGATTGTGGTTCAGGGGTTACCTTAGGAATGACACTAAAAAAGATGTACCACAATATAAGACAGTGGATCATATTTAAACTAATTGAATATTAGTTCATACTCTTGCATATGTCGCCTTTGGCTTGCTTAGTTCGGGTTTAAGACACATTTAACCCTCTGGGCCTCTACGGGCAGAAATGACCGAAAGATTTTATATTTGAAATGTTTTTTTTGTTTTTGTTTTTCATGGTCACTTCGCTCCTTCGTAATGAAAAATGACACAGGAAATGAATGGCAAATACGAAAACCCAGAGAATCTTTTGGTGGTACAAACTACAACAGGGCTCGCAAAATCGCTAGCCCGATGTCCCGGGGCTAATGTGTTTTCCAGTCGGACTACCAAAATGTATCACTGCCCTGCCCGACGGGCTATCTTATATAGTGAAATAACATTCCTTTCTTGATGTGCGTTGTTCACTCTCTTGACTTGTTATTTGAAGGAAAAATACGACCTCGGAAGTTTTGATTATGCTGATTTGACCACAGTGAAGTTTAGCTGGTCGGTTTCACACCGCACGCACAAGTAGTGTGGAGGCAGCGCAGCTGTGCGTATGGAGAGCTGGAGAGCTGGAGCAGCGCGCGCTCGTTGTGCTTTTCACATTGGCAGCGTTTTTTGCGCGCAGCTGAACCGCTGCGCTTGTGTACTATACAGACGAGTATCGTCCATTCCGTCACCTTTTCCGGTGTTCTCCTCCGACCCCTGTCTGTCTCGTGCTTTGATTTATTATGGGCAGCATACACTCACCTAAAGGATTATTAGGAACACCATACTAATACTGTGTTTGACCCCCTTTCGCCTTCAGAACTGCCTTAATTCTACGTGGCATTGATTCAACAAGGTGCTGAAAGCATTCTTTAGAAATGTTGGCCCATATTGATAGGATAGCATCTTGCAGTTGATGGAGATTTGTGTGATGCACATCCAGGGCACGAAGCTCCCGTTCCACCACATCCCAAAGATGCTCTATTGGGTTGAGATCTGGTGACTGTGGGGGCCATTTTAGTACAGTGAACTCATTGTCATGTTCAAGAAACCAATTTGAAATGATTCGAGCTTTGTGACATGGTGCATTATCCTGCTGGAAGTAGCCATCAGAGGATGGGTACATGGTGGTCATAAAGGGATGGACATGGTCAGAAACAATGCTCAGGTAGGCCGTGGCATTTAAACGATGCCCAATTGGCACTAAGGGGCCTAAAGTGTGCCAAGAAAACATCCCCCACACCATTACACCACCACCACCAGCCTGCACAGTGGTAACAAGGCATGATGGATCCATGTTCTCATTCTGTTTACGCCAAATTCTGACTCTACCATCTGAATGTCTCAACAGAAATCGAGACTCATCAGACCAGGCAACATTTTTCCAGTCTTCAACTGTCCAATTTTGGTGAGCTCGTGCAAATTGTAGCCTCTTTTTCCTATTTGTAGTGGAGATGAGTGGTACCCGGTGGGGTCTTCTGCTGTTGTAGCCCATCCGCCTCAAGGTTGTGTGTGTTGTGGCTTCACAAATGCTTTGCTGCATACCTCGGTTGTAACGAGTGGTTATTTCAGTCAAAGTTGCTCTTCTATCAGCTTGAATCAGTCGGCCCATTCTCCTCTGACCTCTAGCATCAACAAGGCATTTTCGCCCACAGGACTGCCGCATACTGGATGTTTTTCCCTTTTCACACCATTCTTTGTAAACTCTAGAAATGGTTGTGCGTGAAAATCCCAGTAACTGAGCAGATTGTGAAATACTCAGACCGGCCCGTCTGGCACCAACAACCATGCCACGCTCAAAATTGCTTAAATCACCTTTCTTTCCCATTCTGACATTCAGTTTGGAGTTCAGGAGATTGTCTTGACCAGGACCACACCCCTAAATGCATTGAAGCAACTGCCATGTGATTGGTTGATTAGATAATTGCATTAATGAGAAATTGAACAGGTGTTCCTAATAATCCTTTAGGTGAGTGTATATCTGCTGAGAATGCGACCGTGTTCCCCTCGGTCCCAAACACATATGCATATAACATGCTGTATATAGGTAGTTTACATGATAAAATTAACCTTAAAGTTAAGATATGCCTCTAGTTTTAATCATGTAAACGCCTCTGCGTGCGGTGTACATGCTCAAATCTGTTTACATGGGCGCCGGAAAAAATAAGCGCTGCTTATGCTCTGCTAGCGCGCGCTGTGTGTGTGTGTGTGTGTGTGTGTGTGTGTGCGTGTTAAAGATACGCGGTTCTATATCCACCGATCGGGCGGGCCAAGTACTAAAAAATAAATAACATTCAAATTAATTGTGGGTGAATGAGAGATAAATCATTATTGTGTTTGTTTGATAAAGACAACTCTCATTTTAATGGTAAAATGCAACGAACGTGCATTACTTTTTTACTTTCATTTTCAACTCCTCAGGGAAAACCAATCAAGAAAAACATACGTCTAGAACACCTCCTAGTGGTCATTATATAAAACACGGAGTTATTTAAAAAAATATTAAATATTGTTTAATAACTTAGCAACTCTGTGAAACAGTGTATATATGACAGTAAACTAATAAAGCCTACAGCTCTGGAAAAATTAAGAGACCACTTAACATTGAGCTGTATGTCCAGTCTTAGCATGGGTTGAACATATTTAGTGTTGTATGTTCGGGAAGCTGCACTGACGGAAACAGTGACAATTTAAGATTGTGATTAGACTATTAAGGAAATGTAATTTTGCCAAAGAACTTACTACTTTATGTTTATTTTTTTGTTGCTGAATGAAAGAGATTGCATGCGCAGTGGAGAAAATTGTGAAAATCAATGAAGCGTGTGTGTGTGTGAAAATGTTCAGAGGTGCATGGATTTACACCGGCATTTCAGTTCTGCTAATCCAAAAAAGACAGGTCAGGATAGAAATTCATAGAAATTTCAGTTCAGTTAGAACCAAATACATGTGTTTTTGATTGATATTTCGACTCCAGTCCAATTTTTTACATAAAAATGGTCTTTATTTTGGCTAGTTCAATTCTTTTCGGGCTACCAAAATCTTAGGAGTGCCTGCCCGAAGGGCTACCAGGGATTTTTAAATTTTGCGAGCCCTGTACAAATAAAAAAAAAAAAAAAAAAAAAAAAAAAAAAATATATAAATAAATAAAAAAAGTGCACAGCAATGACACTCTAAAATATCAAGAGTGCAAAATAGACACCCACGCACACACACACACACACATACAGAGAAATGAACTGGTAAGACTGCAAATTTTGAGAATATGTGAAATAAAATCAATAAATGAAAAAAAAAAAAAAAAAAAAAGGCTTTGTGTTCCTCTTTTTTCAGTCTACTGTTTGATAATGATTGCGTTTACAGTTATGTTAGTTTATGTGTTTGCTGTTCGATCATATTTGCTGTTCCCTTCTGAAGTTTTATTACCATTTATTGAATTAAACTGAATAAAATACCAATTAATTGCAAAATGTTTTAAATTATCACAATACATTCCTTATTTTGTTAGATTTTTTAATGATCAAATACTGAGCAACAACAATGCTTTCCACGTGTTCCCTTTCTAACAAAATTGTAATGTTTGATTGTAATCATGATGCAAAACCTGATACTTATTTTTTGTTAGATATCTAAACCTTGACAAAAAGTAGTCTTTTAGAATGTCTAAATATATATCTAAAAGCAAAACCTAATAAAATTAAGAAATTATGTCTAAAAAACAACGGGAACCCAAAAGCCTCTCTATATATTTAAATAGGGAGCTATACAGGTGGTTACACAACATTACACAAGTTTTTTTTTTAACGCCTCCAGGTGGCACTATTCTCACTTTAAAAAATGGATTGTAAGGGTCTTCACTCTGTTTTAATGTGAAACATTGTATTTATTGAAAAATAATTTTAATTCTAATGGAGAAAATAGCTCATAAAATTTTTATAAATATTGCATAATAGCATAAAATCCCCTCAAAATTCGAAATAATAATCAAAATATTAGTGGTGTCAAACGGTTAATCGCGATTAATCGCATCCACAATAAAAGTTTGTGTTTACATAATATATGTGTGTGTACTGTGTATAATTATTATGTATATATAAACACACACAGACACACGCATGTATATATATATATATATATATATATTTAAGAATTTTTTTTTATACAAACCCGATTCCAAAAAAGTTGGGACACTGTACAAATTGTGAATAAAAACAGAATGCAATGATGTGGAAGTTTCAAATTTCAATATTTTATTCAGAATACAACATAGATGACATATCAAATGTGTAAACTGAGAAAATGTATCATTTTAAGGGAAAAATAAGTTGATTTTAAATTTCATGGCATCAACACATCTCAAAAAAGTTGGGACAAGGCCATGTTTACCACTGTGTGGCATCCCCTCTTCTTTTTATAACAGTCTGCAAACGTCTGGGGACTGAGGAGACAAGTTGCTCAAGTTTAGGAATAGGAATGTTGTCCCATTCTTGTCTAATACAGGCTTCTAGTTGCTCAACTGTCTTAGGTCTTCTTTGTCGCATCTTCCTCTTTATGATGCGCCAAATGTTTTCTATGGGTGAAAGATCTGGACTGCAGGCTGGCCATTTCAGTACCCGGATCCTTCTTCTACGCAGCCATGATGTTGTAATTGATGCAGTATGTGGTCTGGCATTGTCATGTTGGAAAATGCAAGGTCTTCCCTGAAAGAGACGACGTCTGGATGGGAGCATATGTTGTTCTAGAACTTGGATATACCTTTCAGCATTGATGGTGCCTTTCCAGATGTGTAAGCTGCCCATGCCACACGCACTCATGCAACCCCATACCATCAGAGATGCAGGCTTCTGAACTGAGCGCTGATAACAACTTGGGTTGTCCTTGTCCTCTTTAGTCCGGATGACATGGCGTCCCAGTTTTCCAAAAAGAACTTCAAATTTTGATTCGTCTGACCACAGAACAGTTTTCCACTTTGCCACAGTCCATTTTAAATGAGCCTTGGCCCAGAGAAAACGCCTGGGCTTCTGGATCATGTTTAGATATGGCTTCTTTTTTGACATATAGAGTTTTAGCCGGCAACGGCGAATGGCACGGTGGATTGTGTTCACCGACAATGTTTTCTGGAAGTATTCCTGAGCCCATGTTGTGATTTCCATTACAGTAGCATTCCTGTATGTGATGCAGTGCCGTCTAAGGGCCCGAAGATCACGGGCATCCAGTATGGTTTTCCGGCCTTGACCCTTACGCACACAGATTGTTCCAGATTCTCTGAATCTTTGGATGATATTATGCACTGTAGATGATGATAACTTCAAACTCTTTGCAATTTTTCTCTGAGAAACTCCTTTCTGATATTGCTCCACTATTTTTCGCCGCAGCATTGGGGGAATTGGTGATCCTCTGCCCATCTTGACTTCTGAGAGACACTGCCACTCTGAGGGGCTCTTTTTATACCCAATCATGTTGCCAATTGACCTAATAAGTTGCAAATTGGTCCTCCAGCTGTTCCTTATATGTACATTTAACTTTTCCGGCCTCTTATTGCTACCTGTCCCAACTTTTTTGGAATGTGTAGCTCTCATGAAATCCAAAATGAGCCAATATTTGGCATGACATTTCAAAATGTCTCACTTTCAACATTTGATATGTTATCTATATTCTATTGTGAATAAAATATAAGTTTATGAGATTTGTAAATTATTGTATTCCTTTTTTATTCACAATTTGTACAGTGTCCCAACTTTTTTGGAATCGGGTTTGTATTATATAAATTTTATAAATATATATACAGTATATACATGCAAATATTTCTTAAATATATACACATGTATGTGTGTGTATTCAAATATACATCATTATACACAGTACACTCACATATTATGTAAACACAAACTTGTATTTTGGATGCGATTAATAGTGATTAATCATTTGACAGCCCTACAAAAAAAATATTATTGAACAAACATATATTACATTTTTTTTTTTTTTTTTTTTTTTTTCTTCAGGAAAATCAAAAAAAAAAAAAAGTTACATTTCATACTTTGGTCACTTTTGACTGAGAAGGAGCCAAGTGTGACCCTTAAACGAAGAGGGCCAGAGGGTAAATATTTAGTAATATTGAATAAGAACAATAATGACACCAATGTTTTCTGCAGAGCTGCTTTATAGCTGATTCGACTTCATAATTGACAAATTTTGCAACATCAGCAATTGAATCATTATTGAACTGAATTGAGCTTAATATCGCCACTATTGTCTTCTGTAGCTGTTTATAGCTGAATTGAACTCATTGCATAAATGATGAAATTCACAGTTATTGAACAGATCGAATCAACACAGAACTTGAGCTGAATAATGACACTATTGTCTTTTTTAAAGCTGCTTTACAGTAGAATTTGAATTTGTCTTATATTTGATGAAGTTTGCATCATTGATAGTTATTTTCCTGTTTATTACTGTAAAACTGCTTTGAAACACTGTTTCTGAACTCTGAAACGTATCTAAAACCTGAAACGCCTCCATTGTAGCATTGAGTTTTTTTCCAGGAACGAACACATCACAGTATTCCTCATTTAAATAAATGCCCAAAGCATGCGCTAAATAAAGGGGCGGGCCCGGTTAAGTTAGTTAGTAGTGTGTTGAAACTCGTGGTTTCCTTTCAAGGGAACTCCCGTTGCATCGAATGACTCTATGGGAACGCAATGCGTGATGAAGTCATGAAGCACATGTCAAATCAGTCCAATGGTGAGACAAGACGTCCGAGCGGGTGACGTCACGAACCAGGAAGCTATAAAGCCTGCTCAAAACAAAGCCGCGCTAGCTTCTGTCTTCAGTAGCGTTTTGTGTGATTCTGTCTGTCTTATTTGGTGTTGTATTGTACAAGTTATGGCGAGCAAGCAGCAGTTCAGAGTGTGTGTGCACCCCTGCCCGCGTTATTTAACGGGTGGGGACACACATTCTCTTTGTGTAGCTTGTTTTGGAGAGGAGCACTGTGAAGTGCTTCCATTGCGGACGCTCTGATCCCGCCTGGCGCTCAGGCTCGCGTTCCCCAGGGCTCTGGTCCCGCTGCTGCCGAGGCACAGCGGCGATCACAGTCATGGGGTTCGCAGATGGATCTATCAGCGGGGTTAGAGACGGGCCCAGCCTTATCTCTGCCTTTACCTGATAGATCTATTGGTCTCACTCTGGGTTTGGAAGCCCGCGCTGTGGTTTCTTCCGCCCCGAGTGAGACTCCAGTGCTGCAGCCCTCCAGTTCTGAGGAGCTGGAGAGCGTCAGCGTGAGAGAGTCTGAGGATTCGCCACCTCAGTCTCGCGCATATGAGGAGCTGGTTGAGGTTGTGACCAGAGCGGTTGAAAGATTGCATATTGATTGGCCAGCAGATAGACAGGACGTTCGTTCAAAAAGCAAATTAGACAAACGTTTTCTGCCATCTCGGTCACAACCTCAGCGTCGGGGCTTGCCGTTTTTCCCTGATCTCCACACCTAGGTGGCGAGATCATGGGAGAAACCGGTCTCATATAGAGTGTATAGTCCACAAACATCTCACTATTCCTCTATAATGAACTATAAAGAGCACGGTTATGGGGAGATGCCTAAAGTTGAAGATAAACTAGCTAGTTATCTTTCCCCTGATTCAGCATCTTCCCTAAAAGCCCCGACATTTCCCACTAAACCAGTTAGAGTTACATCATCATTAGTGGGAAAAGCATACTCAGCGGCTGGTCAGGCTGCAGCATGTTTACACACCATGTCGCTGCTGCAGGCATACCAAGCTGAGTTGCTAGGTGATATGAATGAGGGCGGGGGGTGTTGGCCCAGACGTGGTTTGCGCATTACGTCGGGCCACAGACCTGTCTCTCAGGGCCACCAAGGAGACGGCTAAATCAATTGATTGCTACTGAGAGGCATCTCTGGTTGAATTTAAGTAACAAAGGAAAAAGACAAGTTTCCTTATGGATGCACCCTTCACCTACTGGCCTGTTCGGCGACACCATTATGTCAGTCGTCGATAGGTTTAAGGAGGCAGCTAAGCAGGCGGCTGCATTTCAAAAACTTCTCCCCCGCCGCTCACATATCGCTGGGGCTGCTGAGCGTAAGGGCCAGCCCCAAACATCTAAAGCCAGTTCCTCACACCGTGCCACACAGAAACAGAGCGTGGCCTCTCGTGCTCCCCCTCAGAAGGATTGGGGACGTGGGAGGCACGCTCTGCCGCAGTCTTCCAGGGGTAAAGCGGATCTGAGGACCGTTATTATCTCCAAGAAGGCTGCGGGGAAGAGGTCCTGACACCAGTGGTGTCAGACCAATGAGGGCAGTCCCCCACAAAGTAGAGCGGTCAACACCTCATCATACTGTGCCCGCCTCCCTTCGGTGCCCTCAGGGGGCCCATTTTGGATCTTCGAGTTCTGAACGTCACAGTCATGCAGCTAAAGTTCAAAATGTTAACTTTGAGACAAATCGTGCCACAGATCAGGTCCGAGGACTGGTTTGTCACGATAGATCTCAAGGACGCATACTTCCACATTTCCATCCTTCCATAATCACAGGAAGTTCCTGAGGTTCGCTTTCGGGGGCGATGCATACCAATATCGGGTTCTTCCATTCGGCCTAGCATTATCACCCCGCACTTTCACAAAATGCTTAGATGCAGCTCTGGCGCCACTGCGCCTTCGGGGTATTCGCATTATGAACTACATCGACGATTGGTTGATTTTAGCTCAGTCGCATCAGTTGGAGGTTCAGCATCGAGATGTCGTTCTTGCCCACATGAAGGATTTGGGGTTACGGTTGAACGCCAAGAAGAGTGTGCTTTCTCCACTACAGAGGACTACTTTTTTTAGGCGTGGTGTGGGACTCAACGTCGATGCAGGCACGTCTGTCACCGGCACGCATAGAGTCCATCCTTTCAGCTGTGAAAAATATAAAAGCTAGGCCAGTCACTCACTGTAAAACAGTTTCAGAGACTGTTGGGTCTGATGGCAGCAGCATCCAACGTGATACCTTTTGGACTGCTGCACATGAGACCCCTGCAGTGGTGGCTCAGGACCAAAGGGTTTTCCCCGAGGGGCAACCCCTTTTGCATGATCAGGGTCACGCGGCGATGCCTACGTGCCCTGGTTATGTGGAAGAAACCTTGGTTCCTGTCCCAGGGTCCCGTGCTGGGGGCTTCGAGTTGTCGCAAAATGCTAACGACAGATGCCTCTCTCATGGGCTGGGGAGCGATCCAGGAGGGTCGCTCGACTCAGGGTCTGTGGAGGGACCACCATCTCTCATGGCACATCAATCCCCTGGAGATGTTGGCAGTTTTTCTTGCCCTGAAAAATTCTCACAGACCTCAGGGACCATCATGTGTTAGTCCGCACAGACAACACTTCGGTGGTCGCCTACATAAATCACCGGGGGGGGGGGGGGGGGGGGGGGGGGTCTGCGCTCGCGTCCAGATCCTCCTGTGGTCCCAGGGAAAGTTACTGTCACTCAAAGCAGCTTATATCCCAGGGGCCCAGAATATAGGAGCAGACATCCTGTCAAAACAGGGGCTGAGGCCCGGGGAATGGAGGCTCCACCCCGAGGTGGTGGAGCAGATATGGAGGGTGTTCGGCCAGGCACAAGTGGATCTGTTTGCGTCTCGAGAGACGTCTCACTGTCCACTCTGGTTCTCCCTCACGCATCCAGCTCCCCTTGGGCTGGATGCGATACTACAGATGTGGCCGAGGCTGCGTCTGTATGCATTTCCCCCGATCGCTCTGCTCCCAGGAGTTTTGGAGATAGTTCGCAGGGACCAAGTACGCCTTATTGTGATAGCCCCGCGGCGGCCGGGCCGAGTATGGTTTTCAGATCTAGTATCTCTCCTCGACGGGCCTCCCCTGGAGTTACCCGTCAGGAGGGACCTTCTGTCCCAAGAAGGGGAGCTCGATTGTTCACCCCCGTCCAGAACTGTGGAACCTGTGGGCTTGGCCTCTGAGGGGGCCCAGCTCATAGGGGCAGGTCTCTCAACTGAGGTTGTGGAGACCATTCTACACTCCAGAGCTCCTTCCACAAGGAAACTTTATGCCCTAAAGTGGAAAGTCTTCACTTCATGGTGTAGTGACCGTCAGTGGGATCCAGTTAACTGCCCGGTTGGTACAGTGCTGGAGTTCCTGCAGGACCAGTTCACTGCAGGTCTATCCCCATCCACCTTGAAGGTTTATGTGGCGGCCTTAAGTGCTTACCACATTCCTTTGGGTGGCATGTCTTTGGGTAAAGATCCGTTGGTGTCTCGTTTCCTCCGTGGTACTCTGAGGCTGAGGCCTGCAGTTCGCACTAGGGTGCCAACCTGGGATCTGGCTACTGTCCTTCAGGGCCTTTCCCAGGCTCCATTTGAGCCACTGGAGGAGGTTCCGGCTAAGTTTTTAACCTTAAAAACTTTGTTCCTCCTTGCTATTTCATCTCTTAAAAGGATAGGAGATTTGCAAGCGCTGTCAGTTACACCCTCGTGCCTGGAATTTGCACCTGGCAAGGTTAAGGCCTTCCTTCATCCTAGGCCTGGTTATATTCCTAAGGTCCCTACGAATGTAGCCAGATCTATTGTTCTACAGGCTTTTTGTCCTCCACCTTTCCAAAATGTGGACCAGGAGAAGAATAATTTGCTGTGCCCTGTTAGGGCTTTAGATGCTTATGTCCACAGAGCTGCCCTGTGGCGTAATTCTGAACAACTGCTTGTGTGCTTTGGCCCTCCTAACAAAGGGTCTCCTGCATCTAAGCAAAGAATGAGCAAGTGGGTGGTTGAGTCTCGCACTTGCTTATGAGTCAGTCGGACAGCCTTCTCCTATGGCGGTTCGTTCTCACTCTACTAGGAGTATGGCGGCCTCTAAGGCCCTTATATCAGGAGTTGCTCTGCAAGAAGTTTGTGATGCGGCAGGGTGGTCCTCACCGCACACATTCGTCAGATTTTACTCTCTGGACTTGGGCTCCACACCAGGGTCTCAAGTACTCTTGTCCTAGTGCTGCTTGTCTAATTTCACACTGGACAGTCACTTCTCGCTATGGTGGCGTTGGTACAGACGTTCCCATAGCGTCATTCGATGCAACAGGAGTTCCCTTGAAAGGGAACGCCTAGGTTACGACTGTAACCTCAGTTCCCTGAAGAGGGAACGAACGTTGCATCGCCCTGCCATATCTCCGATGTGCCTGTCAAAAGCGACTACTTCAGACTTTTGAAGCTAGCGCGGCTTTGTTTTGAGCAGGCTTTATAGCTTCTTGGTTCGTGACGTCACCCGCTCGGACGTCTCGTCTCACCATTGGACTGATTTGACATGTGCTTCATGACTTCATCACGCATTGCGTTCCCATAGCGTCATTCGATGCAACACTCGTTCCCTCTTCAGGGAACCGAGGTTACAGTCGTAACCTAGGCGTTATGGTAAGGGGCGGGACATTTCCCAAACACACTCGAAGCGACCAATCACAACACACTGACCCAGACGACCAATCAGAGCACATTGTGCTTTTCAGAAGGTGGGGCTTCATAGAAACAGGAGCTAAACAGAGCGTTACTGACAGACTGAGAAGAGAGGAGCTGCAACAATGGAGTTTAAACATTCAAGCATGAAAACCTATTCTAGTAGACCCTAAAACTAAATCAAGACTTTGTAAAAGGGCATAATATGGCATCTTTAACATACAGACCGAGATGACACCAAAAGTTGCACCAACCTTTCTCCATCTTTTTCTCTTCCATTCTCTTCCTGACCCTTGTCATCCTCTCTTACACTTATATTTTCCCGCAATTCTCTCTCTGTACTCTTTTCTTCCTCTCGCTGCTCATGTAATTGAGACGAGTTATTACCTTTTTCTTCATCAAACATTGCCGTCAAAGGTATATCTACATAAAACAACAGAATATTGTCAACACATGTATATGCAGTGTACACAAATACTACTCTACAGGGATGAGTAGGAGATCATGTGACCTTTTTCACGTCGCTTACGGCGTATGGAAGAATGCACAACATCAGCTCCTCCCTTCTGATATCTCTTAGCGCGCTCTTCATGAAACCACGCACCCGAGAGAGAGCGCAGGCGGACAGGGTCTGACACCATCTGCTGAAGCTTACTGAAAACACAAATATCTTTTATTGCTCATATGACTTATATGAGCCACATATGTCCAGTATTGTACACAGACTGACCGTACTCTCCCTTCCTCTTTGCTGCGTAGTTCAGCATCTCTCAGCAGAACATTGAGGATTACAGTTTGCTCCACCTCAGTCAGGTGATCTAATATGGGTTCCCCTTCCATTACAGGCACACTTCACAGTGTTCACACCTGGTTAAGATGATTTAGATGAGATTTATGAGAAATCACACCTGACACACCACACCCAAGACACTATAAAGTTCATTTTAAGCTCTAACCTGCATTAATGTTTATTCATGTCCTCCAGATGCAATAAAGGGACTTCAAGTTCCCTAAAACAAGAAAAAAAAAAACAACATAGGCATGTGAATATCCCACTAATACTCTTTGATACTTCATTTTTATTGTTTTTAATGTTTAACTTTCTCAGAGATGATATTTTCAATGCTTTTTTTTTGTTTTACTTTATTTCATAAATTGATTGGTTTGTTTTTACCCAATATACAATATTTCTTAACAACACAAAATGTCATCTTTAAAATATTATACTATAACTCCCTAAAATCTTTCCGTAGCAATCAATGGTAAATGTTAACCAAAAAAAGGATTTGTTTTCCAAACCACTAAATTCACAAGCGCACATATTCAATTCCTATGCATGCAACAAGTGTTTATATGCATAAATGTGTAATATTTAATTCATTCCTATCTGAATTTGACTTTACAACTGATCTAAAAATAATTCTGCATTACCCTGCTTTGTCCCAAGCTATCCTGCCAAATAAAGAGATAAAAATCCTGCTGAAGGAAATGAAACGGTCTCATTTCCATTATAAATATCTGATACAAAGCGACGCTTGAATCGCGCACGCGCAAAACAAACAAACAAGTCAAAATAAACCAATTGCTTACCACTGCACTGAGGCCAAGTGTTTATCGACTACTTCCATATATAACATAAGCATAAACTATTATAATGCACTCTAGATCAAGCCGCTAAAGACTTTCGGTTAGTTAAATGTTCAACATTCGAGGATAAATAAACAGATGGAGTCGCACCTGTCAAAACTCTCCCACTTGCACCCAACTCAAACGTGAAAAAGAGTGAGAAGAAGCAACTAATGTTGATTTAAACAACAAAATGTAATATTTTTACCTCATCTAATGTCCTCTGGGTATTTCATTGTCGTAGTTTTTTCTTTGTCAGGTTTAGCTGTCGATAGTTTCTAAACACACACTCGTTTGTGTCTGGTTTGGCAGGACTGGCACTCTCACACACACCCGCCCTCAGGCACAGAGCAAAATGCGAACCGGATTCTTCTCACACATCACCGAGTATGCACTTACTAATCACTTCACGTTCACACATCATGTTATGTATGTCAGTGGTTTTCAAACCGGTCCTGGAGGCACCCCAGCCCTGCACATTTTGTATGTCTCCCTTATCAGACACACCCAATTTAGTTCTTGCAGTCTTTACTAACGAGCTGACGAGTTGAATCAGGTGTGATAAATGAGGGAGACACACAAAATGTGCAGTGCTGGGGTGCCTCCAGGACAGGTTTGAAAACCACTGATGTATCTCTCTCTCTCTCTCTCTCTCTCTCTCTCTCTCTCTCTCTCTCTCTCTCTCTCTCTCTCTCTCTCTCAGGTGTTCAGTGTTGGGGAAAGTTAGACTACTTTTAAAAGTAGTCCTTACAATATTGTGTTACTCCCTAAAAAGTAACTAATTACGGTACTTTGTTACTTTTTATGAAAAGTAATGCGTTACGTTACTTTTGCGTTACTTTTGGCTTGGCATGCTTGTTTGTTTTTTTAACTCTTTCCCCTCCAGCATTTTTTTTAAAAGTTACGAAAATGATAAAAAAGTTTTTTTTTTATCATTTTCACAAAACTTTCATTGCCCCCCAGAATATTTTTTTGTATGAATATCTGAATATATCTGCAATATATCAAAAGAAAGAAGAGCCTCTGCTTTAAAAAACAAAACAAACAAACAAACAAACATTTTATTTTAGCTTCATGCACTTTTTTTTTTATCAACACATGAATATGGGTAAGTTTAATTAAAAAAAGCAACATTTTGAACAAAAAGCTGAAAATCGCGTTGTTGTCAAAAATACATCCAGATCGGATTCAGAATGATGATCAAAACACAGATGGAGTCTATCAACACCCCCAAAGCTTCACAGTCCTATAGCTCATCCTGGGTCGACATTTCATTCAGTAACATTAGGCAGTTTTGATTTATATGCTGTTTAATGTTGATGATGCATTATTTTACATGTGCACAATCAATGCTTTTATCACTTTTATTTTTGATCTGGGGATTCTTTAATCTTTCAGAAGATGCGTAATAAAAAAGTAATCTGATTAGTAGTTGCATTACTTGTAATGTATTACCCGCAACACTGGCCATTACTGTAGTGAGTAAAAAAGACTGGCTGTAGTGTAGTCACTTTTGTCTAATTGTATAATGTGTGACGTGTGGAATGTGTGTAGCCTATGTGTTAGTAATGATGTGATGGCAATGACATTTCTCACTTTTTGGAGAAAAATCCATATAAGCCTAGGACTTTCTAACATATCATAGAAAGTCCTAGTTATAGCTAGCACTCAATTAACTTTGAACTAGTGCTGTCAAAAAGAAGGGTTTTCTAAATGCTTGACATGATGGTAATGACAGCATTATTGGGGAAAGCAGTTCTTTGTAATAAAAACAAATACATTGTATATGTAAATACAAGTTTTCCAAGTTTCAGAACAACTTACAAAGACTATTTCCTTCTTTTTTGTACTCAGGTCTGTTACAGTCAGTTCCGGTTTAGAGCCTTTATCTGCCCACACCTACTAAACACACACTGACACACGATCAGAGGATTACAAAAACACCTGGCAGACACAGACACTCATGTTATACTCGGGCATTGTTCATTGAGCCGTGTAGCGACTGTGCTATTCCTATTTGCTAAGGCTGAAGGAACATTATCAAGAACATATCAGAATGGACATGATCAATCATGAAGAAAACATTCAAAGATCAAAAAGATTGCAAATATTATGCTTCAGATAACAACCACATATTGCATTTCAACATGTCAGTCCACAAGCTAAAACCTTACATTTTGTAACAAATATTATTTTGAAGCTTCTGTTGGTGACTTATGAAAAGTAATATTTCTCAAGCTGTAATAAAAAAGTAATTTAAATAACATTTTAGGGGTTGGAATGTGTTTATTAAAGGGATTTTTTGTTTTTTACAAAGTAATGTTTTGCACATTTGTATCACTCAAGACTCTTAGAAACATTCAAAGACAAAATCATATATAAACACAATTATGCACACTCATACATGCACACACCTCTCAGACAAACATCTTAAGTCATCAACAGTGACACTTCACTGGCAAATCCAGTATCTTTATACCCGTCCCACTTATTATAATATTAAACCACACAACCAATCACAACCCTCCATCCCTGAGTCCATCCTCATAACTCATCATGAGTGACTTCATCTGCCTTGAGTTTAAACTCATCCTCTGTGATTCGTCCATCCTTGTTGCGGTCCTGGTTATCATACATATTCTCTATGATGCGTTTCGGTTCAAAACCTGGCGCCAGGCGACCTTTGCCCTCTTCTACCTGCAGGAGGATGTAATCTGAAAACTGTATGGAAGGAACAGACAATGATGAAATGAACTTTATTAACATTCTGCAGATGTATTGGCGATACACACCCAAACACAGTCAAAAGCAGTTTACCTCAGAGGAGTCCACATGTGCGTCTTTGTTCTTGTCCATCTCACTGAAAAGGTCAGGAGAGACGTCGTTGTTCCACACAAACATGTAGCCGTCAGGAAGACCCTCCTCCATGTCCACCATCTCAACATCAAACACCAGCACAGCACTGCCAGGGACCTCTCCATCTAAGCAAAGAAATGGTACTTAAAGTCACCATGAAATCAAAATTCTTGTTTTTTTTATGGAATATTGCTATATTTATTATAAATGATTTATCCTTGCACATCATTTAAAAAAAAAAAAAAATCATGTGTGCTCATAATCTTTAATCAAAATAACTTCCTCTCCCTCTTGCAGTGACATCTCTTCTCTGATGATGTGTTTATTGACGCAAGGGCGGGGCAACCTGTCACTCACATGAGATCGACCAATAGCAAACCACAACCTTCCAATCAATTCCCCATGGACAAAATTAAGTCCAAAATCAAGTCCCGCCCTATATTTTTTCTTCACTTCGATATACGTCACAATGGGGAAGAAAAGACTATCGCATCTTCCATTTCACACCATCTTTAATATTCTATATTTAATATTTTGGGAAAATATACAGGTTTGAACTGTGTTTATACTAGGGCTGACAAACGATTAATCGCATCCAAAATAAAAGTTTGTGTTTACATAATATATGTGTGTGTACTGTGTATAATTATTATATTTTGAATATACAATCATATATGTATATATGTAATAAATATTTGCATACATATACTGTATATAAATTTATATCCTTTATATTGTATATAAATATAAATATTTTATATATAAATATAAAATTTTTCTTAAATATATACATGCACGTGTGTGTATTTATATATATACATACCTTTTTATTTTGGATGCGATTAATCGTGATTAACCGTTTGACAGCACTAGTTTATACACATATAGAGATGCAGTTTTTTAGGGACCATGTGTATCCCTTTCAGTCTCATCATTACATAATTAAAACATTAAAATAACATTAGTTTACTCACTGAATGACAGCCGATGCTTTTTGATAAGAAAAAATATATAAATCAGCACATAAGTAGTTTTTTTTAGCTGAGTAGGTTGTTAGAATAACATACTTTGCTGGTCTGTGTTGGCTCCCTCTGGTGGGTCCATCACAAATTGCAACAACAACAACAAACAAAAAAAATCACAAAGCCAGAAGCGTTAAGAATCTGACCAAGTTAGAATCTGACTAACAGAATTCAGATACTTATACTTTTATACTTCACTTTTGGGTGAACTATCCCTTTAAGCATTGTCATAACATGTCTAAATAATATTTCCACTAAGGTCATTCTGAGTTCCAAATTCATTCAGGACTCGTCCATGAAGGACTCGTCAGAATATATAATAATATAATATATAATAATATAATAATAATATAAATGAGTGTCTTACCAACTCCCCTCTCTCCATAGGCAAGGTGAGGTGGAATGACTAGCTTGCGCTTCTCTCCAACACACATTCCTATTAGCCCTTGTTCCATGCCTAAAACCACCTGTCCGGCCCCCAGAACCACATCATATGTCTTGCCAAAGGTGAGCCTGCATTCACACACAGACAGTGGAAAACATCAGTTTAGATAAAAACATTTTTAAAAAATAAAACATTCTTTTTGATTCTCAATTATAAGCAATAAAATGATTAGGGATGCACGACATATCGGCCACCATATCGGTATCGTCCGATATATGTTCATTTTTAATGTTATCGTCACAGGCCTGTTAAAAAAAATTGAAAGCCGATAAATAATGGATTATTTCCTTCAGCTGAGACACTTCAGATGCACACTGTTCGCCATGATGGTTTTGAATTGCTTGAAATATGATTGGAATCACTTCAAAAAAAGGAAAATACAGTTAAATACAGTCATATAAGCTACATAAAATTATAATTAGAACATCATAATTGTGTGCTTGGGACATGGATTTTAACGGTGAGACTTTTCGTTTTTGTAATCAGTCTCTCAAAAATTATATAAAAATTTGGATTTAGATTTATAGACCAATATATCGGTTATCAGCTTTCAAATATAAAGAATTATCATATCGGCCAACATTTTTTTATATATCAGTGCATTCCTAAAGATGATCAAATATTTGTAATGTTGACGTCAAAACAAAATACTATGCAAACGTATAATTTCAACGCACGTGGAGCTGATGTTAGTGCCGTCCATCAGAGTGGCGTTGTAGTGGTATTTGACAAAGTCACCACGTTTTGCATTGTAGGTACAATTCTCTGGCTTCTCACTGGTGATCGCAACTGTATCAGATGGGTTGTGGAAATCAATAATGTGGACATCAAACACCAGCACAGCTGAGCCAGGGATCTTAGTTCCTGTAAGAGGGAATAGAAGACATTCATACAAAGCTAAATGTTTGTTGCTGTTTTTTCCTACTCTTAAAGTGCCCTTATTGTGCTATTTTAAAGGTTCTTGATTTTGTTTTGGAGGTCTCCAACAGTAGGTTTACATGCATACAAGATCAAAAAAACACTTCAATTTTCTCATAATGTACATTGCAGCATCAGCTCTTTCCTCAGTGTCTGAAACGGTTCGATAAAGGATTCAGTCTCTCTAAACCCCTCCTTTCTGAGAGCCTTCTCTGCTCTGATTGGTTAGACTGCCCAGTCTGTTGTGATTGGTCGACCGCTTACAGCGGATGTCGGAAACTAAACAACCATTACCATATCTGAATTTCAGCTCTTCCTCAGCACTTGATACACAGTGATACATACAGTAACAATGGCTTCGGTTTTACCATATCAGTTCCAGTCCTCATCCTTGGGAAGTTCATGCATAGTGGATTTGCTTTCGCAGCACAGAAAACTTGTCTTCTCGACATGTCAACAAAACGAACCAAACTCTTCCAGGCCTCAGCTACAACTACAGTGTTTGAGGGCGGGGCAAAGTAGACATCATTCACCGGCAGCCAATGAAGACCGTAGACATTATGCAAATTTGTTACAAACCTACGTAGGTTCGTGCAGGATGTGAGACTGGAATTACTGACGACTCGTTTCAGGCAGTTCAGAATCGCTTCTTTTGGGAGACAATAACTCCATTTATCCCGCATTTTGATCTTTAAAACTTTGCAGACCTGTTACATTCACAAACAGCTATAGCACACACTAGATGAAAGTTAATATCCAAAAAAAGCATAATAGGGGCACTTTAAACTATAAAAAGGCCGATTAACACACACCTGTGCCCTCTTCTCCATATGCCAGGTGAGGTGGGATAACAATCTTCCTGCGCTCTCCAACACACACACCCAGGAGTCCTTGGTCCATTCCTGCGATCACATAGCCTTTACCGATGTAAGTGTCATAGGTGCGATTCCTTGAGTAACTGAAACATAAACACAAATGTAAGCATAAGTGCACTGTATATCACTTTAAAAACTGTTTCTAGGGTTTTTACCTGGAGTCAAAGAATGTGCCGTCCAGCAGGGATCCGTTATAATGATACCGCATGAAGTCTCCGACTTCACTCTTGCGTGGACAAGGATCTGGAAGGTTTTGCACCTGTACTGTGATTTCATCTTTGGGGTTATGAAGGTCCAGCAGAATCACATCAAATACCAGAGAGGCTTGACCGGGGATGTCACTTCCTGTAAGAGGAGATAACTTGATGCTGTAATCCTTATTTTGCAAATACTGTTAGTAGTATATATCACTAATAAAATGACTCTCACCATCCCCATTCTCTCCATAACCAAGGAAAGGTGGTATGGTGACGATGCGTTTTTCTCCCACACACATTCCCAAAAGCCCCTGGTCCATTCCTGCAATGAGCCAGCCGATCCCCACGTAAGTGTCATAGGTGCGCATACGTGTGTGACTGCAAATGAAAGAATCAGAATTACTCATCAGGAAAAAAAAAGACAAATATTTTCTATAATTGATATTTATTAAATAAAATAAGCAATAATTAGAATTAGGATGAAGATGGTTTTACCTGTTTATGTCCACAAATTAAATATTTCTATATCATTTTTGGACATCTAAAACTATATTTATAATTATGAATTATGTTATATATATTTAAAATCGTATATATTCACATATTTAAAATCTGCGCATTATGCAACAGTTCTGGTCCTCAAATCTGATTGGTCAAGCAACAATATATTGCTTTTGTGTGTTTAAAAAGAAGGGGTTTTCTATCTTTTTTGATGCCACAGACCCACAAATATGATCATATGGTCATGCGAGGGACCCCCATCCTAAAATTTAAAAGGCAGCTATATATACCCAATTTATACTGAAAAAACTAATATTATAAGTGTGTTTTGTTTCTATTAACTTACTTTTTTTTTCTACTCACCATAGTACTGTACTGTTAGATTTATTATTTATTTAATAATCTTATAATTTTATTATTAACCTTATTTTATTATTTATTATTTATTTTTATCTATTTAT
Organism: Coreius guichenoti; assembly: GCA_039654105.1. NCBI lineage: Eukaryota > Metazoa > Chordata > Actinopteri > Cypriniformes > Gobionidae > Coreius > Coreius guichenoti. The sequence continues at coordinate 36,162,231 of CM077184.1, forward strand.
TTATTTAAAGGCGCAGTTTGTAATATTTATGAGGATCTATTTATATAGAGGATCTAAATGCAATATAATATACAGTGTACGGTGTATAAAGACCTTACATAATGTACCGTTATGTTTTTATTACCTTAGAATGAGCCATTTCTATCTACATACACCGCGGGTCCCCTTACAGTGAAATCGCCATTTTGCGGCATCATGTTTCTACAGTAGACCTAAACGGACAAACTGCTCTACAGAGCGCTAGCTACTCTCTGCTCTCTCAGACGACGACATCTTTGTCCTGTGTCGGCCACCGTAGCTTCTCTATGTGCTTCGAAAGGGAGGGGTGAGCGGTGGGTGATTGCAATTCACAACCTCACCACTAGATGCCGCTAAAATTTACACAGTGCACCTTTAAATAAACAAATAAGCCCTTGTTTTAGGCAGACTGTTGTTGATAGGGATTTTTCAGCGGCTCTTTCTGCATGTTACATGATTACACCAATAGGTGGCGAAATGTTACTGTCTCTATGGTGACTTTACTGTAAAATGTAGGTTTTTTGTGTTGTTTTTGAAGGTCCACATTACTCACCTGGAGTCGAACAGCGTGCCATCGAGCAGAGTACCATTGTAGTGGTAACGGACATAATCAGACACTTGCACAGTGCGGTCACAGCTCTCTGGCTTGTGGTAGGTCTTTATCTGCACCTTGTCCTCTGTGTTCCAAACGTCTAACATCAGCACATCAAAGTGAAGGATGGAATCTGGGGGGATGATGTCACCTGACATGGAATGACAAAAAATGCTTTGAGTAATAAAATCAAACCAGCTTTGCGGATTTGAAACTCTAAAGAAAGACAATAAACGCTTTAGTCTTTGTGTTGACTATAAAGACTGCATTATTAGTGTTCGTTTGCCAGGGCAAGTGTGTATTGTGTTGCCTATGTTTCACGGGAAGAGCTTTTGTGTTCATTTAAGTCTTACATCAGAAGAATTTCTGAAGGATCATGTGACACTGAAGACTTGCATCCTGTGATGCAAAATTCATCTTTGTATCACAGGAATAAATTATATGGTAACACTTTACAATAAGGTCTCATTTGTTCATCAACGTTGATCAATGTATTAACTATGAAATAACAATGAATAATACATGTATTACATTATTTATTAATCTTTGTTGATATTATTTAATCAAAATACAGTCGTTCATTGTTTGTTCATGTTAGTTCACATCCATTAACTAACGTTAACAAGTACAACTTTTTTTAATAATGATTTTAATAATGTATTAGTAAATTATGAAATTAACATTAATTTGATTTAAAAATGCTGTTCATTCTTAGTTCTTGTTCATGTTAACTAATGAAACCTTATTGTAAAGTGTAACCAATTATATGTTGAAATACAGTAGTGGCTAAAAGTGATGTCCGGAGGGGATATTTGTTTTTTTAATGACCCTACAAGTTTTATTAAACCATCAAAATATAAGAAAAATATTTTATATATTTTATTAAATATGTTAACTATGAGGTTGGTTAAGGTATATATTTGACAAAATGATTTGGCAAACTACAGCTAAAGGTTTTATTTTATTTTGCATATATGCATAGAAAAACAAAAAGGAAAAAAAGCATTGACTACAACAAAATCAGTTATTAGGGGTTCAAGCGCGTAGCGTTGAAACCCTATTGTAATTGTTAAATTTTGAAACTTAGTACTCACACCGCCTACAACGTCACCAAGGCTCGCCCCGATCGGCCTGACGACAGTGGTCAAAAGTACGAAATGCCTCATAACTCCTAAACCGTTAGGCGTAGGCTCAAGTGTCTTATATCGTCGTCCTTCTGGTGAAATCTTTGGGTAATTTGTTTTTTGTTTTTTTTACTTTTGCCAACTAGTCCTAGGTTTTTTCGGCCGATCGGAACCAAACCTGTGCAGAAATATTCTCTGGAGAGTGAATATCAATAACTATCAAAAAATTTTGACATTTCGATTCACGGTCACTAAGGGGAGCCAAAATGTTCGATGTGATCAGGGCCACTTTTACTAAAATTACTATAACTTGTGAACGGAACGAGATGTTTTCGCTAAACTCAGGACACACGTCTCTGAGCTCAATCTGAAAAAAAAATCGCGACGTGACAATTGGCCACTTGGTGGCGCTATAACAGGGAAAAAAACATGAAAATGGCTATAACCACCCAACCGTTAGTCCGATTGACTTGAAAATTGGCATGCAGTGTCTTTGTCCAGGGTGCCGTGTCTGTCTATGAGGACATTGGCGTATCTAAAAAAACATGGCCACCATCGGCCAATGAAATTTGAGCATCTATTAGACATGGTTAACGGAGGCCGATCGGAACGAAACTCTGTATGCGTCATCGGCACGATGCCCTGAAGGAGTCTGAGAAGTTTTGAGCCAGCGCTTTTCACGGGAGTGATCTCTTTAGACTCCTGAATTCTTGCCGAGTCCAACGATACCAAACATGCCAGGTTCCACCTTATGGTTTGTGCAACGGTGTGATTTAACGCTTAAACTTTTGCGAATATCTCCGAAACCGTTAGTCCGATCGAGACGAAACCACCGCAGGAAATTCGAAAACATAGGTTGATAGCTAAACAATAATGCCCAAATGTCAACATTTTGAAAGGAAGTGGCAAAAAAATCCAATCAAAGTCACCCATGGTATGGATTATTTTTATGCTCTCATAAATATGTTTCTATAACTTTAAAACAAAATGAGAAATTTACACCAAATTTGACACACATATGTATGGGCACACTCTGAGGGCACTCTGAATGGTGGAGATCGGGCAAGAGGTGGTGCTATAACTGTCAAAAAAACTTTATTTTTCCTTAGTAAATGGCCTGTATTGGCTGTAAATGGTCTTTTCCATCTATGATCTAAATGGTTACATGCTTGCTAAATAAAACATAATATCTTTTTATGCATGTCCTTAAAGGTCTTAAACGCTTGAACCCCGATAATTGCTGCTCGCAGCTAGTATATTTAATATTTTGTTGTTTCTCTTGTTTTGCATGTGTTCATAATTTCTTTGTATGATAGCCTGGCAAAATAATTTTTCACACAATTTGGCATATTTCATTGTGTTATCACGAAAACACAGCTGACTCCAGTATAAGTGCAGTTAATTCTGCACATCTGTTTGTGTTTCATGCAGCTGAATTGGGCAGTCAAGTCATGTACACAACTAGTTTGGACAAGCGCACATGGCTCAACATTCTTCTTCAGATCACGCCCCTTGGGAATTCACACCCCCATCCGTTCAGCTTCCCCCCTTTCTCTCTCTCCACCTCGCGATCCCATGTTCCTGTGACTCAGCAGGAGTGCAGGAGAATCATGGGTATTGTAGGTCTCAGTAAGTTTCACGTTGCCTAATGGTCTGTGCCTATTCACATGCAAATGTGCTGATGGCAGCTACACCCTAAATGACAAACAATCGCATTCATGCATGAAGTGATAAACAGAGAGCTGTGATTTTAAAAAGTGTGTTTACCATAGCCGTCCTTTCCGTAGGCAAGCTGTGGAGGGATTTTGATCATCCATCGTTCATTTACACACATGCCTACTAAAGCTTTGTCCATCCCAGCGATCAGCTTCTTCTGGCCAACAAACACATTATAGCTGGTGCCACGGTCATAACTGCAAACACACACATAAACACAAACATGTATACAGCGAAAATAATTTTCTTAGTAATCATTTTTGTGTTGTTTTTCAGTAAAAACATCCTTACAATATGGATATTTTTCTTGAGAAGCATGCTTTTATAAGAAGTTAAGACTTCTAAAGAATACACTTTGTGTAGTCGTAGTTACATTGTACTTACTCAAATAAGTACTAAGTAAAATTAATTAACTACATGCACTACTATACTTACTATAGATTTATGGTTAGGGTTTGGTTTAGCGTTAGTTACTTGTAACTATGCATACTTTACTGTTATTACTATAGAAAGTAAATGTAACGAGTAACTACGTCACCCTAAAATAAAGTGTTACAGAATTTATATTTCTTAATCAGTTGGCAAATTGTATTTTCTTGCATTAAACGTGTATGTAACAAAATCTATGAGGTTTATGCTTAAAAAAAGTATATTTAATTTAACTATTTGCCAGTGGGCTAACAACAGAATGTAAAAAATTATATGATCAATAGCCTAAGTTATGACAACATATGTTTTTACATTACTTTATCTCATCAAAATAAGTTAAGCAATCTTTTTATTTAAATGTACCTTTAAAAAAGATGTACATTTTCATTCATTCATTCACTCACTCATGCATTCATTCTATATTGCAATTTGCAAATGTAAACTTGTTTTAAATCAATTGTAAATGTATAGGATGTACTTTGCAGAAGTAAATGTTCTCTATGGTAGGCCTAAATGAGCAAGTCACAGATCTGTTCTGCCTGCGTGGCTGTATAAACCCTACAAACGCAAATGGCCTCAGGCCAGGTGAGAATATGAAGAACAATGGAGGACAAACATGCATTTTGCACTAACCTGGAGTCAAACTTCTTTCCATCAGGGAACGTGCCGATGTAATGATAGCGAACAAAGTCTCCTGGCTTGACCACCCGGTCGCAGCGCTCCGGAGTGAACGTCTTCTCTATCACGATGTCATCTAACGGTACCGGCGGCGCGTTGCACGCCACGAACGTAACTAGGACAGCCAGGAGAATCATTTGTACCGTTAATCGTATCATCTTCCGTTGGTGTTTTGCGAAGGGCTGGTTGCTGCGTTCGTGCGCTGCAGCAGAGTTTCCTCGATCCCTCTCGCGCACTGTAGATGAAGCGGGGAGTGTGTAGACGTGGTGGACGCGCTGGACGGATCCTCAAACTCCCTCTAACTTCTTCTTCTTTTGCCTGCGGTGTCACTTTACATTGAGAACGCGCAGGAAAGGGCTCAGTTTTGCAGGGGAAAAGCGGAAGCGCAGGCCCGGAGGTTGGAATGCGTTCTACGTGGCACAGAGATGGGCGGCTCGCGCTTTATGAGGGTGTAATTATAGAGGGTCCACAATGAAGCGCAACAGGCGTTTCAGATCAGATTCTCATATGCCTCATTATTATAGTGAAGTAGTTTGATAAATGCAATGTTATAACATATCAGATACAATACATATAATGCATCTATTCACTTTAGGAAGTTTCATTTTATGGGGTTTTCCAGTTGTTTAACCTATTTAATTCCAATTAATCCCATTTTTTTCTAAACTAAGTGGGCATAATTTGTACAGAACAATGACCAATGTTTCACAAAAGTTGAAATTATGTTCTATTCCTGGTCACAACTGCTGGGAAAATGCAGTCTCAAATATAGTTGCTCAAAAAGACCCAATATACAGTATAAAAACCATTATGTCAATGGAAAGTCCCCATAAAACATGGAAACACAACGCGCGCGCGTGTGTGTGTCCTGGTAAACCCTACATTATGGGGACAAAATGTCCCCACAAAGATGCCAATATCCGAAATTCTTGTCCTTGTGGGGACATTTTTTGGACCCCTCGAGGAAAACATCTTATAAATCAAACTAAGTGATGTTTTTTGAAAAGTGTAGGGGGAGAGAATATACAGTTTGTGCACTATACAAAATCATTATGCCTATAAGAAACCCATAAAACATGAAAACACCGTGTGTGTGTGTGTGTGTGTGTGTGTGTGTAATATATGTACACAGGATATTGTTGCACCTGATATATTAAGCATTCTTTTTGGACATGCCCTTTCAGAAGGGCAAATGGGAATTCAACTGTTCTGGTTATGCATGTAAAAACATTCACACATGAAATCAAGACAGTGTGGATACTATGTGAACTATGTGTAAAATAAACTCTTTTAGAGCCTAAAGTAAATGTTGGCCACAGATGTTACCGAAGGGTTTTGATGAGTAAATATTTGTGAGTAAATCACTGTAGTGTTTTTTTAGCTGCCGGGGGGAAGGGAGCGCGCTGACGGACTTTGGGGACGTGGAGAGGCTGCGAGCGGGCGGGTCTTGTTCTCTTCCACTCCTGCGTACTTTGGGATTCCCATACGGGACCATGGCCTCCTCATCGCACTGCCTGAGGCTCGCATTTCTTTTATTCTGTTTTTCTTTTTGCGTTCTTGCGCAGTATGAGAAATACAACTTTCGCAGTTTCCCACGGCACGAGCTCATGCCCCTGGACTCGGCGTACCGACACGCTTTAGACCAGTACAGCGAGGAGAAGTGGCCCGAGAGCGTGGAGTTTCTGGAGGTGAGTCTCCGGCTGTACCGGCTGCTCAGGGACAGCGAGGCCTTCTGCAACCTCAACTGCAGCATGGTACGGCTCGACGACGAGACGCGCTTCAGCGACTTCCCCGAGCTGCACGCGTTCGGTAACGTGATGAGGCGCGCGCAGTGTCTGAAGCGATGCAAGCAGGGGTTACCTGCCTTCAGACAGACGCTCCCCAGCCGGGAAACCATCGAGGAGTTTGAGAAACGCGAACCATACAAGTACCTGCAGTTTGCTTACTTCAAAGTAAGACATTAACTTTTACTCATTGTTGAATATGCTATTCATTAATGAGAGTATGAGGTTAAAAGTGAGTGCTTCCCTTGTAATACTGTACTATGGTGTTCACAATGGTATTTATAACATGGTATTGGTAGTACCGTGGCATTTTTGTAGTTTCTTTGTTGTGTAGGTTATATCAGATGGTAATACACGTTAAATACAGCACCAAGTTTGGAAACATGACTATTTTTAATGTTCTTGAAAGAAGTCTCTTATGCTCATCAAGACTGCATTTATTTGATCAAAAATACAGAAAAATACTACAATTTAAAATAGGTCTAATGGTTTTCTATTTTAATATACTTTATATTTTGAATAAAATGCTGTTCTTTTTTCACTTTTTATTCATCAATTAATCCTGAAAAAGTATCACAGGTTCCAAAAAAAAATATTACTGTTTCCAAAACTGATAATAAATCATCATATTAGAATGATTTCTGAAGGATCATGTGACACTGAAGACTGCAGTAATGATGCTGAAAATTCTTTGCATCACAGAAATAAATTATATTTTATAATATATTAAAATAGAAAACCCTTATTTTAAATTGTAATAATATTTCACAATATTACAGTTTTTTCTTTATTTTTGATCAAATAAATGCAGGCTTGATGAGCAGAAGAGACTTCTTTCAAAAACATTAAAAATAGTGGTGTTTCCAAACGTTTGACCGGTACTGTATATCAAAATACATGGCATTTCAAAGTACTTCAAAGAATACTACCATGGTACATGAGCAAAAATCCATGATATTACCGTGATACCAAGTGCAAAAACATGCATTTACTATTGTATTTATAATACTTTTTTTGTAGTATAGATGGTATAACATAGTAATACCATGGTACTGAATGTTTACCCTATGTACCATGGTAAATTTTCAAAGTACATGGGATTCCTAGCATGGTCTATATACTATGTCTGACAAAACTGATTATGAATTATTCCAGAGTGATAATTTGGCCAAAGCTGTATCTGCAGCGCACACGTTCCTGCTGAAGCATCCTGATGATGAGATGATGCAGAGGAACATGAACTATTACAAGAGCTTACCTGGAGCGGAGGAACATCTGAAAGACCTGGAGACCAAATCATATGAGGTGAGATCCCACACATAAAGCAGAGTGTGAGGGGCGATCAAATCCTCATATTAAAGAACATGAAACGGAAGTTGCGATATACTTTTCTATTGTGACGTATATTCGAGTGAAATGGCTTGTCGAACAAGAACAAATGTAGGGTGGGACTTGAATTTATCTATGGGGATTTGATTGGCTGGTTGTGGTTTGCTATTGGTCAATCTCATGTGAGTGACAGGTTGCCCTCCCGCCATTAAACAATAATAAATACTGCAATATTCCATAAAATAACAAGAATTGTCCATTTTGATTTCAATAGATGAATCTATTCAATAGATGATAGATCATGTGACACTGAAGACTGGAGTAATGATGCTGAAAATTCAGCAAGAATAAAAGGCATTTTGCAATATATATATTTTTTAAAAATTGCAATTATATTTGTCAGATAAATGCAGTCTTGGTGAGCATAAGAGACTTTCAAAAACATTTAAAAATCTCACCAGCCCCATACTTTTAAACAGCAGTGTATATATAATGCATATTTATAATAGTGTAATATATATATGACTACATATGTGCAATCCAAGCTCAGGGAAATGCATAAAATTGTGATACGTCTGTTGAATGTAATAAGTGTTGTAGTTTACAGTTGCACTCATGGTTCATGGTGCTTCTTCTCATCCAGTCGCTGTTCATCCGGGCCGTGCGGGCGTATAACGGCGATAACTTCAGAACATCAGTGTCAGATATGGAGCTGGCATTGAGAGACTTCTTCAAGGTGTATGACGAGTGCATCGCAGCATCTGAGGGATCCAGACAGATCAAAGACTTCAAAGACTTCTACCCGTCCATCGCAGGTTGGCTTTAACCTGTTGCTCTTGTCATGTCAGCCCATGCCATCCTTCAGCTGAATCGTATTAACATGCCTGTTTCTCTTTCTTTAGATCATTACACTGAGGTTCTGGAGAGGAAGGTTCGCTGTGAGAGCGAGCTCACGCCGGTTGTAGGTGGATTTGTTGTTGAGAAATTTGTGGCTACCATGTACCACTATCTCCAGTTTGCTTATTATAAATGTAAGTCTGGAAAGTCCTCTGTTTATACTGTGTATGTGTGGTATCTGTCAGGAGTTGGTAAACAGCGATAAAGTACACTTTTCACTTCTGTTCTCACACACACACACTATGCCATTACACAACCCTTCTAAATAGTAGTCGCAACATAATTCACTCACGAATACAACAATATTTGAACCATGAATGTAAAAATATGACATATATGAAATATGAAACACACACTACCGTTCAAAAGTTTGGGATCGGTAAGATTTTTAATGTTTTTGAAATAAGTCTCTTCGGCTCACCAAGGCTGCATTTATTTAATAAAAAAAAAATACAGTAAAACAGTGTATTTTGTAAAACAGTAAAACAGTAACTTTGATAAATAAAAAGTTAAAAAAGCATTTATTTTAAAATAGCATTTATTTAAAACAGAATTTTTTTAACAATATACACTACCGTTCAAAAGGGGTCAGTATTTTATTTTATTTTTTAAAAGAAATTAATGCTTTTATTCAGCAATGATGTGTTAAATTGATTAAAAAAAAAGTGATAGTAAATATTTATATTGTTAGAAAAGATTTCTACTTTGAATAAATGCTGTTCTTTTTAACCTTTTATTCATCAGTGAATCCTGAAAAAAGTATCACAGTTTCCAAAAAAAATATTAAGCAGCACAACTGTTTCCAACATTGATATTATTCCAACATATAATAATTTTTTATTTCTGTGATGCAAAGCTGAATTTTCATCAGCCATTACTCCAGTCTTCAGTGTCACATGATCCTTCAGAAATCATAATATGCTAATTTGACCAGTTATTATCAGTGTTGGAAACAGTTGTGCTGCTTAATATTATCTTTTTGGAACCTGTGATACATTTTTTTAAGGATTCACTGATGAATAAAAGAACAGCATTTATTCAAAATAGAAATCTTTTCTAACAATATAAATCTTTACTATTACTATTTTTTTTTTTATAAATTTAAGACATCCTTGCTGAATAAAAGTATTAATTTCTTTCAAAAAAGAAAGAAAAAAAATTTACCAACCCCAAACTGAACGGTAGTGTATTGTTACAAAATATTTCTATTTTGAATAAATGCTGTTCTTTTTTCACTTTTTATTCATCAATGAATCCTGAAAAAAGTATCATAGGTTCCAAAAAAAATATTACTGTTTCCAAAACTGATAATAAATCATCATATTATAATGATTTCTGAAGGATCATGTGACACTGAAGACTGGAGTAATGATGCTGAAAATTCAGCTTTGCATCACAGAAATAAATTATATTTTAAAGTATATTAAAATAGAAAACCCTTATTTTAAATTGTAATAATATTTCACAATATTACAGTTTTTTTCTGTATTTTTGATCAAATAAATGCAGCCTTGATGAGCAGAAGAGTCTTCTTTCAAAAACATTAAAAATAGTGGTGTTTCCAAACGTTTGACCGGTACTGTACATCCCCCTAAAACACTGTGTATCTCTCCTTGATTCTGATTCAGTGAATGATCTGAAGAACGCTGTACCATGTGTGGCCAGCTATATGCTCTTTGACCCCAGTGATGAGGTGATGAAGAATAATGTGGATTATTATCGTTACCACAGAGAAAAATTTGGCCTCACCGATGAGGACTTCTTGCCTAGAGCGGTAGGTGTGCCACATCATGATAACTAATGAATATTTACATTTTAATGTTTGAAGTTGTACTCATAATGAACACTCACCTGACAGGAAGCAGTACGGTACCACAATCAGACGACGCTACAGCTGCAGATGCTGGAATTTGCCAAACAGAAGTTCGTGCCGGATGATGAGGTGAGAGCTCAGAGTATATGGTTGGCTTGTTAAATATTCACCTGCATGTAGCTGTTTTACAAATATTCATTATTCTGACCGAGTGTAGTGCTAGTTTTGGCCACTTGGGTGCGCACTAGGCTTACTGTTCACCCTGAGCAGCGACACACCGCCCTCTAGTGGCTGATCACTGGAAGGCTTTAAATGCTTATCTAATTGGACTCCAGTGTTATTTTAGTGTCATTGAGATACTATTATGGGTATTTTTTTAATACTTAAAATTATTATTTTTTTCTTTTTATATTTAAATTTTAGTTACATTTTTAGAAATGTTATTGTGTATTTTTGACATTTTTATTAGTTACTTTTTAATATATTTTATTCATTTTTATTTCAATTTTTTTAATTCTATTTTAGTACATCAAATTTAACTAAATGAAAATGAGAAATGTTGCTTTAGCAACTAGCTATAATAAAAATACAAAGTTTTGGTAACACTTAAGGCTTTTATAAATAATGCATTAATTATGCCTTGTAATCCACCTTATAATGCATGATCTCATGAATAATTGTAACCACTGTTATAATGCATTATGACACTTATTGTTACGCCTTTAGAAAGCATAATGCATTAAAACATGTGACAAACAACTAATTTCAGAAGTAACAAGGAATCTGCAAAATATTATAATGCATTTTAACTATGGTTACAATTATTTATGAAAAGATGTAATGCCTTATAACGTACATTATGAATACACATAATTCACATAATACATAAAGTGTTACCAAAGTTTTTTCATATTTTATTTTATTTCAAGTATCTGTTTATGGCTTTAATAACTAGTGCAGTGATTGCAGAATAAGAAACCGATTAGATTTTAATCTTTCCTCCAACCATCTTTCTTTCTTTCAGGGTGAAGTCTTAGAGTTTCTTGATGAATATCTTGATGCTGAGGATGAATAAAAGATTGTAATTGCACTGAATAAAAAAAAGGCCATGAAAAGGCCATAATGGTATTCTCCATCCTGTAGCATTTTGGTTCTTGTATTTATTTAGGGGTTTGTGATTGGAAGTGATTTTTTTTTACTGCATTCTGTATTAAAATATGTAAGCACAGATTTTACACATATACCACAAGCCAAAAGATAATAAATCTGAATCTCAGTTCCTGTCAACTTACTGTATCTCAGAGAAAGCAATGTTGTGTTTTATATTGTTGGTTGGATTGTTTTAATAAAGATTGTTTTATGTGATCTGAATACCACCTCAAGTGAAGATATCGAGGCAGACTTGAGTCACAAGAACCAGTTAAACACTGAAAATGTATTTTTTTGCCTGATTATTACAGATGCAGATGTTATGGAAGAAAATGGTTACAAATAAAACTTTTGTAATGCCTTGCAATAATGGTTAATTTATCAATCATTTTCTAACGGTTAAAGAAAACTGCATGCATTTTGCAGAAGAACATTTTTTCGGTTGTGCTTCGGCTCTGCGTGACTGTGCAGATGAATATGATTATCCTACTGCTCATAAAACATTCAGTACTGGGCTTAAGAGATATAACCAGTTTAGATGGAAAGGATCTCAAGCTGACTAGCTGAAGACGTTACTGTAGCTTTACCCATTAAAGAGATAGTTCACCCAAAAATGAAAATGACCCCATGATTTACTCACCCTCAAGATATCCTAGGTGTATATGACATTCTTCTTTCTGACAAATACAATCGGATTTATATTAAAAAAATGTCCTGGCTAATCCAAGCTTTATAATGGCAGTGAATGGCAGCCCAAAATTTGAAGCCCAAAGCTAGGTATTTTACTTTATAACATGTTAAATATGGATATTTTTCTTACACAAATGCATCGCTTCGCTTCAGAAGGCCTTTACTAACCCCCTGGAGCCATGTGGAGCACTTTTATAATGGATGGATGCACTTTTTTGGGCTTCAAATTATATTTATTATTATAAAGCTTGGATTTGTCAGGACATTTTTTAAGATAACTCCGATTGTATTCATCTGAAAGAAGAATGTCATATACACCTAGGATGGCTTGAGGGTGAGTAAATCATGGGGTAATTTTCATTTTTGGGTGAACTAACCCTTTAATAGACACGGTAGCTACTTCCTTTAAAATCCAGCACAGCGCTACAAGAACTATAATGAAATGAGCCTTCGCAATTGATGATGCTTTACAATGAACTCTGTTAGATAGCTATTTGGCAATTTATGTGTTCAATAAAATACCTCACTCACCTGTTGAGTAATAATAATGCCATCATCTCCGTGTCGTTTTTACAGAATTTCAAATCCCCTCAGTTCTCGCCATCTCAGAAAAGCCAAACCGATGTTGATTCTTGTTTTATTACGAGCTCTGTCACGTTCTCTTTTTGCCAGCAGACTCTCCTCTCTTCGGCGTTTGTTTAAAACATAGACTGTAAAAAGATGGACAACGCACCTTCACTCTCTTCTATTGTAGAAAGGTGAAGCAGCCAATGTCCCAATATGGAGCTGAAATCTTGCGCTGATTCTGGACCCGAGTCTGCGCAGTAGTGAGCATGAAGTGGAGCCGCTATATCAAGGTCCCGCCCACACTCACGCAGAATCGGTTAGTACAGTTTACTGCAGAACAACTCATTATATCTGTGACAAATAAACAGTTATGGAAATGTAGAAATTAATGCTCCAATCTCCTCCCGAAAATCCCCAAAAAAGTCTGTTGGTGCCTCAATGACTTCTTTGCTCAGAGAAACTGTCAATCTCAGCTGTCAATCATGACGTCACACCCCTGGTTTTATAGCATCAAATAACTAACTAAAACCAAACTTATTTGAAAAAGCAAACACTTGAACTTACATCAGCGTGATTAAAAACGACCTAAAATGACAGAAACCATCTTTGGAAAAAATTATTTGAAGTATAATTTGATTGTTTAGTTTATCTCATGTCCCATTCAACTACATAGAGAGGGCGGGGTTTATGAGCTATACTGGGACCAGCCACCTGGGGGTGATCGAAACGTTTTGGCTTCACTTTTCAGGACTTGTGCGGCACACTTGGTTTAAAACGGGTGATTAAGCTGCTCCATTTCAACCTTTCTCGCTCGTTGTGACAATTAACATATGCCACTCCTACTCCAGACATGCGTCAAAGTAGCCGGAGCAACTTTTCTCTGTTTATGGATGTGACGAGACATGCACAGGCGAGTAACTTACGTAATTTCCCGTGAAAACCATCCTGACAGGTATAAAATATAAGCACTTATTACCATAGTGAATCAGGGTAAGACACAAACACGTTTTGGGAGAAGGATTGATGATGTATTGACTCATTATTCAAATGCTAATTAAGTTACATAGTGTACCTTTAATTCATATTTTGTTACCTCAAGTCAAGAGTTAGGCTACACTATTTTTGTACAATCCTGTACCAAAATGTTTTTTTTTTTTTGCCATTTTGGAAGAGCTAACTTTAAGATCTTGAGCTTAGCAATTTTTGGTTATGCCAAGCCTCACACAATCTGTACCAAATGTTAACACTAATATGTAGTTGATATCTTCACAAATGTTCACTTGGCTATTTTTCAAAATATGTGTAAAATGGTGTCGCGTAGAAGAAATCAAACAAACTTGTCTGTTTTCAAAGGCTGAGCCAGTAATGCCTGCCCTTAAAGAGTCAAAATTTAATAGCAAAAGACTAAACACTGGACCTTAAGCAAAAATAGTGCATGTGGACGGTCATTTTTTAATCCAACCTCCCTCCACATCTCTCGTTCCTCATCCCCCACCCCTTCTTTTCTTTTCTCTGTGGGTTTTTCCTACTATGGTGTGATAAACTGCACAGATACTCCATGTTCAAACACATTTAAACAAGTCTCTGTTCTCCCGCTGTGTAAGTGTTTGTATGCAGGAGTGTTTCTGAGTGTGTCGTGGTCTAAAAACAACCTCTTTTGTGATATTTTCTACTCTTACACACATACAGAGACACCTGGCAACACTATGCAAATGTTTGCAGTCTTATTTTAGGAAGTAAATGTTTTTTAAGCTCCCACAGCAATGTTGACACCAAGGGACACTAAAGCGGACATTTCCCCCCAAAGTAATTTATTGGTTAATGTTCAGTTAGTTTTCCACAGCTACGTTCAGTCAGATACCCTCATGTCACATCTAATTATTACAGTGTAATGTTGATATTACCAAGCGTTTTTAGCTTCAATATGGAACTGAAATGATCACAGATTAACAGAACAAATCTCATGGCTCCATTTCACGATAAAAAAACACTACAAAAACAGCATCAGAGCAAATAAAATAGTTCCAATGGCTGCATTTACCCCACAAATTTGGTAAGCAGTTCAGGTCTTTTTCCACCGTGTGGATTTAAATATATCTGGGTTCAACTAAAGTAGCCAACTGCAACTGATTTATCTTGGTCTAAAAATGAGCTATTTTGCTTTCTTTGCATTAGGACTGGAAAAGAGATAAGAAGGGTATAACCATTTTGCAAGTGTTTTTGGCTCCTGTATGAGAAATTGCTGCGATGTTCATCATTTGTAAGTATCTTTGGATAAAAACATCCGCTAAATGACTAAATGTAAATATCGTACTAAACAGAGATGTCACAGAACCCACTGAGAGGGTATATTCTACAATAAAAGCTAACATCAGCTGAAAAGAAATGTAAAAAAGCAACAATCAACATTCAAAAATACCCAAACAGTTAGATAATGTTAATTTTGTCAGCTGATCATTAACAGATACTTGCAAATGGCCCTGCAAAGTTCAAATAAAGATTTACTCCACTTTTATAATCAAATCAAACGACGTAAAAAAAAACGCTACGCTTGCTCTAACAACACCTAGAAATAAATGGCTTTACTACTATTTTATTAACTAATATTATTATCTAAAAGAGAACTGACAAAAGGAAAAATAGCATACAGCATACTATATATGTTTGACTTCAGTAAGACAACTGAAATAAAAAGTTATTGTATCTGATTTGTGTTTGTTTCAATTAACTAGTTCTAAAATAAAGTTTTTACATTTATAATACACGTGATATAAATATGCCTCATAAATGATAAATGACTTAAGATCTTGTAAAACATGGCCAAAAAGGTTTGCACTGAACATTAATGAGACATTTGGGAAATTGTACATAGAAAACAGTCTGCTATAATTGAACTTTTATAGCACTACAAAACCGAGAGAAACTGAAACTCAGCAAGCTGTAAATGTGTTGAAAGCCAATCAGAATCCGCGATCAGTTCCTCTAAGCAGAATGTCTCACCTGTCTGTGAGTGTGACTCTCTCTGAGTCCCGAGCTCAACCCCAAGAAACTCACTTATTTATAGGAAAAGGGTTTGAAATGAACAAATGCTTATTGTATTCTAAATTTAAGGAGGAAAGCTATTTATTCTGAGCCAATCAGAATCCACCCTCAGTTCCTCTGACCAGAATGTCTCACCTGTCTGTGAGCTAGAAACTTTTTCAATAGCGCACACAGAATGCTAAGTTCAACCACACTCTCTTTTGACTGACTGCTCTCACACACACACCAAAATAGTCACAATGATTCTTTCACACACGCTCACTCACTAATGGACAAAGCTATAAACACATACAAAACCGTTAACATGGACAGATGGGCACCATGTACACACATGCACCGACCCGCAGTCCAATGCAGTCCGTCCAAAGTAAGAGAGGACATCAGATTCATGACACATCAATTATCCACAATACAATGAAAAGATAACATGGCAAATCAGAAATACTACCCAAATAAGCACTAAACAATCCTATCCAACAGACTCTGTGTGGTAAAGGAGTCTTGAACACAGACACACTCTTTGTGTTGTGTTTTGTGTTATTTAGAATTGAACTGAGAATTTGTTTATGAATTTGAATGCAATTCTTGAATATGAGGCAAATTTAAGTGAATTGAAATTCAAAGAAATACATATAACTAATTTTACTACAAAATTATGAAAGCAAAGTTTGTCAACAAAGAAAGTTTTGTTTGATAGAATGAACGTATGAATGAATAGATAGATAGATAGATGGATGGATGGATGGATGGATGGATGGATGGATGGAATGACAGAAGGATAGATAGATAGATAGATAGATAGATAGATAGATAGATAGATAGATAGATAGATAGATAGATAGATAGATAGATAGATAGATAGATAGATAGATAGATAGATGGATGGAATGACAGAAGGATAGATAGATAGATAGATAGATAGATAGATAGATAGATAGATAGATAGATAGATAGATAGATAGATAGATAGATAGATAGATAGAAGGATGGATGGATGGATAGATAGATGATGGATGGAATGACAGAAGGATAGATAGATAGATAGATAGATAGATAGATAGATAGATAGATAGATAGATAGATAGATAGATAGATAGATAGATAGATAGATAGATAGATAGAATGACAGAAGAATGGATGGATGGATGGATGGATGGATGGAATGACAGAAGGATAGATAGATAGATAGATAGATAGATAGATAGATAGATAGATAGATAGATAGATAGATAGATAGATAGATAGATAGATAGATAGATAAATAGATTTCAAATTCACATTTATGAATCAAAAGAGAGTCAATTTTTCAATTCTAGATTTGGCTCAGCCCTGGTGGATGTCGACTGTAATGTTCACACATGAATGGATTTGTATGGATGCTTGTGTAAGCTGTGCGGCTTCATGAGGATCTGTACGACTCTCACACAGTCTGTTGTAATTCAATGCACTGCGTTTGCCTGTTAGTTCCATTGAGCTGGTAGTGCGAGCTCTTCTGTTGCCTCTTTTTATAACACCACACCCCTAAGACCACACCCACCACGGCCGCTACCACGGCAATGATAATGGCTGCGATCATCGGCCCGCGGCCTGAACCGTGACAGGGGTCTTCCGCACAAGAACCCTCCCCGGCACGCTCCTGCTGGTCCAGGCTGGGATCTCCACCTCGCTCCATCACGCTCCGATTTTCAGGGATTTCAGTAGGGACATGATCGGGGATGTGCTCCAGTAAGTGGCCATTATCAATGGTTTTCCATGGATCCTTAATGACGGGTGTGGGAATGCTAGTAATTTCATCATCCAGACTTACCATCCCTGAAGGTGTGGACGTGTTCTCGGGACCCAAACCCCCTTGACTGGTGCTCACATTTTCAGGAGCGGAAGCCGGTGTGTACGACATGGGCCGCTTGTGCAGAGCAATATCATCTGGGCTGGGTGTGATCGGAGTAATGAAGGTGGTGGTTTTCATCTCCACACCATTTGGACTGTCAGTAACACCATCAATCCCCAATGTTTTAGAGTCTGTCTCCTCTGGTTTCTCCATTTCATCTTCTACAGGTTCTTCAGTCATGTCCTCATATTGTGTTTCAACAGACTCTTCCTTTTCAAGTATGGTTGTCTCTTTGCCAAGCTCCTCCTCGTCTCCTTTCCTGTGGATCTTTTCCTCAGGACTTTTTGTTTCTCCATCTTCTTCCTCCTCAGGACTGTAAATCAAACCTCCGGTCTCTTCTTCCACAGGGTTTTTGGTTTCATCCTCAAACACCTCCACTTCTGAGCGTCCAGTCACGCTCTCTGACTCCGCACCCTGTTCTGGCCCTGCCTCCCCTGTGGACTCGCCTCCAGCTTTATCTTCATCCTTATCTTCAGTAACAGGATATCCATCTAGCCAGGATTCATCCGTGCCGCCGGCACTGGGACTGGCAGGTTCATCGGTGGGAGGATCAGTCGGACGGTCATGTTCTTCTGTGATCGTGTCTGGATTCGATTGGCTGTCGGATGTTTTGACCTTCATGTGATTCTCATCTTCACTGGGTCTTTTAGCCGAGGAGGAATCCGTAGTGATACCCGGATGCTCCTTCTCTTCATTGAAGGCCTCTGAAGGGAACCAGAACATGTGCTTCTGGCTGAGCTGAGACACTGGAGGTTCAGTGACTGATACTTTTGAATCTTTATCATTCTCCTCCTCCTCCTCCTCCTCCTCTGACACAACTGACTCAGGCTCAGGAGTGGATTCTTCTACTTCACGATCAGTTGACTGCGTTCCTCCTGGAATCAAGGAAATATGATGCTCCTCCCTCAGATGGCCATCTGTGAACTTATCCTCATAGTCGATGTGGCCTTCAGGATCATCTGCAAACGATAAAACATATTGAAGACTAAACGCAGCTACACCCGAAAGCCAAACACACCCTTTGAACCTCGAGAATTGAGCATCTTGGAGCCTCTTTCTCGTGTTCGGCACGGCTCTTTTAGTTCTTAAACCTCACCAGTGAGTTTGCAGCTCACCTTTGATGCAGTGCTGCACCAGGCCGTACCATTCTCCACAGCTGTCGCAAAGCAGGCTGAAGGCCGTTTCTCCATTGGGCAGTTTGTATCCTGGGTCACAGGCGTACAGGAGTTCATCGCCCAGATCCAGCCCAGTTTTCCCCTGCAGATGTGAGTGTGGGAATGAAGGAGGCTGCCCACATGGAGCATCTGATGGATGAAGGGGAAGTGGAACAGGGTCAATCATGAAGGAGAAGAGTTTGTCGATATGAATAATGAATAAGTAAAAAGGATGAATTACATATAAGGCCTGTTTCACACTGCACACTGAATTATTAGGCTCACATTGTGCGTTCACACTGACAGCTAGATGCAACAGCAGCTAGATACAGAAAATAGTACATACAGAAAGAGTAGATACAGAAAAAGTCATTTCTGGGTTACTATATTGGCATATATTAAGATATGTCGGTGCAAGTTTTTTAGTCTGGGACTAGCTTAAGCCTTGTCTGTGAAACCGGGGGATAAAGTGCTAAAATGATCTGGATTAAATCAGATTTCAAACAATAGGCAAGAATTTATGTTGCTTCTTAAAAGCATGCATTGCAAAACGTGTGTTGATATGTAAGAGTTCAGTGCTGTACACCAGGGGTTTTCAAACAACTTTAGAAAAAAAGCTTTTATAATCTGTTATATATAAATTGAAATCAACCGAAAATATATAATCTGTCAACTACTTCATTTCCAAATAAGTAATGGCTGTTGAAAACCATCACATGAATAAAATGCATTTTAAAATATATAAAATAGAAAACAGTTGTTTTAAATTGTAATAATACTTTTTCACAATATTACCATTTTTACTGTATTTTAAATTAATCATGTAGCCTCGGCGAGACTTATTTTAAATATTCTTTTAAATATTTAAAAATATTAAAAGACCCCAAATGTTCAAGCTTAATATTTTTCTCAGACAGTGTAAATGTGTTTTTACACTTGAAAATATATATACACTACAAGAGTTTTTAAAAGAAGTCTCTGCTCACCAAGGCTGCATTTATTTGATCCAAAATACAGCAAAAACAGTAATATTAAACTAATATTTTAAAATGTAATTTTTCCTGTGATCAAAGCTGAATTTTCAGCATCATTACTCCAGTCTTCAGTGTCACATGATCCTTCAGAAATCATTCTAATATGATGATTTGATGCTCAAGAAACATTTCTGATTGTTATCAATGTTGAAAAAAGTTGTGTACATTTTTTTAGGATTATTTGATGAATAGAAAGTTCAAAAGAACAGCATTTATCTGAAATAGAAATCTTTTGTAACATTATAAATGTCTTTACTGTCACTTTTGATCAATTTAATGCGTCCTTGTTGAATAAAAGTATTAATTTCTTTAATTTCATCTTGCAAATCATCATACTAGAATGATTTCTGAAGGATCATGTGACACTGAAGACTGGAGTAATGATGCTGTAAATTCAGCTTTGCATCACAGAAATAAATTGCATTTTAAAATATATTCACATATAAAACAGTTCTTTTAAATTGTAAAAAAAAAAAAATTCACAATATTATTGTTTTTGCTGTATTTTTAATCAAATAAATGCAGCCTTGGTGAGCAAAGGAGACTTTTTTAAAAAAACATTAAAAAATCTTACCGTTCCAAAACTTCTGAACGATAGTGTAACCTATATCGTTATTTTTTCTTTTTAGGAAAGAAGTATCATCACATTTGTCATAAAAAGTTTGAAAACCCCTCTGCTCACATGCTATTGTTCTGCTTCTTTTACATGCGGTATATGAAACAGGCCAAAGTAATTAGGTATGTGTTACATGAAATATTCCCTCATGATCCCTCATAAGTGAAAAAACACAGCCCCCTTCTCCAGTTTCTTAGTTCCAGTGATTTAAAACTGACCGCTATCTTTCACACAGAACACGCCCAGTGTCTCAGTGTCGGCGGTTAAATTCTCCAGCTGAACATCAACTGGCCTCAAGCTCCCCGGGACGCCGCTGCACACTGTGGTCCTGAAATCACACGTTGGCAAGTTGGAAGTGAATTAGAAGAATTCTTTCTCTCATTTTTTGGTCCGCTCCCTTATAAAAGCAACAGACGTGATGTCACTGTTAAATTCTGCTTACATATGCAGCTTTAACATGCATACACAAACACGCACACACTTTATGCAGTATATCCCCGTCCCATTGCTAACGTCTCCAGTGTTTGTATAAATTCACATCACAGGTCTGTTTTCTATCATGTATCATGTTTTCAAAGCTTTTGTCTCAAAGAGTGTGTCTGTCAAAAAAGTAATTAAAAAAAGCAATAAGCCACGAGAGACTCATAATATTTGGATGTCCTTGGCATTAAAAAGTTGGAAAACCTCTTGGAAATTGGAGTAGGATTATCTTTGAAACAATTTTCACTCAGAAATTGCTTATAAATTTCACAAATAATTACAAAGTAACGGCAAATGAATTAAATGTGAAATTTTGAAGTAGAAAGACTGAAATAGTAGTGACGTGCCACATCAACATAGAATGTGGCATTTGCATTTATAGTTATTATACAATAGAAATGTCACTCTTAGAAGAAAAGGTTCTATACAGAACTTTAAAGGTTCTGTCTGGCGTTTCATATATAGAACCTTATATGGGTTCCTGTAATGGGATCATTTTATGGATTTAGTTTTAAAGTGCCCCTATTATGTTTTTCTTCGGATATATTACCAGTGTGTAATAGAGCTGTTTGTGAATGTATAAAGTCTGAAAAGTTTTGCATGACAAATAAAGTTATTTTCTCCTAAAAGAAAGAATAGAATCTGAACCGTCTGAAACAAGTCATCAACTCCAGTCTCACTTCCCGCACGAACCTATGTAACAATGTAACACATTTGCATAATGCCAATCTATGGTCTTCATTGGCTGCTCATAAACAGCGTCTACTTTGCCCCGCCCTCAAACACTGTAGTTGTAGCTTCGTGTTGTTGACATGTTGAGAAGAAGCGGTTTACTGCTGCAAATCCACTTTGATGCTCTTCCAAAGCATGAGGACTCGAGCTCGAATTGATACAGAAAACCAACGCCATTGTTCGTATCACTGTGTGAGGAAGAGCTAAAATCCAGATATGTTATTAGGCGTTTCATTTCCGACCCGCTGTAAGTGGTCGAACCAATCACAACAGACTGGGCCATCTGACCAATCAGAGCAGAGTAGGGTCGCGGTAAATAGGGTTTAGAGAGACTGAATCTTTGAACAAACCGTTTTCAGACTCCTTGAGAAATGAGGTAATGTGCATTATGTATATTATGACAAAATTAAAGTGTTTTTTGACCTAGGATCAGGGCTTGACAGTAACTTTTTTGCTCAGCAGTCACTGTGGGTAGTGGTTTTCCAAAGTTACTAGCCACTCAGCATTTTCACTGGCCATAATTTTGACATCGATACCATGAGGAAAAACTGCCATATAGATATTTTTAATATATCTCATAATTTGGCAGCAGGAATATTAGGCTGCTGTCACTTTAAGACCTGACGCACAGATCCATTATACTGTTACACGTGCGTTTTCTTTCTCAACTGTTACGTTCACTTAAAACAGAACTGAATGTGTTTACGTGAATACTCGCCAAGACCGGCATTTAGACATTATGTTGTGTGTGTTTGACTGTTTAAGCGCAATAAGCAGCAAAAACAAACTCAATTTAGTACTGAGAGGCGGCTTTCTGTGCGCGCACTTTGGGTGTGAGCACAAAATCTGCAGGAATGAGTAAAATTATGCACAATCCCATGCCAAAATCCAAGGCCTGTAACACCAGGAATATTCATCCGGAGCAAATGAAACAAGTGAGTGAGGGGAGGCGGGTTTGTGTGTCACTCGCTGTCAAGAGAAATGAGAGAGTGAGAAAGCGCAGCTGGTAAAAATCGATATTTTTGACAACACTACATTACACTTAGTTTATTATTTCAGATGCCTTTTTAAAAGACTACAATTGAAAAATTTATATATTATATATAAGATTCAACCCGCCAAAGTGGCTAGTAGGAGTGACTTGGCGGGTGTTAATGTCAAGCCCTGTCTAGAAAACATGTAAACCTATTGTAGGAGACTCCAGAACAAATTTAGGAACCTTTAAAATAGCATTATACTTTAATTAATTAATTTTGTTTTAATACATTTTTCATTTAAATGTTATGAATTAAACAGCTTATAAACATACTTTATTACAAGAAAAAAAATGAAATAACCTGTTAAACATGAAGGTATTATGCAATCATTTAAGATATTTCTCCTTATATAGAACCTTTTTGGTATAAAGGGTTCTTTAAAATTGAGTCAAGAACCCTAAATAGAACCTTATTTCTAAGAGTTCAGTCAAGGTTTCTGAATATACTGTGCATATACAGCCAAGAATGTCTGTCTGTTTTGTCCCAATTCTTTTAGAGACATTCCTCCAAATGTTTGTGAGGGAAGTAAGTTGCTTACCTCACCTTTTAACACTCAGCTGTGAAGTCTTAATCAGAATTATGAGCATGTGGGTATGTCTGAGTGAGAGCAGAGGGAGACTCAAACCACAACCAGACTGCTTGAATCCTTATGAGAGCAGACCCTCTTGGGACCGTGTTAAGTTACTAGGAAACACCCTGTGCCAAAGTTTAGTGATGAAGACTCTGCTGAACTGAGGTAGATTTTCTTGAGGTTAGATTGCAAGGAGATATAATCCATGTGTATGTCATTTACGTGAAATGCATGCGTCACATCCAAGAAATCCATGTGTAATCTATAGGTTGCTCTGAAGGGAAGGCCACTCCTTTTGGCGAAACTCACAGATGCAAGTGATATTCAACAAAGGCCTCAGACATGCATAAATTCATACTTGATAACAATAGAATGCTCTGAATTTTGTAGTCCAGACCTATTAAAAAGACGTGTAAAGCTTAGAACAAGCAATATGTCTTGAATTAAGCTTATTTTTCTTACGCCATTGCAGTTTTCTTGTAAGCAAAAATTAAACTAAATATAGATTTATATTTTTTGTCAAAAAAGTTGGGGTCAATTATACTTTTAATCAGTAAAGATGGATTTTTAATGCTGTTTTTTCATGGTTTCCACAAAAATATGAAGCAGCGCAACTTTTCAACATTGATAATAATAATAATTAATTTTTCTTGAGCAGCAATTCAGCATATTAGAGTCATTTCTGAAGGATCGTGATGATGTTGAAAATTCAGCTTTGCATCACAGGAATAAATTACTGTTAATTTAAATTGTAATAATATTTCACAATATTGCTGTATTTTAAATAATGCATATATGCAGTGACCATAAGAGACTTCTTTTATAAATATGAAAACAACTATACCGACCCCAAACTTTTGACCATATTTAAGAATAAAATGTAGTATTAAAAAAATATAATATCAAACTAAATTGCCAGTTGTAATATATTTTAACGATATATAAAAAATAATTTGCAGATGCCAATCTGTTCTGTTGATATGTTTTGCTTAAGTGTCCTTTTTGGGTCCACTGTATGTTTCATTTTTTTTTAAAGAATATGTCGTTTTTGGCCACATTTTCAATGTGATAATTATTTTGGGATTTGTGCTCAGTGGTAAAGTAACACACGGAGCAGCACAGAAAATGAACAGTGCTGAAGGTGCTGATATGTTCCTCAGGTCCATTTCTCTCAGGCTCTGAGGTGTAAATAGGAATGTTCTGGCTGAATTCACAGGTAGGATTTACTCTTGCAATCACACACAAAAACACATATATATACGAAAGCAACTCATCTCATTATCATGCCTCAAAAAAGCCCAATGCCCGTTCACAGTTGGGGAAAGTTACTTTTAAAAGTAATGCGTTACAATTAGTGCTGTCAATCAATTAAAAAAAACGAATTAATCGCACGTTTTTTTCTGTAATTAATCACAAGTTTTTAATTTATTTTTATATTGTAATCAGGGTGCGAACTACGGGGGAGCCTTAATAAGACATGGGCTCCCCTAAAAACGTGATTTGTGAAATTTTGGGGGGTCTCAAAAAATATTGACAATGTGTTACTTTGACGTGCAATTTCAGTTTTGTGTAATGTGATCATCGTGGATTATTATGTGTAACTGCAAAAATATCATTCATCATGCATGCATGACGGCGATTTAAACCTAATTTACTTCAATAAAGATAACTATACATGTTACACATAATACATAAAGTTTCGTAGAAAAAATATAAACGAATATTCACTTGGATTTCTGGACGAACAGCAAAGGAAGGTAAGGCATGTTATTCCCAATTATGTGTTGTGGCTGGGTTGTTATAGGTTATGATAATTGCTAATTGAACGGAGGAATTATGGCATTCTTCCTCACGAGTAACTTTAACCGTTGCTCATGTGAACTCAAAGACAGCTGGATGCTTTGTTTATAGACTATTTGTGGGTGGCTGTTTGCTGTTTGACCTATCAATTCGTGTCGATAAAGTATAATAGGGTAAATCCTGTATAGTGATTTATCCTATATAGTGCTTGTTATGCATCTTTGTAAGTCCTCCTTTGAGGCACGCACAAGCGCACAAACTGTATGTGACAAAAGTAGTATGTCTGAATTCACAGTACTCATAAAAGAGTAGGCAATAAGTCCCCGGATGACCTTTTACTTCTGGAGAGATGGTGCATACGATGCTGCATACACTTCTGTGCATACGATGGACACTTTACTATCCCATGAGGCCACAGGAGAGGATTTGTGAATGACAGTGAAACAACGCAAATGACGCTGGTAGGTCACATGACAATGACAACATGGCGAATGTAGTACGTCCAGATTACATTCATACTATAAAGAACATATTTTTTAGCTGTTGCAAAGTTATTACTTATTCAGAATAAGCACCTAGAGAGTATGTGATTTCGGACGCAGCCCAACACTCTTACTTAAGGAATAAAAACAAAAAATTAAACACAAATGTGATGTTTAGTCATTTTTGCTTAGTACGATTGAATTGGATCATCAAAGGTCAGCAGCAAAGACATTGGTTAATAAAGTGAGATTAAGTGCATAAAGTATATTTGTATTATTTAACATATTTAATCTGTGTTTGTATTTGTATTTCACTGTTTTTATTAATTTTGAGGAAGACTGAATCTGTTTTTGTCTAGGCTAGAACTACAATAACCACAAAGCGCACACAACGCCTCTGCACTTACTCCCAGTTTCTCTCAACATGGGGACAGAAGAGGTATCAGTCACCAAATGGGAAACAAAGTAACTTGTGTTACTTATTTTAAAAAGTAACTCAGATATTTAGTTAAAAAAGTTACTTTACTAGTTACTTGAAAAAAGTAATCTGATTAGGTAACTGATGTTATAATGCAATTCAACATAAGCTCTGTTCTTCAGATAATGAATGTTCTTACCCCACACTCGGTCCGGAGAGCCAACCCCGCGAGCAGGCTGAGAAGGCACATTCCAACACTGCGTGATGCAGGTCGGCCCCGGACGCCACCCGGGCCCCTTGAGTAATGCAGGCGTGAGTCGCTGCCTCGAACCCTTCCTCCTGTCCAGCTTTTGAAAAACTCTCCAACTCCAGTAAGAATACACGTCCTAACGGAGAGACTGGTACAAACAAACCAGTTTAAACCAGTTTACTCCTAAGAATGCACATTTGAGAATACATTACCTCAAACAGGAAATGAGAAGGACATCAAGACATTTGGAGAATTCAAGGAAAGGCAAAGGAGGCATGAATGGCATGACTTACACCACCGAAGAACTTTGTATGTCAAAAGGCAATTTTAAAGAGCAGGATACAACCTGAATAGGGTCAAGTGAGGGGTGTTAAATTGTTTTGGGCATTGTGGCAGTGTAAAGCTATACCAACTGAGAAATGCATTCAGAGGAACAGAAATCAGTTTCAAAATCAATCCACATACAGTATTGGCCAAAATCTGTTTTTAATGACCTTACAAGTTAGGGTTAGTTACACCATTAAAATATGAGGAATATATTTTATATATTTTAAATATTTCAAATATGAGGAAAGAACAAAACACTAAACTTGGTTAAGGTATTTATCTGGGGGAAAAAATATTTGGCAAACTACAGCTACAGGTTTTATTTTACTATGCAAAAAAATGCACAGAAAAACAAAAAGCTGGAAAAATCATACACTGACAACAACATAATCAGTTATTAATGTTTCATTGGTCCTCTTGTTTTTGCATGTGTTCATAATTTCTTTGTATGACAGCCTGGCCAAAAATTACATCTGCACAATTTGGCATGTTTCATTGTGTCACAAATAAAACTATTGACTTCAAGCTCAACTACACAATAGGGATGCACCAATATGAAAATTATGGTTGATACCGATATAATGTCAATTCTTTATATTTGAAAGCTGATAACCGATATATTGGCTGATAAATCTAAATCCAAATTTTTATATAATTTTTGAAAGCCTGATTACAAAACAAAAGTCTCCCCATTAAAAGCCATGTCCCAAGCACACAATTATGATGTTGTCATTATAATTTTATGTAGCCTATATGACTGTATTTAACTGTATTTTCCTTTTTTGAAGTGATTCCAATCATATTTCAAGCAATTCAAAACCATCATGGCGAACAGTGTGCATCTGAAGTGTCTCAGCGAAAGGAAATAATCCAATATTTATCGGCTTTAATATATCGGACAAATTTTCGTATCTGGCCGATAACAATAACATTAAAAATGAACATATATCGGCCGATACCGATATGGTGGCCAATATATCGTGCATCCCTACTACGAAATATACAAAATCTGTGACAAATTTTTAATAAATGACACATTTTGAATAATGGGTGAAGATTAAATTTTCCTGAAAAAAAAAAAATTTTACTTGATTGTTCTTTTGCAAAGTTTTTATTTATTTATTTAAGTACATTAACTAAGTTAAGTAAAATAACTAAGAAATTAAGTAACTGTAACTTTGCCAGTTAAAGTTTGTTGAGCAATTACTTAGTTGAAGTTTACTTTGCAATACTCTGTTTCAAGTACATTTTACTCAAACAACATAACACTGAATTATGCCATGCTTTTAAAGTGTATACTTTTGAGTAGAAAAGTGAGTAGAAAATGAACTCCAGATGTCACAAAACAGCAAGTTACTAAACCTAACAACAAAAGCAATGATAAAAATACAGCTGGAAAACAGTGAAAAATGCAACCTTATTAATTATGCATGCCCCAGTGCATGGTGGGAACACCAGTATCAGAAAGTTGAGTAGGTTTTACTTAATTTTACAAAGTTGATATCACTGTAAAAAAAGTGATCAGTTGACTTAACTTAAAAAAAGTGAGGAAACCTGTTGCCTTAAAATTATTAAGTAATAATTGCATAATAACATGTGTAATTGAAAAAATTAAGTTATGTGAACTTGACAATTCCTCATAATTTATTTTTTTCAGTTACGCATGTAGTTTATTTACTTTTTTAAATTCTTGCCTGAACTAACTTATTCAGAAATCACATTTGTTTTTGTTTTTTTTAATAATTACAGAAGCATTTTTATAGGCTAGACATCACTTTTGGACAATATATATATATATATATATATATATATACACTCACCTAAAGGATTTTTAGGAACACCTGTTCAATTTCTCATTAATGCAATTATCTAATCAACCAATCACATGGCAGTTGCTTCAATGCATTTAGGGGTGTGGTCCTGGTCAAGACAATCTCCTGAACTCCAAACTGAATGTCAGAATGGGAAAGAAAGGTGATTTAAGCAATTTTGAGCGTGGCATGTTTGTTGGTGCCAGACGGGCCGGTCTGAGTATTTCACAATCTGCTCAGTTACTGGGATTTTCACGCACAACCATTTCTAGAGTTTACAAAGAATGGTGTGAAAAGGGAAAAACATCCAGTATGCGGCAGTCCTGTGGGCGAAAATGCCTTGTTGATGCTAGAGGTCAGAGGAGAATGGGCCGACTGATTCAAGCTGATAGAAGAGCAACTTTGACTGAAATAACCACTCGTTACAACCGAGGTATGCAGCAAAGCATTTGTGAAGCCACAACACGCACAACCTTGAGGCGGATGGGCTACAACAGCAGAAGACCCCACCGGGTACCACTCATCTCCACTACAAATAGGAAAAAGAGGCTACAGTTTGCACGAGCTCACCAAAATTGGACAGTTGAAGACTGGAAAGATGTTGCCTGGTCTGATGAGTCTCCATTTCTGTTGAGACATTCAGATGGTAGAGTCAGAATTTGGCGTAAACAGAATGAGAACATGGATCCATCATGCCTTGTTACCACTGTGCAGGCTGGTGGTGGTGGTGTAATGGTGTGGGGGATGTTTTCTTGGCACACTTTAGGCCCCTTAGTGCCAATTGGGCATCGTTTAAATGCCACGGCCTACCTGAGCATTGTTTCTGACCATGTCCATCCCTTTATGACCACCATGTACCCATCCTCTGATGGCTACTTCCAGCAGGATAATGCACCATGTCACAAAGCTCGAATCATTTCAAATTGGTTTCTTGAACATGACAATGAGTTCACTGTACTAAAATGGCCCCCACAGTCACCAGATCTCAACCCAATAGAGCATCTTTGGGATGTGGTGGAACGGGAGCTTCGTGCCCTGGATGTGCATCCCACAAATCTCCATCAACTGCAAGATGCTATCCTATCAATATGGGCCAACATTTCTAAAGAATGCTTTCAGCACCTTGTTGAATCAATGCCACGTAGAATTAAGGCAGTTCTGAAGGCGAAAGGGGGTCAAACACAGTATTAGTATGGTGTTCCTAATAATCCTTTAGGTGAGTGTATATATATAATTGCCATTTATGATTCCATGAAGAATCTTTAACATCCTTGTAATCTTTACAATGCGCAAAATGCTCTTTATTGTTGAAAAAGGTTGTTTAGATTATTAAAATGTTCTTTACAGTAAAAAAAAAATGGTTCACTAAGGTTCTTAAGGGAACCAAAAAAGGTTCTTCTATTGAATCACTACAAAAAAACATTTTGTAACCTTTATTTTAAGAGTGTACACACATAAATCCACATATTTTACCACAAGCCCCACCCTGGCTATATTGTACACACACATATATTATATGATGTAAACACGCATCAGGCAGCATCCTAACAAATCTCTCATAAGGAAACTTCTTCATTACATCATTAGTTTGTCACAGTTTCACACAGAGGAAATAAAATAGCAGCTTGAGTCAATTCCTGTGTAAACTCTCTGAACTTTCACAGAGCCTCTGATTCAGTGTCTGCATCAAGCTTTGTGAGTTATTGTATTAGATATATGCTAAAAAATTAAACCAGGGTTATATGATCACATCACCAAACGTGCAGTGTGTTTCATACGTCCATGTTTAATAAATACACATCAGTTAACATCATCATTTGGGATGCATTTGAACTGGAAGAGTTAAGGTTAGCAGGATGGTGTCAGTGAGGTATCCAGTCTGAGTCATGTTCAGAATCTGACTAATCAAGCTGACCCAACCACAAACAACCTGTCATCTATCAGTCGTTTGCTACAAATTCATTAGTGTCATATTGATGAGTCTGTTATGCTGATGTGAAGATATCAGGGGTTTGTGGTAGATGAACATGAAATTCATTAAGTGAATTAGAGCTTTAGTTAAAGGATTTTAACTCTTCAAACATCAAACATGAATAGACTGTGTGAGAAAGGGGAAACAAATTTGAAACATACATTACAAAAAGCATCTCTCACTCCACAACCATGGGACAAAGCAGGGTGGAGGCTTTATTTTGTGTTTGGATTGCTGTATATAAATACACTGTAAAAAAAGTTGTTTCAACTTTGTGCTGCACTGTAAAAATTATATGGTCAATAAGTTATGACAACATATGTTTTTACGTTGCATTAACAGCTAAGCAATTTTCAACTTTTTTTTATAAGTTATACAAGATTTAACTCAGTTTTTAAGTCAGTTTAATGTAATTTAAGTTGAAATGACTTAAACATCCAAATTGATTGTACTTAAAAATGTAAACATAGCATTAAAACAAACGTTAAAAATAGCAACTTTTTACAAGTCAACTTAAATATTCAAGTCGTCACTTAGTACAAATTCACATTTCAAGTTGACTAAACTCGCATTTTAAGGCAGTGCGAACACTTTTTTTAAAAAAGTTGAAACATTTTTTTTACAGTGTAGAAATATTTATGGGAAAAACTACAACACTTAACCAAATCAACAAACATTTAAGCCTATACCATTTTCTCATATAATTTTTTTTTTTTTTTTTTTTTCACAAATATCATGAATTTGGAGCCATAAATTGCAAGTTCTTACATTTATTCCATTTGACCTGAACTAAACTTTTCATTAAAAAATTTGAATTTTTCTTAAAAAACACAAATGACATAAGCATCTATTATTTTTATTTATTTTTTGTGACAAAACAAAATGGCTTCTTGCATGTTGAATAGGCCAGACTGACTTTGAATTTGGTGGACAGTTTATTGGATTAATATTATTTTACAAACAAATGCTTACATGATTATTTTAATAAATAATACTTATTTACACTGTAAAAAAAGTTGCTGCCTTAAATTAAGTACAATCAACTTGGGTGTTTAAGTCATTTCAACTTAAATTACACTTGAGTTGAAAATTGCTTAACTTATTTTGATATGCTAAAGCAATGTAAAAACATATGTTGTCATAACTTATTGATCATATTTTTTTTTTATAGTGAACTTATTTCATTTTTCTCAAAAATGTCAGCCTTTGAATGAGCTTCCAGACCAAATCTAGATGTTTCTCAACTTTAAAATGCATTGGAAAAATATTAAAAGAACTTGAATGTATTCAAGTCAATCTGAATTTTTAAAGTATTTTAAACAACTTAATAGAAAGAACACAAAAATGTGCGTCACGTCGTTGACCTTGACTAAATTGTTATTTAGAGGAAATAGTTGCGGCTTTAGCTATTATACTTTCAGCGTTTTCCTCCCATTCACATACAAACATGCATCTAAACACACGCCAAATATAACAAATATAACACTCACGCCACTGTCTAAGCCTTTGTAAGCTGGACACACGCATGCGTCCATTCATCGCCTCGCGTAAATGCGTATTGCAGAGGCGCGTGAAACAAATTACCGCGTTCAGATCATCAAGAGAAACCCACCTTCCGCGCGCGTCAGGCAAACCAGGTATCCCAGCAGCGGCAGGAGCGCGAGCTCCCGGTGACAGGCTCGCCCCATTCTGAACAGAGATGCTGGAAAACGGAGGCAAAACTTTTCCAAATCTGACAGGAAAGGTGAAAAATCCCAATTGAATTGCGCACTCCAAACGGACAGGTCCGATGATTCCGATAGCCGAGAGAAAAGAACTAATAGACGCAGTGACAGAGATGCAAGGGGAGGTTTATCTGACTAAGAAGTGCATTACCGAGCTGCTGGTGCGCTCGTGCGAAAACTCGCACGGCGTTGTCAGTAAATACGTCATGACTCAGAACCTGTGCAGTACCGCATGAGAACAGAGGCTCTAAGCACTGGGACTGTTCCAGTGCCGTGGGGAGTCTGTGCTTCCCTGGCACAGGGGAAAGTTTGCCACCGTGTAATGCGTTTTTCTTTTTTAAGACCCTTAATTTTGGTGCGTCTTGTCACCATAGCGCGCCTGGCTGCATGTCAGTTTAGAACGAGCAGGACAAAACCAACTGTGCCTGTGTCCTAAATTCTTGGGGCCAACCTCAGGACACATTAACTTTGATGAAGCTGCTGTCAGGCAATATGTGACGTGAAAGCATAATGGGTGTTTTCGCCCACCACCCACAAACACACACACACACACACACATTCATTTGAAAAGGCTTTTATGCTGGAGAAAGTGATAGTGAGTGTGAATTAGCAAGTATGTTTGTTTTTTAGTGAGTAAGTGGCAGGATTGTGGCCAGCGCAGGCTGAACAGCTTCTAATGTTATTTCCTTCAATAACAGAGCTGTGTGTGATCCTAAATTCCTTACCTTATTATTTAGTCAAGGCTTTAGCCGAACAATTACAGCTTAAAGCCGGCACACACACGTATAAAACCGTGAACCTGCATAAATTTGACCTACACTGAGAGCAGTCCTTTATCAAATTCCTATAACTAGAAAAAGTTAAACAAAACACTGACTTAAGCAAAATGATCATAGCTTCAACAGTGATGGTCCAGACTCACAAAGCCACCACTTTACATTACGTTTTGATAATGATCCTATTTAGTTACAAGAATGTTCTTTCTGAATGTGCTCACGACATTAAAAACATCTAGTTCAATTCTTGTTTATCCGAATGTTAGAGAAAACATGTCAGTCACTCCCTGTTTTGAGAATAGACGTGAAAATATCCAAACTTAAATGGTTGTAACTCAAGAAGGCTTTGGAATATAGACCTAAGTTTGGTCTTGTTTTAAAGAAGACACTCGGCAGATCAAAAAATTAAAGTATGAAAAAGTTATATAAGTTTAAATTGACTGTAAATTAAATGTACTGTACTAAATTTTTTTTATTTTATATATATTTTTTACTCTAAAATTACCATAAAATCAAAGCCATATGTCTAACCAAGTTGTGTTCCAAATTTGAAGTTGATATCACAAAGATTGAAGTTCCTATGAGATTTTGTTTAGGTGCTGTACCAAAAATAGCCACCGGGTGCTTCCATTGAATTTTGTTTTGATGCATTCTCCTGTAGCAAATTAATACATTTCTGTCAACTTCTATCATAAAATATGGAACCTTGAGATCTTTCCGACGATGTGTTTTGTCAAGATTAGAAAAGTTTTTGATTATAAAGTAGTATGAAACCTGACACCGCCCACTAAGGGAGGAGCCCGCTAAAAGAATTTAGAGTACACTTTCCATGGTAACGCAACATCCAATTTCAAAATGGTTTCCCCAGGATGGATTTTGAGTTCGTAAGCTTTCGAATGATACCTAATTTATCATGATTATTAAAATATGTGATATGAAAAGAGGGTGATAAATAAAAAGAGTTAAAGGCACAATATGTAAGATTTTTGGATTAAAATATCAAAAAAACAATGTTATATATTTTGTTGACATTATCCCAAATGTTTCCAAGAATGTTTAAATCCAGAGAAATAAGCAATTTTAACTATGATGTCTATCAATGACATCATACCCGTGTTACCCTCGATTTCCGGGTATTATTCCAGGTTTTATTTTGTGGAAACCATGGAAACACCAAAGACACTTTAATATATTATGTGTTTTATTAGACAGGTGAGCAACTGTTTGGAGAGATTCATGGACAGAAAACTAATGATTGTTATACAGCTCAACACAGTTAGTCTTATTGTTTAAATCTCGTTTTCTTGATTTAC
Source organism: Coreius guichenoti (assembly GCA_039654105.1). Classification (NCBI taxonomy): domain Eukaryota; kingdom Metazoa; phylum Chordata; class Actinopteri; order Cypriniformes; family Gobionidae; genus Coreius; species Coreius guichenoti. The sequence goes on from CM077184.1 coordinate 36,196,444, forward strand.
CGCATGTACCATGTTTTACCATGCCTAATGTCGATCTAGCAGTGTGCAACAAGTGTCTCATAGTAGCCACCGAGCGAACGCACAGAGTAGCATTATAACATAACTTTCAACACACTCAAATGTATGTAATATGATAAAACAGCGATGCGTTACCACACATATACATGAGCAGAAGTGGAAGCGCTCGTCTGTGGCAGAATAAAAGCGCTGCAAAATCAAGGCTTCATCAAGCTACGCCTTTGTTTTGAATCAGTGACCTCTAGCGGCGGAAAATTACATATTGTGGCTTTAAAGGAACAGTTCACCCAAAAATGAAAATTCTGTCATCATTTACTCACCCTCAAGTTGTTCCAAACCTGTATATGTCTTTGTTCTGTTGAACACAAAAGAAGATATTTGGAAGACTGTCAGTAACCAAACAGATCTCGGCCCCCATTGACTACCATAGTATTTCACCCCCTACTATGGTAGTCAATGGGGGCTGAGATCTGTTTGGTTACTGACATTCTTCCAAATATCTTCTTTTGTGTTCAACAGAACAAAGAAATTCATACAGGTTTGGAACAACTTGAGGGTGAGTAAATGATGACAGAATTTTCATTTTTGGGTGAACTGTTCCTTTAAGAATGTTCCATTTTATCATTTTGCAAACAGTATCGGAACGTTACTTTAGAATGTTCTCTGAACATTTTGAAATAAGTATAGTTTTGAAAAAAAAAAAAAAAAAAAAATTACATGAATGATGTATTAATAATGTTTTTGTGAACATTATTAAAGACCAGATTGAACGAACATTCTATTAATGTTACTGGAAGAATGTTTGTTCACAACTTCAATAGAACCTTGCCAGAACGATAGTTCCCTGTTAGCTGGGAGGTTCTTTTTTGTCAAATTTAACACTTCGCATTTAAGCCATTCAGGTCTATTTCTGACTCATTTCAACAAAACATTCTTTTCATAGTTTTCTGGCTCATTCACATGGACTTTGGCAAAAGTTCTTGGCTTCCATCTTGTTGTCCTGCCATGCACACCATTCGTGTTCAGTCCCTGATGGTGGACACTAACCTTAGCCAATGCAAGAGCGACCTGTAGATTCTGAGATTACTCTGGGGTTCTTTGCAACCTTCTGAAAAAAACATGCTCATAGAGTGACTTTTGTTGGATGGCCACACCTAGGAAGAGTAGCAGTGGTGTTAAATGTCTTCCATTTGGACATTATCAGCTTTGGTAGAGCTCCTTAGAAATATTTCTGCAACCTTTTCCAGCAAGCATGGCAGCATTTTAATTTGATTCTTCAGTATAGTCTGGCCTACTGAACACGTCATGTTCTGATAACTGGATAATGACTGTAACCGTAAAATATTTAAGACCATTTACACTGAAAAACCTGCAATGTGGCTCTCTTTCGCCCTCTGCTGTTGTAAAGCAGGAATAGTGCAGTACAGAAACACGAATTCAGACTCATAATAAACATTCCCTATTCATCCACAGAAATTTGCATTTTATAACAACCGACTGTATTTAGAATAACTCTAGTGCAATAATATATATATATATGTATATATGTATATATATATATATATATATGAGATACAATGAATTTCTCAATTGATTTAATTAAATTTAAATCATTTATTAAATCATTTTTAAAAAAATTTGTAGATACATATAATATACTATATAATTATTTAATGTAATATCTAAATATATTTTAATTATATATATATAGAATGTGTTTAAATTTTTTTTGTACCTCACTGAAGTATTACTGAACCTGTACTTTTACTCAGTTGTATTTTATTCAGACAAAACGATGCATTACTTTTTACAATTGCATTTAGACCTCTGAAGTGCATCGCAGGTCATCATGACTTAAATGATCTTTGACCTGCAGCATTGCTGAAGATGGACAAACTTGTGTAAACACAGACAGGAATCTGTCTATAAACCAATCAAATGTCAAAACAACTGTAAAAGCTGCAGCTGAATTTAATGTTTAACAATCTCTGCTAACTGGTTTCAGTTTAACATCTGATGTTGTTAAAAGAGACTTATAAACCAGGACATTTAAAAAATATATATGTTTTACATTTAAATATGCAAGTATATTTAAAGGGATAGTTCACCCAAAATGAACATCAAATTGTTCCAAACCTGTATGAGTTTCTTTCTTCTGTTGAACACAAAAGAAGATATTTTGAAGAATGACAGTAACCAGACAGTTGACGGCACCCACTGACTTCTATAGTAGCAAAAAAAAAAAAAAAAAAAAATGCTATGGAAGTCAATGGGTGTTATCAAATGTTTGATTACTGACATTCTTTAAAATATATTATTTTGTGTTCAACAGAAGAAAGAAACTGATAATGACAAAATCTTTTTGGGTGAACTATCCCTTTAAATGTGGAAATGTTTATCTTTGATTTATGTGTGTTGGTTAGATAGTTCAAGATTAAATCCCAAAATATTGTGAATGACAGAACTATCTGTATGAACAACACGCCAGTTCTTCATTCCCCACACTTCCACTTGTGTATTAACCACGACACACCTATGCGACCTCATACATCATTATCAAAACAAACCCACCACGCGTGTTTTTCCCGCAAAAGTGACGTCACGGCAGCCGCTCTTTTGAACCCCTAGGGCGCACAAGCGCACCTTAGCTCCTGTGCTAATAAAAAAAAAAAAACAAGCTTATTTTCCCAGACAGTTCTTGCATTGTATTGGCGTCGTTTAAAGATTAAGCAGCACTCACTTCAGGCAGGAATTTGCACTCGAGCGGAAATGTAGTCAGAGAGGCAGCTCAGGAGGCGGAAGTGATGTTAGAGCAGCAGTCTGCTCCGTCCATGTTATTATTGTTATTTTGGCTGTGTGATGGTTCACGGACGGCGGCCAGCCCGGGATTTCTCCGGTTACAAGCGCGGACACGAACGGCTAACAGGCCACACGTTACAGCTGCGCGTCTGTCTCACGATAGTTTGATCGCCAGAGTTGACAAAACGCGCAAACGCGCTCGCCGAGGACTGTCTTTATTATTGACACTGCAACAGACATGAACGGCATCACCAAGGGCAGATTCGAGGTAACTCATATCGAGCGAACCGTGGACGTGGCCGTTGAACTGTGACAGTTTGCCCGAGGAAACCAAAACGGGCGGTGGCAGGCTGTCTGAACGATGACAGTGTGTTTAAGCGTATGTTTGTGTTGGTGGGCGCGCGCGCGAGAGTGCGTGCCCGCGCGTGTATGTCTGCAAGGGTACTGTGCGTGTTTTGGACCGAGCAGGGCTCTATTTTTACGTGCCGTGTTCAGGCTTTTGTTCGTCAAGGGTAATCCCGTTCTAACACAACGGCACCAGCTGACCATGTCAGCTACGGGCGTTGCGCATGAATCCGTTTAACGTTAGAGTTGGCTGCTGTTCTTGGAGTTTAGATCAAGCTGATTGGTTTGCTTACGTGCCCTGAATGCGAGGGCTTGAGGAGATCTCACAAGGCAGCAGTGTTATCTAAGACACTCGCTGATGTTATTTGTCCTTCTTGTGCAAGTGTTAAGCGTTAAGTTGCACCAGGGCGAGGCGTGTCTTTGGGCATATTGATTGTGCATGAGCATAACTGGTGCTGTATGAGCTTATATAATGCATCTGCTTCATGTCATGTTGTCCAGGTGTTCTCAAACAGTGATGAGGCCCTTATCAACAAAAAACTTCCCAAAGAGCTTCTGCTCAGGTGAGCCAATCAGAATTAAGGACTTTTATTGCAATGGATGTCAGATTACATTGTAATAAGTTTTGATATCTATCTATCCACCTATCCATCCATCCATCCTTCTATCTATCGTTCTATAGGTCATTCTATCATTGCTCTATTTATTTGTTGTTTTTCTGTCTCTCTATGTCTGTTTGTCTCTATCTATTTATTGGTCTATCGTTCTCTTTATTCTATCTGTCATTCTATATATCGTTTTATCTATCTATCGGTCTATCTATCGGTCTATCAGTTGTTTTATTGTTCTATCTATCTATCTATCTATCTATCTATCTATCTATCGTTCTATCGCTCTATCTATCTATCGTTCTATCTATCTATCTATCTATCGTTCTATCTGTCATTCTATCAATGCTCTATTTGTTGTTTTTCTGTCACTCTGTCTGTATCTATCTATCTATCTATCTATCTATATATCTATCTATTTATCTATCAGTCTATCGTTCTATCTATCGTTCTATCTATCTATCGGTCTATCTCTTGTTTTATTGTTCTATCTGTCATTCTATTGTCGCTATATCTATCTCTATCTCTCTCTATCTATCGTTCTATCTGTCATTCTATCAATGCTCTATTTATGTGTTGTTTTTCTGTCTCTCTGTCTGTATCTATCTGTCTATCTATTTATCTATCAGTCTATCGTTCTATCTATCTATTGTTCTATCGGTCTATCTATTGTTTTATTGTTCTATCTATCGCTCTATCTATCGTTCTATCTATCTATTGTTCTATCGGTCTATCTATTGTTTTATTGTTCTATCTATCGCTCTATCTATCGTTCTATCTATCTATTGTTCTATCGGTCTGTCTGTCAGTCTATCTATCTATCGTTCTATCTATCAATCGTTTTATCTGTCATTCTATCGTCTATCTATCTGTCTGTCTGTCAATTGTTTTTCATATTCAGATTGCTTTACATATTTTACATGTTATACGTAGCCTACTGCCAAAGCATTACAGGAAGTAGCTAGAGAGGGGAAAGACATTAATGAGCAAGTAATAAAAAATATCTCTTTATTTCAGGATTTTCTCCTACCTAGATGTAGTTACATTGTGCAGGTGTGCTCAAGTATCCAAGGTATGTTCAACTGCTTTAATTCAAATTAAACAAAGCTGTCTAGAACTAAGGTAGTTTGCTAACAATGCTTCCTCCCTTTCTCTGCGGATGAACAGGCTTGGAATGTTCTCGCATTAGATGGAAGCAACTGGCAGAAGATCGATCTCTTCAACTTTCAGACAGATATTGAGGTGAAAAAGCATGTGTAAAGTAAATGTTTTGGTTTGTGTTTGCAGATACAATCTTGGGTGTTATTGGTTTTTCCTTTGTATGTCCCAGTATTTCATCTGTAATATGTTACATGTGCTGTAAATTGTCCGTCTGTGGGCGTTATGTGTATGGGATTAACACTGGGTCAGTAGGCTTTTCTACTGAATCCATAGACTGTAACGTCATCCCTGATCCTCTGTGCCTGAGCTCTCTCTGTCTGTCTCTCTATTAGGGACGTGTGGTGGAGAACATCTCGAAGCGATGTGGGGGTTTTCTGAGGCAGCTCAGTCTTCGGGGTTGCCTCAGTGTGGGAGATGCCTCCATGAAGTGAGCCGCAGTACTTTTTTGTTAATTAAATTAGGAAATTAAGGATTGCACAGTTCATGCAGTTAATGAACCTGTCCAATCAAAATATAAAATAGCACTTGGGTGCATTTAAAGGTGCCATAGAATGGAAAACTGTATTTACCTTGGCATAGTTGAATAATAAGAGTTCTGTACATGGAACTGACATACCATGAGCCTCAAACACCATTGTTTCCTCCTTTATATGTAAATATCTTATGCGTGCAGAAGACCACTGAAAAACGGGCCAATCCCAACATAACACCGACTGTGACGTAACAGTCAGGATCATTAATATTTACGCCCCCAAAATTTGCATATACCAGCCCATGTTCAAGGCCAGGCAGTATTAACGTGGACCTGCACAGCCGAATCATCAGAAGTTCTGCAGGTATTGTGAAGATGAGGACAATATAGCGAAAATGGCAGATCATGGATATAAATGTTATGTTCCAGGCTGTGCAGGGGATGTGAGCACTTTTCATACCCTTCCCACAGGCACAGAACAGGCATGGTTGATGTTTATCTATAACAGGATACTGCACCAATTTAATTCAAAGTTGTTAGTTTCCTCTGACTAGTGTCAATTTCGTTAATAAAAATATGACGAAAAATGTTCTTCGACGACCTTTTTTCCCATGACTAAGACAAGACGAGATGACACAAACATCCTTAAATGATAACTGTGACTATATAAACATGCAATATCGTTGACGAAAAAAGACAAGACTAAAATGTAGTTTAAAAAATAAGAACTTGACCAAAAATCACTCTTTGGTTTTGTCCAGGGGGAAATGTAGGTGCGTTCGAGCATTCATGCTTGCGGTTGCCAGATTTCAGTAATTTAAATCCCCCAATCAGAGCTTTTCTGTTAAAAGAACATGTATTCTATCCACTGTTTTACTTAAAATTTGCAATCTGTCAACCATGTGCAATCGAGCTCTCTCTCGTGCGTGCGGATGATCTCCATTTGAGATTTTCTGCTTAAAGTGTTATTCAGGTGGTCTGTGTTCTGTCACAACTCACGGGCCGCTTGTGCTGTTTGCGATTGTGTTTGCTGAATAACTGCACTTGTGTGAGCTACTGAAACGAGCTTTGCTGTGAAACAGCCAATCAGAGCAGAGCTCAACATTATTTTTCATGACCCTTCCAAATAAGGTAATAACAGCCCATTTCATTCTAGGGACAAATCCTAGGGTTGTAAATGGACATTTTTGCCCTTACCAAAGCCACATACCTTCTATGTAGATATCAGAGAACAATTTAAAATATTGTATCAATGCATTCTATGGCACCTTTAAGCAACTCAAAGTGGCAAGTGATAAAAGTTATTTCACCAACACTTTACTTAAAGCCTTTATATGTAATGCATTTTAAAATATTTGTAATGCATTAATTATGCCTACTTTATAAGGCATTGTATGGTCTCATGAATAATTGTAGTCTCTGTTATAATACATTTTTAGAAAGCATAATGCATTAAAACAGAACAAACAACCAATTTCAGAAGTAACAATTAATCTGCAAATATAATGCATTTTAACTTTGGCTACAATTATTTATGAACAGAATGCATTATAACGTACATTATAAATAATGCATTAAACATGAAGGCTTTAAGTTATTTCAGTACATAGTTTTTGTTCTCACTGGCTGATTTGTGAAGAGCGATAGGGCATTTTGTTGAACGCTTGGTTTTGAATGGAATTTTTGTGGTTTCTATATCACACCGGCCCCGCCCACTATGAAATCTCATTGGTCCTACAAATCCTTTTTATTGTAATTGTACATTATATATCAAAATTGTTGATTGGATTGTGCAGCAGTTTAGCTTTAGCTGTGACACATGGCTGGAAACCTGTCATATTGCGGCTGGTTCGGACATGTTGTAAGGATCATTTGTTGTTTTGCACTGTCCATGGTGATATTTACCACATTTTTTAGTGTGTAGTTTTTCAGTTTAACTTGAGAGGTTTAATTTGATTTGACAGGACTTTTGCTCAGAACTGTCGCAACATTGAACATCTGAACCTCAACGGCTGTACCAAGATCACGGACTCCACCTGCATCAGCCTTAGCAAGTTCTGCTCCAAACTCCGTCACCTTGACCTGACCTCCTGCGTGTCCATCACCAATCATGCACTTAAGGCCTTAAGGTGGGGGGAAGACATAAGGATTAGGGGGGCCAAAATTTAAGATGGGTGATTTGTTTTGTTTTCATCGTTAAGCCATAAATGCATGAGTGCAAAATAGGTCATCAGTATGTTTTGCCATGAGTGAAAGACACTTGTTCATTTTTAAACTCCTGTTTCTTCTGTTTTCTGTTTTCATTTTTAAGGAAGATGACCTCAAAGCTAACGCTTGACATTATGGAGTCTTTAAAACTAAACCAGGAAGTGTTAAATTAAAGCTCAGATTGGATTTCATTGTGTCAAGAGACTGACTTTAATGATTGTAAAGTCTGTCACTTAATGAATCTTTTCCACAGTCGCAGTAGATTATACTGTACGAGCTGGTGAAACAGGAAATTCTGAGAGTGAATATTTAAACAGTGACTAAGGAACAATTATTTACTCGTTAGTTTCAGAAAATTGCTGTTTATATTCCCACAGCTTTAACAGCACATGGTATGGTTTGAAATAAACAGGGTTTATTATCACCTGAAAAAAAAGCCTTTTTATTGTATTTTCTGTTAAATTGCTGTTTTTGTTCTATTGGTTAGCTGTTCAAAAGTTTATTTGTTTTTTAAATTACTACACTACTGTTCAAAAGTTTCGGGTTGGTAAGATTTTTTTTTTATGTTTTTGAAAGAAGTCTCTAATGCTCACCAAGGCTGCATTATTTTGATTAAAAAAAAAAAAAAACAGTAATATTGTGAAATTATACAGTCAAAATAACTGTTTCCTATTTGAATATATTTTAAAATGTAATTTATTCCTGTGAACAAAGCTGTATTTTCAGCATCATTCCTCCAGTCTTCAGTGTCACATGATCCTTCAGAAATCATTCTAATATGATGATTTGATGCTCGAGAAACATTTCTGATTATTATCAATGTTGAAAACACTTGTGCAGCTTAAATTTATTTGTAGAAACCATCACATTTCTTTCAGGATCCTTTGATGAATTAAAAGTTAATAGAAAGAACAGCATCAATTTGAAATATAAATCTTGTGTCACATATAAATGTCTTTACTGTCACTTTTGATCAATTTAATGCATCTTTGTTGAAAGAAAAAAAAAAGAATCTTAGTAACCCTGAACGATAGTGTACATTTGTTTCTTTGTGTGTTTAGGTTTGAATAGTGCAGTGGTGTTTGGAGTATTTTTTTATTTTTTATTTTTTATTTTTATTTTTTATAAATGTTTTGGTTGCTTCTTACCCTCTTTATTTGCTCCTCCTGTCTACTAGTGAGGGCTGTCGGATGTTGGAGAATCTGAACCTGTCCTGGTGTGATCAGATCACGAGTGATGGCATCGAGGCTCTCAGCCGTGGCTGCACAGCTCTCAGAGCTCTGTTTCTGAGAGGTTGCACACAGGTACACGCATATATTCAAACACACACTCACACAAAACACTTAGGGCCCTATCATACACGGCGCAATACGACGCCAGGCCTGACGCAAGTGTTTTTTGCTACTTTCAGTCCGACGCAGTTATCATTTTCAAGTCCAGCGCCACGTTGTTTAAACAGCAAATGTACTCGCGCCCATCTGTTCGCCCATGGGCGTGCTGGTCTGAAAACCAGGTGTGTTCAGGCACGTTGGTATTTTGAGGCAACTGAAATAGACTGCGCCATTGACCAACAAAAACCTGCTCTAAAGTCAAATATTCGCAGTATTTTTTGTGTTATTTAAAGAGCATGTTAGTAATATGCGCCTATAGGTTGATGCACAACGCGCGTACACACACAGGGATGCGCAGCAGCACACAAACATTTTTAAATATTAAAAATAAAAGGATTCCTCTCTGGAGAAGCGTTCAGTCTTTCCGCTCGCAAATTCCATGTAAATAGCGAATCCGCCATGGTGCGAGCGCAACTGGCTTTTAAAGGGAATGGGAGATGAGACTCTGATTGGTTTATTGCACGTTACACCCGAAACACACACATGACTCATTAAGAGACTAGGCACAACCCTTCTGGACCATGCGTAGGGCGCGCCGACCATTTTTCCTGTCGTTAAACTAGCAAAAGTGGATTCGGACACGCCCTAAGTGCACCTGTGCCGTGCGCTTAGATCGTTAAAATAGGGCCCATGATGATTGTTAAAGTCGGCATGAAACGGAAGCAGTGATAGTCTTTTCTTCCCTATTGTGATGTATATCCAAGTGAAGCGTTTCTCGAATTAAAAAAATTTAGGGCGGGACTTGATTTTGTCCATGGGGAATTGATCAGATGGTTGTGGTTTGCTATTGGTCGATCTCATGTGAGTGATAGGTTGCCCCGCCCTCATCATCAGAGAAGAGAAGAGATGTCGCTGCAAGAGGGAGGGGAAGATATTTCGATTAAAGATTATGAGGGCACATAAATAAAAAAAGATGTGCACAGATACATCATTACTACAGTATTCCATAAAAACAAGAATGGTCAATTTTGATTTCATGGTGACTTTAAATATGTAATTTCAGCTTGATGATACTGCACTGAAGCACCTTCAAAAGCACTGTCCTGAGCTCATGACAATCAACATGCAATCATGCACAGTAAGACTTTGACTTGTTACAATACTGAAGTTAATTATTGCATATAAAAAGCAATCGCACTTTACACAGAACACTAAGACGGTTTATCCATCTTGCAGCAAATCACAGATGACGGCTTTGTGAGTTTGTGCCGGGGTTGTCACAAACTGCAGATGGTCTGTGTGTCTGGCTGCAGCAACATCACAGACGCTTCTCTGACTGCCCTCGGCCTCAACTGCCAACGGCTCAAGTAAAGCTTCCTTCATCTATACGCAGATAAGCACACACACCCCCCCACACAGAGTCATTCATTCACATTGCGTGTGTTTATCTCAGGATCCTGGAGGCTGCTCGCTGCTCACATGTGACTGATGCTGGTTTTACTGTTCTTGCCAGAGTGAGTAATCACACAAACACCCCATAACATAAACGCAGGGATTCGGAAAGCATGCTTTGAGCTGATGTGACAGGATTCTTAAACAAACTATTCCTTCTGTTTTAGAATTGTCATGATTTGGAGAAGATGGATTTAGAGGAATGTATTTTGGTGAGTTTATGTTAAATGTATAATTCAGAAAAGCTGTTGTATATTGCCTAGTCATCATGGGCGGGCATAAAAGAGTAAAATATTATTTAATGCATCTATGCTGAATAAAAGTATTAATTTCTTCCAAAAATTACTCTAAATATTTGAATAGTATTGTATATAAAAAACACAAAATATTGCACTTTTTTCATATGCATATATGTGATACATATGCAATATAATGTATGGTTTGTCATTGAATGATTTAAAAAAAAAAAATGCTGTTCATCCTTCTGTTTCGATTTATTATACTTTAGCTTTTTATTTTTACTGCTTTTGAGCTGTGTAAAATTATATAAATATAAAATATATTCTTTTATTTATATATATATATATATATATATATATATATATATATATATATATATATATAATTTATATATTTATATAATATTTTATATATACACACTGAACAAAATTGTAAACAACACTTTTGTTTTTGTCCCCATTTTTCATGAGCTGAACTCAAAGATCTAAGACTTTTTCTATGTACACAAAAGGCCTATTTCTCTCAAATATTGTTCACAAATCTGTCTAAATCTGTGTTAGTGAGCACTTCTCCTTTGCCGAGATAATCCATCCACCTCACAGGTGTGGCATATCAAGATGCTGATTAGACAGCATGATTATTGCACAGGTGTGCCTTAGGCTGGCCACAACAAAAGGCCACTCTAAAATGTGCAGTTTCATCACACAGCACAATGCTACAGATGTCCCAAGTTTTAAGGGGGCGTGCAATTGGCATGCTGACTGCAGGAATGTCCACCAGAGCTGTTGCCCATGAATTGAATGTTCATTTCTCTACCATAAGCCGTCTCCAAAGGCGTTTCAGAGAATTTGACAGTACATCCAACCGGCCTCACAACCGCAGACTACATGTAACCACACCAGCCCAGGACCTCCACATCCAGCATCTTCACCTCCAAGATCGTCTGAGACCTGCCACCCCGGACAGCTGCTGCAATAATCGGTTTGCATAACCAAAGAATTTCTGCACAAACTGTCAGAAACCGTCTCAGGGAAGCTCATCTGCATGCTCGTCGTCCTCATCGGGATCTCGACCTGACTGCAGTTCGTCGTCGTAACCGACTTGAGTGGGCAAATGCTCACATTCGATGGCGTCTGGCACTTTGGTGAGGTGTTCTCTTCACGGATGAAAACAGGATCTGTACACAATTCCTGGAAGCTAAAAACATCCCAGTTCTTGCAGGGCCAGCATACTCACTGGACATGTCACCTATTGAGCATGTTTGGGATGCTCTGGATTGGCGTATACGACAGCGTGTTCCAGTTCCTGCCAATATCCAGCAACTTTGCACAGCCATTGAAGAGGAGTGGACCAACATTCCACAGGCCACAATTAACAACCTGATCAACTCTATGCGAAGGAGATGTGTTGCACTGCGTGAGGCAAATGCTGACACCAGATACTGACTGGTGCATGCTGTCTAATCAGCATCTTGATATGCCACACCTGTGAGGTGGATGGATTATCTCGGCAAAGGAGAAGTGGTCACTACCACAGATTTAGACAGATTTGTGAACAATATTTGAGAGAAATAGGCCTTTTGTGTACATAGAAAAAGTCTTAGATCTTTGAGTTCAGCTCATGAAAAATGGGGGCAAAAACAAAAGTGTTGTTTACAATTTTGTTCAGTGTGTGTGTGTGTATGTGTATATATTTATATAATATTTTTATATATATATATATTTATTTTTGTTAGTATATAATGTGCTATATACAGTGGGGAGAACAAGTATTTGATACACTGCCGATTTTGCAGGTTTGCCAAAAATCCAGAAAATCACATTGTATGATTTTTAAGTAATTAATTTGCATTTTATTGCATGACAAGTATTTGATACATCAGAAAAGCAGAACTTAATATTTGGTACAGAAACCCTTGTTTGCAATTAGAGATCATACGTTTCCTGTAGTTCTTGACCAGGTTTGCACACACTGCAGCAGGGATTTTGGCCCACTCCTCCATACAGACCTTCTCCAGATCCTTCAGGTTTCGGGGCTGTCGCTGGGCAATACGGACTTTCAGCTCCCTCCAAAGATTTTCTATTGGGTTCAGGTCTGGAGACTGGCTAGGCCACTCCAGGACCTTGAGATGCTTCTTACGGAGCCACTCCTTAGTTGCCCTGGCTGTGTGTTTCGGGTCGTTGTCATGCTGGAAGACCCAGCCATGACCCATCTTCAATGCTCTTACTGAGGGAAGGAGGTTGTTGGCCAAGATCTCGCGATACATGGCCCCATCCATCCTCCCCTCAATACGGTGCAGTCGTCCTGTCCCCTTTGCAGAAAAGCATCCCCAAATAATGATGTTTCCACCTCCATGCTTCACGGTTGGGATGGTGTTCTTGGGGTTGTACTCATCCTTCTTCTTCCTCCAAACACGGCGAGTGGAGTTTAGACCAAAAAGCTTTATTTTTGTCTCATCAGACCACATGACCTTCTCCCATTCCTCCTCTGGATCATCCAGATGGTCATTGGCAAACTTCAGATGAGCCTGGACATGAGCTGACTTGAGCAGGGGGACCTTGCGTGCGCTGCAGGATTTTAATCCATGACGGCGTAGTGTGTTACTAATGGTTTTCTTTGAGACTGTGGTCCCAGCTCTCTTCAGGTCATTGACCAGGTCCTGCCGTGTAGTTCTGGGCTGATCCCTCACCTTCCTCATGATCATTGATGCCCCACGAGGTGAGATCTTGCATGGTGCCCCAGACCGAGGAAGATTGACCGTCATCTTGAACTTCTTCCATTTTCTAATATTTGCGCCAACAGTTGTTGCCTTCTCACCAAGCTGTTTGCCTATTGTCCTGTAGCCCATCCCAGCCTTGTGCAGGTCTACAATTTTATCCCTGATGTCCTTACACAGCTCTCTGGTCTTGGCCATTGTGGAGAGGTTGGAGTCTGTTTGATTGAGTGTGTGGACAGGTGTCTTTTATACAGGTAACGAGTTCAAACAGGTGCAGTTAATACAGGTAATGAGTGGAGAACAGGAGGGCTTCTTAAAGAAAAACTAACAGGTCTGTGAGAGCCGGAATTCTTACTGGTTGGTAGGTGATCGAATACTTATGTCATGCAATAAAATGCAAATTAATTATTTAAAAATCATACAATGTGATTTTCTGGATTTTCATTTTAGATTCCGTCTCTCACAGTTGAAGAGTACCTATGATAAAAATTACAGACCTCTACATGCTTTGTAAGTAGGAAAACCTGCAAAATCGGCAGTGTATCAAATACTTGTTCTCCCCACTGTATTTATTATAGCTAATAATATTATACATATTAATATAAAATAATAAATAAATATGCACTACTGTTCAAAGTTTTTGGGTCATTTAGTTTTTTAAAGAAGTTTTTGAAAGTATTATTTTATGCTCAACAAAGGCTACAAATATTTAATTAAAATATATTAGTATTGTGAAATGTTATTACAGTTAAATAACAAAATAACTGTTCTATTTCAGTATATATTAAAATGTAATTTATTCCTTTGGCAAAGCTGAATTTTCAGCATCATTACTCCAGTCTTCAGTGTCACATGATCCTTCAGAAATCATTCTGATAGGCTGATTTGATGCTCAAGAAACAATTCTGATTATAATCAATGTTGAAAACAGTTATGCTGTTTAATATTTTTGTGGAAACCATGTTGTATTTGTTCAGTATTCTTTGATGAATAGACAGTTCAAAAGAACAGCATTTATTTAAAATATTAATCTTTTGTAACATTATAAATGTCTTTCACTTTTGATCAATTTTAATGTATCCATGCTGTATAAAAGTATTAATTTCCTAAATATTTGAACAGTAGTGTATATAAAAAACACACAAAAATGTTTTTTTCCTCAAATGTGATACATATGCAATAGAATGTATGATTTTGTTTTAAATGCTGTTCATCCTTCTGTTTTGATTTTATTATACTTTAACTTGTGCAGCTTCTAAGAAATTCTGAGGTTTTTCTTTTTACTGCTTTTGAGCTGTGTCTCTTTCCTTGCAGCAGTTTATCCTGGTTAGTCGGTGTGCTAAAATTAATGTTCTGTGTCTGTACATCCCTGTTACATTCCCCTACCAGGTGACTGATAACACCCTGGTTCAGCTCTCAATCCACTGCCCTCGGCTGCAGGCGCTGGTGAGTGCCAAGAAGTGTTTGAGAGAGAATGTGTGGGAGTATTGCTTCCATGCTTGTTGTTTATGGCATTCTGTAAAGGAATTATAGAGCACGTACATTTGTTTTCGTCTGCTCACTTCTGTGTGTGTGTGTGTGTGTGTGTGTGTGTGTGTGTGTGTGTGTGTGTGTGTTTTCTAGAGCCTGTCACACTGTGAGTTGATAACAGATGATGGAATCAGACATCTGAGCAGCAGTGTGTGTGGTCAGGAGCGTCTGCAGGTGGTGGAGTTGGACAACTGCCCCTTGATCACAGACATCACACTGGAGCACCTCAAGAGTTGCCAGCGTCTGGAACGCATCGAGCTCTATGACTGCCAGCAGGTCTCCCGCGCAGGCATCAAACGAATCCGGGTCGGTCAAAAAACAATCGCTAGATATGTCCAACTCCCACACATAGTCTTAACTGTAACAACCATATACAGACTAAAATTATTTATTTGCAGAATTCAAATGTGCAGTGTCTGTCTACAGTCTACCAAATGGGCCTCATTTAATTTGTCCTTGGTTACAGTGTCATTAGGGGTAAACTGGCCTGTGTCATTAGCAATCATGGCGACTTGTAGTCCGGGTCAGCGTCAAATACTGGAGAGGTTTTGGGGCGTTCATACAGGACACATTCTTCTCACTATAGACTAGAGGATAGACTGAAAATCTATCAGTTTTGCTGATATTTTTTTGCACATATTTGCACTTTTCTAGTAAATCAGCTTGAGGTTATTCAATACTGAGTCTACCTATAAATGCCACCCCCTCAATCATGACTTTAGAAATACAATGTAATTTTGCAACATTTATTGTTGCAATCCATTCATTCTTAATTGAGAAATATGCATTTAAAAAAAATTCATAAATAATATATAATTATCATATTTTTAAGTGTAATATATTAATTATATATATATATATATTAGAAATCATTCTTATATATATATATATATATATATATATATATATATATATTAGAAATCATTCTTATATATATATATATTAGAAATCATTCTAATATGCTGATATATAAGCATATTAGAACGATTTTTGAAGGATCATGTGACACTGAAGACTGGCGTAATGGCTAATGAAAATTAAGCTTTGCATCACAGGAATAAATTATATTTTAAAGTATATTAAATTAGAAAACCATTATTTTAAATTGTAATAATATTTCACAGTATTACTGTTTTTTTCTGTATTTTTGAATCAAATAAATGCAGGCTTGATGAGCATAAGATACTTCTTTCAAAAACATTAAAAATAGTAATGTTTCCAAGCTTTTGACCGGTAAATACACTGGGAGTCTATGGCAGCCCTGTGAACCGTAAGTAGGAAAATGATGAAAATTGGCACACTTGTAGTGATGGTAATGAATAGTAATCTTTAGGACCAACTCTGTAGCGCCACCACCAGTTCAAAAATTCACATTTGAAACGGTTATAACTTTTGAACCCTTTGATCTAGAAAAATTAAACTTAGGCCCCATTTACAGCTGGTATTAAGATGCGTTTTAGTCGATCAGCTCACAAGTAGACGAGGGAGACACATACCTGTTTCCACCTGGTGTTTAAATCTTGTCTCTTTTGTCCTCTTTCAACCACTTCTGTCCTGATTTCTTCGAGGGGAGGGTCTATGGGCGGGTTTTTTTCAGATCTTTTGAGCTAATGGATAAAATAAGCTCGTGCAATTTACATATGAACACGCCTGGAGACGACGGAAAAACATACAGAGAGCAGCTGCTTTCGTTTCTGCTCTGACCGATCAACCAAAACGCATCTTAATACCAGGTGTAAGCAGGGCCTTAGTACACCTGATTCCTCTCATCATGCTGATCACATTAAGACTCTGCCTATTACAGTAGTGGCCATTTTGAAAAGTACAGTATTCAGTTTTTTCGCTACTCCTTCAAATTTTGTCCAATTCTTACGAAAATTGGCACAGATGATACCGAGCCACACAGAAATGACTTAACAGATTTAATTTATTCATCTTTGTTTGAAAGTTATGATGATGCGAACTTAACAGTGTCGTCCCACAATTGGTTCAGAAGCTGTATCTCAGCCAAACTTTGATCAATCAAAATGAAACTTTGTAGGCTTCATCAACAGCATGATCTGAGGGTCCATGCCAGAGTTGGGAACAGCGCCGCCTACAGGTCATGAGATCTGAAAAATGGCTATTTTTGCTAATAACTTTTGAACAGTTTGTCAGAAAATCGTGATCTCTGGTGTCTATGGATTCCTTGTGTCATGCCGAATACGTGAATACCGATTTTGCCAGGATCGGACAAACCATCGGGACACTATTTTGAAATTTCGGCACAAAATTAGATCGGGATCAGCATGTCCTGATGGTACCTGGGTAGTTAGAACACAGCGCCACCTAGTGTTCCAGAGATATACGTTTTTTTGCAAAAACACTTATAACCTTTGAAAACATTTGTTCAAAATTTGTTTTCTCTGTGTCATTTTATGTTCCTTGGTTTATGCCGATTCTGACGATATCTCATTTTCCGTTTTCCATCTATTTGCCTGGCCTCCATATTGAAGCAAATGAAAAACTGTTTTTTCGATACTACTCCTACAAATTTTGTCCAAAATCTGATCAGATGATCTTTTGACCAAGCCGCACAAAAATGACTGAATGGATTTTTGATATTCACAACCGCTCCGAAGTTAACCTTGCCTGTGTTTGTTGTCTTATGCTAGTTAGCTTAGCATGCTAACCAGTTGCCATTCTTTCTAATGTGGCTCTTCAGCTATCAGGTTAACCATAAGTTATATTAGCATTAACTGAGCATAGCATGCTGATCTGGTTAACATGCTAAGTAATGCTTTTGTGTGCTCATTCTCACACTGAAAGCTCTCCTCGGCAGCCTGGTGAATGTGCATCAACTAAGTGGCGCACTCTGCTAAGGCACAGGCCCCAAACTTTTCACGTCGTGGGTTCGAATCCAGTGTGGCACATGCCCAGACCGCAAGAGGTACTGTGGCCAGAAACGGTGCAGAAGTTGCTTCCGTTCCAGACATTGTGCCTTTCTAATAGTGATCTCATCTGAATACAAAATGCAGTGCATTTATGTACAAATTCTTCATTTTGAGTTGATTCTCACTTGAACTATAGAACTTCGGCCTCTCTGTGAGCACACGTCTTCCCAGTGGCGCAACGAGATGAGTGACAGGCACCTGGCCCAGAGATTAGGGTCCTGTGTGGTACAACGTTATAGAATTGTGTGTAATGTTGTGTCATTTAGAGCCAATAGCTGCACTGTAAAATTGAACCACAATGTATGAGTGACATGCTGTGTAAAGCATAGCTTTGAAGATAGTTTGATCAAATCCAATGTGCAGCAAGTGTTTAACCATGTGAATGTTGCAATATTCATAAGTTTCCTAATAAAATCATATGTCCAAACATGCCAAAAATGTCCTTATAGGGCTTGGCCCTTTAATTGCTGCCAGCAGCTATATTACTATTAATAAATCCATAATTCATATTGTGCTTTATTTTAGCAGTCTTATTGGTCACACAGATTAGGGTCCAATTGTCACTATTAACTAACTATTAACTATGACGTTTGCCTCAATAAACTCCTAATTACTGCTTATTAATAGTTAGTAAGGTAGTTTTTAAAGGATTAGTTCACTTTAAAATGAAGATTAACCCATGATTTGCTCACCCTCAATCCATCATAGGTGTATATGACTTTCTTCTTTCAGACTAATACAATCAGAGTTATATTAATAAATATCCTGACGCTTCCAAGCTTTATAATGGCAGTGAATGGGGCCAACGAGTTTGAAGCTTAAAATATCTAGCTTCCGTCAGACCGCCTTCCATATTCAACTTACGAAGAAAGTGTAATGCCTCTCGCAGTTCAAAACGCTTGCGCTACGTCCGACGTCATACGTCACACCAGTTACGCAAGTTGAATACACACTTTTTTGAGCTTTAAACTCGTGAGCCCCGTTCACTGCCATTATAAAGCGTCAGAATATTTATTAATGTAACTCTGATTGTATTCGTCTGAAAGAAGAATGGAAGAATGTAATATACACCTATGATGGCTTGAGGGTGAGTAAATCATGGGGTAATTTTCATTTTAAAGTGAACTAATGCTTTAAGTTTAGGTATTGGTAGGATTAAGGGGTGTAGAATATGGTCATGTAGAATAAGGCATTAATATTTGCTTTATAATTACTAATAAACAGCCAATATCCTAGTAATATGCATGCTAATAAGCAACTAGTTAACATAGAATTGGACCCTAAACTAAAGTGTTACCGTCTTATTTATTTTTATTGTATCAAAAAATATGTTCTGCATATTTATGATTAGAATCTTCAAAATAATCATTGCTCTGTTATAGAATTATTCTTGTGTTTTACTGTACACGTCAATGTGACTTGCAGTTAAATTCTGTGTTAAACTTGAGTTTTCATCCTAACCAATGTGACAAGCAACAGGGCATTATGTTCATTTGGTTTCTATTTTTGTCAGCCCCACCCAAATGAAACTCTCATTGGTCCACATAGCTGTATGTTAATCAAATATGTTCTGATTGGTGAATTCTTTTTTTTTTACCTTGTAGAGAAAAATTGCTTGATCTAGTTGTTGTTATGATGTCACATTCTGCATTGTGGCTGATTCTGCTGTTGTTTCTCCTGTAGGCTCACCTTCCTGAGATCAAAGTCCACGCTTACTTTGCCCCGGTCACACCCCCTCCGTCAGTCCACGGAGGAGGCCAGCGCCTCTGCCGCTGCTGCGTCATACTCTGACAGAAGGAGGGGCCTCTGGGAGACGCCATAGAAAGTCAAGCTGTCAGTCAACCTCTAAACTCCGCCCTGCCTCTGCTCCACACCACTATGAGGCGCTGTGTGGGGCTGTGGCTACGGGAGGCATGGCTTGTTCACTGAGCGGTTGCCTGGCAGCAGGATGGCCCTGAACAAGAAACGCAAAATAAATACAATGCAACGTGACAAATACTACGTACATACATGTACAAGGAGAAAAATCAAGGAGCTACCATGTAAAATATTTCATATTTGGATATATAGAAAACAAAGTACTTAAAGCATTATGGAACTACTGAATATAGAAGGAACACGCAAAGAACTTTGTTTGAGGCATTTTGATGCCGTTACGACGACTACACAGTGTTTACATCCTGCTCCTCTTCCTCATCCATTCTATTACGCTGAGAACAAATAGAAAAAAACAGAAAATGAGCAGCAGGATGCAAGTCTCTGGAGTTTTGTAGGATACGCCTCCCGCCGATTGATCGTGTGACTTTCTCAAACCTGAGAGCAGGATGCTTTGAGCGTTTCTGTCTGGTTTTGCGCGTGTCTGCGTGTGTGTGAGAGAATGGTTAAATATAGAAAACAAAATATAACACTACAACAAATCAACCTATATTAAAACTGGAGTAAAATGGTTTTTGTTTTCTGTTTGTGCTCACCCTAATTTGGAGAGGACAAAAAAAAAAATCGCAGTTGAAATCAGTGTGAGCAGGCGAGGGGAAGAGAAGGGCTGAGATTGTGCATGCGAGATAAAGTCGATTTTGCTCCAGTATGGAGTTACAGTACGTCACGATTGATGTGAATATTCAAATTTAGAAAACATACATGTGCTAAGGGTGGAGGAGGGGGGGATTACATCAGGAATATTTGAGTTTCACAATGTTTCAGTGCAATATTGAAAGCCCAGGCCATGTGACAGGATTTAGAGCACTCCTTATTCAGGCATTTCCTCCGTATCTCAAAGTATTCTCATCGCAATGTCAATTACATGTAATTAAAGGGACAGTCCACCCAGAAACGAAAACTCTTGTCATCATTTACTCACCCCATGTTGTTCCAAACCTGTATGACTTTTTCTTTTATCTGTGGAACACAAAAGAAGTTATTTTGAAAAATGTCTCTGTGTGTCCATCCAATGTTGTTTGGACCCCGTTCTTCAAAACATCATCTGATGTAGTTCACAGTCATACAGGTTTGAAACAACATGAGGATGAGTAAATGATGACAGAATTTTCATTTTTTGTGCATGAACTAGATCAGATCTGAGCATAATATGCAAAAATCAACAATGGAAAAGGCAAATATATCAAACTTTACCCATGCAATCATGATTTTAAAGGGATAGTTCAGCCAAAATTTACATTTCTGAAATCTGCTCACCCTCACTCTTTTATGTGTGCAACACAAAATGTTAGTCAACATTCACTTTCATTGTATGGATCAAGATGCGATGAAAATGAGTGATGACCGGAGGTTTCATTCTGCCTGAAATCTCCTTTTGTGTTTTGCACAATTATATTTTTGGGGGAACTATCTCTCTGAGTTTACTGTCTCATGCATAAAACTGTTCAACAGGGGGTTTGATGCATAACATTGCATATTTAAAAACACGTCGAGTCTTGCTGATGAAAACAGCTGCTGAGTTGATCATGTAATCAATGGAAAAGTGTTTTGTCGGTGTGAGTGCCTTTGATTTTCCGACTGGAGGGAGGGGCGGGTTACAGCCAGAGAAATGCTCGACTCAGGGCTGAGGTGTAGTTCACTTTTTTTTTTTTTTCTCTTGTATTTCCCCATATTTAGTTGTTTTTTACCATTGGATATGATGATGATGATGAAGTATGTCATCATTTCCTGTCAATGCATACATCAGTGATTCCAGTATTCTTTATCTCGACCATGAAACCACATTTAGGCAATGCTAAACCTGTCAGCGAAAGTTAAGTTTTTTTTTTTATTGTTCTGTAACGGCTAATCGGTTCCCCTCCTTCTCTCCCATATTTTTTGACAAAGATGAAACAAGTTACCTGAATGTCCTTGTGTTCTGGTTGTTAATGTGACATTTCTTTAAATAAAAGATCTGAGCAGTGTGTCACATTTTGGATTGGTTAGTTCTTATGGTTTCACATACACCATTCATTGTTGATGAGAATCATGTGGTTATAATAATACACACTATAAACCATAACACTCAAAATAATTGGTTTGAGTAGAGGTATAACCCAAATTAAACACATTAATTCATTCAAATGGACTTTTCTGAGTATTTAGAACTTTCTTTTTCTTTTGAGTTCACAAAACTGACACATTTTAAGTATTCTGAATTGTTTCATTGTTTTGAGTTCCATGAACTTGTTTAAATTTAGACAAACTTAAATTTAACTGAAACGTGACTGGGGTTTCTATTTCCCAGCATGCTTTGCCATGACACTCAAAAGGGAGAGTAAATGCTAAAATTGTTATATATGTTTTTTGTGCAAGATTAATTTTAAGTGGGAGATTTAGTCGTGTTTAATGTTTTATGTTAGTTTAGAAGAGTTTCTGTTTTGTTGGTTTTTGTAGGGTTACCATCACGGTGACGAGTGGAGCATGAGCTTAGTTTGAGAACAGATACATGTTAAATGTTTTATATTGATGTACTTATTCAGCAAGTGTTATGCTATGCTAATGCTATCAAAGCATTGTGTTACCAAGTAGCACGGTAGCATTTATTGAATTAGCTAGTTAAAGCTAGTCAAGTTTCCACTACTAAAAATATTTAAATGTATGAATTAGTTTACTCAAATATTTCAAGTTAAGAGCAATTAAAATTAGTACAAAATAAAAAATCTACAAGATTTACTTACTTAAACTTTAAATTTAACTTAACTTCATGTAACTAATTACCTAAATTTTTTTGAGTTTTGCCAACTTATTCAGGTTTACAGTGCATGATTTAGCATTTTGAATGTTAACACCTAAGAAAACCTCTTAATAATGACCTGGAACTAAAACTAAGCCATGGTAATGTAATTTAGATAGTCTAGAGGTACCAATTTTTTTCAATTTTTTTTTTTTTTATAAAGTGTGTTGGATTTACATTGGTTTCACATCAATCAATTAAGTTAAACAAACGTAATTTGTTCACATAATTTCAACACCATGGAATGAAGTCACCTTTAAGCATCCCAATTAATTAGTCTCAAAATGATTTTAATATGGTTCCCTAACAGGGTTAATTTATTCAATTGCTTATATTTTTGTGTTACATGACTAAATTATAAGACTACTAGTTAGCTTCCAAACTATTAGCTAGCAATAGCACATATTAGCATGCTAAATAAATGCTAAGCATGAATGCTCTTTGGGCAAAGCAGTAATAACGTGCTGTATCAGTCCACATAAGCAAATGCTCCACTCTTCTCCACAATGGTACACTAAACACTATTAAACACTATCAAGTCTCCCCCTTTTCTCATCTTGCTCAAAAACACATAAAATTACACTTAATTTCAACATTTTTACTCTCCTCGTTAAGTCCCAAGCAAAGCATCCTGGGAACTACAGTTTCAGCAAAAATAAAAGTATATTATTCAGTATACTGAATAATTTAATACAGTAGATTGCACATTTTAGAAGATTACATTAATCGAAAGCAAAGAAATCAAGTTTAAAAGAGAAACACAATTTTAGATCACAATGATATTATGATATTTTAGATATTATGATTAGACAATATGATTGGATAAATTGGACAATATGTGTCCAATATGGACAATTTTTCAGTGAAGCTTCCAAATTAAAGTATTAAAGCCACTACACTTTTGATAAGAGTTTTATAGCATATAGCATATTTAGGTTATACAACTGTAAATGTGGTATGCATCACCACCAAATTTATTTACTGTATTCTATATAGAAGGTTTTTTTTGTATGGACAATATATTTCATGGCATTAAAATATAAATGTATAGCCTATATACAATACCATGCAAAAGTTTGGGATCGGTACGTTTTTTAATGTTTTTAAAAGTTATACTCATGCTTACCAAGGCTGCATTTATTTGATTCAAAATACAAAACAAACAGTAATATTGTGAAATATTATTACAATTTAAAATAACTTTTTTATTTAAATATATTTTAAAAATATAATTTATTCCTGAGATCAAAGCTGAATTTTCAGCATCATTACTCCAGTCTTCAGTGTCACATGATCCTTCAGAAATCATTCTGATATGATGATTTGCTGCTCAAGAAACATTTCTGATTATTATTATCAATGTTGAAAACAGTTGTTTACATTTTTTTCAGGATTCTTTGATGAATAGAACGTTCAAAAGAACATCATTTATTTGAAATAGAATCTTTTGTAACATTATAAATGTCTTTACGTATTTTAAATTGTAATAATATTTCACAATATAACTTTTTTTTTAATTAAATAAATGCAGCCTTGGTGAGCAGAAGAGACTTATTTTTGAAACATTAAAAATCTTACTGATCCCAAACTTTTGAATGGCAGTGTATATATACAGTGGGGAGAACAAGTATTTGATACACTGCCGATTTTGCAGGTTTGCCCACTTACAAAGCATGTAGAAGTCTGTAATTT
Organism: Coreius guichenoti; assembly: GCA_039654105.1. Classification (NCBI taxonomy): domain Eukaryota; kingdom Metazoa; phylum Chordata; class Actinopteri; order Cypriniformes; family Gobionidae; genus Coreius; species Coreius guichenoti. The sequence continues at coordinate 36,220,660 of CM077184.1, forward strand.
TTATCATAGGTACACTTCAACTGTGAGAGACGGAATCTGAAACAAAAATCCAGAAAATCACATTGTATGATTTTTAAGTAATTAATTTGCATTTTATTGCATGACATAAGTATTTGATACATCAGAAAAGCAGAACTTAATATTTGGTACAGAAACCCTTGTTTGCAATTAGAGATGATTTGTTTCCTGTAGTTCTTGACCAGGTTTGCACACACTGCAGCAGGGATTTTGGCCCACTCCTCCATACAGACCTTCTCCAGATCCTTCAGGTTTCGGGGCTGTCGCTGGGCAATACGGACTTTCAGCTCCCTCCAAAGATTTTCTATTGGGTTCAGGTCTGGAGACTGGCTAGGCCACTCCAGGACCTTGAGATGCTTCTTACGGAGCCACTCCTTAGTTGCCCTGGCTGTGTGTTTCGGGTCGTTGTCATGCTGGAAGACCCAGCCACAACCCATCTTCAATGCTCTTACTGAGGGAAGGAGGTTGTTGGCCAAGATCTCGCGATACATGGCCCCATCCATCCTCCCCTCAATACGGTGCAGTCGTCCTGTCCCCTTTGCAGAAAAGCATCCCCAAAGAATGATGTTTCCACCTCCATGCTTCACGGTTGGGATGGTGTTCTTGGGGTTGTACTCATCCTTCTTCTTCCTCCAAACACGGTGAGTGGAGTTTAGACCAAAAAGCTCTATTTTTGTCTCCTCAGACCACATGACCTTCTCCCATTCCTCCTCTGGATCATCCAGATGGTCATTGGCAAACTTCAGACGGGTCTGGACATGCGCTGGCTTGAGCAGGGGGACCTTGCGTGCACTGCAGGATTTTAATCCATGACGGCGTAGTGTGTTACTAATGGTTTTCTTTGAGACTGTGGTCCCAGCTCTCTTCATTGACCAGGTCCTGCCATGTAGTTCTGGGCTGATCCCTCACCTTCCTCATGATCATTGATGCCCCACGAGGTGAGATCTTGCATGGTGCCCCAGACCGAGGGAGATTGACCGTCATCTTGAACTTCTTCCATTTTCTAATAATTGCGTCAACAGTTGTTGCCTTCTCACCAAGCTGCTTGCCTATTGTCCTGTAGCCCATCCCAGCCTTGTGCAGGTCTACAATTTTATCCCTGATGTCCTTACACAGCTCTCTGGTTTTGGCCATTGTGGAGAGGTTGGAGTCTGTTTGATTGAGTGTGTGGACAGGTGTCTTTTATACAGGTAACGAGTTCAAACAGGTGCAGTTAATACAGGTAATGAGTGGAGAACAGGAGGGCTTCTTAAAGAAAAACTAACAGGTCTGTGAGAGCCGGAATTCTTACTGGTTGGTAGGTGATCAAATACTTATGTCATGCAATAAAATGCAAATTAATTATTTAAAAATCATACAATGTGATTTTCTGGATTTTTGTTTTAGATTCCGTCTCTCACAGTTGAAGTGTACCTATGATAAAAATTACAGACCTCTACATGCTTTGTAAGTAGGAAAACCTGCAAAATCGGCAGTGTATCAAATACTTGTTCTCCCCACTATATATATATATATATATATATATATATACACTCACCTAAAGGATTATTAGGAACACCATACTAATACTGTGTTTGACCCCCTTTCGCCTTCAGAACTGCCTTAATTCTACGTGGCATTGATTCAACAAGGTGCTGAAAGCATTCTTTAGAAATGTTGGCCCATATTGATAGGATAGCATCTTGCAGTTGATGGAGATTTGTGGGATGCACATCCAGGGCACGAAGCTCCCGTTCCACCACATCCCAAAGATGCTCTATTGGGTTGAGATCTGGTGACTGTGGGGGCCATTTTAGTACAGTGAACTCATTGTCATGTTCAAGAAACCAATTTGAAATGATTCGAGCTTTGTGACATGCATTATCCTGCTGGAAGTAGCCATCAGAGGATGGGTACATGGTGGTCATAAAGGGATGGACATGGTCAGAAACAATGCTCAGGTAGGCCGTGGCATTTAAACGATGCCCAATTGGCACTAAGGGGCCTAAAGTGTGCCAAGAAAACATCCCCCACACCATTACACCACCACCACCAGCCTGCACAGTGGTAACAAGGCATGATGGATCCATGTTCTCATTCTGTTTACGCCAAATTCTGACTCTACCATCTGAATGTCTCAACAGAAATCGAGACTCATCAGACCAGGCAACATTTTTCCAGTCTTCAACTGTCCAATTTTGGTGAGCTCGTGCAAATTGTAGCCTCTTTTTCCTATTTGTAGTGGAGATGAGTGGTACCCGGTGGGGTCTTCTGCTGTTGTAGCCCATCCGCCTCAAGGTTGTGCGTGTTGTGGCTTCACAAATGCTTTGCTGCATACCTCGGTTGTAACGAGTGGTTATTTCAGTCAAAGTTGCTCTTCTATCAGCTTGAATCAGTCGGCCCATTCTCCTCTGACCTCTAGCATCAACAAGGCATTTTCGCCCACAGGACTGCCGCATACTGGATGTTTTTCCCTTTTCACACCATTCTTTGTAAACTCTAGAAATGGTTGTGCGTGAAAATCCCAGTAACTGAGCAGATTGTGAAATACTCAGACCGGCCCGTCTGGCACCAACAACCATGCCACGCTCAAAATTGCTTAAATCACCTTTCTTTCCCATTCTGACATTCAGTTTGGAGTTCAGGAGATTGTCTTGACCAGGACCACACCCCTAAATGCATTGAAGCAACTGCCATGTGATTGGTTGATTAGATAATTGCATTAATGAGAAATTGAACAGGTGTTCCTAATAATCCTTTAGGTGAGTGTATATATATATATATATATATATATATATATACTTGTACATACTTGTATAGTATGCATATGTATATGTATGTTCACACACACACACACACACACACACACACACACACACACACACACACACACACACACACACACAGGCATACTAAAACACATAAATATTTACAAGCACACAAATATTTAAAGGAACAGTTCATCCAAAAATTAAAATTTTGTCATTACTTACTCACCCCCAAGTTGTTTCAAACATGTATGCGTTTCTTTCTGCTGTTGAACACAAAAGAAGATATTTTAAAGAATGTTGATAACCAGACAGTTGACGGCACCCATTGACTACCATAGTAATTTTTTTCCTACTATGGAAGTCAGTGGGTGCCGCCAACGGTTTCATTACTAACATTCTTTAAAATATCTTCTTTTGTGTTCAACAGCAGAAAGAAACGCATACATGTTTGAAACAACTTGGGGGTGAGTAATGACAACATTTTCATTTTTGGGTGAACTAACCCTTTAAGTTTGAAAAACATTAAAATGCCACCAGGGGGAGACGAAGACAAACAAAAAGAGCAATGGAAGAGCATATTGAAAATAATTTGTATTTATACAAGCGTGTACATTATTCAAAAGCAAGCATAATCTGCTTGGTGCTTATAAATGCACAAAATGGTTCTTTGAAACTGTCAAAGATACTGAGATACTGTCTGTTTGCGTTTATGAGATGTTATAATAATACGAGGTATGTTATAATTAAGAAATAATAATAATTTAGTAATATATTCAAACCTAAAACAATTTATTCAGTCATTAATACCATAAGGAAATAAGTAAACACACTGGAATAACTAGAAACACTACCAGAAATGTACTCTCGTGGAAGTAGGGAGGACATTAACAACAACAATTAATAAATAATAAATAATAATAATAATAATAATAATAATAATAAACATGTAAAGTGTCTATCCTGATACTATATAATAAACATGCACTTTTTTCTACAATGTCATACTGCACAGTCTCTGATGAATAATGTACAGAATGAGCATATTTTCATTCAGGCATCATGCTGGACATCTGTGCGGCGTTGAAGGACCTCAAGGCCTCGGCCCAATCACTCTTCCTCGGCATCGTTTGCTATTCAACACTCCAGTGTTGCGGCTACCGGCGGTTCAGTAGCCGTGGTCGAAGCGAGAGTCCTGAGCTCAGAAGGCAGCTGTCAAACAGCGGATTATTTTTGGATTAAGTGCAAACACGAGAGCTGTGAGAGCAGCGCGCGGACCGGCGGCTCGTCCATTCATCTCCGCGAGCGGCTTGAAGCGGGCTTTTCTGAAATGGTGGCCAGGAGGGAAGAGAGCCCCGGCGGCAGGCCCCAGGATACTCGACCATAAGGGTTAAAGCTAACAGTGTTTAGCCGAGACTGCCTGCACTCGGTCGGATACATTTCCACTGTTTTTATACGCGCCTCGTGTTTCTTTTACATCGCTTTGCCCCTGTGATCGGCCAACACTTTACTATTTAGTGAAAATACACCTTTTTTTCGGGGGACCAACCGTTTCGTTCCTGGGAAACTTTGTTGAAGTTGTTTATTTTCCGTTAGTTCATCGTTAATGCACTAACGACAGACCTCAGAGTGTCTTTAAACGCAGTATTTGACTTCCTCTTTGTACACATTTCAGTTTCTCGCGTTGTTTACGCGACTCTGGCAGTCATTCTGCCGTTGTTATTGTTTCGCCGCAACCTGAGGGCTAACCACAAAGCGTCCCGATGGAGGATAATGACAACATGGACTATTTTTACCAGCAGGTTTTGCAGAAGGACGTGACCCGGCGGCTGCAGGTCGGCCCGGATCTCATAGATTACCTGAGCGACCCGCAGAGGTCCTGGGACGTGGAGCAGGACAAACCCCGCCTGGATAAAACCATAGATGAGCTGACGGGATGGGTCAATTCCAGCAATTACAAGGTACAGCAATGATATTTAAATATAAGGTTTTAAGCCATATAGCATGTATGTTGTTATGAAGGATGCATGTATTGTTCTGGAGTGACAGTCTCGAGCCAAACGCAATAGTTTATTCTCATATAATATATTATTGCATTTAAATCACCAATTGCATTAGGCTTGTTGTGCATTCATTTGTGTATAATACTGACAGAAAAATACAAGAGTAATTGTATTCGTGAGAGGCTTCAATTCAGTCTTGGGTAACATTAATATCAATGTGCATGCATTACATATTCATTTGTGTCTAGGAGAGTGGATTTGCTGGTGGGGGTGTTGTGAGAATGGGGGAGGGTGGCGTGGGTATTGTTCTGTTACACTGGGACTGTAAAGGCACATGTCATTGCAATGCATATTAAATATATATGCTTTTTTGTGTGTGATATGTTAAGAAAAGCTGTTTGTGTTTGATGCTTGCTTGTCATGTTTAAATGGCCTGGACATGCAAGCAGAAGCTTTTATGCTGGGTCATACTGCTGCTAATATTCGAAAATGGTCACTTCTGCTTTACTTCCCATTTATGTTTGTGTGGATCGAAACATGGTTGCGTAGGGATGTTTTAAAAGCAGCATTAGACATTTATCTAAATAGCTGATGGTTCAGATCTTCAGGGACGGATGTTAATGGACGGCTATGACATCAGACTCATTGAGGTTGGATTTTAGAAATGATGGCGGTGATTCATAAATTGGAGACACAGCTGTAGGCTTCTAGAAATATATGTGGGTTGATAAATGCAGGGTGTCATATTCTGTGGCCCATTGGTTGAAGATCTGGTAGACCGTTTTCATCTCTCCGCTAAAATATTTTTGTGAATAATTTTAATATTTATTTTTCTTTTAATATTGGATATACACTACTGTTCAAAAGTTTGGGTTTAGTAAGTTAAAGGAAATTATTATTTTTTGTTTAGCAAGGGTACATTACATTGAAGCATTTATATAATAATTTTTTTTATATAAATCCTGTTCTTTTAAACATTCTATTAATAAAAGCATCCTGAAAAAATAACGCAGCACAAGCTGTTTTCAACATTGAGAATAATGAAGTGTTTCTTGAGCTGCAAATTATCATATTAGAATGATTTCTGAAGGATCATGTGACACTGAAGACTGGAGTAATGATACTGAAAATTCAGCTTTGCATCACAGAAATAAATTGCATTTTAAAATATATTCACATAGAAAACACTTATTTTAGATTGTATCGGTTTTTTTTGAGCAGTAGTGTATATATTAGAACTGTCAAATAATTTTATATATATATATATATATATATATATATATATATATATATATATATATATATATATATATATATATATATATAATATAACATTTATATATTATAAGAACAGGTTGGCTCTTCAGACAAGAGAAGCAGTGCTTCATAAGGAGGGAAGTGCTGACAATGTTCAATGAGGAATGATCTAAGAATAAACTTGATTTACATACAAAATGTTTTCTCCATAAGTCACACAGGGGAAGAAACCAGAAATGCTTGCTGATTGAATTAACTTAAAGAAATGAGGTTAATCCATAAAGTGTGGCTGAACCCATTGCTAAGTGTGTAGATGAATGCTGTCCAATTAAAACATAATGATTTCCAAAATGAAATTACCAGGTGTTCTCCAGTTTTGCCTTCCAGGTGCGCACACACACACACACACGCACTGTTGTCTTTACTCAGGACTCTCTGGCTGTTTTGCCTAAAATAGGTCATAACTGGAGCTTCTGGGATGTAGTGAATATTTGATTGTTTCTCTGGAATGTGAACTTCCATCCTGCACTGCCAAGAAACACACTGCAGCGATCCCACCGCAATCCTCAAATATAGTCCGTCTCACAATCTCTTATTTTCATTCACCCACTCGCACACAATAACAATAGTCACTCTTAAAGACATAGTGCACATCGACGCAAAGCTCTGTATCAGATACTGAATTTGCAGAATCATGTGTTTGAAAATGCTGTCTTACAGTTTGCCTTCGTGAGAGGAAATCTGAGGTTTGATGTTTTCAGCTAATTTGTCTCTTTCTTGTTTCGTGTCAGGTTGCATTGCTGGGGATCGATATTGTCAGCGCATTCGTGGATCGGCTGACTGATCGCTTCAGAGGTTATATCAGCACAGGTAAGCGGGTGTGCGCATGCTTGTTGTTTGTTTCAAAGTCACAACATCAGTAAGGCAGCGTTAGCTAAAGATCTTCTCCATTGCATAATCAGCAGAAAGTGGAATGCTGGGACAACTTTCCATGTATATGACACAATCCACAGGCTCAGTGCTTGTCTCTCAGCTGTTCGAGCCCCGCCTTCTCCTGTTACCATGGAGACGGGTTGTTATGATTGTAACAGATGACCCCCCCCCCCCTTCACTCATCATACCTCATTCATCTGAAACATGGAACAAACAGAGTAGAGAGAAAGGAATGAGATGACTTCACACAAAGAGTCTGTTTGAGTCTGCCTGCGATACAAAAATGCTGAAAGTTAAAGATTTCTGGGCCGCTAGCATTGTTAAATGGAATTTTCTGTCAGTGGTCTGCCAAACAGATAGTCCCATTGTTTGTGCCGATGTTACTGTGTCAGAATACTCAAATTTGTATTTGGGGTGGGGCTGCAACAGCTAATCGATAATAATCGATAATGAAAATCATCAACAATGATACTCATCATCGATTAGTCGGGTCTGCCCTCTGTGCACGGAAAACACAGTAGAGAGGGAGACAATTAATATTCTGCGTGAAAACATTCATTTAGCTGAAATATCTGCTGTTGGACGCTAAATTTAGGTTTAAAAGTCAACATGTAATTCAAGTATTTTTATGAGAGTAGTAACTGTAAAGAGATAACAGCGTGTAATTGAACATAAATGTAAGATGTTTCTATAGGATAAAGAAATGACAGTAACAGGTTACTTTGTTCATAGCGAATGTGTGTGTGTGTGTGTGTGTGTTACTGCAGAACATTCCTCTTATCTGATAACACTGAGTTTTTGTTTTTCTTTAATATCATTTTAATGTAGGGATTTAAACTGTCCTTTTGCTTAGTAAATTTTTTGCACATAATGTATAGCACAGATATACCCTTAAAACCATTTTTTTTGGCGTATTGATTACCATTTGTATAACCACACAAATACCATCGTTAAACCATGGTTAATTTATGCTTACCATGGAATAACTACAATAACCCTGTTTTTTTTATTTATTTATTATTATTATTATTGGTTTTATTAGTTGTTTAACCATGGTTAATTTTTGTAAGGGTAGATATATTCACTATGTATGTTTTCATAGCACTCAGCTGACATGTTTGTTTGAAGGACAGCATTGGGCAAGATGTGGAATTTTGTCGGCTTTTCATCCGATTAATCGGGAAAAAATAACCGACCAACTAATTGATTATCAAAATAATCGTTAGTTGCAGCCCTAATTTGGGGTAATCATTCTACAATTGGTTTGTTTGGTTTACAAATGGTTGTCTTTGCATATTGCAAGCTGCGATGGGAAAAGTATATTTTATGTACATGATTGTTGGGCTGCATGGTTAATCAAAATTGAAAACTGAAATCTGATATGGCTTGTGATTATTAAAATGCAAAGGGTAGGATTAAATTAATTAAATGTATATGTGCTGCATGTTTTAGAGTAAAGCGCAGCACAATGTTCTTTTACACGCATGCAGCTCATGATTCAGGGTATGTCTACACTAATCCGGATACATTTGAAAACGGAGTTTTCATTTCAAAACGCTCTCTGTCCACACTAGCGTTTTGCAAAAGTTTTTCATCCACGTTAAAACATCGGAAAACACTAAATTCACCTTAATGCGCATGCGTATACCGTCACTGAGATGATACAGATGGAACAAACATAATCAAGCTATCATGCAATTTGTCTGGCAGGATCATTTTATTTAGCAAAATATCACCATTCACTGATGCGTCCAGGTCGCACTCAGTAACCATTATATGTTTGGTTTAAAAAGCTACTGCCCTCATGTTTTGCCGCAGGACAGCAAATGCGAGTACATTTTCTGTCATCTTTGCATGACTACGATATGAAGAGTGTGCAAAGTAACATATTTTAGCAACTGTGTGAAAGTGAATAGCATATAACAGTCGCAATACCGGTATAAACATATAAAATACCAAATACCTCCTTTTTTACAGTCTACACTACAACGCGAAAACGGCTTTTTAAAATTTATCCACTTTGGAGAGCATTTTCAAAAAGCTTAGTTTTCGTTAATAAAATGCCGTCTCAGTGTCAAAACGGAGAAAAAAAAAAAAGCGTTTTCAAAGGAAAACGTATTAGTGTGGACAAGGCCTCAATGTTTTTAGTGTCTTAGAGCAGTTCACATTAAATGCTGAACCACACAATCTCATCTCTCGCAACATGCGACAACCATCTTCACAAACTTGTAATGAGAAACGTTTGTAAACCGGCTGTTGTCAACAAATGAGAAGCTTAAAGTCGTCATGAAATCAAAATCGACCCTATTTTTTTAGCCCACATTATTAGTATCATGTGCAAGTTAATCCACAACATTTTTTTTAATCAAAATCTGAAAATGTACTTCCACTCTAGAATGGCCTTCCTTCTCTAATAACGTTAGTTTGACCGCTTGGGTTGAACATCCCCTCCAACTTTCAGTCTGCTGCAAGCTTTGATTGCGAGCTGAATGGAGCGCCCACTTTTCTAGAGCCAATCAATTCCCAGAGGGCAAAAACAAGCCACTCCCTTTATTCTTCTCATTCAATATTCCGTTTCACTTGGAAAATACGTCACAATACTGAAGTAAAGTCGGTCGCAACTTCTGGTTCACGCTGACTTTCAATGATAGTTCACCCAAATATTTAAACTGTCATCATTTACTCACCCTCATGTCATTCCAAACCCGTAAGACCCTTTCTGACCCTCCATTGACACCTATGCAACGACCACTTTGACATTTATATGTGAATAAAAGCCTAAATTCAATCTGTTCATATAAAGCGATTGCGTCTCTTCAGAAAGTTTGTACTAAACTGCTCAATTCATATGGATTAGTTTTACGATCTCTTTATGAACTTTTTGAAGCGTCAGTGGTAGTTGTGTAGCTGTCAATGGAGGGACAGAAAGCTCTCAGATTTCATGAAAAATATCTTCATTTGTGTTCTGAAGATGAACGAAAGTCTTACGGGTTTGGAACGACATGAGGGTGAGTAATTCATGACAGAATTTTCATTTTTGCGTGAACTATCTCTTTAAGGTCTCTCGCCAAAATAAAAGCTTGATGGTTTAATGTTTGAAAATGAAGAAATTATGACAGCCATAAATATGTGTTGTAATTTTTTACGTATTTTAAGTATTATTATTATTTTTTTCTTAAATACTCAATATTTTATTTTACAGTGAAATATTACAATATAAATATTTCTTAATTCTTTATAATAATGATGATGATGGTGATTATTATTATAGTAATATTGATGTATAATTACAAAATTGTGCAGCTTTACAAACATACCTGCCAACCTGGAGCTTTTATGTAAAAAGATCTCAGCAATCTCAGTTCTTATAAGAAAAATTCAATCTTTTCCAGCTTGTGCAGCCCTACATCATTGCATCGTCTTTTAAACCCTTCTTCCTCTTTTTTTTTTTTTTTTTTTCACTCAGTTGTGCCTGCGTTAGTTGACCGCCTGGGTGACGCAAAGGATCAGGTTCGAGAACAGGCACAAGGGCTCATTTTGAAGCTGATGGACCAGACGACAACACCCATGGTGAGCTAACCTTACAGCAGAAATGATCATCACTATTACATCCATTCATGATGACAAATAAAAAATAATCATAAAGCTGCTGGGTGAGTAGAACCACATTGGATCATTTTTGCTAGTTATTACTGCCAGTGATTCATCATATCCTTCGGAGCGCATCATCTTCTTCTCTCCTGCTTTTGCAGTAATGGATATGTAACAAATCGGTTACACTTTCTTTTCCTCTGTCTCTTTGTAGAACGTTTGGGAGAGGCTGATTCCTGGCTTCAAACACAAAAACTTCCGCAGTAGAGAGGGTCTCTGCTTGTGCTTGGTTGCCACACTAAATGCGTAAGTCCTCATACAATCCCATACATTCTTACTTTGTAAACACTTCCACGTTTGTACTCGGAATCCTGTCCAACAGGTGGCGCCGGTCTTCCATATCACAGTATTTTGATGCGATCATGTCCCCTCGGTTTATCACAGATAGGACTGTATTCTGTTAGTTCAGCATTCTAGAATTCTTCATCTGTGTTGATATCTAAATTCACAGATATTTAAATGTAATCTACAGACATTCACACCATGTCTGTCACACACTGTAAACAAACTCGGCCCACTGAGGTAATCCTCTTACCTGCCTGTATCGATTCCAGGAAGGTCAGATTAACAGACATTCTCATTGAAGTGCTACATAAACGCTCATACACAAAACTAGTTTCTCAGTAACATTACTCCTCATTGTTGACAAAGAGCTGTCACATAATCCATGCTGCATACACTCAGCCTTATACTACACTGTTATTATAATAATAAGATGTTATGTAACATAAAGTTTGCTTTAATTACAAGCAAGTTTTTTGGGTTTTGTATTACATTTAAGGGATAGTTCACCCTAAAATGAAAACTGTCATCATTGTCCTGTTGGACTTATTTTGAGAAATGTCTGTTTTTTTGTCCATACAATAAAAGTCAATGGTGCTCATTGACAACATTCTTCAAAATATCTTCTTTTGTGTTCCACAGAAGGAAAATGCAAAATGAATCCAACTGTGTATGTATACACTGTATAAAATGATTTTTCAAAGTTATAATTAAATTATTGGAGGACGCTTTTACAAGAAAATACTATTTCAGTCTGTCAAAATTTCGCTTTTAATTCAATGTCTTACTTGACGTTTCTTTGTAAGTAATTGTCAAATTTATTAGCAATTTCTAAGGCCCTGTTTCCACCTGGTATTAAGATGCATTTTGGTCGATCGGATCACAAGTAGTCGAGGGAGACTCATACCCGTTTACACCTGGTTTTTAAATCCGTCTCTTTTGCCACTTTCAACCACTTCTGTCCGGATTTCTTCGAGGGGAGGGTCTATGGGCGGGTAAATGTATGAGGTTTTTCAGATCTTTTGATCTAATGGACAATATCGCACAATTTACATATGAACGCGACTGGAGACAACGGAAAAACATACGGATAGCAGCAGCTTTCGTTTCTGCTCTGACAGACGCAAGACCAGCCGAACGCTGTGAGTGTGTGTTAGAAATCAGGAATGGTGAGAGAAAATTGTGCTTGGTACGTTTTTAGTCTTCAAACCAAACTTGGGTCTTCAGCCGTCAAAGTTTAAATCTCGTCTGGCTAGTGCGCTTCCCATAATGTTTCCGCATTAGGTCAGTTGGCGGAGAGTAGACGGTCTTTTGTGGCTGTTCTGACACATTCGATCACATGAGCGTTTACACTACAAAAGCAATCCTGTCAAATACGTTTTCGACTACCTCTGGAAGTGGACAAGCTCAAAACATTTTAGACCCCGTTTACACCTGTATTTAGCGTTGTTCACTTGTGATCCGATCGACCAAAGCGCATCTTAATACCAGGTGTAAACAGGGCCTAAATGAAAATTGTTTCAAAGTAAATCCTACACCCTTTTTTCACCCTTTTTTTTCAGTGTACATCCATGTAGAATTTGAACTTGTTGTGAACTGTTTAGTCTAAGCTGACTCACACTCAGTATTTCTTTGTTTCTCTCTTTCTCTTAGTTACGGCGCTCAGCCCTTGAGTTTGAGTAAATTTGTTCCACATCTCTGTTCGCTAACAGGAGACCAAAACCCCCAGGTATGAAATCTGTGTCTGTGTATGTATGTAATGCTCGGAATGTGTGTAAAAAAGTAAAGTGAGTTGGACACACTCTCTGTTTCGGTCCTTTGTGTGTGAGGGAGGGAGGCAGTCCGCGCTAATGTTAGGCTTCTAGACACGAACAGCAGAATTCAAGCTCCTGCTGGGCGAATAGACCACTCACAGAGATGAGCATTAGATGTGGAGGTTGAGATGGAAGAAATGGGAGAAGGACAGATCTTTTAGACATTTAAAAAGGGAAGTCTAGAAAATGGGAACATTTGATAATAATCATCAGGGCTTGACATTAACACAGTGGCGTTGAATTGAATTGTAGTCTTTTAAAAATGCCTCTGAAATAATAAACTAAGTGCAATGTAGTGTTGTCAAAAATATAGATTTTTTTTTTTTTGATACTGAAATATCTGAAACGCTTCGAATACAAATTTTTCACAGAATAGATACACGATACAAGCTGCGCTTCTCTCTCTCTCTCTCTCTCTCTCTCTCTCTCTCTCTCTCTCTCTCTCTCTCTCTCTCTCTCTCTCTCTCTCTCTCTCTCTCTCTCTCTCTCTCTCTCTCTCTCTCTCTCTGACAGCACGTGACACACAAACCCGCCTCCACTCACTCACTCATTTCATTTGCTCCGGATGAATGTTGTTGTTACAGGGCTTGAATTTCGATGGGAATTGCGCATAATTTCACTCATTCCTGCAGATTTTGTGCTCACACCCAAAGTGCGCGCACACAGCCATCTCTCAGTACTAAATTCAGTTCTTTTTCGCTGCTTATTGTGCTTAAACAGTCAGATACACACAAAATAGTGTCAAAATGCCGGTCTTGGCAAGTATTCACGTAAACACATTCAGTTCTGTTTTAAGTGAACGTAACAGTTGAAAAAGAAAACGCACGTGTAACAGTATAATGGATCTGTGCGTCAGGTCTTAAAGTGACAGCAGCCTAATATTCCTGCTGCCAAATCATGAGATAATATAAAAAATATCTATATGGCAGTTTTTCCTCATGTTATCGATGTCAAAATTGTGTTCAGTGAAAATGCTGAGTGGCTAGTAACTTTGGAAAACCACTAGCCACAGTGACTGCTGAGCAAAAAAGTTAATGTCAAGCCCTGAAAATAATAATAATAATAAATCTTCAGCAGCAAATCAGCATATTAGAATGATTTCTGAAGGATCATGTGACACTGAAGACTGGAGTAATAATGCTGAAAATTCAGCTGTGCATCACAGGAATAAATTCATTTTAAAATATATTAAAATAGAAGACAGTTATTATAAATTGTAATAATATTTTACAACATTACTGTATATTTGTTCAAATAAATACAATCTTGGTGAGCATAAGAGACTTCAAAAATCATAAATCTTACCAACCCCAAACTTTTGAACAGTAGTGTCAGCATTTACACAGATGACGATTTTTTTCGCATCACCAACTCACTAAAAAGGAGTTAATTTCAGCCATTGTCAGTGTGAGTGGGATTGTTGAAGCATCAATCTGTAGTTGTGTTTCTAGGTTAACTTTGTGTCGTGTGTTCCACAGGTACGGGAGGCTTCTATGTCAACCCTAGTGGAGGTATATCGGCATGTGGGAGAGAGAGTGAGAGTGGACCTCATCAAAAGAGATCTACCATCTGCGCGGTTAGTATGATTTACTGTTGAACCCACAAGCTTTCTAGAACTATTTATTTTACCAGCTTAATGACACTGCACTAAGCCAACGAGCATCATTCTGTCCCAAACCCAATCACATGTGTTGCCCACAGCACAGTTATGTTGTGTTTCTGGATTGGTATAATTACTCTGACATGAGTCAGTTTTAATGACTTCAATCTAGCAGATTGTTTGTGGGCGTATTGTGGGTGATTTATCATGAAAAATTTTACAAATATTAGCACATGCACACACTCATATTTAAAGGAGCCTTTTGCGTGTGGTAATTTTGCGCAAGTTAGAAATGCAACTCATTTGTGCCTCTTATTGAATAAGTGTTTTCAGGTATTACCATTAAATATGACTATATAGCATATGTATGTAGAGTATAGCCTATTTATTTATGTGCATTTCAACAAAACAAAAGTGATTTCACTCATATTCATGGTTGCACTTTATTTCGATGGTCCACTTTATACATTTTACTAACTATAAGTAACTTTGCAACTACATGTCAACTAGAAGTCATTAGAGTATTAGTAGACTGTCTGCTTAATATCTGCTGACACTTTATTTTGATGCTCCCCAACAGACATTCTACTGACTAGAAGTAACTTTTGCTGTCAACTTATTCTACTAACCCTACCCTAACGGTCTACTAATACTCTAAATTACTTAGTTGACTTGTAGTTGCAAATTAATGAGAGTAAGTTGACATGTAGTGACATGTCAGGACTTTTCGTTCCTTTGTATGTCTCCACATAATGACAAAGCTCACTTGAACTTTGAAAGTTACTTATAGTTAGTAGAATGTCTTAAGTGGACTATACCGAATTCACAAATAAAGAAAACACATTTTATGTCATTGCAACATGGATTTAAAATGTATCAAAAATAACTTTGAATCTTTAATTTGTAATGTATGCATACTGTTTGCGTGATAAATCACTTTGTGGGTTCAATTTGCATCGATACTGACCTGTATTTTGCACTTTGGTACTTTGGTAGACTACAGTAGATCAGTGGGGACTTTTTTTAGTCTTATGAGCATTCATTGTCTATCCACACAGCAGCCCTTGGAGGGATTACTTGACCATTTTCTCTTGAGATCAGTCTATTGATTTAATAAAAACCAGCGAGCTCTAGATTATCATAGAACTCTATTTATTAGTCTATCATTGCAGTTCTATTGAGTATTTCAGTACATGTTGTATTAAAGCCTGGAGACTCAAAAGGAGGGTGTTTGTGATGCGTGTACTGTAAACTTACTAAGAAATTACTTCATGGGTTTCCTGTTACAGAATGGTGAAAATCTATTTACGTTGTGTTTAAGAAAAGATTCCTTGTAATCAGGCTGACATCAGTGTGTGCGCTGTTGATCTGTGATTTAAATTGAGTTTTTGAAGACTGTCTAATACTCCTGCATTCCTCTCTGTCTGATGTAAGAGTCTTCAGGCGCTTGGACAGACTCCATTGGCCGCATCTAGAACATTTTCATGATCAGCGAATGATGCTGAATCTAATTTTTTTTTCTCTACATAATGGATTAATTTCTGGGGGAATTAATGTTGTTGTCTTTTTCCCCTCTTATGGTTTCATGGTCCTAGATTTTGGCACTGTTGTACTATATTAAGTCTTCCTGGAGTAAGATTTGAGAAGTTCAGAGTGATTCATGTTTAGTGTAGTCCAAATGTTTCAATACAAACTGAACTATATGGGGTCTGGAATGACCCACATGCCTGGTTTCAATAGCAACGGTATGATGTGTCAGATGGATTGTCTGGTGTGTGACATGGTTATGACTCTGACACATAGCTATCTCGGACAATACGGCTGGTCAAGAACACAGAGGTGCTTGTGCCTGCATTGGCTTGTATTTTGTGCATTTCATTGTTTTTTTATAACACCGTATCCTAACCTGACGCAACGTCAAGACACGTGATAAAAGGTACCGGTATCTTTTCCATGTTAATCAGGGTTTTTGTCCTAACCAGCTGCGATGGTGATGCACAACAATTCTTGTTTGAGAAGTTTCTATTTATTAGACATTGCGGCTGGAAAAACAACATACGAAGATAATGATAATCTGAGGTACTGATGATGTGCTTTAATGTTAAAACAATTTAATGTGAGTTTGAATATCATTTTGCGTGACCTTTTATAGGCATACTGAGAAGGTGACAATAAATGAAAGAAAACTGTCTACTCAATGTGAACAAACAAGTGTATTCTATGACAAAGATTGTTTTAGTCACTCAGTATGCATTTTTAATCATGTTAAAATGGTGTAATATTTAAGAATTTCAATGTTCTTATCCATTTTGTTGCGAGTGCAGTCAAAGACTTGAGATATAGAAAGACGGTGCACTCGTATTCCTATGAATGGGAGAAAGTGCAATGCTCAATATGGCGAAATAAGTCACGCCTTCTAAATAAAAGAGCCAATTGGCAAAGTCATTACATCACTGCAGCTGCTGTTAGAAGCTCCGGATGCTTTAGAAAGCATCAGTGTTATGAGACGTGCGCTTATGACTGCAGATTCACATTGGCTGATCTAGCCTGAAAAATGCTGCTTTTTGTCATGATTTGAGTGTTTAGAAACAAATCTTATGAGACCGTTGTTGTCAGATTTCATTAGTGATTTCAAATATGAAATTTATTCATAAGCTTGGTGATCAGCTTTGGAGAATTTGATGTCTCCCCATTCAAAGAGATAGGAGCCGTACTTGCATGACTGAAATAGCTGCCCGAGAGGCGTTTCAAAGATGGCCGCCAAGTGAAATGTCTTGCCTTAAAAGGACTTTGGTGCAGTGCACTTGTAGAGGGACTCCTGCCACAGGCTCTTCTGATTGGCTGTGGTTTTTTGATAGATTTTATCATGTCTGGTGTGGACAGACTAATTGCTTGTTGCTGAAATCTTACGGCATCATGTCTGGTTAGGACACAGTGTAAGGATGCATCATACTAAAATTCTGGCTGATAAAAAAAATATAGTTTATATATACACAAACATTTAAAAAAAATTATATTAAAACACAAATTCTAAATGTTAAATTCTAAAATGTCATTTTTAAATGCTAAGAAATGTATTTATGCATATCATGCATCCTTAAATATTAGGTTTGCATGATATATTAGTATCTTTATTCTTTAATCAAAATCTTTTATCATTAAAGGGTACATAACACACACAGTTTCTGCCAATCTCATGTTAATCTTGAGTACCTATAGAGTAGTATTGCATCCTTCATATCTCCGAACAGTCTTTAGTTTTATCATATTTATAAAAGACAGATACACTGTACCGATTCTTTCCAAAACAGCCATTATATGCACTATAATGTTTGATTGCCAACAAAACACAGACATTTGATGCAGTTTCACTCACTGCCTGCAGTTTCGACACATGACGGAAACAAACAAACACACTTGCAGAACTTCGTTGCTGCTCCGGAAAAACAAACTGCATCCACCGTTTCCTTAATGCTGGGTTATTTGGGAAGCTGAACAAAGTTATCTTTCCCTCACAACCAAAAACACATTTTAGTGACATTTTGTTTTTAGACCACGAAATCAACAATGACAGCGCTGCCGACGGCTTCCGTAACCCGAAAAAAGCTCGTTGATGGGCACGCTCTTGCTCTCGTTCTCGCTCTGGTTGATGTGTGCACACGCTCATCCGGGAGAAGTGCCCATACAAGGAATTCCACCCTGTATGACGCCATATAGGGCCATACTCAAAAAAAAACTTTCCGAAACTTTTGAATCCTGAAGGAGTGTATTTGGCACAGAAATGCTCCGTCATACGTCCAACTCATTTTTTTTTTTTTTTAAATTTTGTCCATGTTTAGCATGTGAATCCAACTCTTTAACAGTGTAAATATGTCAGAATGCATGAAATAGCATTAGACCCCCCTTTAATTTAGATAAGCTAGTATAGAATTCTAATCTTGTTATTTTGCAATTATCACCAAAGAAACAATTATTTTGACTGATTTTAATGGATCAGTGGATCCCTATTAAATATCCAATTTTGAACAGTATCCAATATTGACCAATTAAATTAAAAATAATATCTATTATCGGCCAATAAAAAATATTATATCTATGTACACTACAAAAATGTATGCAATGTATGTATTCTCTTGATGGTATTCTCTTGATCAAGAGGTGCATCAATTTTTGGTCAAGATCTTGTATTGACAATGCAAGAGTCCAGCACTGTGTAAAATCTCCTCCAGCACATCCCAAAGACTTTCAATGAATTTAAGGTCTGGCCAATTCATGTGTGAAAATGATCCTTCATGCTCCCTCCCAACCATTCTTCACAATGTGAGCCTGATGAATCTTGACATTTGTCATTCTGGAATATGGTCATGATGTGTCTTCCTACAGTTGTTTAAGAAATGAAAAGCTACACACTCCATCAATTAGGGTTAGAAGAACTGTTGCCAAACATATAACATGCTAGAAACATAATAATCGATGCAATAATGATCCAATCATTGACTCTTAAGCATTTGCCTGTTTAAATCCAAACAGTGACCTTTTTTTGGCTGGGCACATCAGTGTACATCAGTTAGTAGAGAATATTTGAGTTCACACTCTTCTCCCTTTTTTCTGTATAATTTTGAGGGTTGATGTTGTTTGTCTCTTATGCTTTGCCTTTGGAATCCTGTTGCATCACATCATTAATATGATTTGATCTGATCCCTCACACTCGAGGGTTGGGCACACATGCCTGAAAATCACTCTAAGCTACTGTACATACAAATACTGTAATTCAGAGGCTGCGCTGCCCTCATCTGACCAAGAGATAGCGGGTACAAGAAAGGACATGTGTGTTGTTGACATGAATACGGTTTGAAAGGACAGGGCCGTGAGCTGGGGGCAGTGTCAGTCAAAACAGGAAGGAAGGAGAGAAAGAGGGCAGTCTGAACCAACTGAGCCAAGGCAAGACGCGGGGGGCGGCAGTGAGGAGAGGGGGAGTGCGAGTGGTGCTTAAGTGTGTGTGTGTGTGTGTGTGTGTGTGTGTGTGTGTGTGTGTGTGTGCCTGGAGGGGGAGGGGTGGGAGCCCTGTCTCTGAGCTCCACTGCTTTAGCCCCTCCCACTGGTGTGTGTTCCAGACAGGAGGTTATGTAAAGGGGAATAGAATCTTGGCGCTGTCTATCTCTCATACACACACACACACACAAACCGGTGAACAGTTTCTTAGTTTTCTGCGACAGACACACACGGCAGTGGAGTCTTTTCAGCGATCCTCGGCCGTATATGAAGGGCAGTATGTCTGAGCAGGTGGGTGGGACCTCGCATGCCGTCCTCTTTTACCCTTTTCTCTGTCTTCCTCTCGTCGAATGTTCTCTTTCTTCTCGTTCTTGGCTGTTCATTCACTTTCTCTCTGTCTCGTTGCATTTTAGCCCCTGTGTCGTCTTCAGCGGCACCATTTTGGTTAGAAAGAGCAGAGATCCTATATCGGTTGCGTTAATAGGGATTGATGATCTGTGTTTCTGCGTGTGTAAGAACATACCTGATTCGTCTGGACTGCAAGCAATGCGTTAAGCACACACACACACACACACACACGCAACATCTCATGTGGCCTTGAATGGGCATTTACATGCATATTGCATGTGAGAAAGTAAATGCGCACGTTATTGGTTCATGACTGGAGGCCTGCGGGGCCAGCAAATTTATCCAAATTGTTTAGTCTCATGCAGGGTTTAAGCATCATTCTTGATATTTTGTAGCTGGACTTTTGTGTTCGATCTGCTATACATTGAGGGACAGTAATTGTGCTGCAGTGTCTTGTTAATTGTTCCTTGTGCTGAAAATAGTCTGGTTGAGTTTGGCAGGCACTTCAAGACTAGTAATTAAGCATTGACTTGTAAGTGCACACTGTAGATGTGCTTTGTTTTAAAAACTTTTTTTTAATGCTCCTATTTGTTACAGTGGTTATCACTGTGATAGTGTTTTGTCTGTGTGGTATTATGTATTGCCTATGTATTAAACATTTTTTCAAGTTTAAAAAGTAAATTAAAGGCCTTTAAATCTACTTACCTCAACATTTTCTGTGAGTGATGATGGTTGGGTTCTGACAGCAGTGCATGGACGTGTAGAAAGGCAGACTTGTCTGTATCTGTCAAGAAGCAGCATTATTGTGATGGACAGATTAAGGCCTTAGGTGCCATTAATCCAACCATTTTATTCTGAGTATGCTAGATGTGTCTGTCTTCAGAAAGCTTTTTTGTTATGCGGTAAAACTGTTTATTGAATTTTCATTGCATCATACCATAACTTTATTGTTGTGCAATATTACTAAAAAAAAATCTAAGAAATCAGTTTTTTTTTTTTTTCCCCAGCCTTTTGTTAATATTCAATATTTATCTTTTTTTTCTATTCCATGAATTCACAATTTCAATCAAACAGCCATCGAGGCAAAGTAGAATAAGTATTTAATGCTGAAGTAAAATATGGTAAAAATCGAATTAAAGGGTTAGTTCACCCAAAAATGAAAATTACCCCATGGTTTACTCACCCTCAAGTCATCCTAGGTGTATATGACATTCTTCTTTCAGACGAATACAATCGGAGTTATATTAAAAAAGTCCTGGCTCTTCCAAGCTTTAAAATGGCAGTGACTGTTGTTCTGTTTTTGAAGTCCATAAAAGTGCATCTATCCGTTATATAACTGCTCCACACAGCTCCGGGGGTTAATAAAAGCCTTCTGAAGCGAATCGATGCATTTGTGTAAGAAAAATATCCATATTTAAAACTTTATAAAGTAAATTATCCGGCCGATCGCCTTCCGTATTCAACTTACAGAAAAAGTGTAGCGCCTCTAGCAGTTCCAAATGCTTACGCTACGTCTGACGGGCGTAGCTGGTGTGCAATGTCGTCAGACGTAGCGTAAGCATTTGGAACTGCTAGAGGCGCTACACTTTTTCCGATTAACTGAAACTGACTCACGGAAATTAACTTGTAAAACATCTATCTTGCAGCATTGCTGAGAATAACTTCTTCTTTTAAAAACATTAGAAAATTTTATCAACCCCAAACGTTTGAACAGTAGTGTATGTTGCCAGCAAAATTATTGTGACTATTTGATATTGCCCAACTCTACACCCCATAATGCCCTACTTTGTGATTTTGTTTTCTTAGGTTAGGATAGCAAAAATATGACTTTAATATTTATGCTATTGATGTGTGCTCTTTCTTTTAAATTTTGTGTGATCATTTTAATATCAATCTCAAATCGCACAATTGTTCTGTGTGTTTCAGGTTACAGACCATTTTGAGCCGTTTTGATGAAGTGCTGAATTCGGGGAACATGGCTCTCAGCCTAAGTCAAGGTAAGTTAGCTTTTAACTAGCTGAATCTTGTTTGCTACATTAGCTTCAGTTACAATGCTAATATTAGTCTTTGTCAGTGTCTTTGACCACAGTCCTGAACATAAGCCTTTGACATCTGAGCCCTGGCTTTAATCGGAATGCTGCTTTCATCCAAATGCTAATCCTCATGTTTTGCATTAGCATTAGCATTACTAGAGGGTTAACATCAACATTAAAGCGATTGGCTACATTTTAATGCTGGATTTCTGCTTGGCCCTTCTGTCTCTAGTAAGTTAGCTTTAACGTGAGTGCTAGCATCTAAAAAGGGGAGATGGTGTCAGACTTCCACGGCCTTGGAAATCTCCATGATGTATTTGGCATATGTCATGTGATGGCAGAGCTGGATCTCCAGACGGATCACAGTGCTGCTCACATTTGGTTGTGGTATAGAGTTGTTGTGGTGCAGTAATGTGTTTTACAGGCCTAACAAGCTATTCCATGTTTGCTTTTTTTCATTGCTGCAGCTGTTGACTTTATGACGTGACTTTTTAAACATGTGCTTATACATGTGTTTATGGGTTCAGCAGTGTCTTTGACTTGAGTCATGCACAATATATCTTTACTGGGGATGCTAACGATTAATCAATGATTGATTAATTGTCCATAATAATTTAATTGTTAACTTATCGATGTTCAAATAAGCAAGTTTTGAGGTTGCTCATGCGCAAAACGCTTGCAGCAGATGAGAGGATAAATGAAGCGAGCGCTCCGCAGTTACGTATTTTAAATGCATTAATTAGCATGTTCACATGCACACCAGTTCGCTGATAACTCACAAAAATCAGCTTATTGAAATAACCTGTTGTCCAGGTTTACATGCAAACCAATAACCCAACAACGCAAGTAAACCGTGTTTAGAAGACTTTATTGATAAATCAGTTTATTTCCTGGTAGTGACGTCAAAATGTAATAATTTGCGTATCTGACTCTGAGTATTTCATTTATGTCAGTTGTGATGTTAAATAAAGCATTAAAAACCGAAGAAGAGTATTGCATTTGCATCATGTCAGCGGGAAACTTGCGGCTCATATATTATCCTCTCATGCAGTTACAGTTGCAACATTTTGACTGTACCACCACTTTTTTTGGTCTGAGTTTGCGATATTTCCTCCTCCCTTACTGCAAAATGCTCGCTATGTCTGGATGTGCTTAAATCCACAGTAAGGAACTGTGGATTTAAGCGCATCCAGACAGAGCGAGCATTTTGCCTGTCACATATATCACACGTGCACTTCAATAAGCCAAGAGAAAGGAGGTTAATGCGTTTACATGATGGGCGAAATCAGCGTAAGGGGCAAAAATCTGGCTGTGACGGTTGGTTTATGCTTAAGCTGTTTATGACCTTACTCCGATAAATGAAAACGGGTTAACGCATTTACATGATCACGTGCATTGTCGGGTTATTAAGCATAATCATAGTGCAAGTAAATGCACTCAGTGTCTTCAAGCAATGCAATGGATTAGGTAGGCTAGCTGTTTATTTCGAAACACAATTCACCAAGGGTCCAAAAAAACCCTCCAAACCCAGAAGTCCTATAGCTTTAGCCAAGCAACTTGTCAATGTCACTCTTAATTGTGCTCTTCCCCCCTATTTTCACATTTAGATTGTTTGCTGTCATAAAGTTATTAAAAGCTTAAAATGAAATCTTAATGATTTCACAGTGAAAAATAATTTAATGTTAAATGCAAATCTCAAAAATATCCTTTTTTCATACTGTTCATATGTAGTGATACCTTAATTAACCTTAGCATTTTAGCATTTAAAAGATTAATTGTAGTTTTTAATGTTTTTAGTTTATTTTAAAATAATATTAATAGTAAAACAAAGTAAATATTAAAAAAATATATTTTTAATAGCAGCCACTTATTGGTTATTTTGGTTGGCTTATCAGTATCAAATTTTATCACATTTTCACAATATGTGCATCTCTGATTTTTACCTTTGGTTGTGCCGATCTTAAATATTTAGTTATGTGTTTAGTTTTACAGTATAATCATTGAGTATATGCAGCTGTTTACCACTGGTTCATGCCTGTACAAAGTCACCACTTACTTTGTCTCTGCTGCTTTGGACTTACCTGAATTATTTATTATTGTGCTTGGTGTGTTTTGAGGCAGTTAGCTATATTGCATGACCTTGGACATGGACTTGGAGTTTTGGGTCTAACTATGGAGTACCCATTAATCTGTTTAATGACTCTTGAGTTTGTTAATATCTCAACTTGCTCTTTATGTTAATACAGCACTAAAGCAGACCCTTTGCCTATAATCTTGAAAACGGATTCAGACTTTTCCTCTGCTGCTATAGGCAATTAAATGGATAAATTCATATTAATCTCACAGACCCTACACATTTCAACACGTCTCCTCAAAAGTATTGGTGAACTTCCAGAAGCGTTAAACTGTTTGTTTTACCTGGCTATGTGCCTTGAGATCTTGCCAGATTTCAGTATAAGAACAGGAAGTAGTTTGATCGCCATGCAGCCAACATCCTCACCAGTCGTTTTTTAAATTTGGCAGAAGACAAAGTGGACAACATTCAAAGAGCTTTTTTCTGTCCAATGGCTTTGCCAATGGAGCCGCTGTGAGGAGAGAGTTATAGAGAGAGAGCTGTGCCTGTCACGGCATTACACTGACACAGCGTGACAGAGAGAGAGGGAAGGACGAGAGAAGGAGAGAGTGAAAGAGCTGCCTCTTCTCAGAAGCATTAAAGCCATGTCTGTGGGTGACGATGGAGACGGTGAGTGCGTTTATCTAAGTAGTATAGAAATTACTGTAAGCTGGTGTTGTTGTTTGTGTACATTAGGTATGCATTTCGCTCTGTTTATTTTGGATGCAATCGGATGCAAGTCAGTCAGGTTTTTTTTTTTTGAAAAAATGAGGAGTTATTGTCCAGAAAATACTAGGGCTGGGATGGTCTCTCGATACGTTACTTGGGTGCCGATGCAATATGTAAGAATTGCGATTTGATATTGCCATGTATTGCGATTTTTGTTTGCTTTTTTAACTCTAGACCATGGGGGAAAGTTGAATGATACACTTATACATGATGGTGCATGTCGTATATCCGTAGATATCTCTTTTTCACTTTCTCGTATTCACTAGTAAGAGATATGACGTCATGTAATACTCACCAATACAACACGTATCGCCCTGCGAGGTAGCTTTCCTCCACCTCGTCTATGTGCAAGGACTAAAATAAAGCGATTTAATTTGAATTAATATCGATTCTGGAATAAAATAATATCGTCAAGAATAATTGTAAAAAAAACTGCTATAGTTAGGTCTCCTATGACTATTCTTTCAGTTTATAATTTGCACTTATCTGTTAAAATAAGTTTGTAGCTACTTTGTCTTTAAAGCAATGGAGTTTGATCAGAATATATTGCATTATATCTCTCTGACATACTAGTTATATTGGTTTCTGCATCAGTGGGTTTTGTCCCTTGGGAGTTCAAGTGTGACCTGGTTTCTAGGGCATTTTGTTGCTGCCGCTACCCATTATTAGACTCTTCAGTTCTTGCCCTTGAAATTTAAGTACTCTATGAGATGCTGTGTCGCTTGACTATAAATGAAGCTCTAAAGTACTTGGTTGCTGTACGTTTTGGTGGGCCTACTCCACAGGCATACCCTGTCTGTTTCAGGGTAAATGGCTTCACGTCCGTCTCTTGGTAATCCTGATAACCAGATTAGATAGCCAGTTAAGTTACGGACTGACCAGTGAGGACTCAGACATCAATACTCACTCAGTCACCCAGCAATAAGCAATATGGTGTTAGACTGACAGTATGTGTTTCCAGGTCAGTTTTGACTGAGATGTGTCATGTACTAGTGTGTTGCCAGTTGCTTTTATTTTTAAATGACCTCTGCTGTGTTGAATGCTGCTATTCTTCATAACTGGCAATACGGTGGTGATACATGGTCAATAACTCTGTTACAGTAAAATAATATTACAACTTATGTATTGAAATTTTATCGAATAGAAATAATGGTGCTTTGACTTGTGACAGTACACTACGTTTGACGTCTCAGACTTTTATGATGGGGTGGCCTTTTTCCCCCCAAATATTCATAAAATGCAACTTAACTATCCTAAGTTAAGTATTTTGGTAACACTTTATTTTAAGGTGGCGTAGTTACATTACTACATTTACTTACTATAGTAATAACAGTGAATTATGCATAATTACAAGTAATTAAACTAACCTTAACCGTAACTTTATAGTAAGTACATGTAGTTAATTCATATTACTCAGTACTTATGTAAGTAAGTACAATGTAACTAAGTCGCCTTAAAATAAAGTGTAACCAATATTTCTACTGATTTCAGTATTTTTCTGATTTCAGCAAGCCATTTTTGGATGACCAAAATTCAAGCCAATGTGATTCAGCCTTTTATTATTATTATTATTATTATTATTATTGTTGATGTTATCATTAAAAAAAAAACATTTTAGTTTTATGATTTCAGCTAGCCATTTTTGGCTGACCAAAATTCAAACCAATGTGAATCAGCCTTTTTTTTTTTTCCTCCAATCTTTTAAATCCACTGATGTGGGCTGATCTTGTTGTCATGGCAACAGCCTTTCGCAAGCGGCCAGCTCTCTCTCTCTGGCTTCGTCCTTGCCTTTTCTCCCTTTTCCCCCTTTTCCCTTCAGCTTGTCCCCACTTTTCTCTTTCTCTCTCTTGCTTCCTGTTGCTGTTTTGTTCCCTTTGGCCAGCCTCATTCTCGATTGATCTCGCTCTCTACGGTCGTCATTGGCCCGTCCTTGTTGAATTGTTGTTTACGCCCTCCTGTCTGAACAAAGGGCGGGTTATGCTACTATGCTAATAATGCTACACACATAGGCAGGCACACAGAGCCCTTTCAGCTCCGCTAGTGGGGTCAGCATCCATAATGTGTCAGTGCAGTCAGCCCTTGGCTTAGTAACGGGGTCACAATGCCGATTGCCCACACACACACTTTCATATGCAAACAAAGGCCATGTCTCAGCTGTAGGGGTGTGGCCTTCATTCCCATCTGTATTATGCATTTTACTCAACCACAATTCCCCTGTGCATGTTTGACCATGAATGTGAGATAATGCACCGACGTGATGCTAATTAGCTTAGCTTGAGCTCCAGACGAAATGAGCCCCATTGACATGCAAGAAGCATCCTCAAATCTCAAAGCTCACTGGCTGCTTAAAGATGATGTCATCACTTCCCTGATTGGCTCTTCAGGAGCTGGGAAGGAGGGAGGACGGTGCGCAGCAAAGTGCGAGGGAGTGATGGAGCAGGAGACGAGGGGGGATGGAGCGAGAGAGTAATTGAGAGAGAGAGAGAGAGAGAGAGAGAGAGAAGATGCCGACCAGCTTTTGGGTGGTGGTTTCTGCGAACTGTGGTGTGTGCCTTGCCGATCCGTCTGGGGATATTTTGTCACCGTGAGAACCACTGTCATGTGAGCGGCAGCTTGGGCGTTGCCTCGGATACGAGAGAGAGCCACGCCCGCCTTCAGGCATGAGGCGCCTCATCTGCAAACGCATCTGTGACTGTGAGTGTCTTCTTGAGATTTACGTGTTTGAAATGTTGCCGGTGTCTCAAATGAACGTTGACGTCTGAATCCATGCAGAAATTGGATGTCGCCCAGGTGCCGTGGAGATTTGGGGCGTTTTTAACAGCTGGTAGATGAAACGAAACGCTGTTTGTGTTCTTACTGGAAGCGCCCAATCTGTTCTTGTGTGTGGGTGGCTTTGTGGAGTCTTTGAGTTTTGAAGGCATTTCTCTTTGTTTGTGAGTGATTAACGGTACCTATACTTCCTGCTTTTTGATGTTCAGTAATTGATAGGCCCCTAATAGTTCCTGGTTATGGGCTGGTCATTGATTACTTAAGCTGATATTGTGGTGGGGAGGAAATCAGACCTCGTACTTGCCATACTTGATACAATCCAAAAACCTATTGGGTTTCAGAGGAAATGGATTTGTTTGTTGATATATTCTGACAAATTAGCTTTTTTTTTATTGAACCAACTGCATTGGAACAAGAATATGAGACTATGCAAGTTGGCACAGAAATAAGTGGTTTTTGCTTATCATTGTGCAGTAAGTCTATTTAAAATTAGCTGGTCTATTGATATACTGCCTGCACTTCTTGACTTTGATAACCAATTGATTCATCATCTTGCTGCTTCTCTCAGATCGTAGTTTTGACGATGATGACTCTGTGGATGGAAGCAGGCCATCATCGGCTCAGGCTGCGTTCAAAGTACCCAAAGTACCCAAGAAACCTGCAGACTCTGCCAGCAGTTCCAGACGACCCAGTGCCACTGGAGCTGCCAAGACAGGTAAAACGTGTGAGATTGCATTCATATATCTTGGGGTTCAGTACAATTTAGTCTTTAGGCTTAAATGCAGTTAAGCAGTGTTGGATAAAATGAACGTGCTATGCACTTTCAAAAGTCAAGATAGTCCACTTATAGGTCATTATGAGTGAAACTTTTGAAGCATGTTGCAATACGTAATATGTAACTGTTTTAAGTTGGCTATATGTTACGTTTTATGTCTGAAATGAGTTTTTTGTGTGTTGTTTTACGCCCTACTGTAATTGCCCCTTGTGGGATTAATGGAGTAGTAAACTAACTAAACTAACTAGCCACTGATGACTCACTCAATTATTCTGTGCTGTCAGGAAGGTATTATAAGCTTATGGGCTGGCTGTTATGTCTTAAGCATTATAATGGTATAAATAATTTTATATACATGTATTGGTTGGAAATTAAATGAAAAATGGTTGATTATATTAAATAACCATGTGGTAAATCCTATTTTTAGACAGTCAAGTCACTTTATAAAAAGCTATTTCCCTTGGTTTTCTCTTTTTATTTGGAACTTGATGGACACAAACTAGAATATTTCTCATAACAAATTATTCAGTCTGGCATCGTGCAAAAGCAGCTTCACATTATGTAACAATTAGAACAAAGAACTTTTATAAAATAGATAATTCCTCTCTTAACCCTTTACAGACATATCAACCGTATGGTCACGCATACTTTTGGAAAATTATGGCAAACAGCTGTTTCTGTATTTCTCTTATATTTTGCCATATTTTTATTGTTTAGACTCCACCCTACTAACTACAACATTATGGTTTGATTCCCTACTTAACTGATATCATGTTTGACCCTATTATTTGATGACCAATCAGCAACTTCATTCTTTTGTGTGACCAACTGAAGTGTGCAAACTGATGCTGTCACCTGAAAACTGAAAAGTCCCATCCCTCCATGCCAAAAGCAGACAGAGGGGTGGAGCAATAGAGCTGCAGAAGATTTTTGTCTCATCTTCTCCTTTTGACTGAATTTTTTCACACTCAAAGTAAGGTCTACCGTATGGTTGAGAGATCAGTTAAAGGGTTAAATTCTGGTTTGATGAACCACATTCAAAGCTGTTGTAAAACAGCTTGTACCTGTTCATCAGTTAAATTCTACATCAGCAAGTTGCGATATTGCTTGGTAGCCTTAAATTGATTTAGCTTTTGCATGATTAATAACTTGATTTGTTTGGGACACATTCTGCTTTTATATTTTTTTAATTACTACTTTATTAACTACTTTGTTTTTTCATTGTTTATATACAAAATACCTACTACAGTGTAGCAACATCTCTATTGGTTGTAAAGCCATAAATAGAATCTCTATCACTGTATTTTTTATATATATATATATATATATATATATATATATATATATATATATATATATTATAATATAATATAATATAATATAATAAAATACAAGGAAATAATATACAAGGAAAGGTTACAAAAGAGGTAAGTAGACGACAAAGTAATGAGTATTTAGTTTTATTATTTCAACGCAAGTTAGAGCTGCACGATTAAAGAGATTGCGATCTTGATTCAAACACCCACTCGATCTCAACGATTCACCGGTGTCTATAAATCCTTTTGACAAAATCACACTGGGACATTTCAGATATGCGTTTGCGCTGATGCTGATCCAGAGAAGTTATCATGTAAAGGTGTGAAACTGCATCACAAACAGTCTTTTCAACCACACAGTAGGCCTAACATTTTCTGTTACAAATATTCATATTGCAGAAGTACTAGGATAAAAGTTTATAGTTCGGATATAAACACTGATGTCTACAGAAGCGATCAAATTAGAGTAAAACACCTTTTGAAAGTAACTTGACGCTTCAAAATAATGATTGTATCGCCACTAGGTGGAAACAAGTGACTTTCTAAAATGTGTTGGTGAATCATTCATTCAAGAGATTTGTTCAAAAATGCTGATTTGTCCAGTAATGAAACAAGTGAAGTCTTTATGAGTGAGTCATTGAATTGTTCATTCAACGTGTTTTTTTTTTTTTTTTTTTTTAAATAATTCAGATTATTATTTCATTCAGATTATTTAACCCAGCAGCCATATCACCCTGTAGCCCAAGACTGGTTTCCCACTGAAGCTAAGCAGGGTTGAGCCTGGTCAGTACCTGAATGGGAGACCTCCTGGGAAAAACTAGGTAGCTGCTGGAAGAGGTGTTAGTGAGGCCAGCAGGGGGCGCTCACCCTGTGGTCTGTGTGGGTCCTAATGCCCCAGTATAGTGATGTTGGACACTACACTCACCTAAAGGATTATTAGGAACACCTGTTCAATTTCTCATTAATGCAATTATCTAATCAACCAATCACATGGCAGTTGCTTCAATGCATTTAGGGGTGTGGTCCTGGTCAAGACAATCTCCTGAACTCCAAACTGAATGTCAGATTGGGAAAGAAAGGTGATTTAAGCAATTTTGAGCGTGGCATGGTTGTTGGTGCCAGACGGGCCGGTCTGAGTATTTCACAATCTGCTCAGTTACTGGGATTTTCACGCACAACCATTTCTAGAGTTTACAAAGAATGGTGTGAAAAGGGAAAAACATCCAGTATGCGGCAGTCCTGTGGGCGAAAATGCCTTGTTGATGCTAGAGGTCAGAGGAGAATGGGCCGACTGATTCAAGCTGATAGAAGAGCAACTTTGACTGAAATAACCACTCGTTACAACCGAGGTATGCAGCAAAGCATTTGTGAAGCCACAACACGCACAACCTTGAGGTGGATGGGCTACAACAGCAGAAGACCCCACCGGGTACCACTCATCTCCACTACAAATAGGAAAAAGAGGCTACAATTTGCACGAGCTCACCAAAATTGGACAGTTGAAGACTGGAAAAATGTTGATTTTCGATTTCTGTTGAGACATTCAGATGGTAGAGTCAGAATTTGGCGTAAACAGAATGAGAACATGGATCCATCATGCCTTGTTACCACTGTGCAGGCTGGTGGTGGTGGTGTAATGGTGTGGGGGATGTTTTCTTGGCACACTTTAGGCCCCTTAGTGCCAATTGGGCATCGTTTAAATGCCACGGCCTACCTGAGCATTGTTTCTGACCATGTCCATCCCTTTATGACCACCATGTACCCATCCTCTGATGGCTACTTCCAGCAGGATAATGCACCATGTCACAAAGCTCGAATCATTTCAAATTGGTTTCTTGAACATGACAATGAGTTCACTGTACTAAGATGGCCCCCACAGTCACCAGATCTCAACCCAATAGAGCATCTTTAGGATGTGGTGGAACGGGAGCTTCGTGCCCTGGATGTGCATCCCACAAATCTCCATCAACTGCAAGATGCTATCCTATCAATATGGGCCAACATTTCTAAAGAATGCTTTCAGCACCTTGTTGAATCAATGCCACGTAGAATTAAGGCAGTTCTGAAGGCGAAAGGGGGTCAAACACAGTATTAGTATGGTGATCCTAATAATCCTTTAGGTGAGTGTATACTGTAACAAGCACCGTCCTTCGGATGAGACATTAAACCGAGGTCCTGGCTCTCTGTGGTCATTAAATATCCCAGGATGTCCTTCGGAAAAAGAGTAGGGGTGTAACCCTGGCATCCTGGCCAAATTTGCCCATTGGCCTCCTAATCATCCCCATATACTGATTGGCTTCATCACTCAGTCTCCTCTCCACCAATAAGCTGGTGTGTGGTGGGCATTCTGGCGCAATATGGCTGCCGTCGCATCATCCAGGTGGATGCTCCACATTGGTGGTGGTTGAGGAGATTCCCCCCTTCTATATGTAAAGCGCTTTGAGTACCCAGAAAAGCGCTATATAAATGTAACAAATTATTATTATTATTATTATTTAAAAGTTATAAATAGACTGCAGCAATTATCATTTTGTCAGAACCTCTAGTGAATTGCATTACATGTTATTTTTAGTTGTCTTTTGAGAATCGTAGTCTCTGTTTGAAACACAAAATCGTGATTCTCAATTTATCCAGAATCGTGCAGCTCTAATGCAAGTAGCACACACATTTAATTCATGTAATTTTTGTAGCCGCTTGCACTGATGCTTTTACAGAACTAGAAATTTGCACAAATACCTTTTTTTACAAATACTTGGTTTGTATCAGCAGTTCACAGTGGATTGATGTTTCTGCTGAGGCTCATTACCGAGCTTTGGGATTTAAAAAAAGGTTCACCTAAAATGGGGTTTCCTGAAGGCTGACTGACAGCTCACTGATGCTGATGTGTTGATCTGACTCTGATGGGAGTTCTCACAGGCCACACCCCCTCATGATTGATCGTTCAATTACAGCCGGACATGAAGACAGACAGGAAGTCCATTAGGATTGAGAGCTGTTAATGTGTCGGATGAGTTTCCTCCCTCCTGTAATAGGTTGCAAAGGGTTATTTCATTGAATATGGTATACAGTTAAAAAAAATTCATTTTAAAATATAATGTGGTTTACGGCTTCCTCCTCCACCTATTTCTATCACACATAAACATAATACATCACATGCTTAGTACACAAAGAACACCCTCCCTTTTGCCTAGCAATACAACGGTTGCCATAGTAACACCTCATTGTGCTCAGTTTCTATGGTGGCGTCTGGAACTGTCAGTTGTCTTCTGTCAGCGTGATTGGGATTAAAAATGTCTCAAACAGTGTTAGACAGATGCATCTGCCCCTTCATAAACTTCATAGTTGTCTTGAGTTTGTGCTTTAATGGATGTCATTCATGTGTGTTGCAGGAGTCTCTAAGGAAGCGGCAGGAGCTGTGGATGAGGAGGATTTTATCAAAGCATTCACAGACGTCCCCACGGTTCAGGTGAGACACACACACTTGTGTGTAAATGAGGGAAGTGTTACTGAATTCCCTCAGAACCTAGTTACAAATCCAGCTGAGGCTTTCATAACGTTCACATTATGATGTTTGATCAAAGGCTTGGAAGTGTTTGATCTAAAACTTGTCTCTCTCCTGGCATAGATCTACTCCACACGAGACCTGGAGGATAATCTGAACAAGATCCGTGAGGTTCTATCTGACGATAAACACGACTGGGACCATAGAACAAGCGCGGTGAGTTCAACATACATGATTTAAACATGTGCAGGCATTTTTGTCTAAGTTACGCTAGCTGATATCATTCCATTGTGCAAAACCATGTTTTCAGTTACTAATGCCACTGTTTAAAAAATTCACTATTTACAGTCAGCCATAATTAATTGATCAAGTGAACTAACATGTCTAGTTATATGGTGGTTAACGAGATAAAGGAAGTCAATTTGACATGGTGGCCCTCATGAAGGGACCTGCTTCATGTATAATAAAACAGCTTTCATTGGGTTACTGATTGGGCTGGAGTCAACTGTTATTCATTTCTTTATATTTAAAACTTAAAAATAACTGACCAACTCTCTGACCAGCTCAAGAAAATTTCTGCTCTCACCGTCGCATACGGAAGTAGCAGCAGATCTGTATTTTGATGACCACCTAAGTGTAATGGATTATGCAAAAGAAAAAATGTAGGGCTGGGACTTGTTATAAACTATTTCTTAATTGGATTTTGAGATATGGACATTGGACTCAAAAGGCCTATTCGGACGAGACTAGTTTTCCAGGGGGACGTTAGAGAAATTCATGTTTTACAGATGTACACTATATTGCCAAAAGTATTGGGACACCCCTCCAAATAATTGAATTCAGGTGTTCCAATCACTTCCATGGCCACAGGTGTATAAAATAAAGCACCTAGGCATGCAGACGCTTCTACAAACATTTAAAGAATGGGGAAAGAATGGGTCGCTCTCAGGAGCTCAGTGAATTCAAGCGCGGTACTGTGATAGGTTGCCACCTGTGCAATAAGTCCATTCGTGAAATTTCCTCACTACTAAATATTTCACGCTCAACTGTTAGTGGTATTATAACAAAGTGGAAGCAATTGGGAACAACAGCAACTCAGCCACGAAGTGATAGGCCACGTAAAATCACAGAGCAGGGTCAGCGCATGCTGAGGCACACAGTGCGCAGAAGTCGCCAACTTTCTGCAGAGTCAATAGCTACAGACTTCCAAACTTCATGTGGCCTTCAGATTAGCTCAAGAACAGTGTGTAGAGAGCTTCATGGAATGGGTTTCCATGGACGAGCAGCTGCATCCAAGCCTTACATCACCAAGTGCAATGCAAAGCGTGGAATGCAGTGGTGTAAAGCACGCCGCCACTGGACTCTAGAGCAGTGGAGACGTGTTCTCTGGAGTGACATATATTTTAGTCAGAATTATTGCACTCCTATTCTATTGCGTCTGTTTGGCTCGCGGCTGCGCTCGTTCACTGAAGTCTGTGAAGTTTCGTGGAGACTCGCTTGCATAAAGCTCGTCCACTCCTGACAGCAAAATGGAAATATTTGCATGACCTTCTAACATTTACAGATGGAGAATATACCTGTGAAATGTAAGTTATGCACTGAGGAAAACACCACATCTCAAACGCATTAAACTGAACAAGTATCTGTCAGAGCATCTGACAGTGTAAGCTACGTTGAACTATACGCCTTAACTATGTCTTACGAGTTACTTTGAAGTGCTTATTATAAAGCACGCCTCAAGTTTAGGACAAAATGGATTATGCACTGCGCCACAGCAGCTCACTGCTGCTATTTTCAGATGCGCTTATAATATCAATCTAGTGTATAACGATATAAACGGTATTGTCTCACTCTATATAGTTTTTTTAAAAATATATACCGATATATCGTACAAACTTGATATACTTGCAGTCAATAGTGGAGGGGTGGGGTTTAAGAAGACTAAATGGTTGGAGTCCTGCATACGTCACCACAGAGAAGTCGTTTTACGGGAAGATTGAGTTATGACATTTTGATTGAACTAGAATAAAAAAATTGAAATGCATGCATGGATGAATCGTTCACAATAAGATCTATAAATGCATTCACAAAACACATAGGGTGAACTTTAAACACATCACCATTATGTTTCCATATTGTGTTTACAAGTGGCTGAACTTGTTTGCTGAGTAATTATTTGGCGAAATGTGGTTCCCACGAAAATCTGTCCATTTTAAGAGGTGATGACATATGGATGCAATAGACCTAGAGTTTTCTTTGTGACCATACATAGGGTATGTTTACACTTTATAAATCTCTATTCAACATGTATTAATGGAAGCATAAGGAGTTTCCTGGCTTTTATGTAGTTTTGTCTATGCATTTCCATTCATTTGTGACAAACCCTCTTTGATGTGGTGTTGTTTTCCTCTCCCTCTTCCTCCACAGCTGAAGAAAATCCGATCTCTGCTGGTTGCCGGGGCAACAGACTACGATTGTTTCTACCAGCACCTGCGCCTATTGGATGGTGCATTTAAGTTGTCTGCAAAAGACCTGCGTTCTCAGGTGGTGCGGGAGGCTTGCATCACGGTGGCGTGAGTGTCTAATTGACATCTTGAACAATGTTAGCTCAGATCTCTGGCACTAGAAAGCTGTGTGTGCATCTGTTTTCCGTCAACTGCTTAATTAAGGGCTACAAGCTTTTCTATTTGCAATCTACTGGATTTTGATTTGTGTATTCTTGCTATTGTTTTATGCTCATTGCGAAGAGCACCAATTTATTGTGTTCTGTTTGTGCAGGCATCTTTCCACACTATTAGGGAATAAGTTTGATCACGGAGCAGAGGCCATTGTTCCAGTGCTCTTCAATCTCATCCCTAACTGTGCCAGAGTGATGGCCACATCTGGCACAGCAGCCATACGCATCATCATACGGGTGAGAAACAGTGGCGTGCAGGAGTTCATTCTGTCTTACTGCACTGTGTCTGCATGTTTTGACTGTTTGTTTTTGTTTTTTCAGCACACTCATGTCCCTCGACTAATTCCTCTCATCGCTAGTAACTGCACGTCAAAGTCTGTGGCCGTCCGGAGGTGAG
Organism: Coreius guichenoti; assembly: GCA_039654105.1. Classification (NCBI taxonomy): domain Eukaryota; kingdom Metazoa; phylum Chordata; class Actinopteri; order Cypriniformes; family Gobionidae; genus Coreius; species Coreius guichenoti. The sequence goes on from CM077184.1 coordinate 36,256,616, forward strand.
ATGTTAAAACTGCTTCTACACACTATAGCTGAGCACTGCAAGAATATACAGCAAGAATATTAGGTAACACTCTATTTTACAGTGTCCTTTTTACATGTTACATGTAGTTATTATTGTAATAACTATAAATTATGCATAATTACGTGCAACTAACCCTAAACCCAACCCTAACCCTATAGTAAGTACATGTAATTAATTAATATTACTCAGTACTTAAATATAGAATTACACTGTAACAAGGACACTTTAAAATAGTGTAACCGAATATTATATTTTTATGTGTTTTCCACCTTCAAGCTGGTCTGTCTGTCTATTGATCATTATTTTAAGTTGACTTGAAAGGTTTTTCCTCTAGAATGACCAAGTTTGGACCGAACAACTGTTAATGTAGACATTTAAAACAAGCAAAACAAAGTAAAAACATAATCTGTAATATAATAATCTTTTTTTTCCACTGATTGTTTCTTACTATTTGCTTAAAGGTGCTGTATGTAAGTTTTTGACTGTTCTAAAGCATAAAATTACCATAATATGCTTGCAGATATTTAGGAAACGCGTTTCTCCGAAAAACAATGCTACAGCCAGTCATTTTACTTTGAAATGTGCATTCCGTGTCGGAATGTCTGTTTTTTGTTTGGTCTGTGCGATACCGCACTTATCCAATAGTATTTCTCTGCGTCCATCTAAAAATCTAAAAAAGCACATTAAAACACGGATAAATCAACTCATCAACTTGCAGTGTCTCCTCACCTTCCATTGTCAATTGCGCTCTTTCCTGTTGCGTGTCCTCAAACTGGCAACCCGTGTGAGCGTCGAGTCGGAGGAGGGGGCGGGGCAAACAATATTTTGAATTTGTACTGCAGTACCCATTTCAACCACTAGCTGTCATTCTTACATATAGCACTTTTAAATTGTTTATATGTACAAATATAGCAGAAACATATTTTTTCTTTTTTTAATATTTGTTACTAAATTTTTACTTTACAATTGTAAAATATGTCCCCATACAGTGTAAATCTCTTGAGGGTGATGACAAACAAATATCTAAACCAATGTTCGGCTCAATTAATTCATATGGCCAGTTTGAAAGAACTGATTTGTGGAAATTGATTGTGGAACTCTTTTGCCAATAAAGATTAAACCAGACACCCTATTAAAAATAGGAGTCAGGAATCTAGTGTGCTGGCGCAGTCTTTAAGGCACTGTTTACACCTGGTATTAAGATGCGTTTTGGTCGATCGGTTCACAAGTGGACGAGGGAGACACCTACCCATTTACACCTGGTGTATTAATCTGTCCGTTTTGTCCAATTTCAACCACTTCTGTCCTGATTTCTTCGAGGGCAGGGTCTATGGGTGGGTAAATGTATGGACTTTTTCAGATCTTTCAATCTAATGGAAGAAATAAGCTTGTGCAATTTACATATGAACGCAAAAGGAGAAACACACGGAGAGCAGCAGCTTTCGTTTCTGCTCTGACAGCCACAAGACCACGCCGTGAGTGTGTGTTAGAAATCAGGCATGGTGAGAGCACATTGTGCTTGGTACGTTTTTCATCTTGATCTTCAAACCAAACTTGGGTCTTCAGCCAAAAAAGTTTAAATCTCATCTGGTTAGCGTGCTTCCCATAATGTTTACACGTTAGGTCAGTAGGTGGAGAGAGGGCGGACTTTTCGAACGCATTCGACCACATGAGCGTTTACACTACGAAAGCAATCCTGTCAAATGCGTTTTCAACTACCTCTGGAAGTGGTCGAAAGTGAACAAGCTCAAAACGTTTTAGACCCCGTTTACACCTGTATTTAACGTCGTCCACTTGTGATTGGATCGACCAAAACACATCTTAATACCAGGAGTAAACGTAGAGTAACTGGCTAAATAAATAAAAAGCACCTTATGTCGTTTAATTTTATATTTCAGCAGTCTTCATGATATATATCATATATTATAATATATTGTAACTATTCAATTCATCTCCCAACCCTCTTGAGCACTTACCAAGTTTACAGACCTGTGTGAGTTCATTTCTGAATTATCTTTCTTCCTCTCTCTATCTGTCAGGCGCTGTTATGAGTTCTTGGATCTTCTGCTGCAGGAATGGCAGACTCACTCTCTGGAGAGGTACCGCCACAGCAAAGGCTAAACTAGAGTGCCTACTGGTGTTGAAAGGCCAGCACTGCACTACGTAACCTCTCTTTCTCTTTCGTCTGTGTCTCAGGCATGCGGCGGTGTTGGTGGAGAGTATTAAAAAGGGAATCAGAGATGCAGACTCAGAGGCTCGAGTGGAGGCCAGGAAGTGAGTGCCGTCCTCACATTACATCATGTGTTTGGCTGTTTCCTGTTGTGTGTTATTTCTTATGTTGCTCTCTCTCTCAGGGCATACTGTGGGTTGCGGGCTCATTTCCCTGGGGAGGCGGAGTCTCTGTATAACGCATTAGAACCGTCCTATCAGAAGACACTTCAGCCGCATCTAAAGAGCTCGGGCAGCGTGGCGTCCCTCCCACAGTCGGATCGCTCGTCCTCCAGCTCGCAAGAAAGCCTTAAGTAAGAATATCTCACTCGCCTGCATCCGACTACACCAGTAAACAATGAAATTGAATAAGAGCTCTGTATTTTTTCCCTCTTTACTTTTTCAGTCGGCCGCTGTCAAAGTGGTCAGCTGCTCCAGGCAGAGGTGAGATCCTCTGTGTGTGTGTGTGTGTGTGTGTATACATGTGTTGGAATATGTGTATTGGTAATTGACACCTGTCGTATTCATACACTATTAAAACTCAATATTTTGTATATAAATGGATTAGGAATATTTTAGGGTGTGACAACTAGTAAAGGCAAAAATGTGTTTGGCCTGTATCACATAAAAAGCTTTTTAAAAGTACAAATATTCCATATAGTCTAAACATTTCAATGCATAATTATCAAAATGCTGTATAAGATTTGGCGTGAGACTGCAGGATGTTAACTTTCAAAGTACCCATGACACATGTCACATTTTCATAGCAGGGTTGTTATTGATAACTAAAACTATTGAAATCATTTTTGTTAATTGAAATAAAGCTAAAATAATAAAATAATAAATCAATATTACATGGTAAATTTAAACTCAAATCTTAAACGAAAATTTGAAATGTTGCCTTTGCAACGAACTGAAAATAAGTTTAATTTGAAGTACTAAAATTACTTAAACTAAATCAGAAATAAAAATAAATTAAAGCTAAATAAAAATAATAAAAACATAACAAAATTGCCAAAAATTAAACTAAAATTTTAATGAAAACTGGGCAATATGAAAATTTATAATTTAATAATAAAATTAAAAGAAACATTTTAATAATAAAATAAAAAAAATGTTTTTTGTTTTGTTTTCCATGCTTCGTTTAAAAAATGTATATGTATGTAGCTTACACATTGTATTTGTTTGTTTGTTACTTTAGTGCCTGCGAGTTCAAAATCATCAGGATCTCCAGGCTCTTTGCAGCGTTCCCGCAGTGATGTGGATGTTAACGCAGCCGCCGGTGCTAAAGCCAGACACAGCGGACAGGCTGGAGGGGCCGGCCGAGTCACGGCAGGCCTGGCCCCCGGATCATACGCATCTCTCGGTAGGAGTCACATAAGGTTCATGCACAGTTTTATCAACTCATGACCAGGCAGAAGAGGTCACACATGTGAATATGCAGATATGCAGGCTCTCTGCTCTTCTCACCACACGCAATAGAAACTGATGTGAAGAATTGCCTTAAAGTGTAACTTCACTGATTTTCAACCCACTTTGTATAGTTACAAATATGTAAATGAACTGTTTATTCGTTTTCTGTGTTACCTGGGCAGAGAAATTCCTGTTTATTTGTCAGTTGACAGCTCCAGGGCTTTCGTGAAACTACAGATTCTACTTCTGCATTTTTGTATCTCGCCCACGGACGCTACTTTGTCTTCTCTTTAAACAGCATTATGGTAAAAATGGAACAGCTTTCTTACTTGTATGTGACGCCGTTTTTGCTTCAGGCAGAACTGATGGAACGGCTGTTTCCTCCAGTTTTCCCCTGCGTTTGGCCTAAAACGCTGTTCATAGTCATCCAGTTTGAAATGTTGACTACAAACAGATTTTCCATCGCAGCGTTCTCTCCATGTTTATGATTCTTTGCAGCCTTTTGCCACTGCCTACAACGTGCTGGATCCTTCACTCTTTGAATTCTAGCACCCTGGAAAAATACAAGTCCACCCCATTATGACAAAGTTTGCTTAGAAGTATTTCCTACTAAAGCAAGGCGGTATAGAGTGGTGCATGTGTGTCGTCAGAACCCGGAAGTCTGATTCGCCGATGGTCCTTTCGAGATTTTCCTATGGGGTTTTATGTAAGGTTTTTCAATTTATAAGTAAACTATAGTCTGTGGTAAACAACTTGACGTGCAATTTACATCGTTTTACAATTTATGTACAATGTGCAATTTACATCTACATCGTACACTGCACACACTCACACCCCAAGCTGTCTTATCTAGTTCAATTCAATTCAGTTTGTATAGCGCTTTTCACAATACATATCATTTCAAAGCAGCTTTACAGAAAATGCATGCGTCTACATTACAATTTAGAGTGATTTGTTATCAGAGGAGACTGTGTCTAAGTTATGGATTTCAGAAAAGTACATATACAAATCACACAGTTGGCTAACAATGTATTAATAAACAATGTAATAATTTAAGGCAGAAACAATGGGCTCATTGAAGTAACTGCTTCAAAATTCGCATTTTCGATATGGATGTGTGTAATTTACATTGTAGAACAAAACGTCAAAGTCATGTTTACCACTGGCTTTATTTTACACATAAATCGAAAAACCCCATAGGAAAATCTCGAAGGAACCAGCGGCGAATTAGACTTCCGGGTTGTGACATCATACCTGCACTCATGCCTACTCTGGTCAAGCCTATCCAATAGAAGCAGACTGGGAGTGGCCTTGGATGGCAACATGCCCAGTGCATTATGGGTGTTGAAGCCTTTTTCTCTGTTTTCTCTAGTCAGGTATCACCAATTTCAATTTTTTTTTTTTGCCTTTCTACTGCATAGGCAGCCAAGTTTTATTGAAAACCTAATTTGCCAGCAGTGAATTACCTCTTTAATTGTGTGTGTGTGTGTGGTTGTTGACGTGTGATTCTGTTATGAGTGTGTTTGTGTTTTTTGTTCTAACTCGTTTGCTGTGCTCCTCTCTCTCTCTTCTTTGGCTTAAGATGATGCCTCTGATAAAGATGGTAAGATCATCTGCAGTTTGCTCATCCCGTCTTCATCTTCCCCTTTTCTTACTTGCCCCCTCCCCCTTCCTATTGGCCCTCCTTCCTTCTCATGTAGCTCATGCTTTCCTACTGTTTGTCTTTGAATCGTTGATCAGGATTTTGGTGATTTTATATATGTGTCTGAATTATGCTAGGAGAAAAGTTGTTTGCTTTTTGTTGTTATTTCAATGCTTTGTAGGTATAATAGGGAACCTGATCCTCTCATGCATAGTGGGTGGAGCTGATTGTGTGTGATGTAGTGCTGCTGCTGTCTGCTGGTGGCGTGTGGTATTGCAAGAATATGACTCATCTGCCTTTTCAGCTTGTGGTTGTGCCAAGTTGAATTGCTTCATTAAAAATCCCCCGTACTGATCTGACACTCTCCTCTTATTCTGTCCATTCTGTCCCATTGTCTTTCCTTTAACGCAATCATTAATACGTTCCCTCAATCACAGGACTGGTCAGTGGGTGGTTGTGGAGGGCCAGCGAGACACTCTGGAAATCTCTTTGACTTATTCATCATTTGATGGTGTGTTATGATTGGTGTGATGACTTACAGCGTGTTTGTTGCTCTCCAGGGCGACTACGGACTAAGCAGACTTTATCGACGGCATCTAGTATGGGCAGCAGTCAGGTCGACTCGAGAGGGCGGACCAGATCGAAGATGGCATCTCAGTCACAACGTAAGTGCCTACAATGTTCATACACATTCTACGTCTGCAGTGAACAAGCACAAATATTCTAGATGAATATTATATACACTCACCTAAAGGATTATTAGGAACACCTGTTCAATTTCTCATTAATGCAATTATCTAATCAACCAATCACATGGCAGTTGCTTCAATGCATTTAGGGGTGTGGTCCTGGTCAAGACAATCTCCTGAACTCCAAACTGAATGTCAGAATGGGAAAGAAAGGTGATTTAAGCAATTTTGAGCGTGGCATGGTTGTTGGTGCCAGACGGGCCGGTCTGAGTATTTCACAATCTGCTCAGTTACTGGGATTTTCACGCACAACCATTTCTAGAGTTTACAAAGAATGGTGTGAAAAGGGAAAAACATCCAGTATGCGGCAGTCCTGTGGGCGAAAATGCCTTGTTGATGCTAGAGGTCAGAGGAGAATGGGCCGACTGATTCAAGCTGATAGAAGAGCAACTTTGACTGAAATAACCACTCGTTACAACCGAGGTATGCAGCAAAGCATTTGTGAAGCCACAACACGCACAACCTTGAGGCGGATGGGCTACAACAGCAGAAGACCCCACCGGGTACCACTCATCTCCACTACAAATAGGAAAAAGAGGCTACAATTTGCACAAGCTCACCAAAATTGGACAGTTGAAGAAAAATGTTGCCTGGTCTGATGAGTCTTGATTTCTGTTGAGACATTCAGATGGTAGAGTCAGAATTTGGCGTAAACAGAATGAGAACATGGATCCATCATGCCTTGTTACCACTGTGCAGGCTGGTGGTGGTGGTGTAATGGTGTGGGGGATGTTTTCTTGGCACACTTTAGGCCCCTTAGTGCCAATTGGGCATCGTTTAAATGCCACGGCCTACCTGAGCATTGTTTCTGACCATGTCCATCCCTTTATGACCACCATGTACCCATCCTCTGATGGCTACTTCCAGCAGGATAATGCACCATGTCACAAAGCTCGAATCATTTCAAATTGGTTTCTTGAACATGACAATGAGTTCACTGTACTACAATGGCCCCCACAGTCACCAGATCTCAACCCAATAGAGCATCTTTGGGATGTGGTGGAACGGGAGCTTCGTGCCCTGGATGTGCATCCCACAAATCTCCATCAACTGCAAGATGCTATCCTATCAATATGGGCCAACATTTCTAAAGAATGCTTTCAGCACCTTGTTGAATCAATGCCACGTAAAATTAAGGCAGTTCTGAAGGCGAAAGGGGGTCAAACACAGTATTAGTATGGTGTTCCTAATAATCCTTTAGGTGAGTGTACACTTACTCATACGTCTTAAGTTGTCATTTTGCTCACACACCTCACCATAAACAAACCGTATCAATGTAACACAACTCTCATGTAAATTTAGTAGTCAGTAAGTGAAAAATATTTTCCAATAGAAGAATGTACTGATTGCAAACTCCCAAAAATGATCCATACACTTTATACTTATTCATTCCTATTATGCAGTACGTTTTAAATATTTCATTTTTTGAAGTTACAATTTAAGGAGGTATTTCTGTGAAAGGGTATAGCAGAATTTCAGCTCAGATACTTACACTTTGACTATTTAAATAAAATATAAATTATGTATATACACGTTGTTTATACATGTATTTTTAAGGCGTACTATGAAAATATATAATTTTATATATAATATTGCTCAAGGCTGCATTTATCTGATCAAAAATACAGTAAAAAAACAGTAAATGTTACAATTTAAAATAACAGTGTTTTAAAATATATTTAAATAGAAATGTATTGTAATTTATACCTGGTCGTCAAGAATTATTTATTATCATCAGTGCTGAAAACTGCTTAATTTTTTTTTGTACAAACTGATACAGGATTCTTTGATTTAATAGAAAGTTCAAAAGAGCAGCATTTATTTGAAAACCTTTTGTAACGTTATACATATATTTACTGTCGCTTTTGATCAGTTTAGTGCATCCTTGCTGAATAAAAGTATTAATGTATTTTTTTAAAAATGACCCAGTGCTTGTGCTTATTTTACACACAACATAAGCATGCGGTGAAACATGACTGTAAACAGTCTTCCCTCATACCACGTGCTGTAACACACATTGTCATCTGCATGCCAGTGTGTATGTGAGAGATTATCAGGAGTCATCCTGCTCTAAGGATGTAACCCACAGCTCCTCCAACTGTTTCTGTGCCTCTAGGTTCCGACGATTCTGATTGCACGCCAGGTACCCTCGTCTGACATGTGGGCGAGTGTGTTTAGTTCATGCAAACGTGTGAGCGTGCGTGAGCGAGCGAGCGTTTGTATGTCTTGAGTGGCCTGCATGCTGTGTGGTCTTCACTTGGGTGTAACGGTATCAGTCCATTTCTGCCTGCAGGCGTGTAGAAACACAAACTCTCAGACACATTGGTTTAGCAGTGTATGTTGGGCAGCCTGGGCTGCTTAAACATATGTTAAGAGTGTTGATGGAACAAACACAGTGGCAAACATAACCATGATGTTTTTCATCTTTTGTGTGCCTTCATGGTGATGTCGTGGAGTAACGTCAGTTGCAGGGCTTTTTGAATCTATGTGCGCGTCTCATACTGATGTTTTCATTTGCAGGCTGATGGTTTTATTCATTTGTACGATGTGTGTGTGTCAAAACAACACATTGACAGCATGTTTTTGCCCCATAATGCATTTGTATACGTTTAATATGCTGTTCCTCCTCCCACCCAATGGGTCTCTTGGACCCGTCCCCGCTCCCTAATCCTTCCCCCTCATTGGCTCAGGATCACAGTCTGCTACCCCTGTTGGTGGTAAGATTTTCAACATATTTCACCTGTCATTTATTCACTTAGTCCAGTCACTCCCATCCTGTGGGACTCCACCCTCTAGTCTTACATCTTCCCTTGTCCTGATTCACAGAAAAACATGGGTTTTGCCATCAGCCCCCCACTCTCTTCACTGCATGAAGGGTGTGTCGCTTGGCTCACTTTGGATGGTGTTTTTTTTTAATTTTTTTTTAATTTATTTTTTTCCTCTCTTTCTCTCTCTTCAAACGTGTGAATAACTTGAACCCTTACATAAGGCTGGGCGGTATGACGGTATATGGCGTTCGTTGATACCGATTCTGCTTTTGCTGTGAATCTGCTACACAGATTCCTCTATATCTGTGGGGAAAAAAATCCACAAAATAGCAGAAAAGTGTATGCTTTGTTTTAACTCAAGTTTTATGTAATGTGAAGCTGTTTCAGTACTGGTTCTTTCGTCTGTCATGAATCATCTTACCTTTTTGGTTTGTGATGCATTTATTATGAGAGCATTTAAGCCACTAAATGACCAAAAAATATATTTGCTTGAATTTCCAGCAAAAATAACTGTTGTCTTATTTATGCCATTAACGTGATGTAAGAATTTGGTCATATCGCCCACCCCTGCTTTACATGTCACTGTGTGGGGAAATTTAAAGATTTGGTAATTGGTGTGTCAAAGTGCAGTGTGAGCATGTTCATTTGTGGTTGTGTAGTCTCTGTAGTCATAGAAACATTTTCACTTGTTCACTAGGTAAACCTCATTCTTCCCTTTTGGTGTTGACACAATCACAGTACTAGCACTTTTATGTCAAACTGTCATCTGTATCTGTGATTTGTTATTGTAGTGTGAATTATTGCTGTCTGGATAAACAAGAAAATATCAGCATAGCTATTAGGATTAGTTGTTGGTGATGTTTGAGTTTGGCTTTGGTGGACAGTACTGTAATTTGTGCTGTTTATTATGTATAAAGCAGTTTGTGTATGCATATAAAAACAGTTATTGGTAGGATGTGGTACATTTTTAGTGGTCTGTCAGTCTCACAGTTCTTTTGTCTCTTCGTTTTCTGTATATTTACAGCGGGTTCTCGATCGGGTTCCCCAGGCCGGGTTTTGACCAGTACGGCTCTGAGCACGCTCAGTACGGGAGCTCAGCGCGTGAGTGCTGCTCCGGGCTCCCACCGCCGCAGCAGGATCCCACGCAGTCAAGGCTGCAGTCGAGACTCCAGTCCCACCCGCCTGTCTGTTGGTAAGCTCTGGTTTCTGTCTGTGACCGTGAGAATCTCCTCAGTTATGTTTTCTCTCTGATGAATAAAATCTTCTTTATCAATGAGTGTCCACTGAATCTGTTGGCACATAAGATCATAAAGTGTTGCAATTGGCCCCAAGACTTCTGTAGGTCTTAACATAAACGGGTGACAGTGTTCTTACCAAAACTGAAATGTTTTCTTTCAATCAAAGCGCCTTCAAACATCAGCCACATCTACAATGGATCAAAAGGAGGTATGTCTTTTTTTTTTTTTTTGCCTTGGTCTCCACCAGCCATCACATAATGATAATCCGTCTGCCTGTCTAAGCTGGGGCTGTCATCCTAATGGTGTTTCATGCTGGAAGTTGTGCTGTGTTGCGTGTAACACACTGCTTTGGGAAAGCAGAACATGCCGTTTCATTAACCTGCTGGGTCTTACCTTGTCTGCTGTGATGTTAAACCCCACAGCTTGGTGCTGATCTTTGCAAAATAAATGAATGAATTGAATGAAGTCCATCTCATGAATGCAGATGAACGTTGAACATTGGTTAAGAGACCGGATATAAAAGCAAACATCCAGACCTGCCACTTCCCATATAATAACGTTCACCCTTTAATTCCTAACCTTTTAATTGTTCTTCCTGTCAGTAAATGTCTGCTAATTACTTATCTATTCCTTTAATGTGGAATTTGTGCATGGACTCTAGAAATTAGTACAAATATTGACTTTTTATATGTTGTCTTCCTGCTTATTTTATGTGAGGTTCCTCAGGGCTCTGTATTGGGCCCTCTTTTTTTCTCTCAAAAAAATTGTCATTTCACTGCTTAACAATACTCCATGTAATTGTTACGGCTATTCCTTCTATATTTCCCCTCCTGTCTGTCTGTCTGTTATACCCTCCAATGTCTCTGTTCTTCTTTATCTTTTTTTCTCTCTGCTCTTTTCTTGGTGTTTTCTTGGGGGTGGGTCAGCGAGGGGTAGTCGTATACCACGGCCTAGCGTGAGTCAGGGCTGCAGTCGTGAGGCCAGTCGAGAGAGCAGCAGAGACACCAGCCCTGTGCGCTCCTTCACGCCGCTCGGTGAGTAACCACGGCAACCATTTCATCTACCAGGACCAATCAACTTCAACACAGCAGGGGCCTAAACGTTTAGACAAGATCATGCCATGTTGAAAAATGAAAAGTGATATGTCCTCCTTTGCTTCATTTGAAACTGGAAGTCAAGCTTTTGCACATTTTGCTCTTTGCTGGACTCGGTTGGCTTCAAATTTTTGCAGCTGCCAAACATGAATGTTTGTACTGCACTGCTGGCACACATTGTATTAAGAAATGTGGGGTTAAAATCCCTCACATGGTTCAGCTTGGTCAGGAAGCAGTTTTCTCCTGGCCTTGTTTTTTTTCGCCTCATCTTACATGATGAACATTACTGATGGATGCTGACACAAGCTTTGTCTGAGATGGTCTGTAAATGCAGCACACCAGAGAAAAGTTATTATAAAGGAAAAACCTCAGACAGGAATTATTAGGAATAACCCTAATAGTCAACATGAAATTAAAATTCATAGTTTACTTTTTTTAAATGCACATTCGTCATCAATACCTACCATACTTTGTTTTTATCTCTTGTTGAATATCCTGTTTTGCACAAAAATGTCATATAAGGAAGAAACATAGTTGTGAATGCATTTCTTGTTGACAATTACATGTATAAAGCACTACGTTTGACAGACATAAATATGTGCAAGCTTTCTGACAAATAGCTGTAGTCCTCAGTGTACCAAAAATGTGTAATGCCACTTTATACATACTTCAACATCACAGATGATGATTTATTTTTTAAGAATCAACATTTTCATTTCACATTTATTTTGAGTGGCACAAAGTTGAATAAAGATAAGAACATTTAAGATGGAGACTGTCCACTTCCAGTGATATTTTTGATGTTAGGTATGACGCATTTAAAACTGCCCAGATGAAAGTGTGAAAATATTCCTGCTGTTATGCAGAACTGGACTAATATCCTTCAGCACTGACACTTGAAGTTTGTGAAATGTGTGTGTCACAGCGGGGCATGTGTGTGTTTTGGTGATGGCACACTCTCACATTACTGCTAATTGGGAGTTTCTCTGGTGAGCTCTAACACTGGCCTGGTTATTTACGCGTGTGTGCTTGTTTGCATTCTTGTGTGTGTCCCGCAGCATCCCGGCATTATTCGCGCTCAACTGGTGCTCTTCATGCCCCAGATGCCTTCGGGGCAGCAGGTGAACTGTCACCCCAGCGGCACAGGACTCTTTTCAAAAACCTTTTTTTTTTTTTTTTTTTTTTAAGTCATTGTCACTTTTTGAATTTTAGTTTTTCATCTCATCCTTCTGCTTCTTTCAGTTTAGCCTTCATCGGACCTGCATGCTTTGTTTAGTTTTAGTCATAACAACTGTTCCTCCCATTACCTCGATAACAACCGTATTCAAGTAGATTCACGTGGAACACCTTTCACAGTGTCACTTACGATTTTTTTTCATGATTTTAACCTGTTTTTTTTCCATGTGTCTTTTGTTTTTGGAATTGTTTGTTGTTGTTGTTGTTGTTGTTGTTTGTTTGGGCATTTGTGGTTATTTTTCATAAATGTTTTATATTGTGATTTGTTTTTAGTTCTCTAATCTCGGTGTCTGTTTTATTGGTGAATTATTTGAATTGACTGCTCAGTATTGATAAAATCACTGCATGCGTTTTTTTTGTTTGGACATGTAGGTGTTTTATTTGTATTTGTGGATGTGTGTGTAAAAGGTGTGATGTGTGTTGTAGGTTCTGGGTTGAGTATGTCTCAGTCCAGTCGTCTCTCATCTTCAGTCAGTGCCATGAGAGTGCTGAACACTGGATCAGACGTAGAGGAAGCCCTGGCCGATGCTCTGGTACATATACATACAGTCACACACAGGAACTCTGCTTACACCCCACTCACATATAAGTTTACATGCCCAGAATCTCATGTTTAGCCATTTAAACAAGATAAATCATTGTTTTGTTTATGTATAGCATTCAAAAGTTTGAGGCAAGCAAGTTTTTTTGGTTTTAAAACAAATTATTACTTTTACTCAGCAAGGATGCATTAAATTGGTAAATTTCGAACTTTGTTAATCAAAGAATCCTGAAAAAATGTATCAAGGTTTCCACAAAAATATGAAGCAGCACAACAGTTTTTAACATTGATCATAATAATAAGAAATGTTTCTTGACCACCAAATCAGCATATTATTATTATTATTATTATAATTTCTGAAGGATCATGTGACACTGAAGACGTAAATAAAGTAATGGCTGCTGTAAATTAAATTTTGTTCACAATATTATTTCACAATAGTGCTGTTTTTACTATATTTCAATCAAATAAATGCAGCCTTGGTGAGCATAAGAGACGACTTTCAAAAAAATATGAGAGAAATTGACCAACCCCAAACTTTTGAATGGTAGTTTATATACTGTATATACAGTATATAGTACTGATCCACACAATTGTTTTTACTATAAATATCTAACACATTGTGCAAATCTATGGAAAGAACTGTACTCAAAAGATTCACATAACCATTGTATCATGCGCTAAATGTCTGTCTTTAACTCGTCTATCATGCTTTAACTTCAACCTTTGGCTTTATCAATGCTGCCAGCTATTAGGAGATATGCGGGGCAAGGTTAGTCTGTCTGGCTTTCTGTCTCTCTGCATTAAAGCTGATGTTAAACTTAAATTTTCAGTCTTGTCTCAGTTTAATTCATGCCTAAAATGATCATTTGGATTTCATTTTTTTGTTTTTCTAAGCAGAAGAAACCAGCTCGGCGGCGGTATGACACCTATGGGATGTACTCAGATGATGATGCAAATAGCGACGCCTCCAGCGCGTGTTCAGAGCGTTCGTACAGCTCCCGGAATGGCAGTATTCCAACGTATATGCGGCAGACTGAGGACGTGGCCGAAGTGCTCAATCGCTGTGCCTCTGCCAACTGGTCTGAGAGAAAAGAGGGGCTGATGGGATTACAGGCGTTGCTGAAAAACCAGCGAACTCTCAGGTAACACATTCTCATTTTTCTCATATTGGCTGATTTGTTTCATATGTAAATAAACTCCATGTTCAATACAAGTTTGTGTTTAATTTGTTCTTTCTATCTGTTTCAGCCGTGTTGAGCTGAAGAGGTTATGTGAAATTTTCACCAGGATGTTTGCAGACCCACACAGCAAGGTACCTTCGCATGCCGCTTTCAAACACACACACAAGCTCACACACTCCTGCGGACATAAACAAGCATGAACTCTTGCATCACACAAAACTGCTTGACTGTATCGGATTCTGCCTCACCCACAGCCCATATTCTCGCCACAGACTCACAGATCCACACTCTCGGGCATGTGCAGTGTACACTAACTCTCGGGTTGAAGACCGTGGCTAATCGCATGGTTTGGTTTGAGTGGATTTCTGATTACAGAAAAATTAAAAGCTCGTCTTTTTTCAACCACTGCAACGCCGGCCCAAACTTCCTCCGTAGCTTTCCTCTCTTTCATGCTTGCACTCACGCATACACGTACTGGGACTGTCACAATTCCCAAAAATGAAAATTCTGTCATTTAATTACTCACCCTCATGTCGTTCCAAACCCGTAAGACCTTTGTTCATCTTCGGAACACAAATTAAGAGATTTTTGATGAAATCTGAGCGCTCTCTGAACCACCCATAGGCAGCAACGTCATTGCAACTTTCAAGCTCCAGAAAGGTAGTAAAGACGTTAAAATAGTCCATGTGACTACAGTGGTCTAACCTTAATTTTATGAAGCAACCAGAATATTTTTTGTGCGCAAAAAAAAACACAAAAATAATGACTTTATTCAACAATTTCTACTCGTCTGTGTCAGTCTCCTACGCTGTTGACGTAGTAAATACAGTGCAGCACTTCCTAGTTCTACGTCAGAACGCCAGCCTACCATTGGCCGATGCTGTTCACTTGAGCACCACGACGCATGCATGTGATACTGACGCAGTTCTGCCGCAGAACTCAAAAGCGCTGTATTTACTATGTCAATAGTATGGAGACTGGCACAGACGAGGAGAAATTGTTGAATAAAGTAGTTATTTTTGGGTTTTTTTGCACACAAAAAATATTCTCGTCGCTTTATAACATTAAGGTTGAACCACTGGAGTCACATGGACTATTTTAACAATGTCTTTCCTACCTTTCTGGGCCTTGAAATTTGTTACTTAAATAGTTGTCTATGGAGGGGTCAGAGAGCTCTTGGATTTCATCAAAAATATCTTAATTTGTGTTCAGAAGATGAACGAAGGTCTTACGAGTTTGGAACGACATGAGAGTGAGTAATTAATGACAGAATTTTCATTTTTGGGTGAACTATCGCTTTAAATGATCAATTTCATTCAAATCGTTGGACATTAGGAAAGACATGAGGAATTCACACACGAGAGTTCAATATAGTGTTGTTTTAGTATAGACTATAGACCAGTAAAAAAAGATGGACGATGCCCCTTTACTATCTTCTATTGGAGAAAAGTGCAGCCGCCAACGTCCGAATATGGCGCTGACATCTTGCGCTGATTTGGGACCCGAGTCTGTGCAGTAGTGAGCAGGAAGTAGAGCCGTGATATCAAAACCCCATCCACACTCGCAGTATCTGTTAGCTGCAACTCATTATGTTGGTGTGAAATAAACAGTTGTGGAAATGTAGAAATTAAAGCTAAAGCTCCAATCTCCTCCCGAAAATCCCGGAAAAAATCCGTTGGCGCTTCAATGACAACTTCGCTCAGAGAAGCTGTCAATCACAGCTGTCAATCATGACGTCTCACCCCCGTTTTTATAGCATCAAATAACTAACTAAAACCAAACTTATTTTAAAAAAACGCTTGAACTTACATCAGCGTGATAAAAACTACCTAAAATGACAGAAACCATCTTTGGAAAAAAATTATTTGAAGTGTAATTTGATTGTTTAGTTTGTCTCGCGTTACATTAGAATACATGGAGGGGCGGGGTTTATGAGCTATACTGGGACCAACCACATGGGGGTGATCGAGGCGCTTTGGCTTCACTTTTAAGGACGTGTGCGGCACGCTTGGTATAGACAGATTTCAGTATAAGAGTTGACGTTTGAGTTGGCATCAAGTGTCTTTTTTTTTTATATAAATGTAAACAATTACGTCTTTTTAAAAAAAAAAAATTATAAAAAAAAATAGGATAGTCTAAATTGCGGAGCACCACCTTCAAACGCATCAGGAAAGGTACAGAATTCCTACAACTTTGACAGCCCAGTCCTACACGCACACAGACTAACCCGAGTTTGAGGTGTCTCTTTCTCTGGCTTATAACGTTTCCCTGGAACCTCCTTCTGGCATTCTCTATCTTGTCGGGTAGGCCATAGCTCCCCCCCATATATCTGATTGCAGGGCTCATGGCCCGCCACTCTTTCTGATTTGCAGCGTGACTCCAGAGGCTTCGGCACGGCAGAATCCGGTATCAGTTCTGCCTCTTTTAAGGTACAAAAGTCATTCTCGCAATCCTGTCCAACATGATTATATTCTACAGCCCCCAGATCTGTTCTTCAATGGTCTGGAAAACCCTGGATCCTTTTTTGTGGATATTGTAAAACTATAGATATATAAATGACAAAATATGCTTATGCTTATTTATTTTTTACCTTTTTCCCCAGATTGGTCTTTTATGGTCTTGTTTTATTGGGGAGCATTATTTATCTTTCTTATTTATCCTTCTTTTAAATTTTCTAAATTATTTCCATAGTATGGTACAATAACATGTTTAAATTTTAAAATGAAATGATTTTCTCATTTTAAAGGTACACTATGTAACTTTTGGCCCTCTAGCTGTTAAAAACAAAACTGCATGCATTTTGCAGAAGAACATTGTGTTGGTTGTGCTTCGGCTCTGCGTAACTGTGCGGATGAATATGGTTATTCTACTGCTCATAAAACATTCAGTACTAGAGATACAACCAGTTTAGATGTAAAGGATCTCAAGCTGACTAGCCAAAGATGTTACTGTAGTGTTACTGTAGTGTTACTGTTACTGCTACAACAACTATAATGAAATGAGCCTTCACAATAGATGATGCTTTACATGAACTCTGTTAGAGAACTACATATGACAGTTTATCTGTTCAGTAAAATACCTCACTCACCTGTTGAGTAATTAAAACACCATCATCTCCGCGTCGCTTTTTCAAATCCCTCAGTTCTCGCCATATCCGGAAAGCCCAAGCCGATGTTGATTCTTGTTTTATTACGAGCTCTGTCACGTTCTCTTTTTGCCAGCAGACTCTCCTCTGTTTGGCATTTGTTTAAATTCCCCGGATGTTCGAGATTTAGCTGCTCCATGTCAACCTTTCTTGCTCGTTGTGACAACTAACCTCTGCAACTCCCACACCAGACACGTGTCAAAGCAGTCGGAGCAAATTCTTTCTATTTACGGATCTGACGAGACACACGGGCGAGTGAAGTATGCAATTTCCCGTGAAAACCATCTCGTCAGGTCTAAAATATAAACACTTATTATAGGCTTACCATAGTGAATCGGTGTAAGACAAAAACACACTTTGGATGAAGGATTGATGCTGTATTGACAAAAAAAGTTACATTGTGTACCTTTCATTTTAATTTTTTAAATTTCATGTTGTTCCAAAAATGGTCCCACATATGGTAAATCTTTATCTTTTTATATGTTTTTACGGAAATTCACCAGTGTGTTTGTTTCTTTTCATGCCTTTCCCTGTGGTGGAACTGTAGAGAGTAAGTTTGGTTAACTTTTGTGCACATTTTTTTTCCCATTTTATTTGACTGCTTGTTTTTTGTGCCATGTCTGTATCCAGAAACTGAGAGATGCTGCTCTAGTAAATAGATGGAAAGCATTTATTCAGTTTTTGCCTGTGTTTGGGACTGAGCACTAACAGGACAATCCACTTTACTAATATACTAATCAGTAACAAAATAGGATGATGAATATGTGATGTCTAACAGATGACAAAGATGTTGTTGATCCTGCTATTAATCTGTGGCTTTGCTGTTAACTAATCAAGTATATCTAAAAAGTGTCTATTGTAAACATCAATATCCCATCAGTCATCTGAATGCTTAATGTTTCAGAATATTGGTTGTAATGTAACAATTAGCATGCAGTTTCTTTATTTTTATGTTGCATTTGTTTTTAAAGAGACAAATCTTCTGTTTTTTTCCCCCCCCAAGTAGGTAAATAACTTAGTAGTGTCTTTATCATTTAAATAAACTGATGGTTGAATCATAGTGTGCCATTTAAAATCATTTGATTCTCTTACATACAAACTGAAACAAAAGTTTCAGATCATGTACATAATTTTCAAATATTCCATGGGTATCAATGGATTTTTGTTAACTTTCAGTTTCCCCATATTTCTGTATTTTATATTACTTCCCCCATATCACTATTAATAATTATATAGAGACTATTAGAGCTGCACAATTAATCGTTAAAAGATCACAATCTTGACCCACGTGACCTTATTCCTAAACGACAACGATTTGGCTATGTCTAGTAAACCTTTGATAAGTACAATCACGCAACATTCAAATCTGATAGAGAACATTCAATCAAAATAGAGTAAATCACCTTTTGAAAAGATCGTCAATTACATTGTTACACCAGTAGGTGGCGACAAGTGTAAATGCTATTCATTTGAAGATGTGTTTTGTAGAATTTGTCAAGTTTTGGGAATTTTATATCTTGCTTATCACAGTTTCAGATGAAGATGACATTGGCACTGCTTATATATTTTCCTACTTGGAGAAAAAAAGTCATTGCAACATTAATATTTGCCATAACTATCTCTAACAAATGAACAATGACTGAACAAGATGGATGCATGAATCAAAACTGATTACTTCTGTACATGTTCATGCGTTTTTGTTCATTTATTGATTTTAACTTTTGTTATATACTACTTCTGCTGTTTATTTTGCTGATGGTGTTTGCACAGGTGTTCAGCATGTTTCTGGAGACACTTGTGGACTTCATTGTGGTTCATAAGGAGGATCTGCAGGACTGGCTCTTTGTGCTGCTCACACAACTGCTGAAGAAAATGGGAGCGGACCTGCTCGGCTCAGTACAAGCCAAAGTACAGAAAGCCCTAGACGTCACAAGGTGTGTTGCATGGAAAAATTGGAAGCTGTTACACTTTATTTCGATTAGTCCACTTTAGACATTCTACTAACTATAAGTAACTTTGCAACTACTTTATTTCTCTTGTGTCTTTCTTCAGAGAATCTTTCCCGAATGATCTGCAGTTCACTATCCTGATGAGATTCACAGTTGACCAAACACAGACCCCAAACTTAAAGGTAAGTGCTTTTTTTTAGTGACACTATGTTCTCACTGTATGGATGAGTGAATCGGACTGACAGTGTAGTGCAACATGCTGTTGTCAGAGAATGTAAAAGTAACAGAGATCATGGCTATCAGTGCTTGCTTTGGCGTTTCTACAGGATGTCATGTGCTGGTTTAGTGTACCCCTCCATAAAAGTTCATGCAAACCACAAGGACATTGTTTTGCATAAGAATCTCCAACCTCTACCTCAGTGTTTCCTGCACCGCAGCTGAATATGAAGAGTTTTAGTTGTGTTGCATTGCTATTGCGAATTTGTGAACCAATCGCTCAATTGGTACCGTTCTTATTAATGAATGAACAGACTTTTTTTGAGTTATTTTTTTTTACAATACTAAAAATGCACATTTGTGTTGTATTGATAGGGTCCCAAAATTATTTTAATAGTAGTTATTAACATTTTGTATTAGCTTTTATTTTTATATTTTCGTTTGTCATTTTTAGTAGTTTTTTTTATTTCTATATAGCTTTATTTTTATTTCAGTTTTAATTTGAGTAGTTTTAGTACTTAAGCTTAATTTATTTCAGCTTGTTGCCAAGGCAAAATTTTTAATAGTTTTAATTCACAATAATAACAGAGCATTGCATGACAATCTATTGATAAATGTGAAAAAAATCGTTAAAAAATTAACTCATATCTGAGTTTCAGAGTTTAATTAATTTTATTTGAATAAAAACTATTATATATGGGAAAAAAAATGGGTTAAGGTGTCCGTGTAACAGTGTAATTATACATTTAATTAGTGAGTAAGATTAATTAACTAAATGTACTTATAATAGAGTTAGGATTAGGGTTTGGTTTAGGGTTAGTTGTAGGGGTGTGAATGGTCACTGGTCTCACGATTCAATTCAATTACGATTATGATATTCAATTATCCGTTGCATCCTCAATTTCCAGTATTACTGCACATGCTACATTTTGAATATAAGCTGTCAGATATATGATTTTTTTTTTATTTTATCTGCTCCAAGAAAA
The DNA here is from genome assembly GCA_039654105.1 of Coreius guichenoti. Lineage (NCBI taxonomy): Eukaryota > Metazoa > Chordata > Actinopteri > Cypriniformes > Gobionidae > Coreius > Coreius guichenoti. Next base: position 36,277,006 of record CM077184.1, read on the forward strand.
TACACTTACTGAATGTAGCAAACATCAAACACAACTTATGTCTGAACACAGCAGATGACAGGCGATTTTGGAACTAACAAACACTAGTAAATAAATATTAAAAGCGCATAAAAATGTCAAGTAGTGTCCTTAAGTTACAATAACGCTCACATACTCACACGCATGCAGCCTCGCGCGCACACACTCACATGCTGTAAATGTTAAAATAGTGGGTGCATTTTTTTATTACTCGCTTTTGTGTTTCGCCTCCCTCCAGCATTTTATATAATAAAATATATTATAGAATAATGTCAGAGAAACGTCAGTAGGCTATAATCGATTATAGTCTATTACTGCATCGATGCAGAATCGTCCATGTCCGCATTGCGATGCAACGATTAATTTCAACACCCCTAGTTAGTTGCATGTAATTATTCATCATTTATAATTATTACTACTGTAACTACATGTTGCAAGAACACTGTTAAATAACGTGTTACCAAAAATGTTATTGTTATTATTTAGCAACTTTTGTGTCGACATCTCCAGCTGCAACAATAAAATCCTGTAGGAAACACTGCCCTACACCAATCCCATAACCACATTTGCCCAACTCCCCTCTAACCAAACCATCTCCCTTTCATCTACCTCACATTCGGCATCGTTTTTCAGCAGTATTACTACAGTATTACCGCACCCTGTCCAGTTTTCTCCCCCTTATCTGCGTGTCTGTCAGGGCTCCCTTTCATTGATGTGCTCTCCCTCTCTCTCTCTGAAGCCGGGGAGAAGGCGCTGTTGCTGGTACGGGGGCGGGGCTATAGAATTGCTTCCCCTCAGAAAGCGACGGCATGCTTGCACACTGCAGGAAAATATCCAATTGTGGAACCAAGCAGTCCAGGTCAGTGAGACACAGGGGAAGCAATTCTGTAACAACTAAAACCCCTCAGCTGAGCTAGCTCGACTTTTAACCCGCCAAATCCAGTTTCAGAAGTAACCGACTCACGGAATCTTCATACGCAAAATTCCACCCATAATTCACAACTTCTACAGTTGTGATTTATTTTTTTTTCATTAATTCAGCAAGGATGTGATAAATTGATCAAATTGACAGTATAGAAATGTATAATGTTGCAACAGATTTCTATTTCTATTCATCAAAGAATCTTGAACAAAAAGTATCATGGTTTCCACAAAATATGAAGCAGCACAACTGTTTTCAACACTGATAATAATAATAAATGTTTCTTGAGCAGTAAATCAGCATATTAGAATGATTTCTGAAGGATCATGTGACACTGAAGAATAAATTACATTTCAAAATATATTCAAATAGAAAACAGCTATTTTAAATTGTAATAATATTTCTTTCAAAAACATAAATCTTACCAACCCCAAACATTTGAAAGGTAGTGTAGAAAGTGCTTTTTGGCGGCCTAGTTATTGCATTTTTGGTTGATGTTTGAGAGAGGGGGACGTCAGTGAACGAGAGTAGGGCGCAACACAAATACACAAGCCTTTTGCCTTTGAAACGCTGTGCTGTGCCCAATCACACCCGTCATGCTCACCCCAACTTCCCCCTGCTGTCTTGCTTCATTTCATGGATTTAAGAATAGCTGTGATTACGTGACTTTGTGTGCTTGTCTGTAACGGATGGACTGCAGCGTTGATGTGTTTGATTCTGATTGGTCTTAATGTGGAGAAGATTAAATGGAGGAGGGTTTGTGATTGAGGTAAAATGTTTTTGGAGTGAATGTTACTGTTGTCTTGGATGACATAATATGCCTTAGATGATTTTGTTGCAGAGATGTAACATAAGAATGATGTTTCAGGTGAAGGTGGCCATATTGAAGTACATAGAAACACTCACACTACAAATGGAGCCACAGGATTTTGTCAACTCAAGTGAAACCAGACTGGCAGTGTCACGTATCATTACATGGACCACCGAACCCAAGAGCTCGGATGTCAGAAAGGTACAAGACATTTGCTTATTACATAAATATTTCAAATGTTTCTACATTTTTCAGCTTTACATCATAAGCTCTCAGTTTATTTATAGTTTGGTGTTGATTGGTTTAAAGGTCTAATTATGTGTTTTGATTACAGGCAGCGCAGTCGGTGTTGATCTCGCTGTTCCAGCTGAACACACCAGAGTTCACAATGCTTCTTGCTGCACTACCTAAAACCTTTCAGGATGGAGCCACCAAATTGTTGCAGAACCACCTACGGAACACAGGCAACGCAGCCCAGGTGATTAACATTACATTTTTGGCTCTGTTTACACCTGGTATTAAGATGCGTGTTGGTCGATCGGATTACAAGAAAACAAGGGAGACATTCCCATTTACACCTGGTGTTTAAATCCGTCTCTTGTCCACTTTCAACCACTTCTGTCCTGATATCTTCAAGGGGAGGGTCTATGGGTGGGTAAATGTATGGACTTTTTCAAATCTTTCGATCTAATGGACAAAATAAGCTCATGCAAGTTACATATGAACGCGCCCGGAGAAGACGTAAAAACACACAGAGCAGCAGCTCTGACAGACGCAAGACCAGCCGAACGCTGTGAGTGTGTGTTAGAAATCAGGAATGGTGAGAGAACATTGTGCTTGGTACGTTTTTCATCTTTAAACCAAACTTGTGTCTCCAGCCGACAAAGTTTAAATCTCGTCTGGCTAGTGCGCTTCCCATAATGTTTATGCATTAGGTCAGTTGGCGGAGAGTAGACGGTCTTTTGTGGCTGTTCGAATGCGTTTGACCACATGAACGTCTACTCTACGAAAGCAATGGAATCTGATGCGTTTTCGACCTCTGGAAGTGGTCGAAAGTAGACAAGCTCAAAATGTTTTAGACCCCGTTTACACCTGTATTTAGCGTCGTCCACTTGTGATCCGATCTTAATACCAGGTGTAACAGGGCCTTTAAGAACCGCTTCTGAACCACTTTTCTGTCAGCACTAAGACATGATTTTTTTCTTCTTGCAGGCTACAATGGGAAGCCCACTCACCCGACACACCCCAAGATCACCAGCTAGTTGGTCGAGCCCTTTAACATCCCCTACCAACACATCACAACACAACACACCTTCACCAAGGCACGCCACTGGGTCACAAACTACAAACACTGACATAGATTCACTTTATAAATGCTGTAAATTGGGTTTTGTAGTTGTTTGCTCAGCATTTATACGTAACTAAACATACCATGTAATTTCACAGTGCATTTGATTACGATACCGAGAACATGAACTCTGAGGAGATCTACAGCTCCCTAAGAGGAGTCAGTCAGGCCATCCAGAACTTCAGCGTCCGCAGCCAAGAGGACATGACAGAGCCAGCGCGGAAAAGAGATGGAGATGGTGGAGAAGAGGTAAGTAAGGCAAGTTAAGTAGGAGATATTGTCAGCCAGTGGTGATCAAGTTTAAAGAAAAATAAGGTGTTTTTTGAACATTCAAGCATGAAAACCTATTCTAGTAGAGCCCAAAAACAAAATCAAGACTTTGTAAAAAGGCATAATATTGTGTCAGTTGCAGTATTACCATTTTGCAGTATTGGTATTAACTAAAAAAAAAAAAAACTATTAAAAATAGTTTTCATTAATTGAAATAAAGATGAAATAAAATAATTAATAAATATTAGATGGATTTATTTCAGTTAGTTGCCAAAGGTACTAACTAAAATCTGTAGTTATCTAAAAAAAAATCAACCTAAATAGATTTTTTAAAAAGTAATAAAAATGACAAAAGCACAACAAAATTACATAAACTTAAACTAAAATTAAAATGAAACTTAAATATATAAAAAATAAAAGCTAATTCTAATCAAATGCTCATATTAATAAATACTATAATAGTATATAATACTAAAATAACACTTTTGAGATGCTTGATATAAAAAGACAGCAGAGTAATATGAAAGCACTGGTATTTTTCCATGGGCAATGGTGAAAAATACAGATAAGCACTCGTTATATAAAACCGTTTGACTTTTCGCTGAGGTGATTGACCAGTTAGAATCAAGTATTCCAGAGAGCCGTCAGCCGTGTAATAAGATTATAAAATACACCGAAATCTAAAAGCATATCACTGATGTTTGAGTGTATTATGAATGTCTCTTTACAGGGTTGTGATCAAACCACGGACTCTGGTCGGACGGCACTGGATAACAAGACATCTCTGCTAAATACTATGCCACTCCTCTCATCGAGTCCCCGCCCAACAAGGGAATACCAGCCAGTCAGCTACTCTGACTCCTCCTTCAGCTCCTCCCCTTTTAATAAAAGCCTGAAAGATGCAGACCAGGATGCCGAGTGCCTCACTGATGGTAATGCACTTCCATAACTGCTTGGTAAAGTGTATGCATGTAAACTCGTGTGTGGGGGTCTGACTTCCTTTCCGCTGATGGTGTTACAGACAGTGGTGTGGACCAGTCTGAGGTGGTTTCTGAGCTCCTAAAGGAGCTCTCGAATCACAGCGAACGAGTGGAAGAGAGGAAAGCCGCACTGTGTGAGCTAATGCGGCTGATCAGAGAAACGCAACTGCATGTTTGGGACGAGCACTTCAAAACCATCCTCCTGCTGCTCCTGGAAACACTTGGGGATGGAGAGGTGATTGCAAACATACACTCACTGCTGCAAACACTCTAATGTGAGTCATGAAGACAACCAAATTTAGTTGCTGATCTTTATTTTTCTCTCTTAGCACGTCATTCGGGCATTAGCACTCCGGGTGTTGAAGGAAATCCTTAACAGGCAGCCGTGGCGCTTTAAAAACTATGCGGAACTCACCATTATGAAGACCCTGGAAGCACATAAAGACCCACACAAAGAGGTCAGGCGTCCCTAAAGGGATAGTTCACCCAAAAACAAGAGAGAACCATCAAAATATTAATAACTGATTATGTTGTAGTCAATGTATGTTATTTGTTCCAAAGATGAAGGAAAGTCGGTTAGGCTTTATTTTAAGGTGTCCATGTTACAGTGTAATCATACATTTAAGTGCTGAGTAATAATAATTAACATGTACTTACTTTAGGGTTAGAGCATAGTTTAGGGTTAGTTGCATGTAATTATGCACAATTTATAGTAATTACTACAGTAACTACATGTAACATCTGTAAAAAAGTCTTGTGAGTTTGAAACGACATGAAGGTAAGTAAATGAGGATAGAATTTACATTTTTGGGTGATATTTCCCTTTAACATGCACAAGATCACAGTTCACACAGACATGAAGCATGTAAGACTGACAACCCAAACTGAAGCGCAAATCTAAACCTAAGCACAAAATGTCTTTTTCTCTCTGTATCAGGTGGTGCGGGCTGCAGAAGAGGCGGCGTCTATGTTGGCGACCTCAATAAGTCCCGATCAGTGTATCAAGGTGCTGTGCCCCATCATCCAGTCAGCAGACTACCCCATCAACCTGGCTGCCATCAAGATGCTCACCAAAGTCATCGACCGGCTGCCCAAAGAGGGGCTCATTCAAATGCTCCCAGAGATCGTCCCTGGGCTCATTCAGGTAAATACTGTATTTTATATACACTACTTTATACAATACAGATTGTTTCAAAGCAGCTGATACAGTGATAACAGGAAAATTATGCATTTCAGTTGTTGTTCAGCTGAAGTCAGTTCAGTGTTGATTCAGTTCTGTTGTGAAGATCATCAATTATTAAATTAGTTTTTCATCTATAAAGCAGTTCTGCAAAAAATGTCATCATCCAACTCAGTTCAGTTCTCATACAACAGCGTCAGTACAGTCAGATCAATAATATTGTTGAATATTAAGTGTCCCCAACTAAGCAAGCCAGAGGCGACAGTGGCAAGGAACCCAAACCCCATCAGGTGACAGAATGAAGAAAAAAAAACCTTGGGAGTCAGAGTTCAGATCGGGATCGGTAGCATTCAAATATTCATCCAGTTCCTTTTGCTTGAAGATCAATTCATCACGCCGGTATGGAGCCAAAGCTGGTCATAGGGTCTGTGCGGAGGACCTGTCTGGTCTCTGTTGAAGATCTGTGCTGGTGACTGTCATGTCGACTAGGCCTTCACAGGAGATTGTCTAGTAGACACGGTCCCTGCTGACATTCAGGGCTGCGTTTTGGTCGTGTCTAGGTGCAGGTCCACCATCTGATGTGGATACGGACCGGATCCTGCTGACTACGGTAACCTCAGGATAAGGATGAGACAGACAGACTAATATTAGCGTAGATGCCATTCTTCTTACGATGTAACCAGTACATCGGGTGTTATAGGAAGTGATCCCGGTTTCGGTTGACCTAATTTATGCACCCTAACAATCATTTAACTGATTTGAATAATAGAAATTGATAATGTGTTATGTGTATGCCAGGTTAAAGAGATGTGTTTTTAGTCTAGATTTAAACTGACAGAGTGTGTCTGCTTCCCAAACAAGGCTAGGAAGACTGTTCCAGAGTTTAGGTGCTAAATAGGAAAAGGATCTACTGACTGCTGTTGATTTTGATATTCTAGGTATTATCAACTGGAAAGAATTTTGAGATCGCAATAGTCGTGAAGGACTATAGTGCGCTAAGAGCTCGCTCAAGTACCAAGGAGCTAAACCATTTAGTGCTTTGTAAGTAATTAGCAAGATTTTAAAATGTATGTGATGTTTAATAGGGAGCCAGTGCCGTGTTGACAGAACCGGGCTAATATGGTCATACTTCCCGGTGGACCAGCTGGAGTTTAATTAAGCGTGCAGGGCAACCACCCAGTAGAGCATTACAATAATCTAGCCTTGAGGTCATGTACGCATGAACTAACTTTTCTGCATTTGTCATTGAGAGCATATGTCGTAATTTAGATATATTTTTAAGATAGAAAAATGCAGATTAAAGATGCTAGAAATGTGGCTTTCAAATGAAAGATTGGTATCAAAGAGCACACCGAGGTTCCTAAATGACGACGAAGACTCGACGGAGCAGCCATCAAGTGTTAGACAGTATTCTAGGTTATTACATGTGGAGGTTTTTGGTCAGGTGGGGGTTAGTACAAATTAAGTAGTAGGAAATTACTAGTCATCCCATTTTTTTTTTGTATTAATTATGCATTCCGTTAATTTTGTAAATTGGTATGTTTCGTCAGGGCGTGAAGAAAATACTCCGCTCGAGCATCAGTGTACGCCATGCTTCCTAATGATATCTCCCAAGGGTAGCATGTACAGGGTGAAAAGCAACAGTCCTAGTTCTGAGCCTTGAGTTACTCCATACTGAACTTGTGATCGACCTCTTCATTTACTGCTACAAATTGGTAATGGTCAAATAAGTATGATTTGAACCATGCCAATGAAATTCCACTAATGCCAATGTGCTTTTATAGTCTATTCAAAAGAGTGTTGTGGTCGATAGTATCAAATGCAGCACTAAGATCCAGTAACACTAATAGAGAGACACAACCACGATCGGATGATAAGAGCAAATCATTTGTAACTCTAATGAGAGCAGTCTCAGTAATATGATACGGTCTAAATCCTCACTGGAAATCCTTGCAGATACCATTTGATAAATGATAAAAGCTTCGGCAGCCAATCAGAAGAAACAGAACTTTATCGTGCACTGGCGTGGATGCTAATATTGTTATCGCTCTTGGTGTGAACAGGCCTTAATTCAGAACTGTTTAAAAATACTGGAGTCCAACTCTGAACAAATGACTCATCGTTTCCTATTATTGATATAGAATCAACCATTCAAATGACTTTTTTAGCACTGGTAATATCAAACATGCAGATTTCAAGACTTAAAGACTGTGAGACTTAAAGGGATAGTTCACCCAAAATTCACAAAAGAAAGTTACTGTCTTCCAAAAGAAAGATGCGATTCTGAACTGCCTGAAACGAGTCGTCAGTAATTCCAGTCTCACTCCCTGCACGAACCTATGTAGGTTTGTAACAAATTAGCATGATGTTCTTAATTGGCTGCCGGCAAATGACGTCTACTTTGCCCCGCCCTCAGACACAGTAGTTGTAACTGAGACTGGAAGAGTTTGCTTTGTGTTGTCGACATGTCGAGAAGACTCAAATCCACTTTGATGCACTTCCAAAGGATGAGGACTCGTGCTGAAATTGATACAGTAAAACCGAAGCCAAAGAGCTGATGCTGCAATGTATATTATGAGAAAATGTGTTTTTGATCTTTGATGCATGTAAACCTGTTGTAGGAGAACCTTTAAAATAGCATAATAAGGGCATTTTAAAGATGGTCCCTGCATGTTTTGATTATAATTTTCTCTCATTCGCAGGGTTATGATAACTCTGAGAGCAGTGTGCGAAAGGCATGTGTATTTTGCCTTGTGGCCATCTATGCTGTCATTGGAGAGGATCTGAAACCTCACCTCAGCCAGCTGTCCGGCAGCAAGGTGAGCCCTTTCTACTTGCTAAATGTCTGTTTTTTTTGTTTTGTTTTTTTTTTCCTCCTTACTCGTTCTGTCTTTATAGAGTAATCTATAACATGCACATTTTCTCTCTTCCCAGCTGAAACTCTTGAATTTGTACATAAAGCGAGCGCAGAGCGGCTCCAGCGGAAGTGACCAGTCTTCAGATGTGGGAGGGCAGGGCCTGTAGCCATGCCATCACTATTCAGAACTACAGCACTCTCTTAGTGCAGGGGACCCTAGCTGGCTTTTTAACTCACATGCATACACAAACAAACACCTACATACGCTTGCCTACAGATACGCAAAGCCGCATGCCACCTACACTGCTGGACACCCTCCTCCGGCCCCACATCACCTTCCAGTGGGAGTGCCGTCGGATTGAAACGCTCCTTCCCAACTAGGATCACCATCGCTCCGTGTTCATGTCTGAGAGACCGGATGGTGGTCTGCTGTTGTTTTGTCACCTTGTCAGTGAGAAGATCGTGTGTACAAATGTGTGCGTCAGGGGCAAAACATTGGGGGAGGGCGGAAACCCAGCAGAGAGAGTCGTGGGTGTCATTTTGTGCAACATGGAGATCATTTCTTTTTATCAAAGAGCTTTTGAGAAACTCAGATTTTTAAGATGAAGTTCAAAACTTCTTGGTCTGAGCGACGTGTCATTAACGTTCCTAATTGCTCACTATCGATTATTAATGGTCATATCAGTTCATAACAATGAGCGGTTGGTCCAGCTTGCTCTATAATAAGGCATACTTTGCTTGGCTATATGCATGTCATGAATTAAACTGAACCTTTTTATCTGGTTGCGTACAACAGGCCACGCATCAATCGCCCCACACACCTGAGATTCTCGTCGCGGCGCGGCCACACCACATAGGCAATATGTATCTACGTATATATACCTTAACAAAGGAATATTCAAGAAGATCTTGTGATGTCCTGAGGGGTGTGTGGATTCTTTTAAGTAGCATAGTGTCATTCTTCTCTGATGGGAAATTTGTAGAAATGTATTTACGCATCTAAATCCCGCAACTGTCTCGTCACTTCTTTCCTGTAGTGTCGGTCTTTCTCCCCCGTGAGGAAGTTCTCTTTCTTCCTGCTGCGTTTCTAGACCTGTGCTAACGATGAAATTAAAATAAAGAAAATGTACAGTAATTAACTAATTGTCTCATTATTACTTTTTTTTCCCCCCTCTGTCCCTTGAAACTAAATGCCACACATGTATGAAGGTAAAATGCCACACAAGTAAAGGGTAACTTGACCCAAAAATGCAAACTGTCATCATTTTCTCACCTGTATGATTTTGTTTCTTCAATTAAAAGAAGATATTTTGAAGAATGTTTCCAACTCAATGGGATCTGAATAACATTTGACCCCATTCACTTTCTTTATGGACAAAAAAAATTTGACCCCTGGTTTAACAGTCAAGGCTTAAGCTAGTCTCAGACTAAAATGCATGTTTGAGCTGTTTTAACTGAAAGCAGCTTGCACTGACATATCTTAAGATATGTCAGTGCCATTGTTTTGTCTCAAGATGCACACAAAATATCTTTTCAAAATATATTCTTTTTATACTACTCATATGGGCTGTTGAATGAAAATTAAGTAGTTCCAGACAGGTCTTGACCGCATTACATGTTCATATCACTTCGCCAAATGATTTCAGATAATTCAAAGGTCCTTAGCGCTTACACCAGCAAAAGAACCAATCATTATATAGTTGACCCTTGTCTGAATGTATACCAGTGTGCTTTTATTGTGTTCACTTATTACCCAACAGCTACAGTAAAAGTATGATGATGAACTACGTGTTTGAAACCAACACACAAAACCACTGCTGGAGAAAACACATTTGTGTAATTGAATTTTTGACTCAACTTTAGTTACTGTAACAACTTGAGGTGTTTGTAAAATGTTAAGCACATGCTTAAAACAGGGCTCGACATTAACGCTTGTCCGGGACAAGTGGATTTTCTGAAGGGGCAAGTGAAAGAGAATTTTACTTGCCCGACCGGACAAGTAGCCTAATTAAAACGTCAATAACAAAAAAATAATAATTAGGGAATCACCAAAATGCAAGAATGATTCTGCATTAATTTAGTGTAAGTGGCGATCGATAGTGGATAATAATTATAATGTAATGTATAATGAACTGACGGTAACAAGGTTGCGCTGTTGAGGCTCGCGCTGCCTCTCGAGGAGAAATCGAAAACAAATGAGCGCCTCTCACACAAAGAAACTCAGTTAACATACACGGTTAAAATTACAAATTGTGGAGTTTTTATATTTATAACATATGATACAGTTAAGCAACATCACACAACCAAGAGTGCTGTTTTCCTGAATACCATCACGACTGAAAATGATTTCATATGACAGCTCCATAAACAATTAATTAACATTAAGTCACTTACATTTTAGATGCAGTATTGACTGTTTTTGTTCTATTTCAGCAGCGAAAATAGTTTCAAACAAAGATCACAGCAGAACCATAACGCATCTCACAGAAACAGTGTTACACTGAATGATTCAGCGTTTTGAATGAATCGGTTGAATCAAAGATTCAATTACCTATTCGTAAACGACTGCCTCATTCTTGAATGAATCAGCCGTTTCAACGAATCGACTCAATGACTCACTCATTAAGACGGTCACCTGCCGTCACCTACTGGCAGTTTAGTTTGATGTTTAAACATGCTTTCCAACTTTTCTTATTTGTATATTCAAAAATATTTTAAACAAACAATCTCATAACATTATTTAAAACAGTTGTCATTTTTCAGTGTAAATTATTTAATTTGATTGGTAACAGCCCTATAGTGTCTTATTCTAGTTTAATTTATAGATCAAATTTAAGAACATAAAATGAAAGCTGAAGCATAGCCTATATTTAATAAGATTATGGAAAAAATGCCCTTTATAAAAGGTAAAAATATCACAAATATGCAGATTTAAATATGTCAAAGCTGATTGAACACTGGTGAGAATATTGCTTCAGAATAAATTATATTTAAAACAACAAAAAACAACAAAAAATTCTGGACAAGCAAATTTTTTACTCGGACAAGTGAATGACAGATTTACTTGTCCGAAGGACAAGCACGTGAACAGGCTTAATGTCGAGCCCTGCTTAAAATGACTAATTGTAGTTTTTCCTCCTTTTCATTTGTCTGTAACAAGCAATTAAAGTGTAGTAAAGTCAACAGCAATGAGAAATAGCATGTAATCATATTTGGCCATTGCAAACCTTACAAATAGGTCTGGGTGTCACATTGTCCTGTTTTTCCTGCTAAACAGAAACTTACTACATAATTGCCATCATAGAATTATCTATCCATAAGTTCCCGAGATTGCTTGCTTTGCATGGAAATGTCATTCTCAAGGACACTGATGCCCTCAGTGAACAAAATGAATAAGTGTTTCCCAGCTTTTTCACTATGCTGCTAATAAATTCCCATCGTAAACTCAAGCTGCTTTATAAGTTGGTGGTCTGTTTAAGAGAACCTAATCATGTTCAAAGGCCTGTGTGCCTTCCTATCCAGACCACCACCACAAAAACATCAGTGTAAAAACACCCTGAATGTGTCCTTGAGTGGCCATCCGTTTCAGAATGGAATTTCACAGCAAAACAGCCCGGGTAGGAGCTGAATATATCACGCTGGTCTGTAGACTAACTGCTATCGGTCTATATTGTCCTTTTACAACCAAGCTGATATGGACTTTGGCTGTCAGCTGGTTTTGAACTTAAAGGGATAGTTCACCCAAAAATGAAAATTCTGTCAATATTTACTCACTTTACTCATGTTGTTCCAAACCTGTATGAGTTTCTTTCTTCTGTTGAACACAAAAGAAGATCTTTTGAAGAATGTTGGTAATCAGACAGTTGACGGTAGCCATTGACTTCCCTAATATTTTTTCCTACTATGTCAACTGATTATTAACATTCTTCAAAATATCTTCTTTTGTGTTCAACGGAAAAAAGAAACTCATACAGATTTGGAACAACTTGAGGGTGAGTAAATGATGACAATTTTCATATTTGGGTGAACTATCCCTTTAAATTTAATTACTCATTGCCTTGGTCAAAAATGCAAAAAAATGAATTAAAAATAAGTGAATCTAATATTCAAAAGCTTTGCATTTCTTCCATCAGGTGACGTGTCGTTTAATTTATTATCCGCAAGTTAAAGGTTATATTTTGTTTAGCTGTATCGGAGCGCGAGCCAGGGAGACTATGACGACAGATATTCGGAAGCTGATTGGCTGAACGCGTCTCGCAGCGCAATGTGATTGGCTGTCAGATTCCCGACCCGGATCCCTGCTGCGGCTGTAGCGATCTCGCGTTTGAATGGTGGCAGACGGAGGGTCGTGTCGATGTGTTGTGATCTTTGGCCTTTTCCAAAAGATCAAACAGCCGGGTCAGCACGATGAAACTGGGCGAGCGCTTTCGGAGGATAGCGAGCGTAAAGACACAGTGCTCCGTTTAGGATTAGATGAGCGCGCGCGAGCTCTGCCAGCCCAACGGACATTGCGTGTGAATGCGGTGACAGTCAACAGCGTCCTCCCACCCTGTTTTTATATAATGGAAGATCGCATACAGATATGATGTGCTGATGCAAACGGGATAACATACGGGAGCTGGAAACGGATCATACGGTGTTGCGTGGAGGGTTGTGTTGATTCGCGACGCCTCTGCTCATCCCGAGACTGTTATTTCTCGCCTCTGTTACTGTGAAACTGAAGCAATGGCGAGGTACACGGCAGTCAGGGCTAGAGCCGTTTGCCCTGCTTTCAACAGCTAGCCTTCCGCGGTTGGCCACCTAACCGACTCTAGTAGGACTAGCTGACTCCTGCGGCAACGCGAGCTCCGCGCAGGTGCTGTCTGTACGAGGTGAAGCTGGCGGCGCTCCGGTTAGAGTCGGAGGAGAAGGATCTGGGCGCCATGGCGTGGGTGCTGAAGATGGACGATGCGACCATCGAGTCCGGGCTCGTGCACGACTTCGATGCCAGTTTGTCTGGCATCGGCCAGGAGCTCGGGGCTGGCGCGTACAGCATGAGGTTAGAGCAGCATGCAAACCGAGAGCTTTCCAAGAGTCCACAAGCCGGGGGGCGATGCACCCATGACGGCTAGCTGGCTAGCTGTCTTGCCCTCAATGTTTATGTACCGAACCTCGGGATTTGTGTTCAGAGGTTGCAGAAAAATTATAATTTGATTCCCTTTGTTCATAAATTGACAATTCGCGAGAGTGTTTTTGTCGTTTGGTGGATGAAATATGTCTATATGTGAGAGTAGCTATAGCTAGCTCAAAACAATAGGCAACGAGTTGCATCCTAATGCTGTCTGACCATCTTGAGAGCCAACTAGATTAGTTTCAAAGTAGTTGTAGAGTATTAACGAGTATTATCCTCCGAATACCTATAACGTGGTTGTGCTGAAACGACAACAAGCGTTACTTCCTGGAACAGGGTGTTCTTTGAACTCTGTTCTGAGATACGAAATTAACCGTTAAAACGCGAAATTAGTTCAAATTTGATCCCTTCGCGTGTGTTTAAAGAGCGTTTACTCAAATTGAGGCGACCGTTGAACCCCCTTACGTCATATGATACTGCATAGAAGCAAACGGTCTATGATTACGTCATTGAACTGTTAGGGATACTCTAAAACAGTTGATACAATATTTACGATGAAGGCCATATCCTACAGATAGTCTGTCTGCATTTTTGCTATGTGCCTTCAACATAAGGAAATTAAAGTGTGTAATATTTCCATCAAAGACAGCCTAGTAAGCCATTCAACAGTTGATTCCCCGAAAAATGTAAATGTTGTGGCTCAGTACCAGCCCATATCAACAACACTGGCCTAACCAATGGCATGAGTCTGGGGACGGGGCTATTTGTTTGACTGGCCAATGGTGCACGGGGGAGTGGTTAAGGAAACCTGTTTGATATAAATCATTATGATGTTCAGTTTGTAGTCATATAACCGATTTTCTATGTTTATTCTACGCGACAACGATGTACTAAAAACGAAAAGGTTTTTCTTTTGCGTTTTTTGCGTACAGAAGACAACGTTGTCAAAACAATCCCCGTTCACACGTATCTGCGAAAGCGATTAAAAAAAGCTGTATTCTGCTTCCAGGCCTGTAGTTGGAGATGTCACTTTGTAAAGAGAAACTACGACTGAACACGTAATATGCATGCGCATTGTCACCGTTTTCACAAATTTGCGTTTTTGTAGTTTACACAGAGACGATAACGGTATTGTTTTCAAAAACTTGCACTTTAAAACCCGTTTTCAAAAGTTTACGTTTTCAGACACCCAAAACACTGTTGTCGTATAAATGAATGACCAAAACGCATAAAAAGTTTTCAGTTTTTAGTTGAAAACTGTGTCGTGTAATTAACCAAGGACCTATAGACCTTATCAGGGTATAAAATGAATTTTTTCACTCACCGGCCAATTTGGCTACAAAATTTTTAAGTTACCGGCCATTCACAACTTATAATAGCCCAAAAAAAAAAAAAAGAAATAAACCAGATTAACTATGTCACAGCTTTTTTATATATATATATATATATATATATATATATATATATATATCTCCTCTCTTCCTATTTCATCCTCATCCTTTTTTAACAAAAACACATTTTATGTGAACAGATCAATACAGTACAAAGAACATCAAACACCACATGGAACAAAACAAATGCCACGTTATTGTTTTTTTAATCTTCGTTTATTTAAAATGTTCTTAAAATGAACAAGCGCGCCGTTATTTGTTGCGTAGTGACGTGTATATTCAAGTAAGCCAGATATGCGCAGATTCTTTTTTTTTTTTTATGACATCCACTTCAGACATTACAATGTTCATGATGAGAACTTTCGTTAAATCTACAATAAGTAAATCCACATCACCAGCTAATTACTCTTTTATAGAAATATACAGAGCTACCGCAAAAACAGAAGTTCAAAGACAAAACTCTAAAGATGGCTAGGGGTTAAACGACGATCCAGCGCTGCCAAAAGGCTATTGCTCCACATAGCAGCTTATTTTATCAGTTCTTTTGTCTTTGGGTCGTTATATTTCTCACAGATTTCTACTTGATCTAAGAACGATAACTATAAAGATAGCTATATTAGCGTCCACACCAGTGGACGATATCGTTCTGTTCATTCTAAGCGCGTTCTTGTCTGCAGCTTTAAATGCTCGAGCTCGTTACAGCAGGATGGATTCTGATTGGTTGTCAATGTTTTTATCGTTCATCACCTGGAAAAAAATCGTTCTGAAGGTGATTCCAACGATATCGTTTCTCTGTGCCATTATAGCTGTGATGTGAACTCTGTTATTCTTTAAAATTGAGAACGATTTTTAGAACTATATCTTTATCGTTATCTTTATAGTTATCGTCCTTGGTGTGAACGGGCCTTAAATCAGATACAGATAAAGTAGCACAGTAAAGATTACTTTTATATGAATGCATTACTGCATGTGAATTAATTCTACCTGACAGCGTCTCTCTACTAGTGAAGCTGTGGGTTTTAGTTACTAAGAAATATATGCTAGAACTTTTCATTTTCTGAGCTATTATATTTAGGGATGTCACGATACCAAAATTCCAGTAGTCGGTAGCAATACCATAAAAATTGTACGGTTCTAGGTACCAATTTCGGTACCACAGCAAAATGTTTTTTTATTTATTTAACTATTTAAAAAAAAAAAAATTCAATGAGTTTATTATTTATGATAATCATTATAAGTAAATACATAAACATTTAAAGGCTACATGCTGTTTTATTATGCTGTCAAGCCTATTATTATTACATAGAGACGTAGCTAAATCTACTGTACAACAGTAGCCTAATATATTTCTGTCAATTATATATTTCTGTAGCCTAAAATATTTCTGTTCAAGTTAAACCGAACTTTTATTTTGACGGGTTGCCGTGAAGACCTTTGAGTGTCTGTGTTCATGATATGACCGTTTTCTCAAATGAAACGGTAAATTCTCATGAAGTGACTCAGAGCGGTTTATGCGTTCATGTCCTCATATAGTGACACGGCAGAGGCTAAAAAGACAGCGAGTGGCAAATGAAACCGCGCATCTGCGCCCGTCATTCACACAGAGACGCATGCAGGAGTAATATTTAAATAGTATTTTGCTATAGTAGTTTAATAGTAGTTTAATATTCACAGACACTAGTATATATTCGGCTACAGTCTGGATAATATAATGTATGGATAATGCGCTTGGATAAACACGGAAGCGACTGAACGCGGCTGTGGGTACCGGATATACTCGCGAGTCGGTACTACCGGTACTACAGAAATGCTGGTATCGTCACATTTTTAAAATTTCAATACAGACTTGGTACCGAAGTACCGGTACTTGTGACATCCCTAATTATATTGATAAATCACAGAACAGTGTTGACTACATTTCTGCGCTACTAAATGTTTCTGTGTGCGTGATCTTCACGTGATGTGCGAGCTACTGTCTGTATGTGTGTGTGCGTTACAATGCAGCAGCGCATTCGTTTAGAACGGCCAATAAGCTGTTTAAAACGTGCATTCACCCGATCAATTTTGAGCATCCAGATGTATAATCAAACATCTTGTAGAGCGCTCTTGGAGTATGCACTTATTTGTCATTTTAACTGTTGGAAACGGAGTGTAAAAGTGGACTTCAAAGATTTCTTATTCTGTTGCGCCCTCTATAGGCCATGACCAGCGACTAGTCGCCGTCAAGCTTAAAGCGTCATGGCAGAGCAATAAAGTCGACTAGTCTGTGCAACCCCTACTGCGTGCTTGTTTCTCTGACGCATAAGTGTATGACAGTCGGGTTCCGGAAGTAAAAAAGCCCATTTCTCCAAGGGGATTTCGAACGATATCTTATAAACCTTTAAAGACAGACCTAGTGTGAGATACAAAGCTGTTAATCAATGCTTTTGTTGAAGCTATCAGTCCACATTTTCAACTTTTTAAAATAATTGTTTAACATCAGAATTCCTGGTAAAAAAATGACATTACCCATGATTCTGCAAAAATATCAAAACAAGCAAATCTTGCCAAAAGAACACTTCAGTGCCCATCCACTTCTGCAAATTGTTTTTATATATATATATATATATATATACATACACGTATCCATTGTTTTTAATTCAGTTTTGTCATTTGCAGTGCTTCATGGGATTGTAGATCCTCTGTTTAAGCTGTTAAGTGCACAGATTTTCAAATAATGCTTCAAATAAAAAAAATCTGCTTCAAATCAAAGTTTGTGATTCACCTTGTAGCTGGTTAGTTTGGTTCATGGCTTATAACTCTTAAATTGGGATGCAACGATATGACAATTTGGGCGATACCGATAATTTTTTATATTTGAAAGCCGATAACTAATATATTGGCTGATAAATCTAAATCCAAATTTGTATATAATTTGAGAGCCTGATTACAAAAGCAAAAGTCTCACCACTAAAGCCATGTCTCAAGCACACAATTATGATGTTCTCATTATAATTTTATGTAGCCTATATGACTGTCTTTTTATGAAGTGATTCCAATCATATTTCAAGCAATTCAAAACCATCATCTCAGCTGAAGAAAATAATCCATTATTTCTCGGCTTTAATATATCGGTCAAATTTTCTTATCAGGCCGATACCGATAACAAAATAAAGAGCATATGATATTTTCTATAGGAAAAATGAATTGGGGAAAAACATATCCAAAAGAAGGTTGTTTAAATAGGCACGGTTGCGCTCGTTGTAAATGAGCTTTCCGGTTGCCCTGCTAATTGATGTCATTGAACGACTCTAATTTGCTTAGAAATCACATGATTCACCTTTACAGCCTGACCCCTTTTTTTAATTTTTTAAACATAATACAGATTAGAAAATATCCCATTATTAAATGTCTTTTAATCTCGTGTTTTCTGTGTGTTATTGTTTCTGGCATTCAGTTGAATCTGACTAAATATCAAGCTGTCCAACCCATCATAGTGAGTTAACATTTTATTTATAGATATGCATTGGTTTTTCCATGAATTAAAGCTGATTGTGCTTCAGCATCCACATCTTTGGAAGAGGCAAACCACAATCCCCCTGCATGCATCAGTTTCACTGGATTATTAATGGTCATTTTGGAGCTTATTTAAACTGTAGCTTTTTCAAATCGCTAGCATCTCTCGCTGTTACCATTTGGCTGTGAGGATTTTACGGTCAGTGCGTGATAGGAATACACATTATGCGCCTGAGGTCAGGTTCCATGGAGCAGTTTCTCTGGGATGTGGCGGCCTTCTGGAGGTTGTGGTGGAAAGAGCAACATCAGCATGTTCCCTGGAGCGCTCCGTTATTCTGCATGTGTGCGTATGCAAGTGTCTGAAATACTCAGTGCGAGACCGTATCGTCAGTTGACGTTCTGTGGAGGTTTTGTTGGGTGTTGGTGGGAGTGCTGTAGTGTGAGACAGGGGGAAGAAGGCTGTTCACATGCTCTCCTCCTGTCATATCAGGTTTCTTGCTCTTCCAGCACCCTGCAGATTTGCAGTTGACACTGCGCTCTATTGGCATTAGAGTCGACCAGACAGTGTTTATGGGTAGTCCAGGCACAACCTGTCAACAGACTTATATGTTAAAACCTACACAATTATTATAAGGGAAAGTGTCCTGTGACTGCTATTTATTTATTTTGCAGACACCATTGTCTATTAGTATATTTTATGGGACTGCCCTGCTTAATATCACTAGTGTCTTATACCCCAACCCCCCCCCCCCCTTTTATCTATAGCAAATCTCAGACTTTTAAAAGGACTAATTTTACTTTTCAGTGTTTTATTTTTAATTTACCTATACAAAATAGTTGATTTTAATATCGGCCATTATTCGTTATTGGCCAGATCATTAAATAATTATTGGCTTATCAATATTGGCCAGAATTTAAATATGGCTCCATCTCCAGCACTAATTAAATTAGATAGATTTGGTGTTAATGTGGGAAATATTATAACAAATAATAATCTGTGTGTGTGTGTGTGTGTGTGTGTGTGTATATATGTATACACACACAGATTATTATTTTTACAGGGCTTGACATTAACACCCGCCAACCCGCCAAATGCGGGTGGGTTTCAGCAGTGACGTGTAACACAGCCACTCCTACTAGCCACTTTGGCGGGTAATTTTGTAATTAGATTTTGTGCTCACACATAAAGCCGCCTCTCAGCACTAAATTGAGTTCTTTTTCGCTGCTTATTGCGCTTAAACAGTCAAATACACACAAAATAAAGTCAAAATGCCAGTCTTGGTGAGTATTCATGTAAACACAGTCAGTTCTGTTTTAAGTGAACGTAACAGTTGAGAAAGAAAACGCATGTGTAACAGTATGATGGATCCGTGCGTCAGGTCTTAAAGTGACAGCAGCCTAATATTCCTGCTGCCAAATCATGAGATAATATAAAAATATCTGTATGGCAGCTTTTCCTCATGGTATCGGTGTCAAAATTGTGGCTAGTGAAAATGCTGTATATAAATAATATAATATAATATGTATATACACACACACACACACACACACATATATATATATATATAATTACATATAGTCCATGTAAACATTTGAACGAGGTCATTTGTATAAATTCAGCTATTTTTTATAGTCTTGTGGACTATGTAAAAAATCTTTTATGTAAAATATCTTATTCAGGACAGTACTAAATAAATAAAAATATGCGTTTTGTATGATCCCGCTTATTTTGTTAAAATTAGGGGTAAAACAAGGGGTATGTAAACTTTTGAGCATAACTATATATATACAGTTGCAAGAAAAAGTATGTGAACCGCTCGCAGAATCTGTGAAAATGTGAAGAATTTTAACAAAGTAAGAGAGATCATACAAAATGAGTTATGTTTTTTATTTAGTGCTGTCCTGAATCTGATATTTTTAAAAAAAAAATTTTTTACATATAGTCCACAAGACAAAAAAATAGCTGAATTTATAAGAATGACCTATTCAAAAGTTTACACACCCTTGATTCTTAATACTGTGTGTCGTTCCCTGGATGATCCACGGCTGTGTGTGTGTTTTGTGATGTTGTTCTTGAGTCTCTTGTTTGTCCTGAGCAGTTAAACTGACCAACGTTCTTCAGAAAAATCCTCCAGCTCCTGCAAATTCTTCAGTTTTCCAGCATCTTTTGCATATTTGAACCCTCTCCAGCAGTGACTGTGTGATTCTGAGATCCATCTTTTCACACTGAGGACGATTGAGGGACTCAAACACAACTATTAAAGAAGGTTCAAACGTTCACTGATGCTCCAGAAGGAAACACGATGCATTAAGTGAAAACTTTTGAACAGGACGAAGATGTCCAAATTTTTCTTATTTTGATTCAATATAAATTTTATTCATTTAGTACTACCCTTCAGAAGCAACAGAAGATAATTTGTCTTCCGGGAAACATGCAAGTAATTACAATTTACCCTGATCTTCAAATTCAATACGTTTTCACCCCCGGCTCTTAATGCATCGTGTTTCCTTCTGGAGCATCAGTGAACGTTTGAACCTTCTTTAATAGTTGTGTTTGAGTCCCTCAATCGTCCTCAGTGTGAAAAGATGGATCTCAGAATCATACAGTCACTGCTGGAGAGGGTTCAAATATGCAAAAGATGCTGGAAAACTGAAGAAACTGGAGGATTTTTCTGAAGAACGTTGGTCAGTTTAACTGTTCAGGACAAACAAGAGACTCAAGAACAACATCACAAAACACACACACAGCCGTGGATCATCCAGGGAACGACACACAGTATTAAGAATCAATGGTTCATAAACTTTTGAATGGGGTCATTTTAATAAATGCAGCTATTTTTTTGTCTTGTGGACTATATGTAAGCATTTTGTAAGTAAAATATCTTATTCAGGACAGCACTAAATAAAAAATAACATGCATTTTGTGTCATCTCTCTTATTTTGTTAAAATTATTAACATTTTCACAGATTCTGCAAGTGGTTCACATACTTTTTCTTGCAACTGTGTGTGTGTGTGTATATATGTCACCTTTTTGCATTCACTAGTTCATTTAAAATGGTTCCAAGGCATGACAAAGCAAATAGAAATAATCCAGTTTAGTTTCTGATATAATAAGGTAATGAAAGCTGCATGCAAAATTCAAAAAGAATGACCAAAAAGAGTTTTAAATGAACTATAGCATGCCACTGCAGGATATGGCTATTTTCATGTCAGCTGCCCTTATTTCTTTTGATAGCATTAGCCATTGAACGTTTAGGAAATATGTACAGGAATGTTAGTTGCAGTTATGGCTGCATCGTCTGTATTTGCAGGTGTTTTCAAAGAACAGGGTCAGATTCAATACCCAGATATCATGGTGATATATTTATGATTTTCCCACTGTATCTGTAAGTCAGTACAGTGACAGGGCACTAATGTGATGTTTTCGTGCTGAGGTGAATAAGGGTGTGAGATGCTGATTATCTGTCTTGCGATCATGTGGACTGAGCAGCTGTGGAACGGAATGTTACAGTGGAGCTGCTCATATTTCAGAAAACACTTGCAGATTGGCGGGCAGGAGGGATCCTGCGGGCGACACTGTTACAAACGTCACGTCATGTCAAGCATACTGGCAGCTGACTGACTCTGCGTCTTAAGCTGGCGCTGCTCCGGCCTGATACCGCCTGTGCGTGTGTGTGGCGGAGAGTTGTGGCAGTATTTATTTACCCCCTAATATCAGAGTAAAATAATTGTTTATTGTTAAAGTGCCAGAATTATGCTTTTTCAGATATTACCTTTCATGTAGTGTGTAATAAAGCTGTTTGTGAATGTGAAAGATGCGCTAAGTTTTAAAAATCACAGTGCACGACAAATAGTTATTTTCTTCTAAAAGAAAGAATCGATTCTGAACCGCCTGAAACGAGTCGTCAGCAACTCCAGTCTCACTTCCTGTTACATACCTACATAAGTGTAACTAACAAATTTGCATAATACCAGCCTATGGTCTTCATTGGCTGCTCGTGAACAGCGTCTACTTTGCCCCGCCCTCAAACACTGTAGTTGTAGCTGAGACCGGAAGAGTTTGGTTCGTGTTGTTGACATGTTGAGAAGAAGCGGTTTACTGCTGCAAATCCACTTTGATGCTCTTCCAAAGCATGAGGAGTTGGACTCGGGCTGGAATTGATATGTAAAACCGACGCTATCGTTCCTGTTGATATCGTATCACTGTGTATCAAGTAGGGCTGGGTATTGACACAAATTTCACGTTTCGATTCCATTTCCATTCACAAGCTTTCGATTCGATTCAATATCGATTATTGTGGATGTATATCAGATACAGTACATGGCAAATTTTCTTAAGGAAAAAAATCTCTCAACTAATGCTGTAAACTATACATGGGTGTCAGTTGGTACTACATTACTGTAATATTGAATGTTAAAATTAACTGATTTAAATATAAACAAATTACACTCGATGCTTTTTTTTATAATAATAAAGTTATAATACTAACTTTACAATTACATGATCATATTTCTACTCCAATTAGTTTTTGAAATATAAACATTTAAATGGTGGCAGTCATAAAAACCTGACAGATTTATTCAAACATGCATTAATATTGAAGAACATTAAACTTTAACGAGTTTATGGACACTGAACGGTTTTTCTGAGGTAAATGTGACGTTATGTGACATTGTTTACAAGCTGTTTTACTGACGTCTTTCCATCGTTGAAACACTGATTGAACGATTACATGTGACATGATACGGATTTTGGAAAGTTGTAATGTATCTTTTAACATACCTTTAGATGTTCATTCATGTTTATTTCGCGCTGTAACTGGTATTAAAGCGGAGGAGATGATCAGTTCACGTGAGCTGTGCGCTGCCGCTTCTCCGCTACTGCGAGAAGACTCCGTCACACCACATTAAACAGCGCCAAAACGGTATTTATTTTTTTAAATTTCGTAATAAAATGGATGTGATTTGAAATCTGAGACTTTGTTTCATATCAAAAGTAATAAAGCACAAAGATTATGGCGATTTTTTTTTTTTATTTTATTTTTGGATGGGAGGTGCGCTAGAATGATCCATTCATTCATAAACTGAAAACAGGATGACTAATCGATTCTTGGGATTTAAGAATCGGTTCATAAAAATGAGAATCGATTAAAATCGAGAAATGGATTTTTTTTTTTTTTTTTTTTTATAACCCAGCCCTAGTATCAAGTGTTGAGGAAGCCTCCGGAACTGAAATTTAGATATGGTAATAGGCGTTCCGTTTCTGACACGCGCTGTAAGCAGTTGACCAATCACAACAGACTGGTCCTTCTGACCAATCAGAGCAGAGTAGGGTCTCAGAAAGGAGGGGTTTAGAGAGACTGAATCTTCAAACAAACTGTTTTCAGACTCTTTGAGAAATGAGGTGAAGTGCATTATGTATATGTGACCCATGCTGGCAAAACGAGTCAGAATGTGCATGGGTTAATTATGAGCTACAGGCAAAACAAGTGAAATGTGATTTTCAAACTCATGCTTGGATGCTGATGTAAACAAAACAATCTTACGCTGACTGACAGATCCGAAGCGCACACAAAGACGCCTTAGACAGCGCGCGATCCTGATATACACACATTTTCACAGAAGAATTACAGTATTTCAAAATATGTCTTGGCGAGTATTTACGCAAACATTATCTGTTGTGTCTTATGTGAATGTTTGGTTAACTGTTGGCGAAAAACATCTGATGTGTAACATTATATTAGATCCGTGCAGTACAGTAGATCTTAATATCTAGGCTGTCTGTTTCATTAATGTTAAATCAAACAATTGTGGTATCATGGAGAAAAAAAAGTTAAATATATATTTTTTTTCCTATAGATATTTAGTGTTGACATGGTGTGTGTCAAAGTTGGTGTTATTACCAGGGATTTTAAGGTATGGTTGCTAGGGGATTTTGTTTTGGAACCTTCAGAAAACTTTAACTCGATTTCTCTCAAAACTGACTTTGCTGACTCTATCGACTTCAAACAGGTGTAGCTCCAATTTTCTCATTGCGACTCATTTTGCCGGCACGGGTCACATATTATGAGAAAATGAATGTGTTTTTTGACCTTGAATGCATGTAAACATATTGTAGAAGACTCTAAAACAAAATTAGGAAGCTTTAAAATAGCATAATAGGGGCACTTTAAGTGTTATCAATTTCGTGATGCATAAAGTTTGTGGTCAGTAAGAAGTTTGTAATGCTCACCATGGCTGCATTTATTTGATTTCAAAATACAGTAAAAACAGCAGAATGATCACATGATCCTTCAGAAATCATTCTAATATACTGATTTGCTGCTCAAGAAACATTTCTTATTATTATCAATGTTGAAAACAGTTGTGCTGCTTAATATTTATGTGGAAACCGTGGTACTTTTTTCATTATTTTTTAGAATAGAAAGAACAACATTTTATCTGAAATAGAAATATTTTGTTATACATGTTATACATATACACTTTACGGTCATTTTTTCCACATTAATGCATCCTTGCTGAATACAAGTATAAATTTTTTTTTTAATTGTATTGACCCCAAACTTTTTAACAGTAGTGCATTAATATATGTTTGTAAATACATTGATGTGTGACCGCCCTTTTTTATTTGTATTTCCCAGTA
Source organism: Coreius guichenoti (assembly GCA_039654105.1). Taxonomy (NCBI): domain Eukaryota; kingdom Metazoa; phylum Chordata; class Actinopteri; order Cypriniformes; family Gobionidae; genus Coreius; species Coreius guichenoti. Next base: position 36,302,032 of record CM077184.1, read on the forward strand.
GTCTGATGAGAACATGTGCTCTATGTTTGTGGTTCAGAAGTGTGAACAAGCAATCGCGTGTCATGACTCGTGTGGTTTCTAAAGAGTCTATAGGTGAAAGCGGGCTCCCTATATACCTGTTTCCATAACAACCATTTCCATGCTGACTGAAGAGGGTCTGTGGTCCTAACCAACATTATTCACAGTTTCATAACTTCTGTTTCTCTGTGTGTCTGTCTTTGTTTCTCAGTGATGTGTTGGCTCTGCCCATCTTTAAGCAGGAAGATGTTAGCGTTCCCGTGGAGTCTGACACCAAGAATCCTCCGTTTCAGTACGTGCTGTGTGCCGCCACCTCCCCTGCTGTGAAACTGCACGAGGAGACGCTCACCTACCTAAACCAAGGTATGGTTTCACTTTTCAGTACCTGTCGTTTCTTTCGCTATGCCTGCAAGAACACACAGAGAATGTGTTCAATAACACACTTTCCCCTCCCATGTAGGCCAGTCTTATGAGATCCGATTGCTTGATAACAGGAAAATAGGGGAGATGCCTGAACTCAACAAGACTGTGAAGGTGGGAGATTGTGTGTGTTTTGTCAGTGCAGTGTGCTTGGGGTTTTGTGTGGTGTGGCGTCTGCTGCACCAGTGAATCTGCAGCGCTGTGGCGAAATAAAGGAGATGCAAGGTTTCCGCTGGACAGCAACATTATATTTAACTCAGGTTGAGAGTTTTGACCAACTTGAATTTGGTCAAAACATAATGTTTTGCGGAATAATGCAAATAAAGATTAACCAATATGATGATATTTTTTGATTTGTGTTTTTATTATTTATAAATGTTTTATTTATTTCTGTTTTTTATTTTATAATGGCTAATTTGTTATTCACAAACCTCTAAAAGTGAATAGCTGTGTTATAAGACTAATATTGCATTGAATAATAAACCAAAATTTCAACATAGCAATTTATGGAAGCAACAGATTAAAATACTCAATTATTTGTGAGCAGTGTTGTTCACTGACACAGTTGTGTCATGGCATTGTTGTATGCAATTTATCTGTAAATATGATGATTGAAAGTTGCTAAACAATTAAAGCCACAATATGTAATTTTCCGCCGCTAGAGGTCACTGATTCAAAACAAAGGCGTAGCTTGATGAAGCGCTTCCACTTCTTCTGCTCATGTATATGTGTGGTAACGCATCGCTGTTTTATCATATTACATACATTTGAGTGTGTTGAAAGTTATGTTATAATGCTACTCTGTGCGTTCGCTCGGTGGCTACTATGAGACACTTGTTGCACACTGCTAGATCGACATTAGGCATGGTAAAACATGGTACATGCGGTAAATCAAGAAAACGATATTTAAACAATAAGACTAACTGTGTTGAGCTGTATAACAATCATTAGTTTTCTGTCCATGAATCTCTCCAAACAGTTGCTCACCTGTCTAATAAAACACATAATATATTAAAGTGTCTTTGGTGTTTCCATGGTTTCTACAAAATAAAGCGGAAATCAAGGGTAACGCGGGTATAATGTCATTGATAGGCGACGCACAGACACGGTCCGTGTCCTGGTTAAAATTGCTTATTTCTCTGGATTTAAACATTCTTGAAAACATTTGGGATAATGTCAACAAAATATATAACATTGTTCTAGTGGTTTTTGGATATTTTAATCCAAAAATTTTAAACTTTAAGTAAAAAAAAAGGTGAATTGATAAAACAAATACACTATTGTCTCGAAGCTAATCAAAAGACAGTAATTTGAAAAATAAAAATTTGATCAAAATACAGCAAAAACAGTAATATTGTGAAATATTATTTTTTTTCTATTTAAATATATTTTAAAATTTAATTTCTTTATTCATCATTACTCCAGTCTTCAGTGTCACATGATCCTTCAGAAATCATTCTAATAGGATGATTTGCTGCTCAAGAAACATTTATGATTATCAATGTTGAAAGCTCAAAAGAACAGCATTTACTTGAAACAGAAATCTTTTGTAACATGTCTTCACTGTCAATTTTTAAACTCTTTATGCATCAATTAATGCGTGAATGCTGAATAAAAGTATTAGTTTCTTTCGAAACCGAAATCTTACTCACCCCAAACTTTTGAACAATAAATACACAATATTTCTCTTGCATTGTCTTTGCTTGCCTCCTATGTAAACAAGCATACAGCATGAACAATCTAATCTGATTCATGAGCAAATGACTCTTAAGAGTCAGTTCTTTTAATGAATTGCATCACAAATGACTGTTTTGAATCAGTCTGAGGAATCCTGCACTGAATCAACCACAGGTCTTGCTGTATGTTTGCTTTAGAGTGCAGCAAGTGAAGACACAATGGACGTTTACACTGTTTTTATATCATCAAATTCAGGCTCACAACTCGGGAAAAATCTCATTTCTTTTGCGGCGGTGCTGTAGATTCAGCGGTGCAGGATGGACTGGTGTGGTGTATGGCTCTTTAAGAGTGCTGCTTGTCCTGATGGTTTTGTGTTTGTGTGTGTTTGGTTTGGGGTGAATTATAGAGTTTAGTTAGGGTGGTTTTCCATGACCGAAGGCTTCAGTACATGGAGCATCAGCAGCTGGAGGGTTGGAAATGGAATCGACCTGGCGACCGCCTCCTCGACATCGGTGAGAGCTTGTTGTGTGATTATATTAGTTTGCTGTCATAATTTTTTTGTTTGTTTCATCAGGATAAGCGTTTCAAAGCAGCGTAAAGCCTCGAGAGGGAGTTTTTACTGTGTGTCATGTGTCTGTTACAGATATCCCCATGTCAGTTGGCATCACCGAGCCCCACACACACTCGTCACAGCTAAACGCCGCAGAGTTCCTGTGGGATCTTTCCAAGCGAGCCTCTGTTTTTGTGCAGGTACACACAAGCACTCGCAAAGATTTCTCTTTTGCTCTGAATTTAAGATCAAACCACGAACACGCTGTCATGTTGTGGTAGTTTAAAGGTTAAAGTCAGCATGAAACGGAAGTTGTGCTAGTCTTTTCTTCCCTATTGTGACACACATCCGAATGAAACGGCTTCTTGAACAATATGTAAATGTAGGGAGGGACTTGTTTTTGTCTGTGGGGAATAGAGTGCTGCCGGGATGACGTCAAAACCCAGAAGACTAATTCCCCACTGGTTCCCTTGAGACGCACACACTCCATCAATTAGGGTTAGAAGAACTGTTGCCAAACATATAACATGCTAGAAACATTATAATCACTGCAATAATGATCCAATCATTGACTCTTAAGCATTTGCCTAATAAAATCTAATTTCGTTCTAATTCTAATTGCGTTTTCAATATGGGTGTGTGTAATTTAAGTATCAGAGTGTCTATTTAAATGCAAATAGCTCGTCTTGTTGGCAGAGGCTATTTACACTAACTCCGCCCACTGACGTCTGGACAAAACTATGGAAGACGCTGCATTGTCAACAGTAGCAATAGTGTAGCCGTAAGGCGCGTGTCAGAAGGTTTTGACACAAAGCGACCCGTGTGCGAATCCGCCTTTTGCCGAACTCGCTCTACTCACTTTTTCCATCACATATCAGATCGGAAAGGCATTTTTTTGGGTTCAATAAAAATGAAGAAATAAGTGGAAATAAAGTGTCAAAATGTGTGTTTAATAATAAAGTGTTTAGGGGTAGGTGTAGGGAGGGGCTTTATTGTCCCAATAAGGCGGCATCCATTTAATAATTTTAATAAAAATAATAATTTACACTCTGTTATTGCATACCATTTAATGTACAACACTGAGGTGCAGATAGTATCTGCCTCTATTTATAAGTAAAAATAGCGTAAATACTATTTACACTTATTGCAAAGAAAATACTGCTATTTTTGCATAGTGTAAATATCATCTGTCACTATTTGCACTTAGCCGCTGCCTTTAAGTATTGTCAAGCTATGTTTACCACAGACCTTATTTTACTCATAATACTCCTTATAAAACCCCATAGAAAAATCTTGAGGGAACCGGTGTCGAGTTAGTCTTCTGGCTTTTGACGTCATCCCTGCAGCACTCTATTCATTGGATGGCTGGATGGTTGTGGTTTGCTATTGGTCGATAATATCATGTGAGTGACAGGTTGCCCCGCCCTCGCGGCAGTATGATGCTGCAGGAGGGAGGGGAAGTTATTTTGTTTAAGATTATGAGGGCATATGATTAAAAAAAAAATGATGCGCACAGATAAATCATTCATAATAAATACTGCAATATTGCAAAAAACAATATTGCAATATACTGCATATTGTTTCAGGTCAATTTTAGTGCTCGCTGTCAAGATACCCACAGCTGGTGGTGTAGTTAATGAATAGAACATGCCTGGAGCACAATCTCATTGGCCAGAAATTCTCTCTCACACTCAAAGGAGCTATGCAGATGTTGTGCCAATAGAGTCAGGCATGTTTGAGATGATCTTAATGTCCCAGACATGTTGGAGAGTGTCTGATTTGGGCCACTGACTCTGACATTATCTCTTGACCTGGGAAGCGTCCGATCAAGTTTCAAACATATGAGTATCATTCCAGTTGATTAAAAATGGATCTGGCACATCCTAATCTGTGCAGAAATCGTGTAATGCATGCCAAGGATAATCTCAAAACTGCTCCGGGAAGCGATCATTTGCTCCACGTTCATTATCTTTCTTTCCTTCCTTGTCTCGTTGAAGGTTCATTGCATCAGTACAGAGTTCACCCCACGGAAACACGGCGGAGAGAAAGGAGTTCCGTTCCGGATCCAGATCGACACCTTTAAACAAAATGAAAGCGGAGAATATACTGAGCACCTGCACTCCGCCAGCTGCCAGATCAAAGTCTTTAAGGTGACGTCACATGCATGCAAGCATGCATCAAATGCAAGGAAATATATATTTGGTTAAAGACCTCAGGTTTGAATTCATACCCCCCTTATTTTTACTATACTGAATGCTTATGCTGTTAAAAAGCTTGTTTTGAGTCATTAATGTGACGTAAGTCTTCAGGATGCGCTAAAGTGTTTCTCATATCTTGCTATAAACAGCCAAAGGGAGCAGACAGAAAACAAAAAACGGACAGAGAGAAGATGGAGAAAAGGTCTGCGCAGGAGAAAGAGAAATATCAGCCCTCTTATGATACCACTATTTTGTCAGAGGCAAGAATATTTAAGTAACGTTTTGTTGGCTTGTTTGTTTTCCTACACAATGATATGACTGATCTTGGATTTGCAGCATCGCATAAAAAAGTGTTTGGCTACTGATTGTAGAAATGGCCTATTCATAGATGTATTTGTCACATGTGATTAATTTAGTCTGATAATAAGGGGTTGATGAGATAAAGTGAATAGTATGTAGCTGGTCATGTTACTCCTAGCATATGGCAGGAATCACCTTATGTCAAATGTAATATCAGAGGCCTAAAATAATCTATGAATGGAGTTTTCATCTTATGTCAAATAGGCTTGCTGCGGTAGTCGGTGTTACACAGTGTTCGTACACCAATTACTTGCCCACCCCGGCATCTCCCCCACTGCCGTTTTGCTGTTTTATAGAAATAAAAATCATTTAGTTCAGTTGGACCATCGACACTACAATTATCAACTGAAAGCGTCTGCTCTGCTCCATATACAGCACGAGCTGCAGAGTCGCAGCACAGTGCAGCAGGAGTCAGGTATCATATGAAGAGATGACTGACAGGACGATGGACAGAGGATTTGGTGCGTAACAGATCCTGAGCGTAATTGACAAATCCCTTATCTTGTAAAATGTGCGGTCAGTACCACCGCTCCCTATATCGGAGTACGTGTGATCGCGAAGTCGAAAGCAAGTGCGCATTCAAAAGCGATTTCAATACAGCGCATTTTGATAGCGGCTCCCTGATGCACGCAAATTATATACAATAGCTCCACCCCCCAACCCCCGGTGTTATCGATAATACCAGTTTATTTACCAATGTGAAAATTTTCTCACCGTGACATCCCTAATGTCAAAGTACATCATTTTAAACATAGTTTAAATACTATTAATTTCTATAGGATTGAAACTTTTAAGCAAGAAGCAAATCACGGATCATGTCTGTAGCGCATAAAAAAAGGGACGAGCCCTTTAAAAAATTTTTTCTAAACTTCCCGTTTCAGTAGCAAGAACACCAAAACACAAACTTTGTAGGGTATTTAATTAAAAAAAAAAAAAAAAAAAGTCTCTGCACCTTTAATTTGATTCAGATATATGTGTCTGTTTGACTAATGTGTTCACTTGTGTGCGTAGACGCGATTGGAGCCTGTGATTGAGGAGGCTGTGGAACATGAGCTAAAGAAATCCAGCAAGCGGACACTTCCTGCAGACTGTGGAGATTCCATCGCCAAAAGCAAGAGAGGAAGTGTAAGCACCCACTCACCTCTGCTGTTCAGTTCACTCATTCCAGACTCCAAATCTTTGTCCATATTTGTTTGTAGATCAGTCTCCTTCATCAGTGTGTGCCTGGTCTAGGGCTGTCCCCTAATAGTCGACCCAAAGTTAGTTGATGAGTTGGGGTTGTTCACAGAAAAAATACTCCAAACACTGTCCGTAACGGACAAATCGTTACAGCGTCCGGTCCGTGAGGTAATTATGTCGGGCAGGAAATTCAAAGAGTAGGATCATTTCAAGAGGGTAAAGGATGACCACAAAAAGGTGACATGCAAACACCTTTAGCCACTTTACATGGCCGCTCACTCTAATGTTAAGCTAGGGTGCATCTCAATCAGCTCCCTAGTTCAGTAGTCAGGGCTAGGGTTGGATATCTTTTTTAATTTATAACTATTCGATTCATGGATCGGACTTGTTTGTTCAGCACATCCCACAGATGCTCGATTGGATTGAGATCTGGGGAATTTGGAGGCCAAGTCAACACCTCAAACTCGTTGTTGTGCTCCTCAAACCATTCCTGAACCATTTTTGCTTTGTGGCAGGGCACATTATCCTCCTGAAAGAAGCCACAGGCACCATGAAAGGGTGTACATGGTCTGCAACAATGCTTAGGTAGGTGGTACGTGTCAAAGTAACATCCACATGGATGGCAGGACCCAAGGTTTCCCAGCAGAACATTGCCCAAAACATCACACTGCCTCCGCCGGCTTGCCTTCTTCCCATAGTGCATCCTGATGCCATGTGTTCCCCAGGTAAGCGATGCACATGCACCCGGCCATCCACGTGATGTAAAAGAAAACGTGATTCATCAGACCAGGCCACCTTCTTCCATTGCGTGGTCAAGTTCTGATGCTCACGTGCCCACTCTTGGCACTTTCGGCAGTGGACAGGGGTCAGCATGGGCACCCTGACTGGTCTGCGGCTATGCAACCCCATACGCAACAAACTGCGATACACTGTGTATTCTGACACCTTTCTATCAGAACCAGCATTAACTTTTTGAGCAATTTGAGCTACAGTAGCTCGTCTGTTTGATCGGCCCACACGGGCCAGCCTTCGCTCCCCACGTGCATCAATGAGCCTTGGCCGTCCATGACCCTGTCGCCGGTTCACCACTGTTACTTCCTTGGACCACTTTTGATAGATACTGACCACTGCAGACCGGGAACACCCCACAAGAGCTGCAGTTTTGGAGATGCTCTGACCCAGTCGTCTAGCCATCACAATTTGGCCCTTGTCAAACTCGCTCAAATCCTTACGCTTGCCCATTTTTCCTGCTTCTAACACATCAACTTTGAGGACAAAATGTTCACTTGCTGCCTAATATATCCCACCCACTAACAGGTGCCGTGATGAAGAGATTATCAGTGTTATTCACTTCACCTCTCAGTGGTCATAATGTTATGCCTGATCGGTGTATATGTGTGTGTATGTGAAGTAGACTTGCCTTTAGAGTGGTACGGGTGGAGTCAAGCCTATTAAATGGCTTCAGAAACACAGTACAGCGTGGTAGTAGTGGGAAGTGGTGTTTGAGCTTACTGTATATGCAGATCAGATCTTTAGATTTAGCTGATCTTGTTATATATTGTAAATATTGTACAGTTATTGTTTATTTTGCACATTTATTGTGGGACCAAGTGGCACCAATAAATCACCCTCAAACCTTACGCAGCGGTTTTTGCTCATCACTTCTGGCCTCCATCCGCCGGTGCAATCTTAACAAGGATGTTGTCATGTCACCATCAGTGTCACAATGTGTATTGAGCCAGGGTTCCTATTGTACTTACCAGTGCTCAAATTCGTCTACACTATATACTGATTCACGACGCTGATTGAGACGCTCCCCTAGATAAATGTGCACTATTTTTAGGTGCATAATCAAGTGTCTGGGCGGGGTATGGAAGGTAAATTAGTACCACATTTACTGCATGATGTTTAACTTAATGTGCATTTCTCTCTAAATATACAGTGGAGATGACGAGTCAGCATCGTCAACTTCATCTTTGCAGCCGACACTGACTCAGAAAACACTAGTTTATTAATAAATTATTAAAATGTTAGACAGTCTCCTTTCTGTTTTGTCTGACACATTCATACTTTTTTACCGGTGTGCTGCAGCAAGCTTTATGTATGCGCTTAATTTATATTTCAAAGGCTCAATGTTACATATAATATATAATATTACATATCAATTAATATTATAAACATGCGACTAATGGCTTAAATGAACAACCACCAGTCGACTAGAAAAATCTTTTGTCGGGGGAAGCCCTAGCCAGGTTATACACAAGACTGACATCAGATCTCCACACTAACACTTTTATTTAGCATCACTTCTGGCTTCTCACATATCTCTCTCTTTCTCCCATTGTAGTGCTCTCCATGGCCAGATAATGCGTACGTCAACCCCAATACAGCAGCTACACCGACATTCACCTCCAGCACAAACTCCTACAGCACTAGCAGCACAGTACCAGACAGGTGACGCACCCATGAAGCTGTTTCCTTTACAGTGTCCCATGAACCACAGTTATGCATTGGCTAATGCTTTTACTTCTGTTTTTAGTGAATCATCTTCACCTAACCACCAAGGGGATCTTGGTTGCCTCATATCTGTGGAGGTTAGTATATGTTTGTATGTCATATTTTTAATATTTTGCTTTAAAGGTGCACATTGTTGCATCTTGCCAGAGCTAAATCAGCTTTTATTAGGCTACTGATATAACTGAAGGTTTAGGGCCAGATTTACTAAACTGGGCAAATTAGTGTGAGACCGCAATCCCATAAAAGCACTGATGGAAGTGGATAGTTCTGCAGATGATCTACTTACAATGCACAAATTAGAGAACTCAGATGCAGCAGCTCATTGCTGTAATGACCAACACAATCTATCAAGAGCAGCGTACATCAGCGATAATCATGTGTGGGTAATCTACTAATAAAGTGGCTTGGCAAACAATATGTTTGAATAACGTCTTCCTCAGAAATTCCAAATAAATGAACCCGAGTGGATAAAATTCTCTTCCTTCTTCCTTTCTTTTGGGTGTTAAATGCCAGTGGCGCAAACACCAGTAAATTGACGAGTGCAAACCTTAGTAAATCACCTTGCGTGATTCATTTAAACACTCTCCTCCCATAAATTTTGCATCTGAAAGGGAAACTCCTACAAATGTATATACAGTAAGGTCAGCTGCAAAAATAACCCTGTCCACGCCTTTTCAGCGCTAGTTTTTCACTGCGTTTCTTTAGTAAATACTGACAGTAGTTTTTTAACGTCAAAAGAGGGTTTGCGCTGGCGCAAGCTGTTAGTAAATCTGGCCCTAAATCTCTTATGAATGTACATAATTGTAAAAAAAAAAAATTCTAAAGTACTACATATTTCTTTGTATATGAAACATTTTTTGAGGGTGGGGGGATATTAAAGGTGCTGTATGTAAGTTTTTGACTGTACTAAAACATAAAAATACCATAATATGCTAAGTTCACATATTCGTTTCTCCGAAAAACAATGCTACGCCATTTCTACAGCTATTCTACTTTGAAATGTGCGTTCTGTGTCAGATTGTCTGTTTTTGTTTTGGTCTGTGCAATAACGCACGTTGCCAATTTACCCAATAGTATTTCGACACCACAGGTTGCCAGTTGGCGGAAAACACATCGTATTGCTGCCAGCGAACAAACTGGGTCAGAGATCGCAGATTCCACCCGACCTAAAAAGCCTTGGCATCCATCTAAAAATCTCTGTGAACGGAAGCTAGTTAAAACACGGATAAATCAACTCAACTTGCAGTGTGTAAGTCTCCTCACCTTCCATTGTCAATTGCGCTCGTTCCTGTTGCGTGTCCTCAAACTGGCAACCCGCGTGAGCGTCGAGTCTGAGGAGGAGGGGGCGGGGCAAACACTATTTTGAATTTGGACCGCAGTATCCATTTCAACCACTAGCTGTCATTCTTACATACAGCACCTTTAACCGCACCTTTAAAGGAGGACTGACCTTTAATGCAGGATTGAAATGGGTACTGCAGTCCAAATTCATAATATTAGAGAGAGTTGTTTCCCCCGCCCCCCCCCTCCTCAGACTCGCCGCTCACGCGGGTTGCCAACTTGAGGACACACAACAGGAGCGAGCGCAATTGACAATGAAAGCCACACTGTAAGTTGGTGAGTTGACTTATCCACGTTTTAATAGGCTCTCGTTCACAGAGATTTTTAGATGGATGCTGAGGCTTTTTATGTCGGGTAGAATCTGCGATCTCTGACCCAGTTTGTTTGCTGGCTTTCATGGCTGCAATACGATGTGTTTTCCGCCAACTGGCAACCTGTGGTGTCGAAATGCTATTGGGTAAACTGGCAACGTGCATTATCGCACAGACCAAAACAAAAACAGAGATTCCCACACGGAACGCACATTTCAAAGTAGAATAACTGGCTGTAGCGTTGCTTTTCTGAGAAACAAGTAGGTGCATGTTTCATACATATCTGCAAGCATATTATGGTATTTTTATGCTTTAGTAAAGTGAAAAACTTACATACATCACCTTTAAATTGATGAAAATGAAAATAATGAAATCTGTGAACTCTCTGCAGTCTCTGAGTCCCACAACCTCTATACAGGACACACAGAAGTGGCTCCTTAAGAACAGATTCAACTCATACAGTCGTATTTTCACCCATTTCTCAGGTATTTATACATGCGCATGACCAGTTTTTAGTGCAAAAATTATACTAGGGCTGGGTAAAAATATCTGTTTCTGATTAATCTGTCTTCATTTGAATATTAGTTGTGCTGACGAGCTGCACATAAAAACAAACATACAGTGTTTTCAGATTCACAAACAAATGACTCTTATGAACTGGTTCTTTCAATGAATGGTTCAAAAAGACGAGTTACCGGTTTGAATCAGTCTGAAACACTTGCCTGTATAATTAACAGAGAGTGTCTTTCAAACGTAAGCAAAATGGACAATACAAGAGAAATATAAAATCAGACTGAATCAGAATCGGAATTTAGTGGGAATCGGGAATTTCTGAATCGGAATCTAATCACACAGTGAAATCTGTGTTGATACCCAGCCCTAACAGACACTCAACATTAAACTAGAAGTAGTTAATATTGAGACCAATTTGATATAAGTGTTTTCCCGTCTTAGGTTCTGATCTACTGAAATTAACTCGTGATGATTTAGTCCAAATTTGTGGTGCGGCCGATGGAATCAGACTCTACAATGCACTTAAATCACGGTAGGATAAACGAAAGTTGATGTTAAATATAATTGATGTGTTTTCTGACCATTCTGAAAGAGTGAACTGAAGGATTCTGTGTTTGTGTCGCTGTACAGAGCAGTGCGTCCCCGACTCACGGTCTACGTGTCTCTGGAGGCGTCTCAGAGCGAGAGCCCTCTGCTGGAGAAACGTGGCCACAGCAAAAACGGCGAACACCGCAGTCCCACATCCATACCTGGTATATAAATGTCAATTGTAGAAACGTACACATCCGTTCCTAACATACCACAATCGCTGTGCATCTATTGTTTTGCAACAACAACAAACATGCAGTGCAGCATCATTCAGCAACACAGAATTGCTTGATTATATAATAATGAACTTTCAACAAAGTACTATCAAAATGCGTTCACTTATTTTTCACTGTATAACACATGATGTGAAAACCATAAGGTGAATGACTATATAAAACTCACAGGGTTTTGTTTTTACGATTGGTGACATAAAATGGCATTCATATTAATGAATCGTTTTCTAATGATTACTGAGTTTTAGTAAGGAATTTGAGCATAATTATATCATAGTATTTGAAAATTGTTGGACAGACATGAGACAAACTAGCGTTCTTTCTTATTAAGAAATGAATACATTTATTCAGCAAGAATGCATTAAATTAGTCCGTTTCCACAAAAATATGAAGCAGCACGACTGTTTTCAACATTGATAATAATCATAAATGTTTCTTAAGCATCAAATCAGTATATTAGAATGATTTCTGAAGGATCATGTGACACTGAAGACTGGAGTAATGATGCTGAAAATTCAGCTTTGATCACAGGAATAAATTACATTTTAAAATGTATAAGTTATTTTATTCAAAAGTTATTTTAAATTCTAAAACTATTTCACAATATTACAGTTTCACTGTATTTTTTAATTAAATAACTAGATGATGAGCATAAGTCAGGGAACTGGTGAGCATTAACGACTTTCAAAAACATTTAAAAATCTTACTGACCCCAAACTATTAAACAGTAGCGCATGCGATAAAGATGCAGCAAAAGCCTCGATGAGGAAAAAAAACAAAACAACTGAAATATAAACACATATTGTATTGTATAAAGCACTATATAAATAAATGTGACTTGACGGCAACAAGACCACAACTCAAACCTGACACCGTTTTCTCTGTAGCCACTTCTAATAACAGACTTACGGAGCACAGTTTAACCTCTCTGGTCAGACCATGAACTCATTTGCCAAGAAAATAATCAGGTTACCCAAGTCTAAAAGTATGAATTCTATAGAACAATGTTTTGTTGATTGGAAAAATACTATTACTACTGTTTTATCACACAATGCATCACAGCCTAATGTAAAATTGGGTAACACTTTATTTTACACCTGTCTGTACTTACTATAGTAATAATAACAGTTAATTGTGCATAATTACAAGTAACTAAACCAAACCTTACTCTAACCCTATAGTAAGTACATGTTAATTAATATTATTCGGTACTTGATTGTATAATTACACTAACAAGGACACCTTAAAATAAAGTCTAAAATTGCTAATCCTGTTTGTCTTTTATGAACGAAGTCAAAATCTTCCTGTATGCTTTTGGTTCTGCAGATGAAATGTTTTTATTTAGGTTTTCTCCTGTGAAATAGTTTTAAACGTGTCTGTGTTTGTTTAGTTTACCACGCTCTTTACCTTGAGGAGATGACCGCTTGTGAGCTTACTAAGAAAATCTCCAGTGTCTTGGCACTGCCTCTGGTCCACATCAATCAAGTCTACAAACAGGGGCCCACAGGGATACACATACTGCTCAGTGACCAGGTAAACACAGATCTCTTCTCTTTCCCTGTTATCAGCTGCTGCTAATAAGTTGGCCAACCATGGCTGCTCATTTGAATAATGTTTTGCATCATGCCACAGATAAAAAGCACTTCATTGTGGACTTGTGTTGTTCTGTTATCTTTTGCCATCAATAAATGTGTCATGTCGGTGAGAAACATCATGTGACTGATTTGTCTAGTGAATGGAAACATCATGTATTGTTGGAACAGAATGAAGCAATAGAAAGTGTCATATATATATATATGTGTGTGTGTGTGTGTGTGTGTGTGTAGGAGGTTTCTTCTGCTCACCAAGGCTACATTTATTTGATCAAAAATACAGTAAAAAGTGTGATATTGTGAAATATTATAATTTGAAATAGCTGTTTTCTATTGTAATATATTTTAAAATGTAATTTATTCCTGTGATGTCAGCTTAATTTTCAGCATCATTACTCCAGTCTTCAGTGTCACATGATCCTTCAGAAATCATTCTAATATGATGATTTGCTGCTCAAGAAACATTTATGATTATTATCAATGTTGAAAACAGCTGTGCAGCTTAATATTTTTTTGGGAACTGTGATGCATTTTTCAAAAGAACAGCATTTATTTGAAATGGAAATCTTTTGTAACATTATAAATGACTTTACTGTCACTTTTGATCAATTTAAGCGTCCTTGCTGAATAAAAATATTAATTTATTTTAAGAAAAAAAATTAATTACGGTAGTGAACGGTAATGTACATCATAAATAATAGGATTTATTAAGACAGGCTATTTATTTTTGCTATTTAAAAAAAAAAAAATATATATATATATATATATATATATATATATATATATATATATATATATATATATATATAAAACAGTAGCATTGACAGCTACTGTTTTATATTTTAATATAAAAGTAATTACAAATTACTATAGCAATAATGATATTGACTACATTGTTTGGACAAACCGATGTCATTGAATCACTTACAAAATGACAGTCAGTTCTGAAGATCAGGTTTGGAAAAACAAATCAGATGACTGTGTAGCATTAACAAGACCTTGGTAACTCAAATATGTCCTAATATATATATATATATATATGATCATCTTTTTCTGCTTACAGATGGTTTATAACTTCCCTGATGAGAGCTGTTTCATTGTCAGCACAATGCAAGGTGAGACATTTTCAAATAACACCAAACCCCTTGATGCTTTTCTTGTTCTCCACATCACCTCTCTGACGTTTGCTCCTCCTCAGATGACACCAGTGATGGATTTCACCTCGTTCTGAAGTAGAGCTGCCGCGAAACGACGTGAAGCAGAGAGTGCGATGACATCACAAGGCTCCATACTGCCGCTCTTGAGCATTGAGCGTGTTCCCTCCATCCTCCTCTCTCTTCCTTTCCTTATCTCTCTCTCGTTCTTCACGTCTCAGACGTCGGGGAGAGAGAGGGAGAGCGATCGCCGGGGTTGGGGAGGGCCTCCTAACTGTTAGAATCTGACTTCAGTGTGTAAATTGTTTCATATTGAAAACACTTAAACTGATGCCAGTGTGTGCAAGCGGTGGGCTTTTAAGTATGCGTGCAAGTGAGTTTTTAAAGGTTGAATCGGGAGGGGATGGAGGTGAGCGGAAACCGTGAGGAAGTGGAGGAGATTTGTGACCACTTTTACTTAATTCGTGGAAGAATCCGAGCATCCGGCGGCGCGATACGGCCGCGCTCAGACTCTGTCCTCACTTTGCTAGTTATGAACGTACAGTACTTACTTGAGTTTGTTCGCCTTTTGTCTGTGAGTTGTCGACCGTTTCTGCCCCTTCAGACTGGCCTGCAGACGCCATCGCAACCCCTCGGTAGATAGTAACGACCTCTCTTTGAGATGTGGGGAAACGCGTCCTGACTTCGGCATGCGCAGGACGTCTTTATGTCTGTCTGGATGAAATAATTCTGTGAGGTTGTGAGACGTGTATCCTACTCTCGTCAGTGCTGATATCGTTTTCCAATTCCTCTCTCAAGACCAATCGTTTCTGGTGCCAACATTTCTTCTGTTGACTATATTCTGTTAGTTTATGTTGTTCTTAGCCAGATGAATTAAGTGTCAGCTAGTTCCACACGTTTAGAATTAAATAATTGGATTTTTTTGGTTTTTAGATTGTGCTTCATATTTTCTGTGCCTGGTAACTAATACTGCCCTTTATAGTAGCTCCTGGCACGGATTTTAACATGATTATTGATTAACAAGCACAATCACAAGCCTCCATAAAGGATATTTCCCTTAATGCCTTTGCATTCTTTTATCTTGTACCTTTTTGGCCTAGGATATGACATGAACTGGTGCTTTTCTCAATGCACACGTGGTTTACCGTCAGCTGCTCCAGTTAAACCTAGCCGTCATGGCTGCGGTCAGCCTGCCTTTTTTTCCCTTTTTGAATAGAGACCGTTGATCTCAGTAGTCATGTATGGGGCAGCTGTGCTTTGGCATGCACTATGCTTATTATTGCCACTTTATAGAGGAGCATGGTTGTAAGAATGTTGACTCCTTTTAATTCTCAAAAAAAAAATAATTAAAGGAATGGCCAGGTCTGCACTGAAACCGAAACCACAATAAAATGTCACGCCGTTTGATACCTTGCTGTCGTTGGATGCTCACTTAGACTTTTGGTGTACATGACGTTTCCAGGTTGAACAAATGATCAAAGTCTAGATACATGGAGAGGTGTGTTCTCTTCCTCAGATCAAATGCTGTGGATCATCGGACTGTCCTCTGCGTTTCCGTGATGATAATCATGGTGCCCTCACGTCACTGTCTGTCTAAAGAAGCCTCTCTTCCATAGGGGGGCTGAGATGTACACAATTAATGCCTGTACCAAAATAAAAAATAATTTTCATATATTGTCTCTGGAGTGTTTACTATAATCGGAAGTAAGAGGGATATAATTTTAAAATGTAATATCTGTTTTATGGGCAAGAAGAAATTAGTTGTAAAAATAATCATAATTTCATTAAGGATGTCTGCAAACAAATTATAAGACATTTATAGAAATATGATGTCAAAAAATATAAATGTGAATGAGACAAAAATTACTTTAAAAAAAGTCCAATGTTGTAATAGTATGCATTTTGAGTCACCTTGAAATCAAATTAATTTATTTTTATTTATTTATTTTTTTTACAAAATATTGAAGGATTTATTACTGGCGTGAGGGCGGGGCAACCTGTCACTCACTCTAGATCCACCAATAGCAAACCACATCCATTCAATCAATTCCCCATGGACAAAATCAAGCCCCGCCCTACATTTTTTTCTTGTTCAAGAAGCCGTTTCATTGGGATATATACGTTATATCCAAAGTTATTAGGCAAAGTTATCATGGGGAAAAATGCTTCATCTAATAATTCAAGCTTAATCTTTAGCCAAATAATTACAATGGTTTAATACACTGGTATTTCACCGACATCTATGAATGTATTTTTAGACCTGTTGGGTAAATTCATTTTGTGTGCAAATTGACGATTATATGGATCAAACTGGGAATTTCTCTCCATTGTCCAGACCATTGTCAAATTTCTAGTGAACTTTAAATAAAAAGTATTAAAATGATAAAAAGTGATTCATAGGTACTTACTGTAAAAAACAACAACTTGGTAACACTTTATTTTACAGTGTCCTTGTTACACGTTACATGTAAGTTACTATAGTAATAACTATAAATTGTGCAACTAACCCTAAACCACACCCTGATCTTAACCCTAACCCTATAGTAAGTACACGTAGTTAAAGGTGCACAGTGTATATTTTAGCGGCATCTAGCGGTGAGGTTGCGAATTGCAACCGCTCACCCCTCCCTTTTGAAGCACATAGAGAAGCTACGTGGCTGACACAGGACAAAGATGTCGTCGTCTGAGACAGCAGAGAGTAGCTAGCGCTCTGTAGAGCAGTTTGTCCGTTTACGGCTACTGTAGAAACATGCCGGCGCAAAATGGCGATTTCACTGTAAGGGGACCCGCAGTGTATGTAGATAAAAATGGCTCATTCTAAGGTGATAAAAACATAACGGTTCATTATGTAAGGTCTTTATACACCACTGAAAACATAGTTATGTATATTATATTGCATTTCTGCCAATAGATCGTCCTACATATTACACACTGCACCTTTAATTATTACTACTCAGTACTTAAATATATAATTACACTGTAACACGGACACCTTAAAATAAAGTGTAACAAAAAACTCGAGTCTTGTCATGCACCTGTTTAGTTTTTTGTTAGACCAGATACCAAATACTTTGGTAGACCCAGCAAAAACATGATTGTAATGCAAAACTTTTAATTTGCTGCATCTATAGAATTTATCCAATACTAAAATATAGTTCCACACGAGCCACCTGTGTAAGAACATAGAAATAAAACGCTACTTGCGTATTTAGCGAGTTACATTTAAGGAATCGTTACAGAATGCGCATGCGTGACATTGACAGTACATCTGACGCGATGACGCATTCGAGAGAACCAGGAAGTGCTCTGCCTTTGTTTTTGTCCGTGTGCAGTGTTCTCATTTTCCATTAGAACTGTGTCTTTTCCGCGGGCCTAAATGGCGACCTTTATTTCTGTCCCGTTGAAAAAGTCCTCAGAGGTCGACTTAGCGAAACCGTTGTTGAAATTTGTAACGGCCACATATCCTCCCGGTGAGGAGCAGGCGGAGTATGTCCGTGCCGTGGAAGAGCTCAACAAGCTCCGTAAAAGTGCTCTGGGGAGGCCGCTGGACAAACACGAGAGCTCGCTGGAAATCCTGATGAGGTGAGATCATGACAAGACAACTTCATTACGAAGTTTCACAGGGTGTTCCTTTTCCGCTGCCTTTGTCGTAGATTGTTAATTAATCTATATAATTTGCTGAAGTGCTGATTATTTTCCGTTAGCGGATAGCAGAAGCTTGAGTTACACCTAGCCAAATTAATCAATTTTTATGTCATTTAATAGCAGAAATAGTTTCGCCAAGAGTTTAGCTAAGTGATGACTACCGTTGGTGACTTAGCATGTACCTCATCTTATCTGTTTTTATTTGCTTTATTGAAATATAAAACGTAAACTGGTGGTGTTGCTCAACTTGGTTGTCTGATATGTTATGTGTTTAGGGCGGTATGTGGTTTCACAGTTTTGGGCAGAGATTACATTTTTTGAGGAAATTGACATCCCATGGTGTGACATGCTACTCTCTTTTTAAAACGCCTTATATACACACTTATGTATATTAATATTAATTGAGAGGCTACTAAGAATATTTGTCTTTTAAAATTAATTTGTCACACCCAATGACCATTAAAAATGAACTAGTGATCCCAAAAAAAAAGGTTATTAAAATGGTGGAAAACATAAAACGGCGACAAATTACAGCATCTAATATATACATGTATGCATTAGTATAAACTTTACATTAAAAAATCTTCCAAGTTGAATGTAAGTCCATGAACACGTTATGCGTGCATAAACTACCTATTTATCATACGTCACTGGCTTCCTGGTTCTGCGTGACTCAGGTGTGTCATTCAGACTGACCTCGTCAAGCTGTCATTGCAAATTAATAATGCATAATTCGACGCAAATAACTGAAATAAAGAAGAAAGTGCGTTTTGGGTGGTTCTATTATATTCGTATAGTTTTTAAGCAATTGAGTCAGTAATCTTTGGCCTCGAGACTCCATTACGTCATGAAGTGACTGGGGTGGATACAGGTGTGTGAGTGACGTACAAGTTTTATTTTTGGAAAATATGTATAACCTGGTTACATGATTTATTACTTTATCTGAAAACCAGCACAGTTGATCATTGGAGCTTTGTAAGAGATTAGGAAATGGCTAGTTAATTTGTTAAGCAAAGCCAGATTTGCTGCCTCATGCTTTCACACATCATTTCTCCAGTTTAAATCCACTTTTTTGGGGCCTATACAGAGATGTTTATTGCAGATGAATTGGGAAGTTGTCAAAAATAGATAATTTACTCTTCATATTAAAGGGATAGTTCACCCAAAAATGAAAGTTCTGTCATCATTTACTCACCCTCATGTCGTTCCAAACCCGTAAGACTTTCGTTCATCTTCAGAACACAAATGAAGATATTTTTTATGAAATCTGAGAGCTTTCTGACCCTCCATTGACAGCTACGCAACTACCACTGACGCTTCAAAAAGTTCATAAAGAGCTCGTAAAACTAATCCATATGAATTGAATAAAACAAACCACAGTGGTTCTTGCTGAAGCTGAAATGTGATGCGTAACATGAGAATAAACCTCATTGGTTCTTGAGGAAGCTCAAATGTGATGCGTAACATGAGAATAAACCTCATTGGTTCTTGACGAAGCTCAAATGTGATGCGTAACACGAGAATAAACCTCATTGGTTCTTGAGGAAGCTCAAATGTGATGCGTAACACGAGAATAAACCTCATTGGTTCTTGCTGAAGCTCAAATGTGATGCGTAACATGAGAATAAACCTCATTGGTTCTTGAGGAAGCTCAAATGTGATGCGTAACACGAGAATAAACCTCATTGGTTCTTGCTGAAGCTCAAACGTGATGCGTAACACGAGAATAAACCTCATTGGTTCTTGAGGAAGCTCAAATGTGATGCGTAACATGAGAATAAACCTCATTGGTTCTTGAGGAAGCTCAAACGTGATGCGTAACACGAGAATAAACCTCATTGGTTCTTGAGGAAGCTCAAATGTGATGCGTAACACGAGAATAAACCTCACTGGTTCTTGAGGAAGCTCAAATGTGATGCGTAACACGAGAATAAACCTCATTGGTTCTTGAGGAAGCTCAAATGTGATGCGTAACACGAGAATAAACCTCATTGGTTCTTGCTGAAGCTCAAATGTGATGCGTAACACGAGAATGAACCTCATTGGTTCTTGCTGAAGCTCAAACGTGATGCGTAACACAAGAACGAACCTCATTGGTTCTTGCTGAAGCTCAAACGTGATGCGTAACACGAGAATGAACCTCATTGGTTCTCGCACATCAAGTGAACATGCTTGAGCTTCTGTTTACCACAACTTATGTATGAATTGATGAATATTTATTTGTAAAATTAAAAATGAAAACTGTTCATCATATAAAGCGATCGAGTCTCTTCAGAAAATTTGGACTAAACCGCTCAATTCATATGGATTAGTTTTACGATCTCTTTATGAACTTTTTAAAGCATTAAAGTGTCAGTTGTGTTGTCAATGGAGGGACAGAAAGCTCTCAGATATCATTAAAAAGATCTTCATTTGTGTTCCGAAGATGAACGAAAGTCTTACGAGGGGTAGTAATTAATGGGAAACTATCCCTTTAAAATTAGGCCTTGTTTCTCCAGTCTGTGGTTACATTCTGCATGTCATTTGTGGTTTTATTGTAGTTGAGTTAATGTAGCAGCTGGGACCGACTTACGCCATCTGGAAAGTTAATGAGCCATGTGTTGCTATAGGAATACGTTTTTTGTTTGCTGCTTTGTAGCCATGCTGAATGGTCAAGATAAATGGCCTGCTTTGTAGCTCCTAGTTAGTCTGGTGTTTGGTTTGTGTGACGACACCCTTCAGAGGTATTCCCCTTTGAGTCAACAGACATGTTCTTTTTATAGTTATTTTTTTCACTGCTACATATTTTTTATGTCTTGCTATTTCTTGCCTCTCGCAAGGAATAGCATATATAAAAATATGGAGCAGTGATATGGGGAAATGCTCCTCTTTCCTTCCAGGAAGGAAGTGTTATTGTGATAAGTGTCACTAGTTAGTTCTGTAACAATAGGGTTGAGTTACGTCAGTCGGTTCTTGTGTTCAGACTGACTCTGTCACATGAGAATGCTGTCATAGCTAAAATATTTGTCATTATGCACTGTAAATAAAAGTTGTAAATGAAACAAAGATTATTGGTTTGTTTTTACAAGAATATAGCCTACTATTTTCAGCCTTTCTACTTCAGAATCTCATGTTTAATTCACTGTTAATTGTTGTTTCTGTAATTATTTGTGAAACGCACTGAAGTTACTGAATGAAAATTGTTTCTCCACACTTTCTATTTTAACAGTTCTTTTCTCATTGTGTCTCTCTCCTCTAGATATTATGATCAGCTCTGTGCAATCGAACCCAAATTTCCTTTTCCAGAGGTATCATTTATAAATTCACAATCACAGACATTTTTTTAAATGGCTATATTGATTGATGATTATATATTGAGTCATTTGCATATTATATAATTAATGTTTTTTTCCCAGTTATGTCTGACATTCACGTGGAAAGATGCTTTTGATAAAGGATCACTCTTTGGAGGCTCAGTCAAGCTTGGTGAGTTAATAAGATCATCACACAAACAAATGCATGCCTGGTGAAAGGAATTTGTTTGTGCTGTATATTGTTAGATACTTGTACTTTCGATTGCATGGCAGAAGTGCCTTATAGGTAATTTTTTTTTTAAGACATTTAAGCTATTGGCAGATTCAGATCTCACTTGAAAGAAATTGTATATAGTGTTTAAACAATTATATGTAAGTGGCTTTGGAGTATGCACCAATAAATATGACTCTGTCATCCATATTCAAAGAAAGCATTAGAAATAGAGGCAGGCACCTAATCCAGTAAAAAGGAAGGGCAGCACAGCTTGGGATCCCTTATTAACATAAAAAGCTTATTGATGTTTGCACATAGATAATATCTCGACTATCGAGAGCTAACATTGCTTACTCTTACGTCACATGACTCATTGCACACTTTATTGCATATTCCCTTGCTATGTTACCTCTCGTTTTTCAAATGTGCACCTTTTTTCAGTTTTATTTACATTGTTGGTAATTTTTTTGTGTTTTTGGTCTGTAACATGTTTACAAATCATGACAAATGCCTTGTATATCCTTAAATTAAATTAATGATCAAAGTGCTAATACTGATTAGTGAAATGGGAGGCAATTGTATGTATATAGCAGAATTACACACACATTATATAGTGTTTTGCTAATGCAATCCATTAACTCAAAAAGCTTAAAGAGTACCTAATATGCCTTAAGTTTTGATTTTGTTTTTGGGCTCTGCTAGAATAGGTTTTCATGCTTGAATGTTCAAAAAACACCTTATTTTTCACGTATTCTCCATTGTTGCAGCCCCTCTCTTCCCAGTCTGTCAGTAATGCTCTGTTTAGTTCCTGTCTCTATGAAGCCCCTCCGTCTGAAAAGCACAATGTGTTCTGATTGGTCGACTGGACCAGTGTGTTGTGATTGGTCAAGCACTTTGAGAGCGTTTGGGAAATGTCCCGCCCCTTACCATAACCGCCAGTCTCAACACACTACTAACTAACTCAAACAGGCCCCTTTATTTAGTGTATGCCTTGGGCGGGAATTATTTAAATGAGGAATACTTTGACGTGTTTGTTTCCGGAAGAAAACTCGACTACAATGGAGGTGTTTCAGGGAGTTCAGAAACACTGACACTGATGTAGAGAATAACTCCTGCTGGAGGGACTTTGTAACTTTGCAGATCATGCTCAAACAGCAACATTACACACTAAAGAAACCATAATAGGACCCTTTTAATAAAAAAGGAATGAAAAGGTTTGCATGAAAGAACATAACCGCTTAATCCATTGTGTGGTTTATCCTGTTTGTGTCTTTTAGCATTGGCAAGTGTGGGCTATGAGAAGACATGCGTGTTGTTTAATGTGGGTGCGCTGGCGAGTCAGATTGCTTCTGAGCAGAATCTCGACAATGACGAGGGACTGAAGACTGCCGCCAAGTTCTACCAGGTTTGAGTTTGACCTTAAATCCTCCAACAACACAGACAATCGAGAGAGAGAGAGAGAGAGAGAGAAATGTTACAAGCTTTTTTGGTCTCTTTCCAGCTGGCGAGTGGTGCATTTGCTCATATAAAGGATACAGTGCTGTCTGCACTGAATCGAGAGCCCACCATGGACATCTCCCCCGAGACGGTGGGCACGCTCAGTCAGATCATGCTCAGCCAGGCACAGGAGGTCTTCGTTCTCAAGGCCACTGCTGGTGCGTCTGTGTTTATATTTGTGCATTTTTCTGCTTGTAATTGACACAATTTTAATTGTCTGCTGTTTCATCTCGCAGATAAGATGAAGGATGCCATCGTCGCTAAACTTGCCAACCAGGCGGCAGATTACTACGGCGACGCTTTTAAGCAATGTCAATACAAAGAGAATCTGCCCAAGGTATGTGCAGCTGCCAGTACACACATGAGACACATAAGTGGTTAAAGTGGTCCACTAGGGGTCACTAGAGACAGTCAAAGATCCCCACAAACTGCATGCAGCAATCACTGTCTGTAAGGGTGCTCCGATCAGGATCACTGAAAGTAGTATCATCCGATACCGAGCACCGAAATAAATACTAACTTCATGATAAATAGACCCACAGGAGTTATTTAACTATTCTTAACAGCAATGTATGTTAATTATAAAAGATAAAGAAAGTATCATGAATTAACAACTCTTTATTTATTGGCGTGCAACATATTCCATTCCCTCTCTTAGAAGAGATTAGGAACAGCTTAGATCCTAACAAATATTGCTTTCCTGTGAAATATAAAATCAACAGAAAGTAGTCTAATCCAGTGTAAAAAAACACTGCATAGTCTTCATTGTATAAATAAAATATAGACTATAAATATAGTTTTCTCTTTGTCTTTTGTTGTATGACAAACATTAAGGATCACAGACGGCAGCAAGTATATTAGAGCATTTTCACACCTATAGATTGTTTTTGTTCTGAAACAGGCACTTAATTTGTTACATTGTTGCGTTTTCTTCTTGGTTCGGTTCGCTTTCACAAGGCAACCTTTCAAAGCAGACCAAAATGTGTTCACGCAAGTCACATGCAAGTACAACTGTCCTCTTATTGGTCAGTTTCCTCTGCGTCATCCATCAAGATGATTGACAAGTTCGCTCCATGAGCTTATTTGTAACTGTCGAGACACGCAAACACTATACGAATGTAGCCGTCATTCCTGCTGTTAAATTTTGTATTAATTCTGCAGCAAATTCAAACGCTCTCTCTGGATCTCCCAGCGCTGTCTAGAAGTTAACTGTGTCAAGACACACGCAAACACTATACGAATGTTATAATGCAGCTAGAGCAGGAATCAAGGCTTCATCGGGACAGCATTCTCACACGGAGAAGCGCAATTACACAACATTTTAAAATGAAGAGGTGCTCTTTTGCTTTTCAACTGTGATAACTAATGTGTTCACTCACAGAATCAGGCACTACTGCTTTTTAAATAGTGCATTTCCCGTTATGAATTATAATACCGTTTGGTCCATTGGGTCGGCTTGCTTTCACACCTCAAGCAAACCGTCCCAGAGTTCGTTCAGGCGATCTCGGAGCGATTGTTTTGGTGCAGATCCAAGCGCGATTGCCGTTCATGACTTCACATATGCCTAAACGAACCGAACCAAGGGAAAAAAACTCACCAGGTTCCGAAACAAATATTCAGGTGTGAAAGCACCCTTAAGCCCCGATCAGACAGAACACGTTTTTCAGGTTTGAAAACGCGAGGCGCACCACACTGCCTTTTTTTGGTTGACATTTTTTAATTTAGAAAAAAGCAGTGCGCTGCGGGGTTTTTTTTATGTTGCTAGGCAACCCCCGAATCAGCAGTCTAATCAAGGTAACCGTCACCACAGCGGAAGTCCCACCTCTCCATTCATTCCATTGGACAATGGAAAAAAAAAATGCGATGACGTCGGGCGGTTTTCTGCTTAGAGTAATTTTTTTTTCAACTTCAGGCGCTCAGAGCGCTCCTACAAAAACGTGAGGCGCCCAGGGCGCATCAACAGCACGCATAACGCTCACTGCCAATAGAAAACTATTTTAAAAAAGGCGCCTCTCACTGCAAAAAACGTGTTCTGTCTGATCGGGGCCTTAGGCTGCTGTCACTTTAAGACTGAATGCACGGATCCAATATACTGTTGCACATGCGATTTATTTCCCAACTGTTTGTTCACTGAAGACATAACCCGACTGTTTACGTGAATACTCACCAAATCCAGCATTTTGACACATTTCTGTGTGTATTTAACCACTTAGGCGCAAAACCGAAGCTCAAAGTTCACTTTGCTTGTCATTGTTCCACTTTGTCTCGGAGCGCATGCACAGAAAGCCGCTTGGGGAACAGTATCTTTTTCACGGCTTAATGCAGTTTTAAAAACTCCTTATTATCGAGCACGTCCTGCAGTTTAGCAACAATAGACTGGATTTTACGACAATCACTGATTTGGATGTTAAGTTTGAGCTTTTAGGGAGGAGCGAAAGAGCACCGTTGTGAAGGAGAGAAATGCACTAAAATTGCACAGCTCTAGTTTCTTGCTGTTATTGCAATTTCTCTGCAATGACGTTGCAATTGTATTGTCTTTTTCAGACATTTGGTAAAAATGTCCGGTGAATGTGAAGCAATTTTAGCTGTGCATAGAAAAATTGTCTCGTGAGTTTTACGTCATGTGATCGCCTTTTATAGAGACCACCGATCAAATTTTATAAGGATTATCGGCTGACAACAATAACGCCCGATCAATCGGAGCACCCTTAACTGTCTGTATGCGTGCATCTATAGATTTGAGTTACCTTATTTCCCGTATGACTGCTAGTCACCCCCGCATACACACACACACTCAAAGCCACCAGCCTTTGTTTCTTCTCCTACTGATCTGTGAGTGAACGCTGCATGAGCATTGTGTGAGGATTTGGTTGGGGTTTGCTGAAGGATGCGTGCTGATTTGCTGTTCTGTTTTCTCTTCCTGCACCCTGTGCTGTGTGTCTGTGCTCGTTTGTGGTTGCCCGTGGTGTTGGTTCGTGGTTGCCGTGGCGTTTGTGATTGCTGTGGTTGCCTCTCCCTGGTCAGTATTTTTATTTCCAGGAAGTGCTTCCTGTCCTCGCCGCCAAGCACTGTATGATGCAGGCCACCGCAGAGATGCACCAGTCAGCCTTGGCCAATCAGAAGAAAAAATTCGGAGAGGAGATTGCTCGGCTCCAGGTGTGTTTGTCTGTGTGCAACAGACACAGAGTTTCTTTTTGAATGCCCGGTTGCTTGATTTGTTTATTCAGTTTTGAGCTTCATTAATTGGACTTGGGCGTTAAGGTTTCTCATGCTTGTCTTGCAGCACGCCACAGAGCTGGTAAAGACGGCGGCTTCCCGATATGACGAGTATGTTAACGTAAAAGATCTGTCAGATAAGATCAATCGTGCTCTCACAGCTGCAAAGAAGGACAACGACTTCATTTACCATGACCGTGTGCCGGAGGTCAAAGACCTGGAGCACATTGGCAAAGCATCTCTGGTCAAAGCAACTGCAGTGCAGACGCCACTCAGCCAGAAGTACACAGGTCAGAATGATGCACACATGACTTTCAGTTGACCTTCAACTCTTTGTTTGGATTTTTTTTTTTGGCAGGGGGTGGGGGGGGTGTATTTCCCCCTTTCTTATGTGTAAAAATCCAATGAAATGAAATGCAAATGATCCTATTTTTGTTTAGATCTGTTTGAGAAGATGGTGCCGATGGCAGTGCAGCAGTCAGTGAGTGCAGCCAATTCCAGGAAGGCTGACACAGTCAACAGACTGATTGGCAGCATGAGAGAAGCAACAAACCTCTGCAATGGGTCAGTGTTTGTGCATATATTACAGTGTCAATTTAAACTCCATTAAAAGTCCATTAACATGTAGACTGAGAACTATTCAAGGATGCAAACTTAAATCTAAAATAGGTCCTTTGTGGGATTTGTGGGATTGCCATGCAGTTTCCCACAAATAAAAGTTCCATAGTTTAACGTTTAACTTCAAACTAATTAAAGTGCTCATGACATGGATTTTTTAAAAAATTATTTTAATGGTTCTTGAGGTTCACTTTTAAAGTAAATCAAGTTTTTTGCACACAAAAAAACATGTAAAAACAATTTGTCAACCTTCATTCTGACCCTCTGTCTGAAATGATCAGTTTTTAAGGCTTGTCAGTAAACGGCCACTATTATGATTAGCTAACGTCATTGCATAGGATCATTTCATGTTTTGAAAACATTACATGTAAAACTGTCATTTACAGACAAAGCATTATGAAATCATTTACTTAGTTTCTTTGCAAACTCTCCATTACACTGTGCCTTGTTTACAAAACAAAATGCTCTGAACAAACCTATAATCCTCAGACACAATCCAGGATGCCAATCAAATAAACCATCCACTTGTTTCAGATGCTAGGATCCTTCTTAAGTCTGTACAGAGATGCAAATGACCAGTTTAAACTGGACGCGTCAAAGCAAACATTCTTTCACTCTGTCCTGTTGACAGACTCATGTGCGTGGAGTAAAGCCCAATTTATACTTCTGCGTCAAGTGTACGTCGTAGGCTGTGTGTAGAATGTGTGTGACGTGCACCTCTCCAAAAATGTAACAACGCGCCAATTCTACGCGGACCGCAAGCACTCAGGGGTTATCATGCTGCCTCAGCATGTGCAATTGCACGTCGACACGGACAATGACGCAGAAGTTTAAATGAAAATCGATGCGTAGCCCACGGTGTAGAGGCTACGGCGCAGGTCTGACACAGAAGTATAAATCAGCCTTAAGCCAGAAACTGAACAGGCATCTGTATACTGTATTCAGTGTAGACAGTGTCAAAGATTATAATGGGTTCTATTTGCTTTTGATGTGACGCTCACATCCAGTGTGAGTGAATGCCAGTGGGCGGGGCCTATGGGGCGATGATATATAACTATTCTTGCTTTTGCGGCAGGCATATGCAAATGTATTTGCCTGTTTGACGACCATTTTTGGAGCTTGATTAAATAAATGCTTAATTTATAATGAGGATTATTATTTAATAATGTTAAATGGGTTCCATAAAAACAACAGTGTGAATGTGGTCTGAGACAACTGAATTAGAGAGGTTTTTTATTCTGTTAAAAAAAAGCTATAGTCAAGTGTGAATCCTCTATATCCTCATGCAAAAAAACGACTGTAAATTCACATTTTAAAGGTCTTCTTCCTGCATCTGTCACCTTTTCACCCCAGATGAGTTTGCATCCCTGACTCTTACTCCTCTGTATTTAATTGTTTAATTGTTTATTCACTAATGAAATAATGCACATAACGCCTTTTGTTAAACCTGAATATGCCATCTAAATGTTAATCAAATTAATCATTTTTATACACATTTAGACAGTGTTTTGGATGTATAAATAAGGGTTTTAGAGGTGATTGATTGGTTGTTGCTGATCGGTTAGGGTGTTGGCATCTTTGAACCTGCCGGCCGCACTAGAAGATCTGTCGGGAGACGCCGTGCCTCAGTCCATCCTAGAGAAGAGCCGCGCTGTTATTCAGCAAGGCGGCCTGCAGAGCATTGAACAGCTGATTAGAGATCTCCCTGAACTACTGCAGAGGAACCGTGAGATCCTGGATGAGGTGATGCACACGTTCACCATTTGTTTCATGCCCTTTTATAAACAGCAAGATCCTAGAGATTGAGACCACTAGTAAAAATACTAAATGTATGTTATTTAATACCTATTAACATTTTCAGTATAACAATTTGAGTGAAAATTACCAAAGAGATTCTTGTGCTTTGATGAAAGCAAAAACCTTCATTTCTCGAGAGTCATTTCTCTTTCATTTTTCATCCAGATTGTTCAAAATCCTACAATGGTTTATTTCCAGGTTTAAATGGGGGAAAAAAGTGGTCTTAAGCCGGGTTCACACTACGATTTTGGCCACGATTTGGCCGTCTGAGACAGATTCCTCTGATCCTAAGCCAAAATCTGAAGTCTTTGATCGTTAGTTTGACGTTCACTGACAGCCGATTAATGACCATTGCGATGAAATTTTACCGCTGACGAAATTCTGGCAGTCCTATAATGTGGCTTATTCTACGACATCAAATCAAAAACCAGTAAGAACACAGAACTTGATGACGCAGTTAGTGAGACAACAACAAACCACCACTTGCTCCATACACAGCGTCTTCATGTTTTCTTTTCAAGAGAAGCCATGATCAAAATTAATGCTACAGATTGTTTTTGTTTGCTAGCCACTATTTCTATCCTGCATGTAAATGCAGCTCTCAAATTGATGTAAATCTCCAGATGAGAGTTCTTGCGTGCGTCTGTTTTTAACGCGTCTTGACTGCCTAAAGTCTGACAGCTGAGATCCATGGCTTACAGCGGGGATCACGTTCGTATAGTCTGACAAGCAACAGTCGTAAAGGACTATAATAAATCGTACAGTGTGCACCCGGCTTTAGACTCTTGAACCCACTGTATGTGTATGACACCATCTGACTGTATGTACTTGCACTTCATGCCAATTTGTATCATGAACAAAAACATTGTGTTTTGGTGTTACAGTCCTTGAAGATATTAGAGGATGAGGAAACAACAGACAATGAACTCCGAGGCAAATTCAATCAGCGCTGGAACAGAACTCCCTCTGGAGATCTGTATAAGTCACTCAGAGCAGGTACATACACTTCCACCCCCATTTATGCATTTAGCAGATGCTTTTACCAAATGAGTCTTACAGTGCATTCTAGGTAAACACATTATCAGTTTGTGTTTCCTGCTTATGACCTTGGAGTGTCATGCTCTACCAGTTGAGCTACAGGAACCCATCACTTTGCTCATGATGGTTTTCTCTCTCTCTCTCTCTCTCTCTCTCTCTCTCTCTCTCTCTCTCTCTCTCTCTCTCTCTCCCTCCATCCCATGCAGAGGGAAATAATTTTTGCAATATACTGGACAAGGCAGTGCAGGCTGATCAGGTGGTGAAAGGCCGTTACACTGAACATTGTGAGATGATTGCTTTGCTCTGCAAGCCAGAGAATGAGCTCAGTGCCGCCATACCGTCTGCCAACCCTGCCAAGACTCTGCAGGGCAGTGAGGTGAGCTCAGTGCCGTTCTCATTAACTAAAACTATTTTTAATTGAAATAATTTAAACTATAAATGGTTGGTAAAAGCTTAAAATTAGAAAATTAAATGAAAATGTTGCCTTGGAAACTAACTAAAATAAATTAAGGTACTATACTCTAAGGTACTTCTATTTAGAAATATTTTTTTTAAAAATCAAAAAGTAATAAAAATGGCAAATGCATAACAAAATTACTAAAATTTAAATGAATACTGAAAAAATAACCAAAAAAAAAATTATAAAAACTATATTAGTTTATAAATAATACTAAATTGCTGTTGTTGTTATTGGTTTATATGTATGTTTTTGTATATTGATTGATTTTTTTAAGACAAAATTGTTAAATTATTGTAAACAATGTATTGAAGTGATATTGTAATCAGAATTATTTTTTAAAATTGAAATACTGTTGATTGTCATGAATATAGCCATTGCTGCTGATATGGCATTAAGTCATTAATAAATAATGCTAAATTAATAATTATTACTGGGTGTACAAACACGCTTGTGTGTGGTTGTGTGTGTACACACACACACATAACATACATCATACACCCATACACATACATGTTGGCACATTGTTCTAAATATAAAAGAATAGCAGAGTCCACACCACAGCTATAACGATAACAACAGAGAAACTTGGAGAAAGGTTGGAATCACTTTCAGAACAAATCTTTTTCCAGCTGACGAACGATAAAATCAGCCACTTCAAAAAGCCAATCAGAATCCATCCTGCTTTAAAGAGCTCAAGCATTTGAAGCAGCAGACGACAAAACTGCAGCGCGATTAAATTAAACAGAACAATATCATCTGCTGGTGTGGACACTAATATAGTTATGGTTATAGTTATCTGTATCGTTAGCGTTCCTGGTGTGAACAGGCCTTAACCCTGACCAAACCCCAATGCTATCCTTCTTCTGTGCAGGTGGTAAACGTGCTGAGAGCTCAGCTGGCACAGCTGGATGAGGTGAAGAGGGAACGGGAAGTTCTGGAGGGAGAGGTGAAGGCGGTGACCTTTGACTTGACAGCAAAGTTCCTAACCGCACTAGCTCAAGATGGCGCCATTAACGAGGAGGCCATGACCACGAGTGAGCTGGACACACGCTACGGCTCTCACACACAACGTGTTCAGCAGAATTTACGCAGACAGGAGGAACTGCTGTCACAGATACAGGTGCACACATACACTCACGCATGAGCAATATTTCAGCATGGAATTAAAATAAGTGTTAGTCACAGTATTCTTATCGGATTTCATCAGAAATAGGACCTGCAAATGCTCTGTTATGAAAATATTATGCTTTTTCGTATATATTACCTTTCACGTAGTGTGTGATGTATAGCTGTTTGTGAATGTAAAAGGTCTGCAAAGCTTCAAAGATCAAAGTGCAGGACAAATGGAGTTATAATCTGCTTAAAAAAAAGAAGAGACTGCCTGAAACGAATTGCCAGTAATTCTAACTTATGGTCTTCAATGGCTGCCTGCGAGCAACATCGTCTTTGACCCGCCCTCAAACACTGTAGTTGTAGCTGAGGCCTGGAAGAGCTTGGTTCGTTCGAGTTGTCGACATGTCGAGAAAACACTGTTTTCTGCGCTGAGAATCCACTTTGCATGCACTTTCAAAGGACGAGAACTCATGCTCGGATTGATACAGTAAAACCAACACCATCGTTACTGTTCATATCACAGTGTTTACACGCGCTGAAGAAAGTGCTGTAGAAGTATCTGACCAATCAGAGCAGTGTAGGCTCTCAGAACAGAGGGGTTTAGAGAAACCAAATCCTTTATTGAACAGACACTTTGAGAAAAGAGGTGATGATGCAATGTATATTATGAGAAAAAAAAAATTGTCCTTGGATGCATGTAAACCCATTGTAGGAGACCTCCAAAACAAAGCATAATAGGGGCACTTTAAATAAAAATTTCATGTAATAGTTGCTGGTGCATCTATTTTAAAATGCTTTCCTTCTTGTCTCAGGTGTCTCACCAGGAGTTTTCAGCGTTGAAGCAGTCCAACTCTGAGGCTAATAGCAGAGAGGATGTGTTAAAGAAGCTCGCCGCGGCCCATGATAGCTATATAGAGATCAGCTCCAATATCAAAGAGGGCACTAAAGTAACTATCACATGCACTAATATTAGTTCTGGACACATGCACAATCTGTACGATGTCACTCAGCTGTCTCTCTCTTCTTTCAGTTCTACAATGATCTGACAGAAATCCTGCTGAAGTTTCAAAATAAATGTAGCGACATCGTCTTCGCTCGCAAAACTGAGAGGGATGAACTGCTCAAGTATGTCACAAATCATCAAGACCTTTTTTCTTACAGGAGGACTGTGATTGGCTTATACTCTATGATTGTGTTTGATTGACAGGGAGCTGCAGCAGAGCATTGCTCGTGAGCCGAGCGCTCCTTCATTCAACGTCCCATCATACCAGTCCAACACCCCTGCACCTGCCTCAGGAGGCCCAACCCCTGCACCCAGGACTGTGTTTGTGAGTTCCCATACTCATGAGTTCTAAAGTATACTTCGGTTTTTACACGTATGCTAGAATATGTGTATAGTGCACGTGACACGAATTTCATCATTTCGTCAATTTTTCTAACCATGCGTATCGCACGTGCGCTTTGAATGTGCACCAATTAGTTTGTCCACAAGGTGGCAACAGTGGCCCAGGCCGTTGTTTCACAGTCAGAAAAGAACAGATCAAGAGACAGATCAAGAACAACAACAAACTACTGAAGATGGCAAACACAATAGACACCCAAGTTGACAAGCACTTGTGTGAAGGGATTAAAAGCTTACTGTAAATCTAGTTTTAACGAGTACAAAGACATTTTTATCGCTCATAACTTTAGGAGAGAAAAAGCACAGACACTAGACGAGGATGAATCTTTCTAGTGCACGTGTTGCGATCCTGTGTTTGCACTTGCTATAAAATGGAGTATGCTTTGAAAGGCTGTGCGTGTGTGTTTGACTGTGCATATGCTAATGTTCTCATAAAAAATGAAGTATACTTTAGGCTTAAAGATAAAGTTGTTGATTGCAGGAAATCGTCTTATTTGCATTTCTGTTCCATACCCAGCAGCAGCCTCAGGCTAAGCCCCAGCCCCCAGCGAGACCGCCGCCCCCTAGCATCACTCCTCAGGCAGCCAGTGCTTCAGTTCCAGTCAGTAGTCCGATGGTTCCCAGCAGCACTAATCCTCCACCTGTTGCACCCACTGGACCCTCACAGGCTCAAGGACCACCCTACCCCACTTATCAAGGCTACCCTGGGTAAATAAAGACTTTCTCAAGTACATGCATGTGACAGAAACCTAGTGAGCTGCCTATCTAGGTGCCAAAAGGTAGGCAGCTGCCTTCTGAGGTACCTTATTCTGGCCAGAAACTAAGGGTGTGTTCACACTTGTAGTTCGGTTCGCTTGGTTTGTTTGGTCTGGACCAAAATTCAGCATTCAGATCACCAAACCTAAAGGCAAAAGGATCACAACCTGATTGGTCGGCTTTAATGATGTATTGCTTATTTTGTGACAGAACTTACCGAACATCCAAAACAATGCTGTGTGCTGGGCTAAATGCGCTAGTTGTATGTGCGTAGCTACATATGATGGTATTTTGACCAGCTGAGAATTCATGAAGAGCTTATAAAATGTGTAAAGTAGTCAAAACAGCGTCAGGAATCCCTCCGTCACGCACACAAATGAAGACTTGGTTATGACACCTGTACCGAACTGTGATGAGCAACATCACAACTATGACGAGAAAAAACAGGTATGCGTGAGCATTCTGTCCTTTTTACGGTCTTTGGTTCGTTTACATGTCTTTGGTCTATGTTGCGTTCATATATCATTTGAATATATGTTTGGAATTTGCTTGGAAGCGGACCCAGACCCATCTTTTCAGCAGTCTCGGCCGCTTGTTTGGTGAGCACCAGGGTTCAGATGGATGTGACGGTGAGGAAATTTTCCCACCGGTTAATCGACGTGTACCAACACCATTAATACCGGGTGACGTTGTAGTTTTCTCTTTTGGAGCTCGCTTTTAAATCGTTAATTAAAGCAAAAGTAAAATGTGCACGACCGCACAGGCATTCATAATGGTGCGGAGCAGATGGAGTGTTTTCAATTAATTTCTTTGGAAGTTAAGCACCATTATGAATGGGCATGCGCATTTTACTTTCATTTTAGAATTAGCGCCAATTCAGGGGCGGCAGTTGCTTGAATGGTGGGTTCATTGTTATTCTTAATGAAAAACACAACAAAACAGTACAATGACTAACTCACTTAAATAGGCGCTTTTACATTTTGCTTTGAAACCAAATCTTCCGCCGTCCACTTGTCAGTCAGCTCCTCACTCTCGTGATGAATGAAATCTGACTCCTTCTGCTGGTCTGTGCTGCAACTTGTTCGGCTCACGCTGCACGTTCAGTTTTTAATTGTAGTGTCTGTTCTCGAACTGAACTAAATGATTTTTACTACTATAAAAAAAATCTAAATGACGGTGGGGCAGTGCAGTGATGTAACCGGTGTTATGCCTGAACACCGGCAACACCAACTATCGCAGCCAGCCTAGTTCACACTTATTCAAATGAACTGCACTAACAGACTAATCGCATCAGGGTTTGTTTTAATCGAACCAAACATGCCAAGTTTGAACACACCCTAAGGCTGCATCCGAATAAGTATGCTTCCCTACTACAGTAGCGGCCTTTGACAGAAGGGGCCTCCACTTGCTCTCGAAACAGACGTTCTACGTTTTACATTCTAAAATCGGCATTTGCATTTGTGCATTTCAATTGAAATGCGTATCTTTTAAAGGCCTGTTTTCTCAAATGCTGTTTTTCTCCTGCTCTGAGCCAGTCTCCACTTCATCAGCACTTCCATACACTAAACTTTACAGTTTTATTCGTATCTGTATTCTGAAGGTTTTGCCAGAGGGGTTTGTTCATCTTTTATTCGCCTGATTTATATAACATCTTATTTCTGGCTGTTGACAGTGTTTTTTTTTTTTTTTATTTATTTATGGATGAATAAAAGAGAAATTCCCTCAGTAAAAACTATTAATTTGTCAACAGAATGAAGAGTTTTGGCTTTATCCAGTGTCCAGATTTCTGTTGTGGAAATGTATGCAAATTCAAACATAACATTTCAGAAAACGTGTAATACAAACTGTTGTCTTAATGTACTGAGATGAATTAACTGGGTAAGTATGGTTATATCTATTAGTTAACTTTCCCCACCAGCGTTTTTGTTTTTTTTAAGTTGCCAGTCGTCACCAGAGTTTTTGATAATTTTCACGAAAATTTAATGGCCCCCAGAATATTTTGTTGTATGAATATCTGAACATGCAATTTATCAAAAGAAAGAATAGAATGTAGAACTTTTAAACAAAAAAAAAAAAGTATTCTAGCTTCAAGCATTCTTTTTTTATCAACACTTGAATGTCGGTAAGTTTCATAAAAAAAGCAGCGTTTTAAGCAAAAAGCTGAGATAATTTTGTTTTTATTAAAGACTACATCCAGATCGGATTCAGAACGATGATCAAAACACAGATGGAGTCCATCAACACCCCCAAAGCTTCACAGTCCTATAGCTCGTTCTGGGTTGACATTTCATTCAGTAACATTAGGCAGTTTTGATTTATATGCTGTTTAATGTTGATGATCATGTTATTTTACATATGCATCTGATTACATATGATATCACTTGTTTCTGCATCTTCTTGGCATGTTTTGATCCGGAGATTCTCTTCTCTATCAGAAGATGTCATAGTGTCACCTACCGTATAACGGTGAAAACATGGAAAGCTGGAAATTTCTGTCAATGGCGGGGAAAAAGTTAAATTAGTTTTTACCCTATTGACCTGTGGTGCTTATGTAGGTAGTGAACTGCAAGAAAACTCATTTGGTTTTGGAACAGAGCTCATATGTGCATATATTAGAGAAGCTTGAAATGCAATGTTGTTATTTTGCCTCTCTTTTAGGTATTACCAGATGCCAATGGCCTATAACCCCTATGCATACGGGCAGTATAATATGCCCTACATGCCCTATCAAGCCCAGGGGCAGGCTGGATACCCCGGAGCCCCTCCTACACAGCAGCCCTACCCCTACCCTCAACAACCACCACAGCAACAGCCCTATTACCCTCAACAGTAGAGCGCCGCAAGCCACACTCCTTCCTGTAAACTAGCACTCCTCTTACTGCACTTAACTATTAACACCCCTGCACTCACACTCGCTCTGTGCTTAACATCTGGCATGATCTGGGCGGGGTTTAGAACGCAGGCCCCGCCCCCTCTCTGTGGGTGGACTTTCAAGGCCAGGGTTGTGCTGGTCGAGGGAAGACCTGATCTCTCTCTCTCTCTCTCTCTCTCTCTGTCTCTCTCTCTCTCTGTCTCTCTCTCTCTCTCTCTGTCTCTCTCTCTCTCTCTCTCTCTGTCTTACCCTCTAGCCCAAAGTGAAGCTGCTGGCTGCCTGCCACTGCTAGTATCTTATTTTTGTAATGAATACTGACATATAATCTAATGCAAGAGCTGTTGATTTCTTACCTTGATGATGATGATCATTTAATTGCTGGGAGAAAGACCGTGGTCTTACCGTAACCCTTGTTATACCTCCTTCTGTTCGGTCTACAATCATCGCCTGGGGAAAGGAACAGTTATACAGACTAGAGAATGGATTTGTCACTAAAAATAATTCATTTTTGTGTTTCTATTGATTTCATGTGATTAAAACTGGTCTGATATTAAAGGCTGTCTTTTTATTTCCTCTCTGTGCATGCTAGTCTAAACCAGTGGGCGTACTTTCAGCATTTTTTGGTCATTGTCAATGACTCTCCTCCGCATTGTTTTGTGACCATCCAGTGCCAAACCCAACAGCTGAGCAGACTGAGTTCAGATTAACAGGCTGGGCTATGTCTGAGTGTCACCACACATGAATTCAAGTGTTTGTTCGATAATTATTCCCATGCTATTTTTGTCTTGAAAGAGCCTGAACTGACTGTCTCCATGGATACAGAGGGAAGAGGATTTTTTTATTGGGGGGGGGGTGTAGATAGATGAATGTTTATCGAGGTATCAGAGTGTTTTGATTATGTAAGGATGTTTTCTTTCGCCCATAGCAAAAAAAAATAGCGCTTGAGCTGTGCATTGTTGTTTTTACAGTCTTGTCTCTTCAACACTGCATTTTAGGACAATGAATAACTTCATTGTACCTGCAAAATCCTCATAAACCTATTAGATAATGTAATTAAACACACGGGCATCATTCCTCCTCAGCTGTTGCCTCTTACTGACAAGCATTCAGATGCCCTTCACATCTGGAAATACTCTTGCATTACAGTCTATCTTGCTAATAGGGCTAGGGATTGATAGAGATTTCCTTATTTGTTTCAATCCCAAATCAAAAGCTCTCTTTTTGATTTGATATGATCTTACAGTCGTACTCAAAAGTTCACATACCCTTTGCAGAATCTGCGAAAATGTAAATTTTAACAAAATAAGAGGGATCATAGTTATTTTTTATTTAACTAATATTTAATTTTAATATTTAATTTTATTTAACTGTACTGTCCTGAATAAGATATTTTACATAAAAGATGTTTACGTATAGTCCACAAGACAAAAAACCCCCCCTGAATTTATAAAAATGACCCCATTCAAAAGTTTACATACACGATGCATTAAGAGCTGGGGGTGAAAACGTTTGAACAGGATGAAGATGTCCAAATTTTTCTTATTTTGTTTAAATATCAAATTCTTTCATTTAGTACTGCCCTTCAGAAGCAACAGAAGATACTTACATGTTTCCCGGAAGACAAATTAAGTACAATTTACCTTGATCTTCAAATTCAAAGTTTTCACCCCCAGCTGTTAATGCATCGTGTTTCCTTCTGGAGCATCAGTGAACGTTTGAACCTTCTTTAATAGTTGTGTTTGAGTCCCTCAATCGTCCTCAGTGTGAAAAGATGGATCTCAGAATCACACAGTCACTGCTGGAGAGGGTTCAAATATGCAAAAGATGCTGGAAAACTGAAGAATGTGCAGGAGCTGGAGGATTTTTCTGAAGAGCGTTGGTCAGTTTAACTGCTCAGGACAAACAAGAGACTCAAGAACAACATCACAAAACACACACACAGCCGTGGATCATCCAGGGAACGACACACAGTATTAAGAATCAAGGGTGTGTAAACTTTTGAAAGGGGTCATTCTTATACATTTAGCGATTTTTTTTTTTTTTTGTCTTGTGGACTATATGTAAACATCTTTTATGTAAAATATCTTAATCAGGACAGCACTAAATAAAAAATTACATTCCATTTTTATGCTCCCTCTTATTTTGTTTAAATTATTAACATTTTCACAGATTCTGCAAGTGATATGTAAACTTTTAAGCACAACTGTATTTTATTTGGGAATGTTTCAGTTATAATGTCCATTTTAATTGGATATGAAAGAAATTCACTCTCAGCTAATGCTGTAAATTATACAGTGAACCTTCTAACATAGCAGTATAAATTAATATATACAGTAGAGGCTAAAGTGATGTCCAGCCTAGGGAAATTGTTATCTTTACCCTTTATTCAAATATTATTAAAATTTGTTAAAGATTTTGTAAGCATATTGCATAGCTGTGCTTGTAGTCAATAATATTATTTGTTATAACGCAATGAAACATGCCAAATTGTACAACATAATTTTTAGCAAGGCTGCCATACAAAGAAATTATGAACACATGCAAAACGAGAGAACTAATGAAATATTAATAACTGATTGTTTTTCTATGAATTTTGTTTTGCATAGTAAAATAAAACCTGTAGCTGTAGTTTGCCTTTTTTATTTGCCAAATAATTTTGTCAGATAAATACCAAGTTTAGTGGGGGCTTTTCTTCATATTTAAAATATTAAAAGAATATTTTCCTCATATTTTGATGGTTTAACCAAACTTGCTGGGTCTTTAAAATAAACATGCCCTCCGGACTATATATATATATAACCATCAAAATATGAGGAAAATATTTTTTATTGTACTTTACCTGAGTTTGCAGTCCGACTTTAATTTGATATAAAAAGTCAAATTCATGAACAAAAGACTCTTCTAAGCTGGTTCTTATTAGTGAATCAGAAACACACATCACAACCAGTGTGGTCTGATTCACAAACAATTTATCAATAAACCAGCCATTTTAATGACTCACAAGATTCATGTGCTCTCGTGGAAGTTTATAAATGAAGTGTTTATAAGTTATAATAATTATAATCATTTTTTTATGTATAAACACACACACACACACACCTACACTCACCTAAAGGATTATTAGGAACACCATACTAATACTGTGTTTGACCCCCTTTCGCCTTCAGAACTGCCTTAATTCTACGTGGCATTGATTCAACAAGGTGCTGAAAGCATTCTTTAGAAATGTTGGCCCATATTGATAGGATAGCATCTTGCAGTTGATGGAGATTTGTGGGATGCACATCCAGGGCACGAAGCTCCCATTCCACCACATCCCAAAGATGCTCTATTGGGTTGAGATCTGGTGACTGTGGGGGCCATTTTAGTACAGTGAACTCATTGTCATGTTCAAGAAACCAATTTGAAATGATTCGAGCTTTGTGACATGGTGCATTATCCTGCTGGAAGTAGCCATCAGAGGATGGGTACATGGTGGTCATAAAGGGATGGACATGGTCAGAAACAATGCTCAGGTAGGCCGTGGCATTTAAACGATGCCCAATTGGCACTAAGGGGCCTAAAGTTTGCCAAGAAAACATCCCCCACACCATTACACCACCACCACCAGCCTGCACAGTGGTAACAAGGCATGATGGATCCATGTTCTCATTCTGTTTACGCCAAATTCTGACTCTATCATCTGAATGTCTCAACAGAAATCGAGACTCATCAGACCAGGCAACATTTTTCCAGTCTTCAACTGTCCAATTTTGGTGAGCTCGTGCAAATTGTAGCCTCTTTTTCCTATTTGTAGTGGAGATGAGTGGTACCCGGTGGGGTCTTCTGCTGTTGTAGCCCATCCGCCTCAAGGTTGTGCGTGTTGTGGCTTCACAAATGCTTTGCTGCATACCTCGGTTGTAACGAGTGGTTATTTCAGTCAAAGTTGCTCTTCTATCAGCTTGAATCAGTCGGCCCATTCTCCTCTGACCTCTAGCATCAACAAGGCATTTTCGCCCACAGGACTGCCGCATACTGGATGTTTTTCCCTTTTCACACCATTCTTTGTAAACTCTAGAAATGGTTGTGCGTGAAAATCCCAGTAACTGAGCAGATTGTGAAATACTCAGACTGGCCCGTCTGGCACCAACAACCATGCCACGCTCAAAATTGCTTAAATCACCTTTCTTTCCCATTCTGACATTCAGTTTGGAGTTCAGGAGATTGTCTTGACCAGGACCACACCCCTAAATGCATTGAAGCAACTGCCATGTGATTGGTTGATTAGATAATTGCATTAATGAGAAATTGAACAGGTGTTCCTAATAATCCTTTAGGTGAGTGTATATACACACCTACATATATATATATATATAGCCAAAAGTTTTGGGACGCCTGCCTTTACATGCACATGAACTTTAATGACATCCCATTCTTAATCCGTAGGGTTTAATATGGAGTTGGCCCACCCTTTGCAGCTATAACAGCTTCAAGTCTTCTGGGAAGGCTTTCCACAAGGTTTAGGAGTGTGTTTATGGGAATTTTTGACCATTCTTCTAGAAGCGCATTTGTGAGGTCAGGCACTGATGTCGGACGAGAAGGCCTGGCTCGCAGTCTCCGCTCTAATTCATCCCAAAGGTGATCTATCGGGTTGAGGTCAGGACTCTGTGCAGGCCAGTCAAGTTCCTCCACACCAAACTCGCTCATGTCTTTATGGACCTTGCTTTGTGCACTGGTGCGCAGTCATGTTGGAACAGGAAGGTGCCATCCTCAAACTGTTCCCACAAAGTTGGGAGCATGAAATTGTCCAAAATGTCTTGGTGTGCTGAAGCATTAAGAGTTCCTTTCACTGGAACTAAGGGGCCAAGCCCAACCCCTGAAAAACAACCCCACACCATAATCCCCCCTCCACCAAACTTTACAGTCAGGCAAGTACCGTTCTCCTGGCAACTGCCAAACCCAGACTCGTACATTGGATTGCCAGACAGAGAAGCGTGATTGGTCACTCCAGAGAACACGTCTCCACTGCTCTAGAGTCCAGTGCCGGCGTGCTTTACACCACTGCATCCGACCTTTGCATTGCACTTGGTGATGTAAGGCTTGGATGAGCTGCTCGGCCATGGAAACCCATTCCATGAAGCTCTCTACACACTGTTCTTGAGCTAATCTGAAGGCCACATGACGTTTGGAGGTCTGTAGCTATTGACTCTGCAGAAAGTTGGTGACTTCTGCGCACTGTGCACCTCAGCATGCGCTGACCCCGCTCTGTGATTTTACGTGGCCTATCACTTCGTGGCTGAGTTGCTGTTGTTCCCAATTGCTTCCACTTTGTTATAATACCACTAACAGTTGAGCGTGGAATATTTAGTAGTGAGGAAATTTCACAAATGGATTTATTGCACAGGTGGTACCACGGTACCACGCTTGAACTCACTGAGCTCCTGAGGGCGACCCATTCTTTCACAAATGTTTGTAGAAGCGTTGTGTGTGTGTGTGTGTGTGTATACATAAAAAAATGATTATAATTATTATAACTCATAAACACTTCATTTATAAACTTCCACGAGAGCACATGAATCTTGTGAGTCATTAAAATGGCTGGTTTATTGATAAATTGTTTGTGAATCAGACCACACTGGTTGTGATGTGTGTTTCTGATTCACTAATAAGAACCAGCTTAGAAGAGTCTTTTGTTCATGAATTGGACTTTTTATATTAAATTAAATTCGGACTGCAAACTCAGGTAAAGGACAACTTTTGCTGTTAGATCATAGATTAATAAATGCTGAATGAGTCAAAAGTGCTTTCTGCTTTTCAGCGGTGCATGGCGAAATGATTGATCTTGGGATTTTAGAAACTGAGATAGATATCTTTCAGATAAGGATGGTGATTAAGTAGCAAAATAATCAGTATTTTACTTTTAAGTTTTTACTCATCCCACACATCCCACTACAACTCATTCAGCATGCATTTTCTATTCGTCAGATTGTTGCTGCAGTTGTGTTTACATATATTTGAAGGGGACAAAAATAACTTAATATGGATCATGGCTATTCATTGTATTCATGACCAACCTGCTGAAAGCTCATTTCCTGTTAAAGCTTCATTTCCCAAACTCTTTTGACCTCAACCAATCAAGCCCTGACGAAAAGCAGGTGTGAAATTCTCTGTGACTGTTTACCGTAAGAGAAATGTTATATGACGACGATGAGAGATTTATTGAGCGAGACAGGTGTGTGTATATAAGTGTATAAATATCATTGTATTTAGAAGAGTTGACAGTAGCTGCATTGTTGACGTACTGCCAGATCATCTGACCTTTGACCTGTAGAGAATCCATGGCTGATGACGCAAGAGAAAGTGTCATTGGAGAAAGCAGCGAGTAAGAGGTGGGTCTGTTTGCATGTATGTCTGTATGTCTTTCATGTTAAGTAAGACGGAATGCTCTGATGAGCCTCGGCATTGGTTGACCTCGTGCTGTAGCCAGACATACCAGGACATTATGAACAAGTGTACGATGGCCCGGGCCCTTCCCAGCAGGTGCACGTCAGGACATCTCATCCTCAAGAGCCCGACTCAAAGATTCTTGTGCGGTGAATATGGCCGAGTTATTTAAACATTATGTTTATGTAATAGAATAGCTCATACTAGAAAGCAGAATATTCATATAAGGAAGAGACAGCACAAGAAACTCAGTGACTCTACAATTTCAAAATACGAGCAAAATATTTTAGATTTTTTTAAATATGAGGGAAGAACAAACACTAAACTTGGTATTTATCTGACAAAATTGTTTGTCAAAAAAGGCAAACTACAGCTACAGGTTTATTTTACTAAATTAACAAAATGCATACAGGAAAAAACATACATTTACCACATTGTCAGTTATTAATATTGGCCACTACTGTGGTCTATATTGATTCTTCATGTGTGTTTCTAAGTTATTAATATTTTCTCAGTTACTGACATTGTACTTGAAAAAAAATATATATATATATATATATATTTTTTTTTTTTTTTGCTCAGAAATTGCTAGTCAATTACAATTATTGAATTACAAAGAATTGAATTAAAATAGAAATACTGAATAGTATTTTCTTGTAAAACATACACCAATAAATAGAGGGAAAAAAAACTTTGTTTGACACAGTGCCTGAATTATTTTTTCTGGATAAGATTTGAATTATTCAGATAGATTGATGAATATATTTACATAAAGTATAACGTTGTTTCTGCATTCCTTCTTCTTAATCAAGGGTCTTCAACAGGGGGTCCGGTAATTATTATTTCAACATTTATTATAGAATTTTTTTGTGTGTAAAACCCACGGCTAGCTGTGCAATAATCGATTCACGTCGGACGGTTCTTTGCTTCCACATCATGCATTACAGTTTTTTACAATCATTTTTGCACTAATATCAGAACCTTCATGTAATTTTTTAAAACTCTAGACACATAATTCACAACCGATGATCAAAATGCACATTTTTCAAAACTCTTAACACTTTTTCCAAATGCTTGGATACAATACACATAAACCGAAGATCATTTGTTCATTGAACCAAAATCACCTGTTCAAAATGACACAACTTAACATCAAAGTATTACCATTTCAAAATGCAAAGCACACATTACATCTGAGATGACTGTCTATTCAATTCATTACAATGATCTCAACTGATACAACTGCTCAAAATGATAAGTAACTGTTGCATTACTCTTGATGCATAGTTTTTATGGAAATTATAATATTCCATCATGAAATAAAGGCATCATGAAAGTTTCAGGATAACTAGATCATTTGACACCACTTACCACAGAAAATGACCCAGGTGGACTACATCTATGGATGTCATATTTCATCATCATTCTTTAGCAGACATGGTTTCTATGGTCCCATGTACCACGTTTTCATATTTAACTTTACTGTATGCAATGTGGCCCTTGTAATTGCTTTTGTGGTTTTAACAAGCTACTGGCAACTCATTACTGGTGAATGAGTTCTCATACTGGTATGCGTATATATAGTGAGATGAGTGGTATCCTACTCGACATAGTGAAGACATGGAGCCAGCAGTGGGAGGTGGTAGCGAAGGAATGGTGGTCAAAGGAATAGAAGGGGACAAGCACCCCTTTCGAGAGGTGATCGTGGGCTTCATCATAGAGGAGGGCTTAAGGTGATGATACATGG
The DNA here is from genome assembly GCA_039654105.1 of Coreius guichenoti. Taxonomy (NCBI): domain Eukaryota; kingdom Metazoa; phylum Chordata; class Actinopteri; order Cypriniformes; family Gobionidae; genus Coreius; species Coreius guichenoti. The sequence continues at coordinate 36,346,774 of CM077184.1, forward strand.
GGCAACTTTTTGAGCAATGTTGATGGGCAATGTTGCCATCATTGGACAACCAGGTGAGACACAGGGCACACAACCGATCTAAAGTATCCAGATAGAAATTTGTTGCCCATTCTCAATGGGGAAAGTGCTCAAGCAACATCACTTGGCAATATTGCCCAGAAACATTGCTCAAAAAGTTGCCCCGTTTAGGCCTCACCAGAGAGGTGGTCATGGGCCTCGTTTGAGAGGTGTGGGTGAACGTGGTAGAGGACAAGACCACAGACCTGGACACCGGCAGAAACAGCAAAGTGTGTCCAATGAAATCCGAGTAATAGTTGTAGACTATGTCATAAATCATGGCATGACAATGAGTGAGGCAGCTACAACAATTCAACCAAATCTCAGAAGATCAACCGTGGCCTCAATCATCAGAATCATCCGCAATGAGACTAAACGTTAAGCTACTTACAACTGTCAAATGACTGTATACAGCATGGCAATGTGCACCACAGATTTTATTTAACCTTTATTTAACCAGACAAGTTACTTAAGAACAAGTTCTTATTTCCAACAACAGCCTGGCAGGAGAATTAGATCTCCTGAAAAACATACAAACATATTTTGCAGTACACACACATATACATTCATTTAATACATTTACATGCTGTCCTAAAAACACTCCCTAGTAGTTTTTTAAACGCAGAGATTGAAATATATGACTCTAACTTCAATGACTTTTGTAGCAAATTCCAATCATTTGGGGCAGCAAAACCAAAAGCTGAACGGCCATAAACAGTTTTCTTTTTTGGGATAGTTAAAAGAATATGAGAGATGATCTGGTTGTAAGAATCTAATGTGAGGTAGCAGCAACTCTTGAAGATATTTGGGTAATAGACCTAACAGGACCAGTGTATTTCCCGTCTGATGTGTAATGATGTCCAATTTAAAAGGGAATACAGTTCACAGTGATGCGTTCTGTAAGGTGCATTAGTAATCAATCGAATAGCTGCATGGTACAACACATCTAATTGTTCTAGAGTCCCTTTACGAGTATTCCTATAAACTACGTCTCCGTAGTCAAATAACGGTAAAACCATGGATATTTCTTGGATGATGTAGTAAACACAGATCTATTTCGATATAAGAAATCAAGTCTAGATTTAACTTTCTTCTGAAGATTCATTATATGATTAGTGAAAGTTAAAGAGCTATCGAGCCATTTTCAAGCCAGATTGTGATGTGATTTCTGTACATTTGTTCTTACTGTGACTTTTTCCCTGCGGAATAGAGACTAGGCCAAATAGGGGAGGCAGAAGCAGAATTCTGACTGGCCAACAAGAGCAGGCTATGGTCAATTTGGTTCGGGCCAGAAATGATATTCGCCTTACAGAAATTCGTCATCATATCTTGGACAACGACGACATCTTCAACAATGTGAAAGCCATACGTTTGCCGACTATTGTTCTGAAAAGGCATCAGGTGTCTTTAAAACAGCTTTACTGTGTGCCTTTTGAAAGAAATGCAGATAGAGTGAAGCAACTGAGGACTGAGTATGTTCAGGTGATCAATTTCAGTTTTCAAGATTACAATTCTATATCATTTTGAAATCAGTAATTGTTTTTCCTAAATGTCTTTTTAGAGAGTGATGGTGCTGGATGCTGATAAAAACCATCACAAATTCACATTTTTGGATGAAGCAGGCTTTAACCTGGCCAAGACAAGGAGGAGAGGTCGGAATTTAATTGGCCAGCGGGCAACCATCCAAGTACCTGGACAACGTGGAGCCAATATCACCATGTGTGCGGCTATATCAGAAGACGGTGTGGTAGGACGCAGACCTTGTGTTGGGTCATATAATGCAGCTCTCCTTGTAGTCTTCCTTGATGAGCTAAATCAGGTCTGTAGAGTTGATGGTGTGACCTACGTCTTAGTCTGGGATAATGTTCAGTTTCATCATGCTCAAATGGTACAAGCATGGTTTCAGGCCCATCCACAATTTACCACCCTGTATCTACCCCCATACTCCCCTTTCCTTAACCCGGGGGTGGAGGGTATACGATAGGCGCCCTCAGCAACAAGTCACTCTTCTCCAGGCCATGGATGATGCAATGACATCACAGCAGATCAGTGGATGGATTCGCCATGCCAGGAGATTCTTTCCAAGATGTTTAGCTAATGAAAACATTCATTGTGATGTGGATGAGAACCTGTGGCTAAATCCACAAGACCGGGTTGATGGAAACATAGAAGTGCAGTGAGGAACACTTCAGTTCCCATTTTACTGTTCTGTAGGGTTTTTTTTTCTTATCTAATTTTTTATTTTATTTTATTTTGTCAATAAACGTCAGATTTTGTTCAGTGATTCCACTGTGTCTGTACTACTGTTCTTTCTAGTCTATTACAGTGATGTATGAATGTGTAGAACCATAACGAAACCTGCATCACGTATTTTGTGTAACAATATTTAATGATTGTACACAACTACACATTGAAATTATGACTATTTTGTGTGTGGGTGATCTAAAGTAATGTTCCTATAGTATTTCATGATAAATGAGTTATGATTCAATGATTCTGAAAATGCAAGATTTCTTTAAAGATATGAACGCAACATGCAAAGTTTTGAGCATTGGACAGCATGTGTTTTAATTGTTTTGTATCTAAAGTTTTGACATCAAGGTTCTGAAATTGGTGACAAAATGATTGTAAAAAAACTGTAAAATCTCTTAATGCACATCTAGCCGTGGATTATCCCTTACTTACGTAAAATTCAAAAGTACAAGTGAATGACTTATGTATATCAATAATGATTGATGAACTGACTGAATACTGGAAGGCTGATACAAAATTGGGCTCTTCTACAAGACAAATATAGATAAGACAAAAATATAGATGTGTCTTTCAAGCTGTCCATCTTTCCGTCTCTCACTCAGTCCTGTCAACTGCACAATAGCAGCTGCTCTGCCCTCCATCCCACACAAGACAAACACAGCCGAAACACATCCAACTCACTGAGGAGAGAAGAATAATGTGCTGTACTGCATTGCTTAAGCTTCCTCTTGAGGCTATATGGACAAATTATGTGTGTGTGTGTGTATGTGTGTCTCTCTGTGTGTGTGTGTATGTCTGTCGTTGTGTATGTCTGTGTGTATGTCTGTCGTCGTGTATGTCTGCGACTGTGTCTGTGTGTGTGTCTGTGAGTGTGTGTGTATGTGTGTGAGTCAGTGTATGTCTGTGTGTGCGTGTGTGTGTGTGTGTGTGTGTGTGTGTGTGTGTGTGTGTGTGTGTGTGTGTGTGTGTGTTAGAGAGCAATAGACTGAGCCTCTGGGCTAAGATTACAGGTACAACACTCATAACACACCTCAAGAAACATAATGTTCTTCTTTTTCCCTGAGATGCACACAGATAAATGTGTATTCATTTAATTAAGGAGACAGCATCAGGTGTTATCAGTTTCACACTCTTTCTAAAATCTTTCTTTACAGAAAAACATATCTCCAGTTCTCTGAAACGTTAAAGCCATATGGCAGAAAGAGAGTCACTGCAGCTGTGAAGTCTAGTTGCGGTATATGCACTCGTGTGTGTGCGTGCGTGCGTGCGTGTGTGTGTGTGTGTGTGTGTGTGTGTGTGTCATTCTGAGTGCCGCATAATCTTTTCATCTAACAGGTGCTCGTTGCAGTATTTGGTGGGTTCTCTCTGTGTGCTTTTGCACAAATTCACACTTTTATCTGTAGATGAGAATATTAAACAGCTTAGTATCTTAGATACTGAAACATGGATATATTTTCTACATAATATCCTTAAAAATGTGCCATTTATAAATAGCTAAATACAAATGTTTCTTAAACTATGAAAAATAAAAAGTTTCTTACACTGTGTGTACACTGTACTATTAATTGTAATAGCCTAACTGTGGTAATTAAACTATTGGGATATTTTTGGTTAGGGTTAAAGGCAATCTCACAATGTGAATCAGTTGTGTCAGACGTGATATTTTCATATAGTTGCTTAACATATCATTTCCTCACATCTAACTAATGTTGGAGTGGATGTCTAGCATTTCTATTTACCGGCTTGGTGCTCGTGTGCGTGTTTGTGAGCGCGCAGCGTGAGTGCCAGGAAGAGGCTGAGCTCACGAGTGCGCGCGCGTATTTAATTGAGTCTGTTGAAAGCGGGTGGCGTGAGTGAGTCTGCACGCGCTCTGCTGTCAGAAACAGAAGATGTTTGACAAGCTCACCGGCGGCACGAGCGCTCATTTCTGACGATTTCAGTTGTTTATTCGGGTCGCGTTACATACAGGTAAGCAAAGTCGGTTGTCTCGCATGCTTTTGGTATCAATTAGAAGCATTTAGTTACCGTAAGAAGCGCGTGTTTTTATACTGTGTTGTGAAGAGTTCTGTGTAACCATACTTTAGTCATCATAACCACAGTCATATCAGGGCACTTGTGTCTGATTCATTTTGAGACTAACAGTAGTTTTGGTAGTTCAAACTAGTTTGTTGACAAAAACACACCATAAAAACTTATAATAGCTTAATATTTTTTTATGACGAATGGTTCTGTTGATATAGTGTTAGGATCAAGGAGGGTCATTTAACAAAAGAGCAATGGTAAATCGAGGTCTGGGGTCGTTTTTAGAAAGCACAGCTGCTCCCTGCGTCGTCTCCGTGCGTCAGTGACAGCAGTCTGAGATCTCAAACAGCCGCTCCAAATATAACCCGTGCCAGTCAGACTGTACCCGGAATGCGACGTATAGTGGTCGAAACCGAAGCCCATCTCGGCTGCTACACCTTCATGCTGGCAGACAGACAGACAGATTGAATCGCTGAACATAAATCCTTGCGCTATTCTGCAGAGCGCGTGCCTGTTTGTACGCGCGCACAACTTTTCCACATGCTTTTACGCGCTACCTTAACAACCAACTAACCATAACGTGAGCCGAAATGCTATATCAACTTCTTTTAATGTTACTAGATTAAAACTGAAATGGCTTAATATTAGCGACTGTCATCAAACATCTAAGTTTAGTACATTGTTTGGAGAAGGGCAGTTCAATGAAAGGGATAGTTCACCCCAAAATGAAAATTCTGTCTTTTACTCACCCTCAAGTTGTTCCAAACCTGTGTGAATTTCTGTTGAACACAAAAGAAGATATATTAAGGAATGACGGTAACCAAACAGTTGATGGGCCCCAAAGACAAAAGTAAACATAAACGTCTAGGGATGCACTGATATGAACATTTTGGCCGATACCGATAACCGATAATATATTTTCTATTTGAAAGCCGATAACCAATATATTGGCCGATGAATCTAAATCCAAATTTTCATATAATTTTTGAGAGCCTCACCAAAACAAAAGTCTCACCATTAAAATCCATGTCCCAAGCACACAAGTATTGTTCTCATTATAATTTTATGTAGCCTATATGACAGACTTGCACTGCACATGTTGCACTGAACTGTATTTTCCTTTTTTGAAGTGATTCCAATCATATTTCAAGAAATTCAAAACCATCATGGCGAACAATGCGCATCTGAAGTGTCTCATCTGAAGGAAATTATCCACGCAATTCTGACTTTTTTTCTTCTCAGAATAGCGAGATATAAACTTGCAATTCAGAGTTAAAAAGTCAGAATTGTGAGGAAAAAAGTCAATTTCAAGAAACAAGCGTCCATACAATGGGGTTCATCAACTGTTTGGTTACCCATATTCTTTAAAATATCTTATTTTGTGCTCAGCAGAAGAAAGAAACTCATAAAGGTTTGGAGTGAGTAAATGATGACAGAATTTTCATTTTGGGTGAACTATTCCTTTAAGCAGTATTACAGTACTACAGTACTGTACAGTGTTTGTAAACGAGTTTTTAATTAGTCGTTAATATTGAGTAACTTACGTTTCTGACATAAATTAGTTCTTATATTTTTTTCTCCACCGAGGGGAAAAAAATAAAAATATTTCACGTTTTGTTTGTCACCAAGCAAAGAACAGACTGAAAGACGGACTGGAACTGAGTGGAGCGGAGTGATTTCCTTCTCTGCTCATAGTGTTCCATAATTACTCCGTTCTAGATCCAGGTCGGGTTTTGTATTTCCCGCTCTGCACACAGAAAGAGAACCGCTCCGAACAATCCTTTATTATTAATATTTGTTTGGATGATATTCATGGATAGTTTTATTATTGTATACTGTAAAATATTATACACCACAGTATGATAACATCATAATAAAATAAATATAGTATACCATATTTACTTTAGCAACTATATCTATATTCTATGATGTTTTTGTAGACACTATGTACATTTATGTAAGGGTTTGTCAGTGGCCCTCACCAATGTGCTGCTGCCCATCAGATGTTAGATGGCATCTCTGTCATACAGTTATTTTGCATCCAAGTTTGAAGCCACCTGTTAGCTAACCCAGAGAACACCTGATGAAGGTGCCAAGTGTCTGCGTGTGTGGAGGCGTACGGCTTAACGCTGGTGAAAGTGAGTCAGTGACTCAGTGGTCAGACATGAAGACGAGTTAAAACATGATGAGAGTGATGACATAAGAATGAAGGATGCATTCTATTCAAGAGCTTGTGTGTGTGTGTGTGGTTTCCATTCAGGGAGTCTTCATTCTGGGAATATAATTTACAGCACCTGCCACTGCTATGAAAGGAGCTGCACATAATACATGCATACAAATCCATGTTTGCCGTCACTGCAGACCTCTTACACGCATAGGTATTTTTATCCAAATCAGCATTGCAACTGGTTTTGCATAAAGATTTTGCATTAAACAATAAGTACCAGAATCAGTTATCATGCAAAAGTAAACAAAGTCTAGGGATGCACCGATATGCAAATTTGGCTGATACCGATAATTCTTTATATTTGAAAGCCGATAACCGATATATTGGCTGATAAATCTAAACCCAAATTTTCATATAATTTTTGAGAGCCTGATTACAAAAACGAAAAGTCTCACCATTAAAAGCCATGTCCCAAGCACACAATTATGATGTTCTCATTATAATTTTATGTAGCCTATATGACTGTATTTAACTGTATTTTCCTTTTCTGAAGTGATTCCAATCATATTTCAAGAAATTCACCATGGCCAGAAACCATCATGGTGAACAGTGCGCATCTGAAGTGTCTCAACTGAAGGAAATTATGCAATATATCAGCCAAATTTTCTTACTGGGCCGATAATGATAACATTAAAAATGAACCGATACCGATATAGTGGCCGATATATCGTGCATCCCTAAAAATGTCCTTAAAATCAATCATAAATGTATTGATAATACTTTAAACTGCATAGGCCCAAAACTGTTAACATGAGAGAAAGAATTGGAAAGCTGACTTTGTAATTTACTTGGTTTTTATAGATTGAACACTTGTTTTGTTTTTTTATTATTATTTCTTGAATTTTGACTTTTCAGCCAATAATTTGTCACACAACACATTGTGGTTGGCACAAACCATGCTTCTCCCTGTTGAAAATTAGCATTTCCTTTTACCCTGTGTAGTCTTTTTCATAATTTCTAAAGATTTTACACAATCTGTCCATGTTGGCTTGTCTAATTTATCTAGCTTTCCACCAAATAACATATGAATGTATACCAAAATATTGTTTGATTGGAAACACAGCATTTGACATCAACAACAAAACACATGGGAATCATTTTCTTCTTCTTTTTTCAATCATGTGGTTAGTTTCATTTCATTTTAACTTGAGCTCATGCAAAGTTCAGTTGATGACCTGAATGAAAAATAAAGATATTTCATTATTATTATTGATACTTGGTTGGAAGCTTAATGAATCACCTATTTGAGCGTATACGAATCTGACTATCAGCTGAGTATTTTATATGTTGAAAAATATACCTGGCATAGAACTCAGAACAAATAAATGATTACAGATCTGAAAGGATTTTTGTTCTGAGATGGGTTTTTTTTTCTCTCTTCTTTACTGAATAAGAATCTAGCCATCTGTTCTGGCAAGAGAAGAGAAGAGCGGAGCAAGAAAAAAAAAGAGAAAAGAAGACATCTTGTCTCTGTACTAATTGGCTTGGACGGTCATGGGGCATATGGTGGCCTATAACTGATATGACCTTTGAATCTGCAAATTTCAAGATGTCAGAAACAGGAGAATCTGAAAATCTCCCAGAACGCACTATGGAAGAGACTTCACCTCCATGTTGTACCACAGACACTGAGGATTGTCATAAATCCAGCCAGGTGATAATCCAAATCCACTCTTTAGCTTCTTCCTTGTTTCATTCCCTCCTATCATTTTCCTTTAATCATGTATTTTTTTCTTTGAGCAGCCAAAATCAGATGGACAACTTAAAAAGAAACTGAAGGTAGGATTGCAATTGAGTCTAATCATTAAAACACTGGAGCATTCATATCATGTATGAGTTTATTTACCTCTCTAGCTTCCCAGACGTTTATGCTAGATTGATGGGGCTATACTCAGCAGAATATTGCTTTTTGAATCATTCTGTCTCTCCTCGGTGGGTAAATGCCGTTTGCTATTGACTGTTTAACCTCAGCGGTTATGTGTCTCAGTCAGAATACCATTAGTAAACATTGCATTCACTCCCCTGATAGTACAGAGTTACCCAACTTCATAAAATAAATCACATCAGCGGCTCTCAGTCAGTCTGGGAGCAGGTTCAAATCATTTAAAAATGGCGTGGTTACACTTTTCACCCTGTAGTGTTGATCCAATGATCAAGAAATACAATCATGGAGAGTGGCTGCCTTTCTGCTGCATTTGCTGAATGAAAATAGTGACGTATTTAAAATAATATTCACTGATTCTTGAGATAAGGGACATGTTTTAGATGTTAAAAAATAAAAACTAACACTACATTATTAAAAATTGGTATTTTTGTAGACAAAGGTCTCAGATAATGAATCATGTAAGGGAACAGGCTTATTTCTAAATATTTTTTCTAAAAAATATTTATTCACTCCATAACTTAATTTGTTTCACACTAAAAAGCATGCTAATTTAATTTAATCCATCCAAAAACAATGTAAAATCTTCAGTTATGTAATACTGGTTTTCAGTAAAGGATCTAAATCATAAAATACATTGTTTATTTTTTGTTTGTTTTCACACTATTATGAACAGTTTCTAAATTCCTTAATTCTCCTCCCTCCTTTTAATATTAAACATATATCACCAATGTTCTTAGGTAATTAAGACATAATATCATGTAGTTCCATTGATGTTTTAACATTTTTACTCAATAAATTGAAAAAAGAATAAGAATAATTTCTTTCAAAATTAACAAACCTTCACTTGACGGTGTAAAATACTGATGGAGTTGACAAAGGTTGAGCTGAGGCCAAATATACAGTATATGTAAACATAATCATGAAACAGCATTAGAAGAATTCCCCATATGCAAAAAACGTATTAAATCACATTATACAGACTTTTTGAGAGCACTTGTCAATCATCAGACATAAAACCTGATGGAGTTGACAAAATAATTTTTTTTTTTACACCTTAACCATGTTGTACAGTGGAGCAATTTAGTTTTTTTCGTCAGTTGTAGCTGCCTTAATAAACATATCAAAATGGCAAGATTTATCCCATAACTATTTACAGAAACTATTACACTGCGATGACGGAGTTGACATGTTAAAGCTGTGACCGCAGAGACTTCAATATTGTTTGTAAAAAATCTATAACTTCCAGGACTATGTGTCCTAATGTGAGATCCACAATAAGCAGGAAATAGCAAGTGCTCCTCAGAGTTAAAGCTGCCCATGACACTGCCTGATTTATTCAGAATTATAAAAAATCCTGACGGAGTTGATGCAAAGTGAGGACACAACTTTTATAGCTATTTTTTAATGGAAAATACAATTCAATATTTACTTGTTGTATTGTTTGATATCTTAAAGATCTCCGCCTTTTAATGTAACTGTGTATTTTTTTTAATTTGTTGCATTTTTAAACACTTTGTTTGGCAGTTTTACATTGTGACCTCATGCTGAGGACAGGTTAAATTACATGTGTTTCCAAGTATAGAGTGTGCTTTTAAAATAATACTAAAGAAATTAATGGGCAATGAATGTCCTGAGTATACAAATTTCCCTTAGATGTAACTTTTTAAGTATTTTTATTGTATTGACATTCTTACTTTTTAACATAAATAGGGCTTTTGTGTTTGGGACATGTTTTGTCCCTTATCTCAAGAATCAGTGACCTAATAATAAAGTCTTATCGCCACCTTTATTTTATTTATTTTATTTTAGAATTTGGGCAAATGAAAACTTATTTTTAAACTAAGCTGGAATTGGCTATTTATATACTTTGCACTTTAGATTTCATTTATATCTGGCATTACGTCATATTGTAACATGTAAAAAAAAAACAACTAACCCAGCTAACAAAAATATGTTGTACATTTTTGGATAACATTTTCATTATGGAAACGTTAATTATGAATGTTCTCTGAATGTTCAAACCATACATTTAAAAAAAAAAATTCTTGGTTATGTGAACGTTAACGGAAGTAGAGTAGAAGTAGAAACATTAAAAAAAAAAATGAGGCAAACGTCCAACTAAAGCGTTTCAGGGGGAAAAAACGCTCCGTAAGCGATGTAAAAAATAATGTTTTTGTGCTAACGTTTCAGTGAACGTTTTAATAACTTTGAATGAATATTCTATTAATGTTACTGGAGGAACGTTTGTACACATGAGGATGTTCTGAGAACATTCCCTGTTAGCTGGGAAACTTCTTTAAAGAAAAATCTCGTTAATAGTTTAAAAGGCAACAACCATAAAAAGACAATATGAAAATATCTCTCCACTTCCTTTTGTGTTCAATATATAATATGGTTGAAATAACAAATGCAGTAATAATGTGTGCTGAAAACAGTCCTCTGTGGTAAAAATATTTCTTTTCCTTTGTAATGTGGGGTTATTGAATGAATATGTGCGTGTGTTACAGGCCAAAGGGAAATTAGTTCGGAGCACAGCTGTATGTGACGAGTCTTTATCCACTGAGGAGAACATCAAGGTAAGAATCCTTCTAATCGTCGTCTTTCTTTTCTCTCCATAATCTAAAAGCACATTTACAATCTTACATCCAGCATTTAAAGTTAATTTTGATAGTCTGATGAATAGGACATATGTAAGTGAATCAAAAGGCTCTCATTAGTGTTCGAACACAGGGCCGTACTAGGGAATTCTGGGAATTCTGGGAACTTTGATTTGGGCCCCTCATATCTCCACTCATATCATATACGGTGGGCCTATAAGATAAGGAGGCCCACATCTGGTGCCACGCACCTAATAAGGATTTCTTACAAAATAACATAACAAATAAATAAATGCAAATAAAGATTATTGCTTTTACTTATTTTATATACAAAGTTGTATATAAATATTATATCAAAACAATTGCATTAAGCGATTAATAACTTATTATTGTTTAAAGTAATCAAGCAATTATGCAAGACAAAATAATAAAATAAAAGACAAGAAATTTGTAATTTTATAAAATAAACTTTAAAAAAAAAAGTAGGCCTACCAGCAATATAATAGGCCTATAAAATGTCTTTCCAGTTAGTTTGATGTCTAACAGCTGAGATAAATATTCAGAAATTAAAATGAATGCAGTCAAATGTAAAATAAAACCACTTCATTTTTGATGTGCTATTTTATTAAATAAAGCTAATCAATTTATCCATCAATAGCAGTGAGTTGCATTCGCATTTCTTGACAGGATTGTTAAAAATATCACATCATCAGCCGGCAAGTCTGTAATCCTTGTGGCACGCATATCTATTTTTCTGCATGTTATGCAAACCAACAAACTACATAATAGCACAAAAAGACGGGGACTTTAAGCGCGTAATCGTTCGGGCGGTGCGCGCTGCGCCGTATACAGAGATGTGACAGTACCGGAGCGCGCGGGCGGCGGCTCTTATTAGGTGTCCTATTCCGGCGAAAGTAAATCGGGCAGCGAAAAGATCGGGACACGGCACCACATCCCATTGACTCCCTGGCTACAGTGCACTAACCTGTCTTGTTAAAGAACGGTTTGATAGACTGATTAAACAGTTCTCCTGGCCTCCCTCTCCTTTTCATGACGTTACTGGTTTCCATATTTTTTCCCCGACATTTTCAGTCAGTTTCACTTCCACTGTAATTTTTCTAACTTCAACTGTTCTCAGAGCAGCTTCAACTCTGATTGGTTCTGTTCACTAGCTGGGGTGATTGCGATTTTATTGGGTCTCTCTGCTGAAAGAATAACCACCGGACTAAACCATTTTTAGGGAGGAGAGAGAAAGGAAATTTGGAAAACTTCTTTAACTAAATTGCATGTTTTTGTGGTTTTCATTTAACTGTCAGGCATACAAATGTGTATATTATAATGATTCATAAGAGTAGGGGAATATATAGCATAACTACTGGATTTAGTGGGCACCCTGGGCGGTGGGGGCCCCTATTACTGTCACCACCTTTCACCCCCATAGCGACGGCCCTGTTCGAACAGTAAGGGTTTTTTAATGGTATATTGCATTTGGTCCCCAAATCCTGAATATGCGGTTGCATCCATTACATCCTTGAAATGAATGATAAAGTTTGTGAAGGAGCTCCGTTCTGTCTGGATTTAGGAAAACGAGAGCAAGACAGCTGTATCTAGTAACCATGATGACAGTCCTGAGTGTGATGAGGAGGAAGAGGAGAAGAGTGTCACATCTAAAAAAAGAAGTTTATCCAAAGGTAATTTACCTAGCGTGCATGTATTTGTGTATCATGCATTCAAGAAGTATGTGCACATAAAATACTAATATATTTTAACTAGGGCTGTGAAAAATAATGCATTCATTTCTGCAATTGATATGTTTAAAGTGTTAAAAAATAAATGAGGCAATTAATGCAGTGTCCATTTTTTTTTTTTCTAAATTAATTTGAAGATATACTGTTCAAAAGATTGGGATCAGTAAGATTCTTTTTTGCTTACCAAGGCTCCATTATTTATTCTATTTAAAAACAGTAATATTGTGAAATATTATTACAATTTAAAAGAACTGTTTTCTATTTGAATATATTTTCAACTGTAATTTATTCCTGTGATCAAAGCTGAATTTTCAGCATCATTCCTCCAGTCTTCAGTGTCACATGATCCTTCAGAAATCATTCTAATATGAGGATTTGATGCTCAAAAACATTTCTGATTATTATCAATGTTGTATCAATGTCTTAATATTTTTGTGGAAACCGTGATACATTAAGGATTCTTTGATGAATAGAACGTTCAAAATACCAGTATTAATTTGAAATAAAAATCTGTTGTAATATTATAAATGTCTTTTACTCTCACTTTTGATCAATTGAATTGCATCCTTGTTAAATAAAAGTGTTAATTTCTTTAAAAGAAAAACTTACTGACCTCAAACCTTTGAATGGAAAGATTTTAAAGTGCCCCAATTATGGTTTTTCAAATATTCCCTTTCATGCAGTGTGTAATATAGCTGCTTAAACGTTCTGCAAAGTTGTAAAGTCGAAAGTGTACGATAAATAGTTATTGTCTCCCAAAAGAAAGAATCGACTCTGAATCGCCTTAACAAATCGTTAGTATTTTAAATCTCACTGCGTTACGGTTCTACATCACTAGAAAAGACATTTGCATAATGTCCGCCTATGTTGTACGTCGTGTTTTTACCGGGTGTTCAAAATACGTAGTTTTGTTTTATATTGTGTAGGTCTCCTAACTCACGTTATTACTGTCTTACTGAAATACTTCTGCTCATCAGCTGTGGGACACTATTACCTAAAACTGTCTCTATTAATGCAGATTGTTTGTCGTTCTTACTACTTTGAGTAAAGATAAAGGATGGAGCAAGATTTGTTTTACAAACGTTTGTTACATCAGTCATTCACGTTAGTGCTGGGCGAACATATGCACCGTTATTGATACAGTTCCCGCATGTGCACCGCAATAAATTAGGAAAAACACACATGGGTTTGTTGATGGACATGCACTTGTTAATGCTGATGATGAGGAATTACAGTTTCAACATCTCGTATCACTGAGAAACGTCCTGCTCAAGTCATTCTTGCGATGGAGGTTCGGGTTGAATTACTAGTTCTTTCAGTGTTTCATCATCGGACTCGCGCTCGTATTGATATGGTAAAATCAACGTCATTGTTACTGTCTTTACAGTGAACTTCAGCTCCGGAGGCTTCCTCAGTCCTCAGTGATTGTACACAGTTATGGTAATGAGCGTTTAGCTTCCGACAAGCGCTGTAAGCGGTAGACCAATCGTAACAGACTGGGCCGTCTGACCAATCAGAGCAAAGCAGGCTCGCGGAACGGAGGGATTTAGAGAGAGTGATTCATCCGACGAGTCGTTTGAGGATCATTGAAAAATGTGGTGACGTGCAATGTATATTATGAGAAAATTAAAACTTTTTTTTGACCTTTGGTGCATGTAAACCTGTTGAAATAGCATAATAGGGGCACTTTAATATTATGTGCAATTAATTGATTGCAGAAAATGCTGATTAATTTATGTTTAATTGATTCAAAGTTCTAATCTAAAATGCAAATCTAAAATTTAATTCCATGTGTATCTTGTAGAGCCCAGTCTGGAGTATACCGACTCCACCGGCATTGATCTGGAGGAGTTTTTAATCACTACTTTGAAGAGCAGTCCCAGGTGGGTAAAAGACTGAAAATATCCCTTCATGCTCCCCCCTCCATTCGTGCTGAATCTGTTTATTTTTGGCTTTTAGGGACCGACTGATGCTCTTAAAGCTCGAGCAAGACATGACTGACTTTATGACAGACAACAGGTACCGTTCCATGCATCTTTCATGGTCTAGAGATAGACACATTTGTAATGTGATATAATGTCTCTCTCGCTCTCTCTCTTAGTTCCTATAAAAAGTTCCCTCAGATGTCCTCGTATCACAGGATGCTGGTCCACAGGGTCGCAGCTTATTTTGGTCTGGAACACAATGTGGATCACAGTGGAAAAGCGGTTATCATCAACAAAACCTGCAATTCCAGGATGTATGTGTCCGTTATAGAGATTATATATGTTCATTTATGAAGGAATGGATGTGGGTGTAACATGTAACATGTTTTTCAGACCAGAACATCGGTTTGCTGAACATGTTCAGGAGGAGAAGACAGAGGAAAGAAGATTAATCCTGAAAAGAGACACCAGTCAGGAGAAAGAAGACAGTCAGGTTTGGACAAATGCACACTTCACTGACCACTTGGGTACAAAAGAGCTGGAGCTTGGCTCCTCTAATAGCTCTGATCTTTGCGGCTGGTTAACTCGCATCTGCTGTTGTTTTTTATAGCTGAGGGTACCATCTCTAAAAGAACAGATGAGAAGCAAGTCGATAGAAGAGAGAGAGGAGGAGTACCAGAGAGTCCGAGAACGCATATTCTCACAGGACGTAAGAAAACACTGAACATGCACACACAGCAGTACCAAAGTACCTTTAAGGCAAGTCATTTCACATGGCGTCCATCTTTGAAACGCCTCTCGGAAAGCTATTTCAGTCATGAATATACAGCTCCTATGTCTTTGAATGGGGAAACATCAAATTCTCCAAAGCTGATCACCAAGCTTACAATTATATTTCATATTTGAAATCACCAATGAAATCTGACAACTGTCTCATAAATTTTGTTTCTAAACACTCAAATCATGACAGAAATCTGCATTTTTCAGGCTGGATCAGCCAGTGCGCATGTGCAGTCATAAGCGTGTATCTCATTTGCTGCAGTGATGCAATGACTTTACCAATTGGCTGTTTTATTTAGAAGGCGGGACTTATTCCGCGAGTACACCGTCTTTCTATATCTCAAGTGTGTGTGGTATTACATTAAAGTTTGGCCTCTAACTTTGTGCTCTTTTTTTATTTTTTCAGTCCACTTGTCTTTCGCAGAATGTTTATATTGAGACCAGGTAAATCTCTCTTAATAGTTAATATAAAGAATATGCATGAAATGTTGCATTTAAATCTATATACAATAAATATTATATTATTTATATAAATAAATATAAATACTATTTTATATATAATTCTATTAATTTTATATGATTTTAATATAATAATAATAATAATAATAATAATAATAATGCAATACCGTTCAAAAATTTGAGGTTTTTGAAAGTCTCTTCTGCTCATCAATCCTGCATTTATTTGATTAAAAATACAGCAATATTGTGAAATATTATTACCATTTAAAATAACTATTCCTGTGATGCAAAGCTGTCTTCAGTGTCACATGATCCTTCAGAAATCATTCTAATTTGCGGCTCATTTCTCTCTATTTTTGTGGAAAGCATAATTGTTTTCAGGATTCTTTGATTAAATATAAAGTTCAAAAGAACCACATTTATTTGAAATAAAAATGTTCAGTAACATTATAAATGCCTTTACTGACACTTTCGGTCAGTATAATGCATCCTTGCTGAAAAAAAGTATTAATTTCTTTAAAAACCTAAATCCAAAAACTAATCATCCAAACTTTTGAATGGTAGTGTAAAGCAAAACAAAGTAATCAGTATCTTGTAATCCATGTAAATGGTTTAAATTTAAAAATATGTAATTTTATCAATGTAATTAATATAAATCAGTGGGCTGCACTTCAACTATTCTCTTCTTTTATTTAGAGGTCTAGATGACAGCAGTATTCTCAGTGAGACCCAGAGAAGACGTCAGCTCTTTAGGTGAGAAATTAATTTTCTCCATAATCCGAACTCTAAAGATATGTCTGAGGCAAAGAGTGTTTTCTGATATGCTAAGCTTGTCTGATTGGCTAAATAAGGCTGTTCCTCTGACTCAAATGCTGTGACACACACAGGTGTTAGTTCAGTTATTTTAGAAACGATTTATGTTCATCTTTCTTTAGTGTGTAATGTTGCTGTTTGAGCATGAAAAAGCTCTGCAAAGTTACAAAGTCCCTCCAGCGGGAGTTATTCTCTATATCAGTGTCAGTGTTTCTGAACTCCCTGAAACGCCTCCATTGTAGTCTTGAGTTTTCTTCCGGAAACAAACACGTCACAGTATTCCTCATTTAAATAATTCCCGCTCAAGGCATGCGCTAAATAAAGGGGCCTGGTTGAGTTAGTTAGTAGTGTGTTGAAACCCGCGTTTATGGTAAGGGGCGGGACATTTCCCAAACACGCTGAAGGCGCTTGACCAATCACAACACACTGATCCAGCCGACCAATCAGAGCACATTGTGCTTTTCAGAAGGAGGGGCTTCATAGAGACAGGAACTAAACAGAGCGTTACTGACAGACTGGGAAGAGAGGATCTGCAACAATGAAAAACATGTATAAAATAATGTTTTGTGACCATTCAAGCATGAAAACCTATTCCATTAGAGCCCCAAAAAACTAAATCAAGCCCTTAATATGTCCTCTTTAATGCTTTTAACTTAATCTTGAACTGAGAAAATGCAACTCAAACTTCTTTCAACAACTTATTATGACTGCTTTGAGTTCTGCAGGGGTAACGGGGATGGTTCGGGTCGTCTGTCCGGCAGCAGACAGAGCAGCTTTGAGCTGGACTCTCACTGGAATGACCCTCGACCTTGGAGCAGCACAGATTCGGACAGCCCAACATGGACCTCTAAATCTGCACACACTCGCTCAGACAGCAGCTCCAAACTCTGCAAACCAGGTGCAAAAATAACATTGACCATTAGTTAACATCAGCTAACAGTGAAAAATACTTCTACGGCATTTATTAATCTTAGTTGATGTTAATCTCATTTACATCTACGAATACATTTTTAGGATCAAAAGTTGTAACTATAACATTAGTTAATAATGCACTGTGAACTAACATGAATATAAACATTTTTATTAACTAATATTTAACAACGGTTAATAAATGCCATAAAAATATATTGCTCATTGTTAGTTAATGTAGCAACTAATGCTAACAAATGAGACCTTATTGTAAAGTGTTACCCAAATTGTATTATTAGTATAGCACTGAAAGATTCTATGTAAAAAATTACACAGAATGTCTTAAATGAAGATAAACAAAATATTTTATTTTATTACAGCATGATTCAGCATAATTTGAGTTGATCCAAAGAGCATCTTTGTGCTGTACAAAGTCACATGATCAATGTTAATAAATTTCCTTATTTGATTAGTGACCTAGAAATAGTGCAGAATCCCTCATAATGTTTCTGATCTGCTGTTGTTTCTGTCTGATCAATCAAACAGTGTCTGAGTCATCGCTATCATATGCTCCACCCAACAACAGCCCTGCTTACATTATCGTGCCTGCTGAGTCATCCATACCTCCTGGGAGCATCTTATTGAATCCTCATACAGGTACACACACACACACACACACACACACACACACACTCCCTCCCTCTCCCACACAACAATACATACCCACAATTCACTGAGTAGAAGCTGAATCATTGGTTCACACTGACTGTAAGTCTACACACCAAATAATCTCTCATCCAACAATGAATATGTCCTTTAGGGCAGCCATTTCTGAATCCTGATGGAAGTCCAGCTGTTTATAACCCACCAGTAAGTCAGAAGCCAAGTAACCAGCTTAACCCAGTACAGTCACAAGCCCCGCCCCCTCCACCTCAGCAGCAGCCAATAGCAAGCCATGGTGTCCCACAGGTAAGTGAAACATATAATGGAGACTAATGGTGCACAATATACCATATTGGTTGTTTGATTTTGTTTTATTTATCTGTATTGGTCGATATTGGATCATTAATTTTTCATGTTCATTTGCCGTTTTTTACATTTAGATTACCTTTGCGACCATCAAATGCTCACTTAAAGTTCACCTTTAAAAACAGTTAAATGTAGTCTTTAGCAAATCTCAAAATGAACATCCATTTCTCATGCTGTAGAGAAATGGGACTCTATAACAGAAACATCCTATCTTAGAATCCTGTCGTGTCTGTTTAGTAACCATAGGAATTTCACTTGGAAAATATAATTTTTTCAAATCTTAAGTATAGAATTAAGATAGAAAGTTTCTGTAATATAGTTCCAGAGAACATTTTCATATATATATATATATATTAATATATATATATATATTAATATAATATAATATAATATAATATAATATAATAATCAACCACAAAACCACAACCTGTCCTCTCAATTCTGGTTTAGGTTCAGTACTCCTCTGTGACGTACCTTCCACCTCAGCAGTTAAACGTCTCTACCTCTCAGCAACATCCAATAGAACAGACTGTAAGTGAGATTTTATATAATATATTATACCGTTTATATACCGTGTGTGTGTGTATATATTATATAATATAATATAATATAATATAATATACTGATCAGGCATAACATTATGACCACTGACAGGTGAAGTGAATAACACTGATTATCTCTTCATCACGGCACCTGTTAGTGGGTGGGATATATTAGGCAGCAAGTGAACATTTTGCCCTCAAAGTTGATGTGTTAGATGCAGGAAAAATTGGCAAGCGTAAGGATCTGAGCGAGTTTGACAAGGGCCAAATTGTGATGGCTAGACGACTGGGTCAGAGCATCTCCAAAACTGCAGCTCTTGTGGGGTGTTCCCGGTCTGGAGTGGTAAGTATCTATCAAAAGTGGTCCAAGGAAGGAACAGTGGTGAACCGGCGGCCAAGGCTCATTGATGCACGTGGGGAGCGAAGGCTGGCCCGTGTGGTCCGATCAAACAGACGAGCTACTGTAGCTCAAATTGCTCAAGAAGTTAATGCTGGTTCTGATAGAAAGGTGTCAGAATACACAGTGCATGGCAGTTTGTTGTGTATGGGGCTGCATAACCGCAGACCAGTCAGGGTGCCCATGCTGACCCCAAAAGTGCCAACAGTGGGCACGTGAGCATCAGAACTGGACCACGGAGCAATGGAAGAAGGTGGCCTGGTCTGATGAATCACGTTTTCTTTTACATCATGTGGATGACCGGGTTCGTGTGCATCGCTTACCTGGGGAACACATGGCATCAGGATGCACTATGGGAAGAAGGCAAGCCGGCGGAGGCAGTGTGATGCTTTGGGCAATGTTCTGCTGGGAAACCTTGGATCCTGCCATCCATGAGGATGTTACTTTGACACGTACCACCTACCTAAGCATTGTTGCAGACCATGTACACCCTTTCATAGTGCCTGTGGCTTCTTTCAGGAGGATAATGTGCCCTGCCACAAAGCAAAAATGGTTCAGGAATGGTTTGAGGAGCACAACGAGTTTGAGGTGTTGACTTGGCCTCCAAATTCCCCAGCTCTCAATCCAATCGAGCATCTGTGGGATGTGCTGAACAAACAAGTCCGATCCATGGAGGCCCCACCTCGCTACTTACAGGACTTAAAGGATCTGCTGCTAACATCTTGGTGCCAGATACCATAGCACACCTTCAGGGGTCTAGTGGAGTCCATGCCTCGACGGGTCAGGGCTGTTTTGGCAGCAAAAGGGGGACCAACACAATATTAGGAAGGTGGTCATAATGTTATGTCTGATCGGTGTACATGTACGGTAGTGTAGATAACAGTACACACCAAAGTTATTTTTTGCTTCTTAGAGGGAAGATATTAGCTCTCAGTTTGGTCACATGACCTTGAGTCGCCAGTCGTCAGCAGATCTTCCAGATATGTCGTCATTCTACATGCAAGGAGCTCCGCCCACACACAGCTATGCTCCGCCTCACCACAGTTACGTTCCGTCTCATCATTCAGACAGTTACATGAGTCCTGGAATGACACTGGCTCCTCCCACAGCCCCGCCCCCTCAGACTCAGCAGAGCAGCCAGGTACTTCATCATCAATGAGTCATGAGATACGATGTAATGTCATACTGTTTGTCTAATTATGAGTCAACTCTGGTGTGTCCTCTTAGGTTTCGGTGTACAGTTACCCTGTTCAGTGTCCCAGTGCATCTCAACAATACGCAGCGGCCGGTTACAGCACACAAACAGGTACACATGAAGCCCTCTGCGTCACTCACGCCCGAGTCTCACAGTAGTAGGAGAGGGGGCCGTTACACTGTAAGAGATG
Organism: Coreius guichenoti; assembly: GCA_039654105.1. NCBI lineage: Eukaryota > Metazoa > Chordata > Actinopteri > Cypriniformes > Gobionidae > Coreius > Coreius guichenoti. The sequence continues at coordinate 36,367,802 of CM077184.1, forward strand.
GTGTCACTGGTCTCACAGTGAACCGGTCTCTTTTCCTGCTATTCATATCAGCTCTCATATGACAGAGATGAGATATAGACATTCAAGTATCTGTGTTGTGTATACATGCATAAAAATACATTTAATAAATTCAATAAATAAATAAAGAAAAAACATTTATTAAATTTACTTCATCTTTGTGTTGGCTGTCATTTTGAGTCCGCGATCACTATACAATTAATAAAATCTCACACATACATCATTTGTCAACAGGATACCCACCTGTGATATCTAACCAACAAGGCTGCCCAGGCATGATGGGAAATCAGATTCTACCCCAAACACAGCAAGGCATTATGGGACCTTACTCATCCATATCCTCCTATCAGGTACTGATGCAAATAAACAAACTACAGAGAATGTAGTTTTGAATTCCAGTCCATGCACATTTTATTGATAGCTTTTTTATATATATATATATATATATATATATATATATACACATACATACATACATACACTACCAGTCAAAAGTTTATAATGTAAATACAAATTCATAATTAATAATAATTATGAAATGTTAAAATACATACATTATTATAAGTATTATTATCGTCAATATAATTATATTCAAATAATATTTATAATATATTATTTTTTTAATATATAATATAAATAATATAATATACATATATATATTAATAGAAACATTAAAATACTAATTATTATTATTAATAATTTAGAATATAAACATATATTCTAAACATTTATATAATATTATTAACAATAACATGTTCTAAAAATTTGTGTATATAATTAATATTAATTATTTTAATATTTCTATTAAGAAATGAATATTTTAAAATAATATAATATACAAATATATAATTAAAATATTCATATATTAATAGAAATATTAAATGAATAATTACAATTTTAATAATAACATTCTAAAAATGTATATATAATTATTATTCGAATATATTTACTATACACACATACATTTCCATTTATACATACAATATTTTAAATTATATATTATATTTGTGTGTGTGTGTGTGTGTGTGTATGTGTATGTGTATATATATATATATATATATATATATATATATATATATATATATATATAATATAAATTATATAGAAATATTAAAATAATTATTTTTCAATAAAATGTATGTACATGTGCTTTGTTTCTCTTAACAAGGTACCACAACAGCAGCAGCAGCAACAACATCAGTCGTATCCATCTGCAATGCTGGTGTCAGGACAAGGTGGGCAGACACAGTGTTTGGTGCCCCCTGCTGGACTTCCCGTATACTGCAACTCTATGGCCCCTTCTTCCCCTCCACCACTCAATATGATGGGGGTCTCCTTCCAGTCAAGTAGCTGCAAAAATGGCTGTAACGTTAATCAGAACCAATGCTGGTACTAAATAACACTATGTATTCACACATAGTGTTGTTATTCACTCATATGCATATTCAGTGTTTGTTCTGTACAGCCTGTAGCACTCGAGTCTGGTAGCATCCTTCAGATTCAGCCTTTTCTACTTTGTCAGAAACTTGTTTTGAATTTTACTTTACATGGATATTGATAGCATCATGATTAAATTGCTGTTAGAGGATAATTTATACTATTTATATTATTGTGTTTTTGCTTAATATCTATAAAATATATTTGAATAGTGTATGATACTATATTTATCTTGTTTATAGAGGGCTATATTACATGAGTGAGGAATGAAACTAGATTCAACAAAGTCAAATGTCAATGTAGAACCCTTTTAAAATAATGTTTTGTTGTTTGTTTATTTGTTTTACAAAATTTTATTAGGATGTAACATTTGACCAGATTGGACAATATCTAAGTGACATTTCTTAAATATATGGCCTTTTAATTGGTAAACTGTTTGATGGCTTCTTGTATGCTTTACTCACATTCAGGGTTAGTCGGTCTTCTCATAAGCATTTTGAGAGTTTTGTCAGACATTCAGATAAATGTTTAAACAACTAAATTTAGCTGAGTAATTTTGATTAAATCGGTTTGATTAAGATGTAGATTTAATAAGAACTCAATAAAACGCCCTCTGTTGGCTATAAAAGGGAATTACAATAACAAAGCATTCATTTGTTTAGGATTAGGATCAATTCAGATTCGTGAACGAATCATTTAGACCGAATTAATCGCTTCATTGGCGAGTAAATGTCAGTGATAAAGCACGTGGTGTGTTACCCACATGACCAGTACGTTCACATATAGTAAATTACTGTTTCAAACAAGCATTTATCGGAGAATAACAAGGTTTTCAGTGTAAAATCAGTGCTTAAGTAGTCAAAAAAAAAAAGCAGTGCCACAAGTTTAAATGAGCTTTAATAGAAAGGCACATATACAGCCAGAGTGTGAGAATTAAAAGCCTTTAAATGCAGAAACGGTTTTAAACTAAACTCGTCTAATCAGAAGTGACAGTCTCTGCTAGATCAGCTCAACTGCTTGTTCTGTCGTTCAAGTATGTCAAAACTAAGTCACAGCCGCGTTCATCTGAACTGAGATCCGATTACCCCTTTGGCTCTTTTGTACCCCCAGCTTTGTGTCTGTGTGTGTGTGACTCTGTGTGTGTGTGTGTGTGCGTGAGAGATGAAGGTATGAAAGAAGGTCATTTGTGTGCGTTTGTGTCTGTTTATATGTGCGTGTGGGTGGATGAGGGTGGAAGAAGGGAAGGGGTTTGTAACACTGGCTCACAATCAGATCTTTCCAGTTTCGCCATGTTGAGTGAGTGTGAAAAGTCTGTTACCTTAATGCAGGTTAAATAAAAGCAATAAATATAAATATCGTGACATCATGAGAAATGTACCTGTGTTCACAAAATGGGGGGGCGGGGGGTTAAAAGCGGGCAAAATTCAAAGAAGGAAAAAAAGGGCAAGATTCACAGGTTCTTAAATAAATGTGTTAAAAAGGTCAAACTTAAGTTAGATTACAAGGCTATGATGCTACGCAACTAAAGGTGAGCACACGGGAAAAACGAAAAACATGCAAATCGCATCTTTCGGGTTGTGGGATCGGCAGCCATTTTGTTCAGCCTGACTGTACTGCTGCGCTTTGATGAAAATGGCCACCTTCACATACAAAAATACACTTAAAGCAGTTGCGGCTGCTGCGCCGCAGCGTCTGTGTGGGTAAACCTCAAGAGGAAGGTCTGAAAACTGCGTGAAAACACAAACGCAGAGTCGAACGCTGCCTGAATGATCGGATGCACCTGTCTCTATCTCTAGCCCTCATTCAGTCTCATTCCTTAAAACACTCGTCTCATTGGTCATTACTGACTGATATCCATACAAACAGGCCCAGAAACACACAAATACAGTCCCAGACTCTTGGTGTTGTTCATTCAGGCCCGTCCTGCTCTGCCAATGAGAGATCAGCAGGGTGAGATTGACTTTTTTTGGCTGTAGAAGGTCTGAAAGCTTACCAGCAACAACACACACTCACACACAAACAAACGATCTACTGCAGTACTGATGGGCCGTATTCATCCTTCTTTTGCTCCCGTAGAGGTATCTGTGGTTCAGTGGTGCTCGTCTCCCCTCTTCGCTTCACCTTTGTTCACGCCATCCCCTCCTCCTCCTCCCGTCATCTGATCCGTTTCTTCCGCCCACGTCGTCCCGTGCCTCTATTTCTGGATCTGAAAGATGAAGAGGCGGAGGTTGATGTTTTTGGCAGCCAACAGCTTGTTGCACTCCACGCTGTCGTTGATGGGCAGCAGGGCATACTCGGTTTCGTTGGCGTCGTTGGAGAAGACGTGGTGCTGGATGACGGGTTTGATTTTCACGTCGTCGTACGGGCCCTTCAGGAGCAGGAAGGAGCACTCCAGTGCAGAGTTCACTTTGCTCTTCAGGATGAGCTGGAAGGAGAGCGTGCGCTTGCAGGACAGGTTGGGGTTGCGCTCCGAGTCGTTGACCCGTGCCTTCAGCACCCAGGTCTGGTTGAGCACGGTGAAGCGTGGCGTCTCATAGTACAGTCGTGTGATGAAGTCGTCGGTGCGGTATGGCCGGAACTGCACCTCTGGAGCAAAGACACATGAGATTACAGGCTATCAACTTATTCATGACACATTTTTGTACTTTTAAGCGATTTTCTGTAACACTTTATGTAACGGAGGCCAGCTAGTGAGAGCTGTGCAGGTAAACCTCACTTCCCTGATCTCAAGAGGCGCACTAACGACTGACGCTATAGAGACTGCAGTCTTCAGCGTCCTTGTTAGCGCACCTGCCTCTCAGGTCGGAGACGCCGCTTCGAGCCCCACTTAGAGCGGGGCGAGTATGACCGGAGGGGTTACATTGGTGCCGTGACCCTGATGGGAGTGAGGTTTAGGGGGTGAGCTAGTGTGAGCTATGCAGGTAAACCTCACTCCCCTGATCTCAAGAGGCACACTAGAGACTGCGTCCTTGTTAGCACGTCCGCCTCCCATGCCGGAGACACCGGTTCGAGCCCTGCTCGGAGTGGGGCGAATAGGACCAGAGGGGTTACATTTACAATAAGGTTTCATTTGTTAACATTAGTTAACTACATAGGTTAACATGAACTAACAATGAACAATACATCTACAGCATTTAGGGATTTCATTTAAAAATAAAAATTCTGTCATCACCCCCATGTTATTCCAAAGCCATATGACATTCGTTCTTCTTCAGAACACAAAAACAAAGCTTGCTTGACACGAGAACCAATGAGGTTAATTCTCGTGTTACGCAGCACATTTGAGCTTCCGCAAGAACCAATGAGGTTCATTCTCGTGTTGCGCAGCACGTTTGAGCTTCAGCAAGAACCAATGAGGTTAATTCTCGTGTTACGCAGCACATTTGAGCTTCCGCAAGAACCAATAAGGTTCATTCTCGTGTTGCGCAGCACGTTTGAGCTTCCGCAAGAACCAATGAGGTTCATTCTCGTGTTACGCAGCACGTTTGAGCTTCAGCAAGAACCAATGAGGTTCATTCTCGTGTTACGCAGCACGTTTGAGCTTCAGCAAGAACCAATGAGGTTCATTCTCGTGTTACGCAGCACGTTTGAGCTTCAGCAAGAACCAATGAGGTTCATTCTCGTGTTACGCAGCATGTTTGAGCTTCCGCAAGAACCAATGAGGTTCATTCTCGTGTTGCGCAGCACGTTTGAGCTTCAGCAAGAACCAATGAGGTTCATTCTCGTGTTACGCAGCACGTTTGAGCTTCAGCAAGAACCAATGAGGTTAATTCTCGTGTTACGCAGCACATTTGAGCTTCCACAAGAACCAATGAGGTTCATTCTCGTGTTACGCAGCACGTTTGAGCTTCAGCAAGAACCAATGAGGTTAATTCTCGTGTTACGCAGCACATTTGAGCTTCCGCAAGAACCAATAAGGTTCATTCTCGTGTTGCGCAGCACGTTTGAGCTTCAGCAAGAACCAATGAGGTTCATTCTCGTGTTACGCAGCACGTTTGAGCTTCAGCAAGAACCAATGAGGTTAATTCTCGTGTTACGCAGCACGTTTGAGCTTCAGCAAGAACCAATGAGGTTCATTCTCGTGTTACGCAGCACGTTTGAGCTTCAGCAAGAACCAATGAGGTTAATTCTCGTCTTACGCAGCACGTTTGAGCTTCCGCAAGAACCAATGAGGTTCATTCTCGTGTTGTGCAGCACGTTTGAGCTTCCGCAAGAACCAATGAGGTTAATTCTCGTGTTACGCAGCACGTTTGAGCTTCAGCAAGAACCAATGAGGTTAATTCTCGTGTTGTGCAGCACGTTTGAGCTTCCGCAAGAACCAATGAGGTTAATTCTCGTGTTACGCAGCACGTTTGAGCTTCCGCAAGAACCAATGAGGTTCATTCTCGTGTTGCGCAGCACGTTTGAGCTTCCGCAAGAACCAATGAGGTTAATTCTCGTGTTACGCAGCACGTTTGAGCTTCCGCAAGAACCAATGAGGTTCATTCTCGTGTTACGCAGCACGTTTGAGCTTCAGCAAGAACCAATGAGGTTCATTCTCGTGTTACGCAGCACGTTTGAGCTTCCGCAAGAACCAATGAGGTTCATTCTCGTGTTACGCAGCACGTTTGAGCTTCAGCGAGAACCAATGAGGTTCATTCTCGTGTTACGCAGCACGTTTGAGCTTCAGCAAGAACCAATGAGGTTCATTCTCGTGTTACGCAGCACGTTTGAGCTTCAGCGAGAACCAATGAGGTTCATTCTCGTGTTACGCAGCACGTTTGAGCTTCAGCAAGAACCAATGAGGTTCATTCTCGTGTTACGCAGCACGTTTGAGCTTCAGCAAGAACCAATGAGGTTCATTCTCGTGTTACGCAGCACGTTTGAGCTTCAGCAAGAACCAATGAGGTTTGTTCTCGCACGTCAAGCAAGTACGGTTGAGCTTCTGTTTATGTTCGCTGATTAATGTTTATTAAATCTGTAAATTAAATGTGTTCGTCATATAAAGTCCAGTTCACACCACACAGACAGACGCAGACAATCACCAGATTACAGTACGTCATAGTGTTGTCAAAAGTACTTACTTCAGGACCAAGTCGGTACTGAAATTTAAGGTGTTTAAGAATCCGTTCAACAGCGCTCAAAATGCTAGAGGGAAATGCTGGTATCGTCACATTTTTAAAATTTCAGTACCGACTTGGTATCGAAGTCGGTACTTTTGACAACACTAGTATGTCAGTTCTCAGATATTCCACGACCCAACAAACGCTGATTCAACATCCAGCGAAAACAAGAGCCGACCAACGACGACAGACACACTAAACCAACAAAACCCGACAAAGTGTCTGTTGCCGTCTGTCGGTGCAGTGTGAATTGGCAAAGCGATCGTGTCTCTTTAGGGCCTGGTTTCACAGACAGGGCTTAGATTAAGTCAGGATTAGGCCTTAGTTCAATTAGGACATTTGAGTACCTTTTATAAACGTAACATTACTGATGTGCATCTTGAGACAAAACAATGGCACTGACATATTTTAAGATATATCAGTGTAAGTTGCTTTCAGTTAAAACAGCTCAAACATGCATTTTAGTCTGAGACTAGTTTAAGCCTTGTCTGTGAAGCCGAGGGATAGAGCCATATGTCAATGAATCTTTAAATGAAGCTCAGCTTATTTTTGGTTCTTAGTAAAGGGTCTAAATATGCAATGAAATGCACCTGTAAAACCGATCTTCTCAAAGCACAGCAGGCTGAAGATGCTGTTGTAGAGCTGTAGCTCTCGGCGATGGCTCTGGTCCATCTCGTCCAGGATGCCCATCAGCTCCATGCCGGTCTTAGACGGGTGGGAACACTCTGCCTCATGAGCGCTGAGCTCATGGAACGGCCCGTGCCATGGGCAGCCAATCCGCTTGTACTTGCACTGTGTCACTCTATTTCCAAAAGAAAAATGTGAAAAATGATCAACCAACAACTCTAGCAATATAGACTTTAAATACTGTCATCACACAGCTCTCTATATAAAGATGGATATATAAGCATATCCAACTTTAATATTGACCAGCTCAAATCTACTAAATGTGACTATAAGGAATAAAGAGAAGATATTATGGCCTGGTTTCACAGACAGGGTTTAGATTAAGCCAGGATTAGGCCTTAGTTCAAAAATGCCTTAGAAAAAAAAAAACATTACTGGTGTGTATCTTGAGACAAAACAATGGCACTGACATATTTTAAGAAGATTTCAGTTAAAACAGCTCAAACATGAATTATAGTCTGGGAATATCTTAAGACTTGTCTGTGAAACCGGGGATATAAACATAATCATCATGATTTTCTGCATTTTATTTAATTTGAAAAGCTATACAAATAAAATTGACTTGATTTAAATCTTTTGCATTTTATCCCTTTATCTTTGCTTGCTGATTGCATATAAAATTATGTAAAATTTGAAGATATTAATTTTTTTGTGAGTGAAAGCATGACAGTCCAAGCCAAGTGTCTGTTTATACATCTTTATGACGAGATTAAGATGAGAATATAGGGAGGATTCACTAAACACAAATTGCGCCCACTGATTATTTATTTGCACCAAAGTCCCGTTTAAGGCAAGGCATCTTGGTAACGCTGAAGACACATTTGATCATCATATGTGATGCTAAATCACTAACGTAAATCACTCTGGATGAAAGTGTCTCTCTTTAAATGAACGCGTGTAAATCTACACATCTGGATTTGTGCCTGGTTACAATTAATGGTAATACTTTAATTTTAAGGTGACGTAGTTACTCATGTTTAATTGCATAATTACAAGTAACTAACCCTAAACCAAAGCCTAACCCTAAGCGCATGTCTTTAATAAGTATATGTAGTCAATTAATATTACTCAGTACTTATTTGAGTAAGTACAATGTAACTGTCACCTTAAAATAAATTGTAACCCAATTAATTTTCACTAGAAAACGGACACAAACATCTTTTTTAAATAAACTTTTCACAAGTTGTAATATCCTAACATTAAAACAACCATGAAATCAAAATGGACAATTCTTATTTTTTTTATGGAATATTCCAGTATTTATTATAAATGAATAATCTGTGCACATCAATATTTCTTTAAAAAAACATATGCCCTCATAGTCTTTCATCAAAAACAGTAACATTCCCGTTGCCTCGCAAAGACGTCTCTTCTCTGATGAGGGCTGGGAAATAAGGTTGTCCAACGGCCAGTTTCAATTCTTCCCCTCCAGCAACCTGTCACTCACATGAAACCATCGTAGCAGTTAGAATGAAAAACTCCATTCATTTTATCCATAGGGATATCATTTATAAACCATTAAAAACAGCCCTACTGTGAGTTACGAGGTTTAATTTAAATTCTGTCATTAATTACTCATCCTCATGTCGTTTCAAACTCGAAAGCGCTGCACTGTTTACAACGGAAACTGCGTAGGAGACTGACACAGGCTAGAACGAAATTGTTGAATAAAGTCGTTATTTTTGTTTGTTTTTGCGCACAATAAGTATTCTCATCGCTTCATTAAATTAAGGCTGAACCACTGGAGTCACATGGACTATTTTAACGATGTCTTTACTACCTTTCCGGGCCTTGAAAGTTGTAATTAAATTGCTGTCTATGGAGGGGTCAGAGAGCTCTCTTAATTTGTGTTCCGAAGATGAACGAAGGTCTTACGGGTTTGGAACGACATGAGGGTGAGGAATTAATGACTGAATTTTCATTTTTGGGTGAACTATCCCTTTAATCGATGCTATATGCTTTTGTTGAAGCCGTCAGTCTGCATTATTTCAACTTATTTTTGAAATAATCATGTTAAACCACACAAATTAATGGTGAAAATCGACATTAACCATGATTCTGTGCAGAAAATTCCACCAATCACAGTCCATCGTTTTTAATTCGATTTGGTTCACAATGCAGTTCTTTCTCTCACAGTCCTTTTGTCTTTTTGTCCAATTTTCAAATACACTTTTGCTTCAAATCAAAGTTTGTAATGTTATAATTCACCTCGTAGCTGACTGGTTTGGCTTATAACGCTTTAACAAAGACTTAAAAATCCCTATGGGAAAATGAATGGAAAAAAATACTACTACGGAAGCAAAGCTGCTGAAAAAGTGGACGGGCACTAATCCACTCTATTTACAAAAGTGGCGTGTCGTGCTGAAAGGAATCATAACGGATTTAGATAGTGATTGTGCAGCACTATACAAGTGGAGTGGCAGAAGTGTTTAGTGAATTCGCCCCATGGCTTTACGTATTTGTTGAGCATAATCTTGCTCATTGTGGCGGTGTCTGTTTTGTGAATCGGTGCAGCTGTACCTGTCCTGGCACTCCTCTGTTTGATGGCGGTCGAGGCTGGAGCGAGGGAACTGTTTGAGGCAGTAGCTGCACTCAGAGGGCAGTTCACTCACGGCTTTCTCCACCGCCAGGTTCCTGCAACACAGACTCTTACTTATCTCACAGCGGCAGTTAGGACACGTGGCCTGCTCCTCTTTTAGGCGCGCGTCAGCAAGCAGGTGGATGAAGCAGCCTGCGCACATCAGGTGCCCGTTTGTACACTGTGAAATGAGAGCACACATCTTCAGCCCACGGCGCAGAGCACGACAAGAGCTCAAACCATCTCACAGGGGGTTTTATGCAAAACACAGGATGGCATTTCCTCATTTTCCTCAAAAAGAGACTTGTTTCCTGAATGATTTAAGGGGAAATAAGCAACCTCACTAAGATCTCATCTTAAAAGAGATCATATCACAAAGAATAAAACTTATGTACTATGAAAACTTTGTGACATCACAGAGATGAATGCACCAACATAGACGGCCACATTTACACATCAGTGATGCCTACTGGATGCAGGCACTGTGAGATAAGGTAACAAGGTAAGGTGATAAGTTATTAATTCTAAACACCAGAGTCAAGGTTGCACAATCCTGTTCACATCCAACCATGATCAAACACAACTAAACCAGCTAAATAAGGGCTGTGTCTGAAACCATCCCCTATACCAGTGGTTTTCAAACCTGTCCTGGAGGCACCCCAGCTCTGCACATTTTGTATGTCTCCCTTATCAGACACACCCAATTTAGTTCTTGCAGTCTCTACTAATGAGCTGATGAGTTGAATCAGGTGTGATAAATGAGGGAGACACACAAAATGTGCAGTGCTGGGGTGCCTCCAGGACAGGTTTGAAAACCACTGCCCTATACCCTTAATAGGGCACTATTTGAGGGCACAGCCATTTGTAGTGGTGTCCATAGTGGACGTTATCGAGTGCACTCATTCAATCCCATAATGCACCGCAATATTGAGTGTACAACTGATAGACAACTAGAGAATACCCATAATGCACCGAATGAATTTCCACATCTCACCAGTAGATGGCGCCCGCAGCTGAATCATCCATCCATCCCATCAAACCGCTGGTCCGATGTGGGTACAGTGTAGTATAAACTCATTTTTAATTGATTATTAAATTAAGGTTTATACATAGATTCCATGACAGAGTTCAAGATAAATCTTTTCATTACTACTAAAGCTGCCAGTTTGCTAAGTTTCAAGTGATTATTAAACAGCAAACACAAACCATGCAAAAGCGGCGCACTCAGTGTCTGAATTCACTCACTCCTTCAACTGGACTATATTAGTGGAGTGATGTAGGGAATAGTGAACGAGGGTGTAGGGAGCACTACAGTATATCAGGAGCACTTGATAATTACAGACAGGTGTGTTTGATCAGGGTTGGATCTGAACTTTGGAAGGTAGATCTCCAGAAACAGGATTGGGCACCCCTGAACTAAGTAAAATCAATTTCTGTTCTTGTTTCGTGAATAGATTTTAATGGGGGAAAATATGAGTTAAAATATATGTTTAAAGCCTGTAATTTTATTCCTCGTATAAAAATGTACTCACTTTGTCATTTGCTTTCATCTCAAATGCATCTAAAACTGTAAATTTATGTTACACTTTATTTTAAGGTGTCCTTGTTACAGTGTAAATATACACTGAAGTACTGAGTAATATTAATTAACAACATGTATTTACTTTAGGGTTAGTTGCATGTAATTATGCATTATTTACTGTATGTAACATAAAAACATGTTTTTAAAACTATGTTCAAAGATAATTCTTCACACATTCTATTGCACAAAGAAAAATTGTTTTAATATTTTATTTTGAATTAGCTTTTATTTATTTAATTTTCAGTTTTAAAAATTAGTCCTTTTTTATGTATTTTTGTCATTTAATTTTTATAGTGATTGTTAGTTTTACTTTTTTTTTATTTTTTATATTTCTACATAATTCTATATTTTATTGGTCACACTTTAGATTAGGGTCCAATTCTCACTATTAACTATGACTTTTGCCTAAATAAATTCCTAATTACTGCTTATTAATAGTTAGTAAGGTAGTTGTTAAGTTTAGGTATTGGGTAGGATTAAGGGATGTAGAATATGATCATGCAGAATAAGGCATTAATATGTGCTTTATAAGTGCTAATAAACAGCCAATATCCTAGTAATATGCATTCTAATAAGCAACTAGTTAATAGTGAGAATTGGACTCTAAACTAAAGTGTTACCCTTATTTTATTTTGTACATATTTCTATTTTTTATTTAAATTTTTTCATATACGATTTTATTTCAGCTTTATTTGAATTAACAGAAATTATTTTAATAGTTTTAGTTAACAATATAACCGATGTAATATTCTAGTTTTATGATTAGTTCAAGGTTTCATTTGAATAATTCTGTTACTGGTTTACTAATTCACCAGCAGATCCATTTCACAGGAGGTAAAGTCTGTTGAGTCTGATTAATTCAGTGGGCAGTTGATTTATTTCTCCCTGGCTTGTTTGTTTTGCTTCAGGACTTGCACATGTTCGTCTCATTTGATAGGATTCAAACCCTGATTCTGTAATAAACAGATTACACGGCATGAGCTTAACAGCGCTGATGCGCTCTGACACCTCCTCCCTGAATCACATGGGGTCAGTGTGAGAGGATGTCAGTGTTTTCTCAAACTCTGTGTTATGTGTGTCTAATATTTCCTCTGTATTTTCAATATAGGCCTGTCAGCGCAGCAGTCATATGCAAACAAAATGACCACTCTAGTGTGGATTTATCCAATTATCCAAACCAGTTAGATCCTCATGTCATTAAATGGACATGCAGGTATGCAAACCTAAAATGCCAGAACTTGTGAACAAAGTGTGTGAAAACATAAGAGGAAGTTCTTTTACAGCTGGTTTAGCCTGTGGCTTCAAAGGGATTATATGGGGTGCATGTTTGGGGGAGGGGTGATCAGAAGAGGCCAGCAGTGATTGGGTTAAACACATCATGTGACCACCCTGATTGTCATGTTGGCCTTTGAAGGCAAAAAACAGCTGCTTAGGTCTGTCTCACATGAAGTGTAACCTCTGAAACCTTGGAAAATAACATCATACCTGCTTTAAAAAAAAAAAAAAAAACATGTACCTGGAATGACAAATGTGTCAACGCAAGCATTTTATTAGACATTTCATCACACATTATGAGTCACAGACAGTGTGTATTATATGGAAGTACAATAGACAAACAATCACAATGACAAAAAGATAACCTCCTTTGTGTCAGATCTATAATAACAGGCTGTATCTCATCTGTAAGAGGATGCTGCATTATGTTTACGATATATACGCCATGCATAAGGATTTCTCTGCACTGTAAGCTCCATAATGGCTTTGTTTACCTGGTACACCGAGGCTTTAGGCAGGTCCAGACACACCGTGCAGCACAGCACCGAGTACAGGCGCTCCTCGAGCTTCCCCGCTTCTCCTTCCTGCTGCCTCACGCGCTTCTTGGGCGGCGCGTCCGGGTCGGCCTCGGAGCCCGAAGCGTCTCTCCGCACGCCGGACTCCTCCTGGATACCTGCCAGTCCGGCGCTCCCCGGACCAGCATCCAGGGCGCCCCCCACAGGACCGACACCCAGCCCCGATGATGAGGAGCCCGGGGCGGCCGCGACGCCTAATTCCATCCGCTCTTCCATCGAAGACATCCGAGTGAGTCACGAGGGATATTTGGGCCGACTGAGCACAGGATCCGCTGGATGTCAGGGTGAGATTTTCAGCTTTTGTCAAGGTAGTTGGCCTTTAATGATGGGGGGGTCTGGACAGCCAACAATGCACTCACTTGTAAACCATCAAACGTCAGTTCAAATAGGTTAATTTTGGGTAATATGATACTAGGTAATGGGACAGTGAATATAATTTCATCTGTGTTTTACTGCGGTTTGGCCTGTAATTTTTTGGATAGATCTCAGGTAAGCTTCGGCTCTCAGCTTGTGAAGAGAGAGAGAAAAAAACAGCTAAGACTCAACAAAACAACAGGCTGTTGTTTAGGTCCGTTATCCGCCGTGACAGCACGCACACGGCGACTCTCCGCGACACGACCGGGCTCTTTCCCTCCGGTCCACCTTCCGATCACAACCGAGCCACTCCGACACGATCCGGATTCTCCCGAAAGCCTAAAAGTTATCAGTTTGCTGCAGAGTCTCTTCGATAGTCCTTCCCATAATCTACACTGCCATCTTTGTTTTTTTCCTGTGTGTCTCCTCCTCTCCCCCTGTCCGCTTGTCCCTTTCTGATCACGCCTATCAGAGGTCGGTTTACTCAGAGCGAGCGGAAGAACAAGCGAATACTTTCAACCGTTATTCAACTGTCAGTGAATGCGTTGCCACTAGTAATGATGGCCGCTCCGCCCTTCTCTTTCACGCTCCCTGATAGGCTGCAACAAATGTTGTGCTTCATCAGATGACTGGGGATATTTAAAGAGCTAAGCGTTGCGCATGCGCACCGGCCTCCTGCGGGTCATGGCTGAAGCTTTTTTTTTTTTTTAACTTGTAATTATTCAACTTTTGTATTGAATTTGGATAGTGTAATGCTTGGTTTTGTTAGTAGATTTGTTTATATGTTTATATGTTAGTTTGTCGCATTATTGCCATGGTGATTATAGTACAAAGAAAGAGTAAAAAGGTGACCAAAAACCTTTTCATACCATGGTCAAAAGCCCCTAACACTCCTGATATGCGACAAAATGGCAACGTCATCGTGGGTTGTTGTCAGTCATCTAAACAATTATACTTGACAGAATAATGAATGGAAGAATCCGTTATTTTTTTTTAGGTTTTTTACCATACATGTTACACATTTTAAGCTGCTTTATAATCTCTTTTAATTGTTTTCACCTTTTCAAGTTTTTTTTTTTTTTTTTTTTGACCCGAAACCAGAGTGACCCCTGGGGGGAGGGAAAATCCCCATCAGCCAATCAAATGAAGCGGTCTATGATGGACTAGTTTGGGCAAGACAGCTGTCAGTCTAGCTGGCCCAACCTGAATAAGCTTTGTGTGTTATATGGGGGGGATGGGAGTTTATTTCCTGGTTACTATAGAATACTATAAAATACATATTAATAAATATGTGTATAACAGTGTAATACAGAAGGTATTAGTAATGATGCTGAGATTAATACAGTGTTTTTATGCACATTACAATACACTTAAAATACCACATTTACAATGGAGGTTGAAGGAATAAAGTCACCTGACAAGGACAAAGGCTTTCTTCATTAATTATTACCTCTGAACCACTTGGTATTTCAGATTTGTTTTTGCTCTTACCATAATGATGATTATGATGAAAATGTATTTATTGATGAGTGATGTAATTATAATCATATATGTTTCAGTCAGAACAGGCCGGTTATGACTGGCTGTTCTGTCAACAGAAATATAAATATTATTTGAATGCATTAGTCTTTTAAAAATATAAATTACCTATAACTCTGTTCTTGTTTTGGCGATACTTTAAATGCCTTATATGTCTTATAAAAGTGTAATTTTGTAATTACAGAGAAAAGAAATTAAGGTAACACTTTATTTTACAGTGTCATTGTTACATATGTTACATGTAGTTACTATAGTAATAACTATAAATTATGCATAATTGCATGCAACTAACCCTAAACCAAATCAAACCCAAACCCTAACCCTATAGTAAGTACATGTAATTACTTAATATTACTAGGTACTTAAATATATAATTACAGTGTAACAAAGACACCTTAAAATAAAGTGTAACCAAAATTAAATATGAACGGAACAAAGATTAATAGACATTTTATCATCATAAAAACATTATTTTACTCACCAAATTATAGAAACATGTATCCGAACAGCTAATAAAGTTTAATGGTATTATCCTACAGTCTAAAACATTTACACAGTGCTCATAATGTTTCAAAGAGGCTTCTGATTTGCAAAATAACTAATAACTAAAACGAATATAAAGATGTGCTATGAAACGAAACACAGGAAGACAAATAATACTATATACTTTGAGCTTATTGCTAGCTAGCCTACCCAACTAACATTTCCAAACACATTGGCACTCAAGTTATCGAGGCCGAGCTTGACCGATACAATTTTGATACTTCTAAACTAAACTAGTCCTTCGTTATTGAAATGTTTCGCAGTCTCTTTTAAACACACATCAAGGATAAAATGTAGAATAATTAGAGGCTTGCACAAACAAATACAACATTATATTACAACATAAATGGCCCTTCTTCCTCTAGTCAGTAAATAATCTCACAATAATAATGTGTAACAATGTCCTGGCTCATTTCATTAGTGACCTGTAGGCCCACACGGAATTTACACTGAATTCGTATTTGTTTTTTTAATATTGGATTATACAAGATAATTATTTTATAATAAGAGAATTATAGCACTCATTTGACGGTAGGGTAGACAATTTTCGGAGTGGCTAGCAATAGCAAGCTAGCTTTGAAAGCATAAGATTCGGACCGAATGCAATGATTGGACGAATATTTTATGGTCCTGAGACTTCCACAGAAGATAATGTACATGTTTTAATATTTAGATCACTATTACTGATTGCTATAAGGATGTGAAGAGAGTTTCAACCAGTATAACAAAAATAGTTTATAAAACCTACCTTTAACCGTAACAAAAATGAGTGCAGAAATGTGAAAATCAGTGCAGGTTTCACCTGTGCCTGGTGATCAGGTCAAAAAACAGTGGACTTTCAGTCAGTATCAGTGCTTTTGAGTATATGTGTAGGTTTGAGAGAGAGAACACACTAAATGTTGTTTACTACATTGTATCATGGTGTTAAGTTTTGTCTCTTTTTTACATTCATATGGCCTGTGTTCTGACTCTTTTGGTCTTTTCATATATCATTGGTTTCTTCTAGTCACTTGTTTATGCTGGCTTCACTACCCTCTAACTAACTCATTACTGAGCAGGCTACTCTTGTTTTGTGTCAGTGTCTTCTTGCTGTGCTGGTTTCTCAGGTACGTGCTGATCTGTGGTATTTTGCTTGTTTGTTGTGGTGTCTTCTGCATGGGATGAAGTTTGTTGGTTGCTCGTCATGTTATGAGTCTCTTCAATCTCCTGGTCTCTGCCGTGTGCGTTAACATCTGGTTCATAGTTATTGTTCAGTATGTTCTCGTGAATTTGTGCTGCATGAAATTTCTCTGCCAACATCTCTGGTTTGTGAGAATCGCTCTTATTAATTTCCAGCTGTCTGCTTAGTCTCTGCCTCTCAGCTGTGGTGTGAGTGGCCTTTGTTGCCCCCTTATGGTCTTTTTGTGCTGTTGCATGTTGTAGCCAGTCATGCTGCAGGGTTTGACTAGCTGTCAAACGCCTTTTCGGGTTGACCTCCAGCAGAGCCCTGACTAGAGCTTTAGCCCCTGAAAAACACAGACATCAACACTTGATCACTGCATCTAAAATCTACAGCAGATCTGAAGGGTTTACAGGAACGGTTCAACCAAAAATGAAAATTCTCTCATTTAGTCCACCTGAGAATATAGTGCACAAATGGAGCATCTTGAAAGAAAGAACATTATGAGTTTGAAACAGCAGGAGGTTGAGTTAATGATGACAGCATTTCCGTTTTAACCCTTAAAGCAGGGGTCTCCAAACTCGGTCCTGGAGGGCCACTGTCCTGCAGAGTTTAGCTCCAACCCCAAATAAACACACCTGAACCAGCTAATCAGTGTCTTACTAGGCCCTTGTAAGACACTGATTAGCTGGTTCAGGTGTGTTTAATTGGGGTTGGAGCTAAACTCTGCAGGACAGTGGCCCTCCAGGACCGAGTTTGGAGACCCCTGCCTTAAAGTGATAGTTCACCAAAATGAATATTCTGTCATTAAGTACTCACCCTCGTAAGACTTTCGTTCATCGTAAGACAAATGAAGATCTTTTTGATGAAATCTGAGAGCTTTCTGTCCCTCCATTGACAGCTACGAAACTACCACTGACGCTTCAAAACGTTCATAAAGAGATCGTAAAACTAATCCATATGAATTGAGCGGTTTAGTCCAAATTTTCTGAAGAGACACGATCACTTTATATGATGAACAGATCGAATTTAGGCTTTTATTCACATATAAACATTCATCAACTCACACATCAGCTGTGGTAAACAGAAGCTCAAGCATGTTCACATGATGTGCAAGAACCAATGAGGTTCATTCCTGTGTTATGCATCACGTTTGAGCTTCCGCAAGAACCAATGAGGTTCATTCTCGTGTTACGCAGAACGTTTGAGCTTCAGCAAGAACCAATGAGGTTCATTCTCGTGTTACGCAGAACGTTTGAGCTTCCGCAAGAACCAATGAGGTTCATTCTCGTGTTACGTAGCACGTTTGAGCTTCAGCAAGAACCAATGAGGTTCATTCTCGTGTTACGCAGCACGTTCGAGCTTCAGCAAGAACCAATGAGGTTCATTCTCGTGTTATGCATCACGTTTGAGCTTCACCAAGAACCAATGAGGTTCATTCTCGTGTTACGCAGCACGTTTGAGCTTCAGCAAGAACCAATGAGGTTCATTCTCGTGTTATGCATCACGTTTGAGCTTCCGCAGGAACCAGTGAGGTTCATTCTCGTGTTATGCGCAACGTTTGAGCTTCAGCAAGAACCAATGAGGTTCATTCTCGTGTTACGCAGAACGTTTGAGCTTCAGCAAGAACCAATGAGGTTCATTCTCGTGTTACGCAGAACGTTTGAGCTTCCGCAGGAACCAGTGAGGTTCATTCTCGTGTTACGCAGAACGTTTGAGCTTCAGCAAGAACCAATGAGGTTCATTCTCGAGTTACGCAGCACGTTTGAGCTTCAGCAAGAACCAATGAGGTTCATTCTCGTGTTATGGATCACGTTTGAGCTTCCGCAAGAACCAATGAGGTTCATTCTCGTGTTACGCAGAACGTTTGAGCTTCAGCAAGAACCAATGAGGTTCATTCTCGTGTTACGCAGCACGTTTGAGCTTCAGTAAGAACTAATGAGGTTCATTCTCGTGTTACGTAGCACGTTTGAGCTTCAGCAAGAACCAATGAGGTTCATTCTCGTGTTACGCAGCACGTTTGAGCTTCAGCAAGAACCAGTGAGGTTCATTCTCGTGTTACGCAGCACGTTTGAGCTTCAGCAAGAACCAATGAGGTTCATTCTCGTGTTATGGATCACGTTTGAGCTTCCGCAAGAACCAATGAGGTTCATTCTCGTGTTACGCAGAACGTTTGAGCTTCCGCAAGAACCAATGAGGTTCATTCTCGTGTTACGCAGAACGTTTGAGCTTCAGCAAGAACCAATGAGGTTCATTCTCGTGTTACGCAGCACGTTTGAGCTTCAGCAAGAACCAGTGAGGTTCATTCTCGTGTTACGCAGCACGTTTGAGCTTCAGCAAGAACCAATGAGGTTCATTCTCGTGTTACGCAGCACGTTTGAGCTTCAGCAAGAACCAATGAGGTTCATTCTCGTGTTATGCATCACGTTTGAGCTTCCGCAAGAACCAATGAGGTTCATTCTTGTGTTACGCAGAACGTTTGAGCTTCAGCAAGAACCAATGAGGTTCGTTCTCGTGTTACGCAGCACATTTGAGCTTCAGCAAGAACCAGTGAGGATCATTCTCGTGTTACGCAGCACGTTTGAGCTTCTGCAAGAACCAATGAGGTTCGTTCTCGTGTTATGCAGCACGTTTGAGCTTCAGCAAGAACCAGTGAGGTTCATTCTCGTGTTACGCAGCACGTTTGAGCAGATTTTCTCAAAAAGATCTTCATTTGTGTTCCGAAGATGAACGAAAGTCTTACGGGTTTGGAACGACATCAGGGTGAGTAATTATGACAGAATTTTCCTTTTTGGGGTGAACTAACGCTTAAATCTCTTTTTAAATTTGTAGGGGGTCAGATGTTGGAGTTCAAGATCTCACCCTCGGACACATTATCCCAGTAAGGGGACAGAAAGTGGACTTCTCCCTTCTGGATGAGACAGAATAGTTCCTCTTGATTGCGATCTGGACTGCGGAATGGAGGAAACCCACTGAGCAGCACAAACAGTATAACACCCATCGCCCAAACGTCCACTCCAACACCGTAACCTATTCATATATAGACATACACATGCATAGCTGATCATTGCAAAATCTGACACTAATCCACAGTGTACTTAGATTTAGGACAGAGCTGTAGCTCAGGTTTTTTGTGTCCAAGCTAATCTGAGTGAGCACAGACTTTACCTGTCTCGGCGAGTATCTCTGGAGCAACATATGTAGGTGTGCCACAAACTGTGAACACTGGCTCCGTTACCACCATGGCTAATCCAAAATCTGCCAACTTCAGATTCAAACTTCCATTGCCATGCCGCTGTACCTTAGAATCAGTACAAAAAAAAGTGATGATATTAGCTGGATGATGTATTGTTCACTGTTTTTAAATGCATGTCCAATGAAATACAAAAGTGGTTGCAAAATAGCCTACTGCAGCTTGTTTCAGGTAATGAGCTACTTTTTCCAACGAGTGCCGCTATAGAGTGAGATAAGGGAATAATAGCACGCATTAAAAAGTCAGATTCTAGTGAATCGGTTCAGATGAATCTGTTGTAATGAATCTGTTTAAGATCGGTTCATCTTAAACAGTCCTCATTTGTAGTGTTGGAAATCCGTTTAATTCTATTGAATCGGTTTGTTCAGATGTTTTATGTAAATAAACAGATTAATAACTATTCACCGATTCCCTGTCCTATTTATGATGTTTTTCACTCGTTTAAGTAAATGTTGTAATGTTATAGGCTATTATTTAGTTCTATTATATTTTTAAAAACGTTGGTGGTCTATGAAATAATGCTCAACATTTAGTATTGTATTTTGAGCAGTGTTTTTAGTGTTAACTAAAACTATTAAAGACATTTTCGGTAATTTAAATAAGCGGAAATAAAATAAAATATAAGTATTAGATGAAAAACTAAAATAAAATAGAAATGTTGCCTTAACGAAAGATGATTTTTAAGATGATTTTAAGTTGATGCTAGAACGAAAGAAATAAAAAAACTAATACAAATGACAAAAAAACTCATAACAATAAATATATATATATAGCTACTTCATAATACTAGTAAATACTATAATAGTATGTAAAAAACTAAAATAAAGGCCTGTTCACACCAAGAACGATAACTATAACAATAACTATAAAGATTTTGTTTTAAAAATCGTTTAAAGAACAGCAGAGTCCACACCACAACTATAACAATAACGACACAGAGGAACAATGTCGTTAGAATCACTTTCAGAATGATATTTTTTTCCAGCTGATGAAAGATGTAAATATTGACAGCCAATCAGAATCCTTCCTGCTTTAAAGAGCTCGTGCATTTAAAGAGACAGGCGACAAAACTGCAGCATCCACACAAGCGGACAATAACGTTCTGTTTATTCTAATCGCGCGATGCAGTTTCTGCCGCTTTAAATGCTCAAGCTCTTTAAAGCAGGATGGATTCTGATTGGCTCTCATTGTTTTTATATCATTCATCAGCTGAAAAAAAAACTATATCGTTTCTCTGTGCTGTTATAGTTGTAGTGTGGACTCTGCTATTCTTCTTTAGAATGATTTTTATCACTTTATTGTTATCGTTCTTGGTGTGAACGGGCCTTAAGACTGAATTTGAGTAACTCTCAACTCTTACCAGTAGGTTTTCAGGTTTGATGTCTCGGTGTGCAATGCTCTTGTTGTGAATGTATTCCAGAGCCTGACTGATGTCTGTGATCATGCACGCAGCGCTCGGCTCAGTAAACCTGCCGCTCTGAGTGATAGCGTCAAACAGGTCTCCGCCGCTGACCAGCTCCATCAGCAGGTAAACATGTGTGTCCGTGTGATGAGAGCGAAACAGCTGGATGAGCCGAGGATGTTCCAGACTACGCAGCAGAGCGATCTCATTCTGGATCATGTGACCGCGTCCCTGCAGCTTTGCGTTGTCCACAATCTTCATGGCGAAGGTTTCAGCCAGGCCTCTCACGCGGCACTCCCTGACCACCGCGAAGTTCCCGTCTCCTACCACGCGGCCCATGTCGTAGCAGCGCTCGATGTCCTCCAGCGATAGTTCTGCACCATCAGGTGGTACGTTACCCTGCAAGTCTTTCAGCTCCTGATTATTAATGTCCTGCTCAGTTATTGTCTCCAAATTAAGAGCGTTTTGAGGAACAAATGGGCTAAATTTTGTATTGGCAACATGCTTGTCTGCTTTCAGCGGTCTATGCTGTGCTTTTTCCAAAGAAATCATGTTGTTTTGAGAAGTAGTACTTTTCTTACTGGGGTTATTCTGCTGAGAACATCGACTGCTTCTGATTGGAGGTATAGGAGGTCCACATCCTCGACAGCTCCGGCAGTAAACAGCATCTCTCTTTCTTTCCTCCTTATTCGGCTCCTTCTCATCTTCTTTCTGCAGGTCAGCTTTCCTCCTCCACAGTTCTCTTTGCCTTTCTCTCTTCACCTTTTCTTTTTGCCTTCCAACAGGCTGCAGGTTGTTGACAGGTGGTTGGTTTACCTGTTGATCATGCACCGTAGGTAAGGACACTTCTGGATCATCATCATGGAAACCACTATCCGCCTTAGTGGCCTTGGGTCTCAAGATACGCTCCCATACCCTCAGCAGGTGTTCGCAGTGCTCGGGGATTTCCGGATACAGCTCATCCAGTGCTGCACTTACATCATCAAGGGACGGTCGGCTGTTTCCAAAGGCCAGGAAGGCATGATCAAAGCGGAAGAAGTCAGCAAGGCTGTGGATCTCCCGGCCTGAAGGGCTAAAGAGGCGGCGTATTCGAGCGTTGTTCCAGCAGGGGAAGCCAAGCGCCTCGGACACATCTGCAATGAGCTGCTCGAACGTCTGCACAGCGCGGCGGTTTAACAGCAGCGAGATCTTTCGCACGCTGTCCCTTCCGCACGGTCGCACCACGGTCACAATTCGTGGGCGCACCGGGCTTGATTCTGCGTGCCTGGCATGGTAGCCACTCGCTCTGGATACTCCTACTTCCTCCCAATGACACACGGGGCTTTCTGAAGGCCCAAAGTCTGTCAGTGGCCTTCGGGGTCTTGATCTGTGCAGGTAAGAGGGAAGAGGTTGCCGAGGGGAAGCATTTGGGCATTTTGGCAGTTTAATCCTTTGATCTGGAACACATAAACATATAAACTGAGAGGATGCGATCTGAGGGTGTGTTCACACTTGTAGTTTGGACCAAAAAAAAACACATTTAGTCCTGATCTGCTTGCCATTTTAACACAGAACCTAAAGGCATAGGGATATGTTCACAACCTGATTGGTCGGCTTTTATGACACATATTTCGTGACGGAACTTACCAAACATCCAAAACAGTGCTGTGTGCTGGGCTAAATGCGCTCGTTGTATGTGCGTAGCTACATATGATGGTATTTCACCAGCTGAGAACTCGTGAAGAGCTTATAAAATGTGTAAAGTAGTCAAAACAGCGTCAGGAATCCCTCCGTCACACACACAAACGAAGATCTGCTGAGAGGAGACGCGGTTCTGATGCCTGTACCGAACTGTGATGGGCAACATCACGACTATGACAAGAAAAAACAGGTAACACTGTAAACCCTAACGCTCAGAATAATTAATTAGTTTGAGTAGAGCCAACTCAAATTAAACAAATTAGTTAAATCAAATGAACTTTTATGAGTATTTAGAACTTTCTTTTTCTTTTGAGTTCTCAAAACTGACACATTTTAGGTCATCGGAATTGTTTCATTGTTTTGAGTTTTATGAACTTGTTTCTTTTAATTTAGACTAACTTAAATTTAACCGAAACTGGGCTGGGATTTCTATTTCCCAGCATGCTTTGCCATGACACTCAAAAGGGACAGTAAATGCCAAAATTAAGTATTATATTATGTTTTTTGTGTGCAAGATTAACATTAATTGGAAGATTTAGTCGTGTTTAATTTTTTTAATGCTAGTTTAGAAGAGTTTCTGTTGGGGTTTTTTGTAGGGTTACCATCATTGTGACGAGTGGAGGATGAGCTAGTTTGAGAACAGACACATGTTAAATGTTTTATATTGCTGTCCTCATTCAGCAAATGCTATGTTATGCTAATGCAACCAAAGCATTGTGTAACCAATTAACAAGGTGGCATTTATTGAATTAGCTAGTTAAAGCTATTCAAGTTTCCACTACTAAAAAATTGAGATTACATGATAATTTTAAGTTAAATGTATAAATTAGTTTACTCACATATTTCAAGTTCAGACAGAGCAATTAAAATGTATGATTACAAAATAAAAATCTGCAAGTTCTGCTTACTTAAACTTTACATTTCTTAACGTAATTGAGGCAACTGATTGCTTCATTTTTTTTTTAAGTTTTGCCAATTTATTCGGGTTTACAGTGTATGTGTGAGCATTCTGTCCTTTTTAGGGTCACATCTTGTGACATCATGTCCTGTTTTTGGTTCATTTACATGTCTTTGGTCTATGTTGTGTTCATATCATTGGAACCGCACCGGAGTTTGTTTGTAAGCGGAGTGAGACCCATCTTTTCAGTGTCTCGGTCCACTTGTTTGGTGTTCCAGGGTTCAGATGGCAGCGTTCACACTTATGAAATGAACCACACTAACAGAGCAATCACACCAGGATTAGTTTTAATCGAAAAAAACATGCCACGTGTGAACCTGAATTTGCTAGTAGAGCAACTTGTCCAAAGATATGCTTTTGTTCATCAAGAGCGCAGCACTCAAAATTGCTTGATCAGATTTAGGAGGGGAAAAAAAGTTTATACAGGCGAATTAAAGAGGAAGTGTGCAACATTAATAATTAAGATCAGGTGTGTATTGAGGAGCAATGCCGAGACATGCAGATTCTCAAATTGCACCGCATGGTCCAGGGGTAACGGAAAGAATCAAATCTGATCATGTCGGATCACTTTACTCAGCTTGCGCAGCTTGTTTTCTTTCTTTCTTTCTTTCTTTCTTTCTTTCTTTCTTTCTTTCTTTCTTTCTTTCCATGCATGTCCTAAACACACGTCTTTAAGTGGAAGGATGCAGGAGGCATTAAGAAATTGAACACCAAAAACAGTCAAAGATGCTGTTTCACTTTTAAGTCACTTACCAAAGCAAAGCCATTGTGAAACTAATTAATAAACCTAATGTTGAAAGCCAAAGTTAGGCTATTTTTAAATTTAAGTTTGAATTGTGAACATTTCTTACATGCTTACATGCAATATACATTTATTAATAACATATTAGAATATTATATAAATAATGCTATTATCGAAGTAATAATAATCATATCATATTATTTAGTTTGTTTATTCATCATAAGAATCATAGCGGAGATTCTGCAAATAGAGACTGGTTAACTGACCTAGTTAAACTTTTAGTCACTGTCCTGTTTCTCTTAATGTATTTATTTATGACTCATTTGAACTCACCTGTCAGTCCCCATCTGGGTCTCGGCGGCTCTCGCCCCGGTCGCTGGTTCCACACCGGGTTCATTCTGTTCCACTGCTCGCAGTTTCATCAGTATTTATGCAGATATAAACCCACGAGTCTGATTCACTGCTCATACTGTCCCAGGGCTGTCCGGCGGCTTTACAAAATAGTGAAAAAAGTCCATAACCATGATGAAATCAACGCGCACCTCCAAACGAGCTTCTCGGTGTCCTCTAGGAATCGTGAAAGTTTAAAACAGAGCTGAATTTAAAGCACAGTGGATCGTACAGCGCGCACAGAGCCAGTGTTCAATCAGACATGAGGTAACATGGGGATATCGAGAAGCCGCATCTTTTGGAAAAGCTACGAGCGCGTTACCGGATACTCCGCATCCTGCTGCAAGCGCGTCTCCCCGGTAACCCACAGAGAGCTGAAACACACACACACGCACGATGTGTTTTCATGTTTTATAGGGACTTTCCAAAGACAATGGTTTTTATACTGTACACAGGGTATATTCTCTCCACTAACCCTACCCCTAAACCATCACACAAAACTTTCTGCATTTACACATTTAATAAAACAAAACAAAAAAAACAACAACAAGTAATTTAGTATGATTTATAAGCTGTTTTCCTCATGGGGACAAAAAGGTCTCCACAAGGACAAGGATTTCGAATATTGCCATTTTGTCCCCATGAGGGTTTTACCAGGCCACACACATACACTCACACACACAGAGGTTTTCTTTCCATGTTTTATGGAGACTTTCCATAGACATAATGATTTTTATTCTGTACAATATTCTCTCCCCTTACACTACCCCTACCCCTAAACCTACCCTTTACAGAAAACTTTCTGCATTTATACAATTTCAATAAACCACTTAGTATGATTTATAAACGGTTTTCCTCAACCAAAAAAATGTCCCCAAAAGGACAAGGATTTCGGATATTGCCATCTTTGTCTCGATAATGTAGGGTTTACCAGAACACACACACACAGTCTGGTTCACTATCTTTGTGGGGACTCTCCATAGACGTAATGGTTTTTATTCTGTACAAACTGTATACTGTATACACACACACACACACAGAGACAGACAGACAGACAGACAGACAGACAGACAGACAGACAGACACAGAATCCTCACAAGTTGGGTTTTGCTCTATTAGTGAGGGCATTTGACTCTCAGAAGAATAACGCAACCTGAACACTCACAGTTATTGTTAAAAAACAGGGTGAATTCAGGTCGATTGGGACACTTTTTCCAAGTCATCTCAATGGCAAAAAGTGTCCCAATCACCCTGAATTCACCATAAAAAATAGGCATTTTTATAAAAGAAAATATATTTATTATTATTGTATAAAATGTATATTTAACAAATTATAGTTTTTATAGGCCTACATTTACATTTTATTTGCATGACTTCCACAGTAAGGAGGAATGAGATAGCACTGATGTCTATAGTGAATATGATGTTGATCAGAGCATCTGTTTGTGAATATTTCAGTCATTTCAGTCATCACCATTATTGGTGAATTTGATGCATTGAAAGAAATTAATTCAGATGCATTCAATAAAAGCCAATTCCCACATCCCTTAAAGTCCCTTTTTTCTCTTTCTCATATTCTCTGCCTTATTTCACACCCACTCTCCCCTTTATTTATTGCCTTCCTTACTGTGCTTTAAAATATAATTAAACTTCTCAAGACTTTTCACTTTGTCTTTGCAGGTCTCTCAGGCTGTATTACCATGGTTACTGTTAACACAGCAGTCCTGCTTTGTGTCTATGTTTGCGTTTGGATGGCTGTGCTGGTCTTTGCTGTGTGTGTGTGTGTGTGTGTGTGTGCAGCTGTAATTGGGTTGCATAAACATGTCCATTAGAGGGCAGTGTGTGTAGGACGGTAGAGGGGCATGATAGGCAGACTCATTTACTAGGTATAGGTTTTCCAATATGCCTGACATAGTGACAAAACATGCGTAAAGTACCAAGATTAAAGCAATAAGCCCAGAGAAGCCGTGCTTTACAGTGAATTTAGAACAGCTAAGGAGCATTGTTAGACCCATTAATACTAACACTTACTATTCTGCTCTGTATGTTTTTTTTTTATATATTTAAAAAGAGAAAAAAAAAAAAAACGTGCTACTGTGCTTTATCTATAGTCTTTGGCTGGACTATCTGGGACTAGTCACAGCACAGCCTGTATTGTTGCCAGGCAGCTTTTGCAATTCAGAGGCCCATTTCAAAGAAACAGTTGGGGGGGCCCCATATGAGAAAAACAAGACAGACAAGCATTTCATGCAGTGCGACTGCAGTTACTTTATTATCACTTTTATATTTAACAATGTTATCTCATATTTCACTCGTAATAGTTTATTTATAAATGCATTATATCTACCACTATTTACACATTCCATCTCTTTAACCATATAATGAAATAATAGGCTACTTTTAAATATGAAACTAAACCGCCAGTAGGTGGCGGCAACTCATAGTCTTAACGAGTGAGTCATTGAATCATTCAGTCAAACGATTCGTTCAAAGGCTGATTCATTCAGGTATGAGTGAGTCATTCATTAGAACGATTTGTTCAAAAACGTGATGCCGGGGCTCTTTTGTGAGCACAAGCCGAGTCCCCTTCTGTTGTGAGGCTCGTTTCAAGTGATTCCGAAATTTTTGGAATCGATTCCGATTCCTGGTTTCAGAATTGATGGAGTCGATTCCAAGAATCGATTCCTCACTGTTATATTCGATTCTTTTTCGATTCTTGTTTTTTTTTTTTTTTTTTTTCAGGATATAAGGATGTAGAAAGTATAAAATCAAGATGCATTTCAATAACTGATTGATTTTAAATTGTAATTATGGATGCTCCTGAAATGGCCCATAGCCCAAAAGTAAATGCGATTTAATAAATAGGCTAAATAAACATTATTCAAGGATGTGCATTTATTGCATGGTTAGAACTACATGATATGTCTAAAATGCATGTGCACAGTTCAGTTAAATGACAAAGTTTAGTGCTTTTGCACAGAATGTACGAGGCAAACTGTTCTCTGAAATAACCACAATATTAACAACAACACTGAAATAATAGTGCGCAGCTTATTTGTCAATAAGATGAGCAAGGAAGTTACGTTCATTACTATAGCAACAGTAGGTTATCGGCCATTAATCTGTGCTCTAGTCTAGGCGCATTTTATTTCAGAATTATCATTGGATTATAGAAAGAAGAAAAAAAAACTGCATTTTATTTCAAATGAAAATAAGACCCTCACATCTGCATCTGTTGTCGTAGACCAAGCAGCGCTCAAAACCTACCATTGTGGACAACATAACTGTATGTAGTATGTAGTAGCCTAAACGTGTCCAAGATGCAGGATTACAGAAGGACACAATGACAACAAACACCATTAACCTAAGTGAATGAAAGGTAATAATCAGCGATATGCATTCACATATGGTTTTATATCATGGGTGGGGAACGTTGATCCTGGAGGGCCAGTGTCCTGCAGAGTTCAGCTCCAACCCTAATCAAACACACCTGAAGCTAATCAAGGTCTTCAGGATTACTAAAGTTACAGGCAGGTGAGTGTTTTTTTCAGGGTTGGAGCTAAACTCTGCAAGAGAGTGGCCCTCCAGGATCAACTTTCCCCACCCCTGCTTTATATGAATGTTTCAGCGTGACATAAATTGTTAGAATTACGTTCTAGTGACGTCATTACTCGATGACGCAAAAGAACCGCTGCACTGTTTTATTTTTAACTGGTTCATTGAAACGACTGTCCAAAAGAACCTTTTGCAGAAATTAAATGGCCTTCAAATCATTATTAGTGAGCGAGAGACAAATTAATGATTAACTCTGTTCGACTGAAAAGGGCTCTTAAAGCGGAGTCGATTCCCCTCGACGGAATCGATTCCAAACTTTGGAATCGACTCTCAATTCCCAACGCCTTGGAATCGATTCTTTTTGGAATCGATTCCCAGCCCTGTAGATGCCGCTACTGACTGTTGCCCTATTGTTGATTGCTTTGGATAAAAGTGTCGGCTAAATAAATAAATGTAATGTAAACATTAGGCACGACAGTGGCGCAGTAATACTGATGTAATGAGGTCACAGGTTTATGTGCAACGGCTCTGGAACGCAGCTCAACCAAAGAACCAATCCGAATCAAGGACCGGAACTATACGTTTTTAACAATCCGTTTTATAAAATGTATTTGTTTAGCTATGATGCTGAGATAGTCACTTGTGCGTTACAATTGAATTTACATAATGCATGGCAATAAAACATTTAACAGAATGTTTCATAAATAGTTAGATGAAATTTATTTTAGTGAAATTGCGCATTAATACACAGAAAAAAAATGGTACAAACGTCTTCATTGGTCGGTCGGGCGCGGTTCTAAATATGTACCATTTAGATAATAATATGTACACGTCATTTGCTAATATGCGCATTTAAGACTCTTTAGGGATACAAAAGGTACAAAGATATATTTTTAAAGGGTATCCGCCCCAATTACCATTTTTGTATTTTTTTCCCCCGTTCGCCTGCCGGGGTAAGTTAACCATACCAACAACACGCCGCGCGAGCGATTTCCATTCAGGATCGGACAGTAAGTACTATATTTTTGAATTACTTTATTATAGATTTACACATCATAAATACATAAAACATTTTGTTTAGTTTAAAACGTCTTTAAGATATTTGACGGTTAACTAAGTGTGTTTGGCGCGACATTTATGATGCACGTGACGAACCTCGAAACGACAGATCTTTTGAAAAACCACAGAATCCTTGACTGAGTCGCACATTGTATTTTGTTTAATGCATGTTTTATTTTTCAGTTATTAACATTTAGCAAACCCCTATGTTGAAGACATGATTCATATTATTATATTAATATTATTTTCATTTTTGCTTCCTTCATGAATGCTGCTGATCAGAATCTAATCAGACATGCCAATAATACATGATACTTACGGCAGAATTTGGATTTGTGGCCTTTGTTTTGTGTGTTTGAGACTTGGACTTTGATTTCATTATCTGAGTAAAAGGGGTTTGACATCTCACCTCTTTCTCTAAATCTCTCTCTCTCTCTCTCTCTCTCTCTCTCTCTCTCTCTCTCTCTCTACCTACCACCTGTTTGTTTCAAATGTCAAACACATGAACACTGCATACCATGTTTAGTCACACATTTGTGTTGGGTTAGACACATGGCAGTCCACTGTGTGAGTGTGTGTTCAAATACCGAGCATATAAAGGTGAAAACCCAAATATAAATCATTCCAGAAGTTCCGTTATACAACACATGGTCATCAATCCTTTTGAGAGAACTGGACTGTTTCACAACATGTGGTTTACATGGACAATACAAGCTTCCAAAGTCAATGGGAAAAACTGGGAGAACAGGAATACTTATATTATAACCGTCGGTGAAGTGCAAATAGTCAATCTAATTATTATTTAGCCCACTTAAAGGGATAGTTCACCCAAAAATGAAAAATCTGCCATAATTTACTCACCTTCATGTTGTTCCAAACCTGTGTGAATTTCTTTCTTCTGCTGAACACAAAAGAAGATATTTTGAAGAATATAACCAAACAGCTGATGGACCCCATTGACTTCACTAGTATGGAAACTATACTATGGAAGTCAATGGGGCCCATCAAAATATCTTCTTTTGTGTTCAACAGAAGAGAGAAATTCATACAGGTTTTGAACAACTTGAGGGTGAATAAATAGTGAGAGATTTTTCATTTTTGGGTGAACTATCCCTTTAAATAATACAAATGAAAACTGTTTCAGTGATGCATTTAGATTACTATAATATACTCTCATAGTATTGAGTATTTTATATGGGATTTTAACTATAAATTACCAAATTTGTTTTTGCAGATTCACTTTTTTTTTTTTTTTTTTTGAGCAATTCTGGAGGATAATTATAACACACACCATCTGAATATTATCACCACGACACACCTGCAATACCTACAATTCATGGGAGATTTATCTTGCGGTTATAATACAATTCAGCTGTAATTGACCAAAGTTATTTAATAATGTGCAGATTAGATAGTGTATTTTATTAGAGCTATAAAGATAATGACATATAAATGTCTGGGAGAGGTGACAGTGAAGGGTGTGTGTCTGTGTGTATTTGTACATGCTCAAACAGGTGCATGTTTGAATGTTTGTGCATATCACATCATGTTCCCACAGGGGAATGAGGATGAACGAATCCTGGAAAATTTCCTCCAAACAATATTTTAAAGAAATCAACTGGATGCTGTTGATTGTAGAGGTAGTTGTTAGTGAATTGTAGCTTGTCTAATTACTTCCAGTGATATTTTAGTATTAGGTATACTATATATTTTGAATGACCTTTTATATTTTTCAATTTTTGGTTTAAGAAGTTTTATTCATTTTGTTACACTCCTAAAAATAAAGTTTCCAAAATGGGTTTTTCACAGCAATGCCATAGAAAAACTATTTTTAATTCCCTAAAGAACCTTTCAATGAACAGTTCTTAAAAGAATCATTTTTTCTTAGTGTGAAGAAAATTTTAATATCCTTTTTTTCAACTGTAAAGAAACTTTTGTGCAATGGAAAGGTTCCATGGATGTTAGAAGTTCTTCATGGAACCAAAGATTCAACAAAGAAACATAATTTTATTCTTTAATTTATTTAGCTTTACTATATTGCTTAAGTTTATGCACTTGTAGAACTTCATATTTATGAAAAGGCAAAGGTTTTTTTTAATCTAATATTTCATTTCTACGGAGCCCATGAAGGGACATGGTGTAAAAAAAAAAAAAAATGAGATGGGAGGAAAAATGATACATCAATGCTTTTACGTTCTCTTGCAAATGTTTTGCGTTCCCTTGAGAAACTTTGCGTTTGTTTGCAAAACTTTTTGAGCTCTTTGTGAGTAAATGCATAGTTTCTCGGCGGAACACAACAGTTTTTCCGAGGAAATACGAAACCATTTACAAATATCTCATTTTTTCCTTCACCATGCATGTCCCTTTAGGGGCTCCATACATTTCAGTATTATTTCAGTTACCTAAAAAACTCCTCACTGTAAATCTAATAAGTCTAACATTTTTATTTGTGTTTTATTGAAAAGTGTTATGGAGCCCCTAAAGGGACATGGTGGAAAAGATATTGGATGGGAGAAAAACATTTATTTCAATGCTTTTGCGTTCTCACGCAAAAACTTTGCATTCGCTCACAAAGAAGTTTTGCATGCAAACACAAAAGCATTAACATATCATTTTTCTTCCCATCTCATATTTTTCTTCATCACCATGTCCCTTTAGGGCCTCCGTAGGGTGTAGACTCTTCAAATCATGAATTTAGCGTTTCTTGGTGTTTTTACAGAGCTGTTCGCTGTGTATATATGAATTCTCTGTCTTTTTCTTAAAAGCTGTTGTTGATCAAAAGAATCTGTGTGCACCAGATGTCTAACGTTCATGAACAGCTGCTCACCTTACAAACTATAAAAAATTCAAGAGTTCAGCATTAACCCTAGACCTCATTGTGTGCAAATCCTGGTATTCAGACCCTTCTTGCTGTTGTCTGCTCCACACATACATGCTCAGACAATCGTCCATTTCAGACCGTGCCTTTCTTGCAAACACTTGTAAATTCAGCCTTGTGGCTCAGAGGATGGGCCGGGGAAAAGTTTAGCAATACTGGTGCAAAACATACTGTGATTCGCTGATTATTGTACAAACAGCAGCTGATACGACTAGATCTTCACTGCCTCTTACTGAGCAGAACGGCCAAACACAATAAGTCAAAGAGTGTAGAGGGTGGGAAGAGCGAGTCCTCTGACATAAGGTCATGTCCTCAGTGGCTTGTAAAAGAGCGAGAGAAATGGCCTGACCCTGGTCCCCATATCAATCACTCCTCCCCCCTCCTCCTGTGTTCTCTCTCTCTTTCTCTCACTCTCCAAGCAAAGGAATGAATGTCTTCGCACTAGATAATACTTGTGATGTTCCTCATAAGTTTCTGTGTATAAAAGCATCTGCTAAATGAATGAATGCGAAATGTAACTAACAAAATATCAAACCAAACCACATATTTCTCAAAAAGACATGAATTTGGTTTTAAATTACAAAGCAAGTTCAAAATGAAAGGCAAGGGACTCTATACATCCACTAAAGATGACCACTTGGTAAAAAGTCATTGCATAAACTGGTGTGACGTTAGCTATTTCGGTTTCTAATGCAATGAAATTCATACCTTTTTTTTAAGTAGGGTAGGAATGCACAATCATAACAGGTATTGGATGATATTAAACATCTTTAAAGGTAACAATATGGGTAAATTTTGGATATTTGATTGTTCATGCTCATCTCTATTTTTTTCTCTATCTGAAAAAAAACTTTGTTTTTGCATGTAGATTTTTTTAAGTAAAAATCACTTATGGAATTAAGTAAAATCAACTTAACGACGTTAAGTAAAATAAACAAAGAAAATAATTAACTGTAACTTGGCCAGTTAAATTTGAACTACTTAGTTGAAGTTTACTCTGTTTCAAGTACATTTTACTCAAACAACATTAACAACTGAATTAAGCCATGCCATTAAAGTGTATGCTTTACACTTAGAACGTATAAGTAAATAATGCAGTAGATATTGTGTAGACAACATATCTACACAATAGAAGTAATGTGGTACCCACCCGAACACAGAGATCTCAATACTTACACAATACAAAATAACGGTAACATTCGTTCGATTTTTGAATGTCATTTTGAGTAAATGAACTCCAGAAGACAGCAATTTACTAAACCTAATAACAAAAAGCAATGATAAAACAGTGTAAATACAGCTGAAAAACAGTGAAAAATGCAACCTTATTAATTATGCATGCCCCAGTGCATGATGGGAACACCAGTATCAGAAAGTTGAGTAGGTTTTACTTAATTTTATAACGTTGATATTCACGCTTTAATTTCTACAAGCTTAAATTGAGTACTAATATAAAATTTACTTTTTAAATTCTTGCCTGAACTAACTTATTCAGGTAGACATTTATTTTTTTCTGTAGTATTTACTTCACCACAGAATCATTTTTATCAGTCACTTAAAGTTAATCTTTAAAACACTGACAATTACATGTAAATGTAATCTTTAGCAAATCTCGAAATTAAAATTTTAAATCATAATGTTGTGATGCCTAAATTCACTCGATTTTAGTTATGTATTTTTTTTATTTATTTAGACAAAATAGCATAGTATTTTTAACATAATTATTGGCGAATCTGTAGTTATTATCGGTGCATCCCAAATTTTACGCTTAAGTGTCCAAATTGGGGGTCAGACACAGTAGCTGTGTTTCCATTACAGATTTTCGCAAAACTTTTGCGATATTTTCTAAATGTCGATAAAAAACGATTGCGAAATGACGGCGTTTCCATTAACCATTAATGCGACTAAAACTTATTTTTTTCCTCTTGCAATAAGTAATTCCAAAAATTATGCCACGGATGTTGGTAGGTTTACGTATATCGCAGCCACCCCACTAGCCATTATTTTTAATCGAAGGAGACGTTGGCGTGTTATCCAAGCATTAATGGCAAGGAAAGCCCCTTATACTTGGGAGTGGCTACGTATGAGGTATTTCTGGGTGTTTCTCCCTCATATCTGCTTCAAGGTCTTCATGATAATTTGTGGCATTTCTTTGTTGTTTAGAATCCAGTATTCCTGTAATTCTATTGTCTTTTATGAGTTTAATAAAGAACTCTGTCTCGTCTTCTGTCCAAACATACCGCGTCATCTGTAAAGAATGATCCACTTTTACGTACATCAGGTAAATGCGAAAAAATTGCATTGCAGTTTTGCGAAAATTTCCTTTTTCGAATTGTCTGAAAAACCACCTCATGTGAGCGTAAAACTTTTTTTTTGCGATATATGGGAGTTTTTGCGAAATTGACGTGTTTCCATTGGGTGTATTTTCAATTCGCAATTTCAATTTGCGCAATTTGAAGGGTAATGGAAACGTGGCTACTGCCTATAAAAACAGTCAAATGCATATGCACATTCTAAAGAAAGTGAAATGCTTTTATATTATTCCCAAACCTGTATGAGTTTCTTTCTTCTGTTGAACACAAAAGAAGATCTTTTAAAGAATGTTGGTGACCAGACAGTTGACGGCACCCACTGACTTCCATTGTGGGAAAAGAAAAATACTATGGAAGTCAATGGCTACCGTCAACTGTCTGGTCACCAACATTCTTTAAAATATCTTTTGTGTTCAACAGAAGAAAGAAACCGGTTTGGAACAACATGAAGTTGAGTAAAAGATGATAAAATTTTAAAATTTTGGGTGAACTATCCCTTTTGTTTTGCATAGTTCCTCGACCTCCTTATCTTTCTTCATTCTATCATTAATTGATTGTCCTACAATTCCCATCTCCCCATCTCTCTGACCCCCTCCCGCCTGTCAGTCATCTCTCCTCTTCTCTGGCATTGCTCCTCCCTCCTCCACCCCCCAGGCTTGTAGTGATGACATCACAAACAGCAGTTATAAATCAGCCAGTAAGATTGCAGAAGCTCAGTGGTGCTGTCTTACCCTCCTCTCTCTCTCTCTCTCACTCACTAACGCACGCTTTCTTTCTTCCTTCCTCGCTCTCATTCTTCTACTCTTGTTCTCTCACTCAGCTCTAAACATGGCAGACGTTTTTGTTGGCACATGGAACTTAAAGGAGAGCAAGAATTTCGATGACTACATGAAAGCCCTTGGTGAGTAGGATGTGTGCGGCGTGTGTGTGTGCTTTACAGCTAAATGTAGGGTGTGTGCCTTTTGATGCAAGCAAGCACATGTCATTTGGGTGTGTGTTTCTGATTGTTTCAGAGTGGGAAAGCTGATCTGAGACGCATTTACTGTGCAAGGTGCATGTGTGCTGGTGTGTGTGTGTGTGTGTGTGTGTGTGTGTGTGTGTGTGTGCATGGGTGTGTTTAAGATGTGGTGCAGGGAGGGTCTCTCTCGATGAACCTTGCGCGCACACACACGTACACACGTACACACGTGCTCTCTCACACAACCACATTCATGCCATGACCACGTGTGCCCATATAGAGCAACTGCTGTTGTCTTGTATAAAATACAATGAGCCCTTTATTTTGCCATTGAACTACCGTAATTTAGTGCATGCATACTGCCTGTAGTACGTGAACTATACCATGACATACACAAAACATATGGAAATATGTGTTTTGGTGTTTTGTAATTTTATAAAGTAGTGTTGAGTGAGATGTGGCTTAAAAGAGGAAGATGGGAGAAAATCAATCAGTGTGCATCTGTATGAAAGAAATAGAGGGAAGGAGGGAGGAAAGTGTGGGTGAGACAAAGTGGGTGTTTTTTTTTTTTTTTTCTCTCTTCTTCTTCTTTTCATTCTCCCTTCTGACCAACTTGAGTGAACTAGAAAGAACCCTGATTTCCTGTTCTTTATCTGTGGTTAAAGAACACGTCTGCACACACAGTATTTGCTAAACAAATCGATAGCAATTGCTGCAGTCTCCCAAAATCGTATGTGCTGCTGATTTGACCATTTTGACCGTTCCAGAGTTTGGTTATTTGCAGAGATGTGTTCAATCATGACTAACCACTGAATATATACATATGCAATCTTTGTTTAATTATTACAATACTGGCCTTAAGCTATGCAGATACTCTTTCCTCATTAGCATTTTTGTGAATGCATTGTGGGCTTTTAGAAATATTTTTAATTTTAATATTTAATAATGTATAAAATATAGGACGTTAGAATTTTTTTTTTCCCCCCTTTGTTTTAAAATTTATTTTTAAAATATTTTTATATTTAAGGACTTTAAGCTCTTTAGATTTCTTTTTAATTATTAAAGAAAAAGGACTTTAATTAAGCCCTTTTTATTTTAACATTTTGTTTTTAGCTTCTTTTTTTTTAAAAGCAGCTTTGGTTCTTAAAATATATTTAAGAGCTTTAAGCCCTTTAGATTTTTTTCCCCCCTTTTTTTTAAAACCATTTAAAAAAATATTTATATATTTAAGGACTTTATTTAAGCTCTTTCTTTTTTAATAATAAATTAAGGACTTTAAGCCATTTTTATTCTAACATTTTGTTTTAGCTTCTTTGACACTTTTTAAAAGCAACATTTGGTTCTTAAAATATATTTAAGAGCTTTAATTAAGCCTTTTAGAATTTGTTTTTAGAACTGCTTATTTTATATATAGATTTTAGCTACATTACAATCTTTAAAAGTATCTTTGGTTCTTAATGTCCATGTGAATTCCTCTTGAAATGGCTTCATACCTTCTAATGAAAGTGTTTATTTATCAGGTGTGGGCTTTGCCACACGTCAGGTTGGCAGTATGACCAAACCAACAACCATCATTTCCATGGAGGGCGATGTCATCACACTTAAGACCGTCAGCACTTTCAAAACCACAGAAATCAGCTTCAAACTGGGAGAGGAATTCGACGAGACCACTGCAGATGACCGTAAAGTCAAGGTGATAAAATCTCACACATTAGTCTCACTTTCAGCAGTCCTGTGCTGAGACTGCTAAAGGCACGGATAATTCCACGACTGACACATTGTGAGTTGGGCGGTTAAGATGGATAACACAATAGGGTTTTGTTGATGCAAAACAAGGGCCTCTTAGAAGCCCCAATGAGAGATTGACCTGTCCCGTGACATTCATCGGGTCAATCATTAATGCAGGCTTAGAAACGCCAGTCATAGTTGCTCCCGGGTAGCAAGACAAAAAAAATGAATGGTTTTCTAAATAAGAACTGCTTGTCTTATACCTTTACTCTGTTTTTCTTTAGTCCTTGATAACTTTAGATGGAGGCAAATTGGTTCATGTTCAGAAATGGGATGGTAAAGAGACGACCCTGGTCCGAGAAGTCAGCGACAACAGCCTCACTCTGGTCAGTATTGTGTGTACTTACAGTAAGAGAACAGAATTATAAAAACAGTCAGCAAAAGCATAACCAGTTCTGCTGCCCATTTAGTGATTACTTTTCCTAATATTTATGGGTGACTGCATGAATGAATGTATATCAATAGACCAACCTCTTTCTTTTATTAACAGACACTGACACTTGGCGATGTCATCTCCACACGAAACTATATAAAGGCGGAATAAAGGGAAATCTCCTTCGCAACCCGTGCTCATCAATGGTTACGTACATTTCCAGTGTTTTTTCTGTGGTGTTCATCCGTTCCTCAAACACTGAATAAAATTCCAACTTCATACCTCCAGACGTCTGTACATGATATCATATTCTGGGTGTGTGTTATGCCTCTGCAGTCAGTGTTACATATGTCATATGCCTTTGGATTACAATAAATGACATTTGCTCCAAATTCACCGTGTGCAATTTGTGTCAACATTTCCATTAAGCGCTCCAGTGCCGTACCACGTGTGTTTTGATGTTTCCAAAAGGACAGGTCTTTCTAAGGTCTAAGGTCTTGTGAGGTCTTTCTAATTTAAGCATGTTCCAGTGTCTGCTGGCTGACGTGCCTGTTCTAAATCGAGCACGTGGGTCTGTGTGTTTCTGGGTGAAGGGCCATTCAGAGGTTGCGCAGTGAACCTTTTAACCTTCACACAAGACGCCAGTCACTTTTAATGGTCAAATTCTTTATAATATGAACACAAAATACACTCCAAAACTGACCAGATACATTTCATCTGAATAAACCTGCAGTAAACGACATGCACAAGTTTGAATTGATTTGCAAACCAAAATCACTTTGCCTTGTGTTTGTGTTTCTTGTGTTTTTTCTTCTTGTCTGAGTGTGTATGTGAATGCCGCGGCCGTTTGGCTCCTTCATCGCTGCTATCAGATGAAGAGCTGTCTCTCTTCCTCTCTTTCTTTTTCTTCTTTTCTTTCTTTGCCTTCTTTTCCTGCATGAAACGGCATCATGAGCATGCAAATTAAAGACTATTGCAGAACTTGGCAACAAGTGAGCAAGGTTGCACAACCGCGTGTCAATCATTTTGATGTCAAAGGGGTGTGTCCGCACCTTTTTACGTTTCTGGGGCTCTGACTGGGTGTTCTGGTTGCTGGTCGGTGGCTCCTCCTCTTCTGGCACTAAACTGTACTGCAGTCCAGGCTTAGAGAAGCAGTCCTTTGCAAAGTGACCTTACATGCAAACATACATACACGTCATCATTTAGAATCTAAACACTCATAACAGGTGTTCAGAGATTAAACATACAATCTGCAAATGAGATCTAAAACTGACACTCAATGATTGTGTATGAAATCTACTTAAGTGTTTGCTATAATATACAATAGTTTGGGGACATTTGCATTGTCAAACAAAAATTCTATATTTCAAGTAAATGCTGTTCTTTTGAACTTTCTACTCAAAGAATCCTGGACACTTGTTTTCAACATTGATAATAAATGTTTCTGAGCAGCAAATTAGCTTATTAGAATGATTTCTGAAGGATCATGTGACACTAAAGATGCTGAAAATTCAGCTTTGCATCACGGGAATAAATTACATTTTAAAATATCGTTATTGTCTTTATTATCTTGTATTTTCAATGCAATAAATGCAGCCTTGGTGAGCAGAAGAGACATTAAACAGACCACAAACTTTTAATTATTGCAATGACAACCAGAAACACTCATGCTTTAAATATTAAAGTCACATCATGACTAACATCGTCCTTCATATACTCTAAGCTAGTGTTTTTTCAGCAGACTTGTCTTTGTTTTACCCAAACATGTACTTAAAATAGTGATGATTTTCATTTGGCTGAATCTTGTTGAAATAGCATTTCAGTTGAGTTTGTGGTCTGTAAAAGGGTCAAGGGTCTAATGTGCACTAGAATTGGGTCAGGTTGACACAGCCTGGAGTTTCATACCAATGCAGCCACACTTTTTGCATGTGGTGTTGAGCACAGCCTCCAAGGTGATCTTCTGCCCCGTGTGATCTCTGAACTGCCTCCGGCGACGTTCGTCCTGTCTGAACAACATTCATTTACACATAGTTATTAATTTATGGCCTGGTTTCACAGACAGGGCTTAGATTAAGCCAGGATTAGCTCAATTAGGGCATTTCAGTGGCTTATAAATGTGCCTTAGAAAAACCCATTACGGATGTGCATCTTGAGACAAGACAATAGCTGCGTTCCATTCGACAGGATCCCTACGCAGTGTTCACTTCTCCCTACTCCCTGAGCACGGTATATCAGTTGAAGTGGACTTGGCTGACAAAAATTTGGAATGCCCTGCAACGTCATAATAGAAAGGCAACGACGGGGTCGTGCAGATTATGATATAACATAAATAAATATTGTAATTTACTTTACTTTCAAATTTAAATTCATATAATAGGCCTATACATATACAAAACACAGTATGTATCTAAAAAATATAATCAAAACATTGTATTAGTCTATAAGTTTACTACATATACCTGCATATTTAATTGACTATTAACAGATCTGAAGCTGTACTGTAACTGTCATTCAATATGAAAATAAATTTTGATTTGGTTAACTATGTATAAATGTGTTTTTAATCAATGGTCTTAATATTGTAGCGGTCTTGTGCACTTTCTTTTCCACGCGCAGCTGCACAGTAAACATTTCCTGAGGTAAATAAAGTTAAATATAAAAAGAAAAATAATAATTCATCGCCATAACATTCATAAATACTGTAGTTTGTATAATAATAACAATATTTATGAATACTCAACTGCATACGTAAACTCCTCCATTGCAGAGCCGTTTAAAAACTCTTCCAACGGCTCTGCTCCAACATTAGTTCTGGTTCTGACTGGTGACGCGACACGTAAGGACAGTTGGGTGATTTTTGCTCTCCACTTCCTGTGAAGTGATGTATCAGTGTTCCCTTAATCCCTACGCCGTTCGCTTCGAACTGAACATGTTCGCTTCCTTCGGACTGGAATCTCACTTAAGATGGCGGAATACCCTGTGAAGTCCACTTACAGTCGAATGGAACGCATCCAATGGCACTGAAATATTTTAAGATTTATCAGTGCAAGTTGCTTTCGGTAAAAACAGCTCAAACATGCATTTTAGTCTGGGACTATCTTAAACCTTGTCTGTGAAACCGGGGATATTTAACCTACTATAAGTTCAGCACTCATGTACAATAGAAGCACTTACTCTGCCATGACGTTGTTGGGGTCTAGGTCCCGGCCAGTGCCTTGATTGACAGATTTCATAGAGAAGGACAGTTTGACTTTATCATCTTTCATCTGATAGTGGATAGAAAACAAAAAGCACTATTAGAAAAATAATAATGTAACTGTATTATAAAAGACACTAAATCACTGCTGCATGTAAAATTATAGTACAAATTTCACTTTTAGTGTTGGTATATTGTAATTGAACGTACCTCTGTGCCAATGACTTTTATCCACACTTGCTCCCCTACATCAACTATTTCAGATGGGTTTTCCACCCGACAGGATGACATCTCACTCTTATGAACCAGACCTGAAACACAAATAAACATAAAAGTTATTATATGTGTATTCATCTTCGTTGTTTTAAAGGGATAGTTCACCCAAAAATGAAAATTCTGTCATTATTTACTCACCCTCACGTTGTTTCAAACTCGTAAGACCTTTGTTCATCTTCAGAACACAAATGAAGATCTTTTTGATGAAATCTGAGCAATTTCTGTCCCTCCATTGACAGCTGCGCAACTACCACTGACGCTTCAAAAAGTTCATAAAGAGATCGTAAAACTAATCCATATGAATTGAGCGGTTTAGTACAAATTCTCTGAAGAGACTCGATCACTTTATATGATGAACAGATTGAATTTAGGCTTTTATTTACATATAAACATTCATCAACTCACACATCAGTTGTGGTAAACAGAAGCTGAAGCATGTTCACTTGATGTGCGAGAACCAATGAGGTTCATTCTCGTGTTACGCAGAACGTTTGAGCTTCAGCAAGAACCAATGAGGTTCATTCTCATGTTACGCAGCACGTTTGAGCTTCAGCAAGAACCAATGAGGTTCATTCTCATGTTACGCATCACGTTTGAGCTTCAGCAAGAACCAATGAGGTTCATTCTCGTGTTACGCATCACATTTGAGCTTCAGCAAGAACCAATGAGGTTCATTCTCATGTTACGCAGCACGTTTGAGCTTCAGCAAGAACCAATGAGGTTCATTCTCGTGTTACGCATCACATTTGAGCTTCTGCAAGAACCAATGAGGTTCATTCTCATGTTACGCATCACGTTTGAGCTTCTGCAAGAACCAATGAGGTTCATTCTCATGTTACGAATCACGTTTGAGCTTCAGCAAGAACCAATGAGGTTCATTCTCATGTTACGCATCACGTTTGAGCTTCAGCAAGAACCAATGAGGTTCATTCTCATGTTACGCAGCACGTTTGAGCTTCCGCAAGAACCAATGAGGTTCATTCTCATGTTACGAATCACGTTTGAGCTTCCGCAAGAACCAATGAGGTTCATTCTCATGTTACGCAGCACGTTTGAGCTTCAGCAAGAACCAATGAGGCTCATTCTCATGTTACGCATCACGTTTGAGCTTCTGCAAGAACCAATGAGGTTCATTCTCATGTTACGCATCACGTTTGAGCTTCCGCAAGAACCAATGAGGTTCATTCTCATGTTACGAATCACGTTTGAGCTTCCGCAAGAACCAATGAGGTTCATTCTCATGTTACGCAGCACGTTTGAGCTTCAGCAAGAACCAATGAGGTTCATTCTCATGTTACGCAGCACGTTTGAGCTTCAGCAAGAACCAATGAGGTTCATTCTCATGTTACGCATCACGTTTGAGCTT
Source organism: Coreius guichenoti (assembly GCA_039654105.1). NCBI lineage: Eukaryota > Metazoa > Chordata > Actinopteri > Cypriniformes > Gobionidae > Coreius > Coreius guichenoti. Next base: position 36,410,837 of record CM077184.1, read on the forward strand.
CCGCAAGAACCAATGAGGTTCATTCTCATGTTACGCATCACGTTTGAGCTTCCGCAAGAACCAATGAGGTTCATTCTCATGTTACGCAGCACGTTTGAGCTTCAGCAAGAACCAGTGAGGTTCATTCTCGTGTTACGCAGCACGTTTGAGCTTCAGCAAGAACCAATGAGGTTCATTCTCGTGTTACGCATCACGTTTGAGCTTCTGCAAGAACCAATGAGGTTCATTCTCGTGTTACGCATCACGTTTGAGCTTCTGCAAGAACCAATGAGGTTCATTCTCATGTTACGAATCACGTTTGAGCTTCAGCAAGAACCAATGAGGTTCATTCTCATGTTACGCATCACGTTTGAGCTTCAGCAAGAACCAATGAGGTTCATTCTCATGTTACGCAGCACGTTTGAGCTTCCGCAAGAACCAATGAGGTTCATTCTCATGTTACGAATCACGTTTGAGCTTCCGCAAGAACCAATGAGGTTCATTCTCATGTTACGCAGCACGTTTGAGCTTCAGCAAGAACCAATGAGGTTCATTCTCATGTTACGCATCACGTTTGAGCTTCCGCAAGAACCAATGAGGTTCATTCTCATGTTACGCATCACGTTTGAGCTTCCGCAAGAACCAATGAGGTTCATTCTCATGTTACGAATCACGTTTGAGCTTCCGCAAGAACCAATGAGGTTCATTCTCATGTTACGCAGCACGTTTGAGCTTCCGCAAGAACCAATGAGGTTCATTCTCATGTTACGCAGCACGTTTGAGCTTCCGCAAGAACCAATGAGGTTCATTCTCATGTTACGCAGCACGTTTGAGCTTCAGCAAGAACCAATGAGGTTCATTCTCATGTTACGCAGCACGTTTGAGCTTCAGCAAGAACCAATGAGGTTCATTCTCATGTTACGCAGCACGTTTGAGCTTCAGCAAGAACCAATGAGGTTCATTCTCGTGTTACGCATCACGTTTGAGTTTCTGCAAGAACCAATGAGGTTCATTCTCCTGTTACGCATCACATTTGAGCTTCTGCAAGAACCAATGAGGTTCATTCTCATGTTACGCATCACGTTTGAGCTTCTGCAAGAACCAATGAGGTTCATTCTCATGTTACGAATCACGTTTGAGCTTTTGCAAGAACCAATGAGGTTCATTCTCGTGTTACGCAGCACGTTTGAGCTTCAGCAAGAACCAATGAGGTTCATTCTCGTGTTACGCAGCACGTTTGAGCTTCAGCAAGAACCAATGAGGTTCATTCTCGTGTTACGCAGCACATTTGAGTTATGTTAGTCGATGGAGGGTCAGAAAGCTCTCAGATTTCATCAAAAAGATCTTCATTTGTGTTCAGATGATGAATGAAAGTCTTACGGGTTTGGAACGACATGAGGGTGAGTAAATGATGACAGTTTTCATTTCTGGGTGAACTAACCCTTTAAAATGAGAACACACATCTCGATAACTCTTCAGCTTTACCTTGTTTTCTGTATCCTGCAATCTTAACAAAAGCGCCATATGTTGTAACAGACACTACCTGAGTAAATAAGAAAAACAACGTAAATACATCAGTAAAAGCATATTTATAGGATAGGATTTAAAGGATAGATCTAACCTCTCCCTTCAGAATGCTGTACATTGGTGGAACTCCATCCAGACCAGCTGGCTCTCTTGTCCGCTCCTCTGCCATCACTCCTGCAGAGGTACACATATGTTTAGTCATCTGTATGTTACTGGTAATGTTTAACTGTATTAACAAATCCATCCATTGACCACTGCATCTGAAGACGCCATAGTGCGGTTACACTTTATTTTAAGGTGTCCATGTTACAGTGTAATTATGCATTCAAGTACTGAGTAATAATAATTAACTACATGTACTTACTATAGGATTAGGATGTGGTTTAGGTTAGTTGCATGTTACGCACAATTTATAGTAATTACTATAGTAACTAAATGTGTAACAAAGACACTGTAAAATAAAGTGCGTATGTGATGGAACGCAAGTAAATGGCAAGATGAATAAACTTACCAGATGGGATCAGATCGCGGACACTTTACTGTAATGTGAAAGCAATCTATAAGAAAACTGCAATGTGCACGTTCTAAATTGTCGCAGTTTAAATGCCAAAAATCTTCACAAAATAAAATATAGTACAATGCAATTACTGACAGACACGTCACTCCATAATACACTACAAAACATCACAAAGCAAAACGTAAATACATGTAGACCATTACACTCCTCTTGTTTGGATGACACATGAGTTCCGTGAGTGAGTGTATTGTCTTCCGGTTCAGAGATTTAACAGTAACCAATAAGACCGCGCTGTGCGTGAGCCAGCCAATCAGGAGGCTTCGTGTTAGCGGATGTGTTTTCTGGTCGAACGTGTGTTGCTCGATGGTGGTGGGAGGCTCGGAAAGCGCATTCATTTGAAAAAAGCTCATAGTTTTGAAGCGGTTTCATTTATTGTCGGGTATTTTTCACAACAATGATCGAACCGAAGAAGCGCGGTGCTGAGATGGCAATCGTCCCCGCCGGTGTGAAGAGGCCCCGGACAGAGCTGGTGGCCGCAGCGCAGAACCAACAACTCTCTGCTATGGTAAGACCGAGAGCTGAATAAGATTAAAAACACTAGCTGTTGCTCATAAATGTGTGTATGCTGCCTACGTTGTAGTAGTTAGGCTTTAATTCGTCCCACTGACTCGAATCTTTTGAATCTATTCACCAAGGGGATTCGTTCAGTGAATCATTCCACAGGTTACATTGTCACGGTAATGTAACGGTTACATCGTTACATTGACGTTAAACATTTACTTTCGTTCAAGTGCACATATCAAACAATAATGCAAACAAAAATAAAACTACAACAGAAAGAAAGAAAGAAAAAGTACCAGGGTTTGTAATTATATAAGCGTTTCTTATTAAAGTAAACTAATTAAATAAAAGTCTTTTAATCTCTTTAGAATATTCAGTGAAGCCAAAAAGTTTTCTCATAAAAGTGAAAGAGGTCTCGAACACTGAATATTTTCATTTTATATACTTCCACATCTCACCCCACAATATAACTGAATGTTATGATGACTGACAAGTATTATGAGCGAGTCATTTAGTCGTTCTCAATCGATTCTTTCAAAACACATTATCAGTGTTGAGTGTAATGCATTACTAAGTAATTAATTACTGTAATTTCATTACATTTCCCTTGAAAAAGTAAAGGGATTACTCTTAATTTTTTTGTAACTTGATTGCAGTTACTTCTGATGTAATTGCATTAAACACTGTATATAGATTATATACAAAACAATAGTGCATTTAACATTAATTTAACGTTAAAATGTATGTTTTTAATGCAAGTTAAGAAGAGTAATTAGTGCAATTTTATATTATTTATTTTAAAAGAATCAAAAGTGCAGTTTTGTGTCTCTCCTTGTTTTGTTCAACTGGTCGAAGTTGATATGGGATTTAATCCAATACTTTTTAGAGAGTGTAATTAGTACAGTAATCTAATTACACTGTTGAAGATGTAATTAGTAGCTAGTAATTAATTACTTTTTTACCCAACACTGCTGCTTATCCTTTATTAAGGATTATTAATTATAATAATTATTAATCTGTGTGCATACAAATCTACCATGTGTTTAATCATTAGGGCTGCACGATTTGGGGGGGGGGGGAAATCTAATTGCGATTTTTAAAAAGCGATTTTTATTTTTTTTAACAAATTTTTTATATATATATATATATATATATATGTTTGCTGCACAACATTTTGTGTGTGTATATTAATATGACTAGTAATAATTATTATGATGATTATTATTGCTAAATAAAAACGTTTAATAAAATAAGAAATATTATTATTGCAATAACATTTTCATTATTAAAAATAGAATATTTAAGAATAAATATAACAATATAATAATACGAAAATAATAATATTTATATTTTACAGAACTTATTTTACGAAAAACTGCAGGGTTACCTGTTAACACGAAGGCAGCCTAAGACTATAAATCATTAGAAATGTCTAAGGATTTATTATAAAATATTATATTATTATGATAAAAATAATTTCTTAAATTGTCAGGAGGTATGCAAAATCAAAAATGAGTCCATGTCTTTAATATGAAATATGAGCCTTTTATGCATCCACTGTGGGGGGAAAAAACTGCTGAACACCACAGAAAATCATATGGATTATCATATACATTTCTTTAGAGACAAGTATTATTTATTTATTTTTTATGTTAAGAGCACACGGAGCACTAAACACACGTCGATTACAAGTTTGATACGTGTTGCTTTTTCAAATGCACGTAACAAGCGACTCAAACTCAAATTTACTACTGATCACAGAGCTGCTCTTCATAACACGCTGTGCATACATTTATTTAATTAAAAATCGCAGCTGTTGTGATCTCATAATCCCACTAAGCCAAATCGCGATTTCAGTTTGATTTCGATTACTCGTGCAGCCCCATTAAGTATCATGCACACTTTCCTCACAAATAACAATAAAGAACAGCCATGCACTTAAAAAAGGAGAGACTACAGTAAACGAAAAAATTAGTGCATGTAAGCGATCGAGAAGGATTCGTTCACTTGAAAGGTTAGTTCAAAATTGATTTCAAAACCATCTGCAGTCAAAGGATAGGGGGCTTCATCATCCTTGAGTATTTATAACAGCACCTGCATAAACAATGATCTGTGTTCATGTCAGGGCCCCCCACGCAGCTCCAGTCTGCAGGCTCCCATAATGCTGCTCTCCGGTCATGAAGGTGAAGTTTACTGCTGCAAGTTTCACCCCAATGGAGCCACACTAGCCTCTTCTGGATATGATCGCCTCATCTGTGAGTATTATATGTTACTTTTTGATGTGTAGCTTATGTGTTGATGTATTGATCTGCTTTTGTTGATTATGTCTGATGTTCTTGTAGTGATGTGGAATGTCTATGGAGACTGTGAGAATTACGCCACGCTTAAAGGCCACACTGGAGCTGTGATGGAGCTTCATTACAATACGGACGGCAGGTGCGTTTGTGTAACAGATAATATTCTAAAAAGGTTCCTGTAGCATTTACACTTTTAAAAATAAAGGTTCCAAAAGTGTGTGATTCTATAAAAGAACCATTCTATAAAAAAAACCTTCCAGTGAACACTTCTTAACCCTTGTGCATCAATTTTAAAAAGTTACACATAGGTCCATAGAGGACTAAAATGTCCATGTCAAAAAACTGTCATAAAAAATGTAATATTGGGAGCAGGTTATTGTTGAAGTCAAAAAAAAGTGAAACCAAAAAAACAGTTATAGTGGTTTAAGTTTATGAAAATGATTTATGAATAATATTTTATATAAAATATATTTTTTATGAAACATGTTGAACTCTAAAACTGCTAGAAAATCAAAGCCATAAATGTAAAAAAAGTTGTGTTCCAAATTTGAGGTTGATATCTCAGTTTGTTTGGGCGCAGTACCAAAGTTTCCCCATTAGACACATACACACAGTGTTTGGATTTGTGATTTGCAGTACAGTTGAGTTTTTCTCTCTCAAATATTACAAGCGCACGCACACAAAACTTTTTTATTACACACATACAAACCACTCTCTGACATCCATACTAACACACCCACACAGTTATAGCTGCGTAATTTATCCAATTGTCTTTATAGCATGCAGAAGCAGAAAACAGGAATAAAGTGAGTATTTGCTTTATAGGCCAAACCTGAAAAAATGGCACCATCTGGTAAAAAATTGTAAAAATTTAAATTTTGAAGCCTTGCCAACAGAATAAAAGCATATTAACAAAGATTGCATCATTTTATAGTTAAATGGCAATGGGATTAAAAATTGCAGTTTTAATGGGTTCCAATGGGGACATTTTTGTCCAAAAGGCCCTGAGAGGAAGTATTTTGTGTACCTAGTGCAAAATAGATTTTTTTTTATGGGGGTGAAATATTAAAATTCCAATAAAAATACACACCTGTGGCAAATTTTATGCAGTTAGCATTAACACAGGCAAAGTTATCAAAAAAACAAAACTGAAAAAGCCAAAAATGTCCATAAGGATGCACAAGGGAACCATTTTTTTTTCTTAGTAAAATTCTAAAGATCCTTTTGTGCAATGGAAAGATTCCATGGATGTTAAAGGTTCCTCATGGAACCAAAGATGCCACTAAAGAACCTGTATTCTTAAGAGTGTACACTGCCATTTTACACTTGCAAGATTTAAGCATACAGTAGATATCACATACTACATATCACATAAGTGTGTGTTTGTGTCTTCCAGTCTGCTGTTCTCAGCCAGCACGGACAAGACCGTATGCGTGTGGGACAGTGAGACAGGGGAGCGTGTGAAGCGTCTGAAAGGTCACACGTCCTTTGTGAACTCATGTTTTCCGGCGCGGCGCGGCCCACAGCTGGCCTGCACGGGCAGTGATGATGGAACTGTAAAGGTAAACATGACACCATTCAACCCCCAAGTCTAGACTGGAAACCCGCTAGAAGTCTGTGACATGTCTCGACCTTATGAGTCTTAAACAACAAAACTTCAGTACATTTTCAATCTGGCCCAGGATATAGTGAATATGACCTAGTTAGGGTTAGGCAATCTGACGATCTTGAAGACGTCCACGATATACTTTAAGCAAATCGTAGAGACTGTGCTCTTTTATGTCCTCGTAATAATGTTAAAATACAGCAGTGACTGCCTACTAGATGGCATGATTACATCATGTGTCTCTATCATGTGACTTTCATGCGTGCAAAACAATTCAACAGCAGTAGAGCTGTGCAATGAATCAAATTTTAGTTTCGGGTTCAATTTCAGGTTCTAGCAATTATGAAAACGTGATAATCTAGTTAAAATGATAATTCCTTCCCTTTAAAGTGGTGTGCTTTCGCCCCTCCTTAAAGCCTAAACTTAACGTCCAAATCAGTCAAATCATGTAACGTGACTGTTGTAAAATGCAGGACATGTTTTATTTTAAAGAGTTATTAAAAGCGCATTAAACTGCGAAAGAGACAGATCCCCATGCGCTTTCTGTGTGCGTGACGCAAGATGGACGAGCAAAGCATGCTTGGGGTTTCAGGCGTGAGCCTAAACAATCAGATATACTCAAAAATACACTCACCTAAAGGATTATTAGGAACACCTGTTCAATTTCTCATTAATGCAATTATCTAATCAACCAATCACATGGCAGTTGCTTCAATGCATTTAGGGGTGTGGTCCTGGTCAAGACAATCTCCTGAACTCCAAACTGAATGTCAGAATGGGAAAGAAAGGTGATTTAAGCAATTTTGAGCGTGGCATGGTTGTTGGTGCCAGACGGGCCGGTCTGAGTATTTCACAATCTGCTCAGTTACTGGGATTTTCACGCACAACCATTTTTAGAGTTTACAAAGAATGGTGTGAAAAGGGAAAAACATCCAGTATGCGGCAGTCCTGTGGGCGAAAATGCCTTGTTGATGCTAGAGGTCAGAGGAGAATGGGCCGACTGATTCAAGCTGATAGAAGAGCAACTTTGACTGAAATAACCACTCGTTACAACCGAGGTATGCAGCAAAGCATTTGTGAAGCCACAACACGCACAACCTTGAGGCGGATGGGCTACAACAGCAGAAGACCCCACCGGGTACCACTCATCTCCACTACAAATAGGAAAAAGAGGCTACAATTTGCACGAGCTCACCAAAATTGGACAGTTGAAGACTGGAAAAATGTTGCCTGGTCTGATGAGTCTCGATTTCTGTTGAGACATTCAGATGGTAGAGTCAGAATTTGGCGTAAACAGAATGAGAACATGGATCCATCATGCCTTGTTACCACTGTGCAGGCTGGTGGTGGTGGTGTAATGGTGTGGGGGATGTTTTCTTGGCACACTTTAGGCCCCTTAGTGCCAATTGGGCATCGTTTAAATGCCACGGCCTACCTGAGCATTGTTTCTGACCATGTCCATCCCTTTATGACCACCATGTACCCATCCTCTGATGGCTACTTCCAGCAGGATAATGCACCATGTCACAAAGCTCGAATCATTTCAAATTGGTTTCTTGAACATGACAATGAGTTCACTGTACTAAAATGGCCCCCACAGTCACCAGATCTCAACCCAATAGAGCATCTTTGGGATGTGGTGGAACGGGAGCTTCGTGCCCTGGATGTGCATCCCACAAATCTCCATCAACTGCAAGATGCTATCCTATCAATATGGGCCAACATTTCTAAAGAATGCTTTCAGCACCTTGTTGAATCAATGCCACGTAGAATTAAGGCAGTTCTGAAGGCGAAAGGGGGTCAAACACAGTATTAGTATGGTGTTCCTAATAATCCTTTAGGTGAGTGTATGTCAAAATGTCCGTCTTGGTGAGTATTTACATAGAGACAGTCAGTTATGTCTTAAGTGAATAAACAGTTGGGAAAGAAATCGGATGCGTGTCATTTATATTCATTTGATCCATGCATTAAACCCTAATGCAAAAATGTTAAACAAAAGACAAAATCACTCAGTGCTCTTGACTGAATAACTTCAGTAGTTTTAATAAGAATCAGTGCATATTCAAACAGTGAAGACTGCAGTGTTTTAAAGTTTAACTCAGGGTTGTTCCAGCCTGGATTTTCTCGATAGTACATCTCAAAATTGGGAAGATCGCGATTCAGATCGTGGAATATGATTGCTTGTTATAAGATCGTGATATGAGAATTTGGGAGGATCGCTCACCCCTAGTCTTAGTTCAAACGGCCTAGTTTGAATATGACCTCGTTTGTGTCCCAAACCAAATATCCCTTTTAAGTCAAAATATCCACTGTCATAGTCTATCTAGTAAAATAAGGCAAATATAAAGTCAATAAAATAAAGTTTGGTGTCTGTATTATGATTTTTTGATATTGATACTACAACAATGATGTTGTTACAGTACGTCTTTAGGTTGTTGCTCATCATACTTTTTAAATGTCTAGACAGACAAAAATGGTTGATTTCAACCTGACCGTGCATGGAGAATTTAATAATTGATATCTCATTGAGGAATGATATCTTTGTGTGTCAGGCTAAGAGTGTTCAGATGGTCTAAAAGTGTCATTGGATCTTCTTTGTAGCTGTGGGACATCAGGAAGAAGGCCTCTGTTCACACATTCCAGAACACGTATCAGGTTCTTAGTGTGACATTCAATGACACCAGTGACCAGATCATCTCAGGAGGCATCGACAATGACATAAAGGTCTGTGTGCAACAAATACTCTTCTGGGATTTTATGCCTCAATATTTTTGTTTGTTTATTCTTGTCTGTATGTGTGTTTCATGTTGCAGGTGTGGGATCTCAGACAAAACAAACTGATTTACAGTATGCAGGGTCATGGAGACTCTGTGACCGGTCTGAGTCTCAGCGCAGATGGATCCTATCTGCTGTCTAACTCCATGGATAATAGCGGTAAGCTTAAATGTGTGTGTGCGCGTGTGTACACAACCACCATTCAAAAGTTTGAGGTCGGTATTGAAAGAAATCTTTCAAACTTTTGAATGGTAGAATATGTGTACCTGTCACTAATGTGTGCATGACTGATTGCCTACATGCATTACGTCTGCTGATGTTTTCTGTCTGAAACAGTGCGTGTCTGGGATATCCGTCCATTTGCACCAAAGGAGAGGTGTGTGAAGATCTTTCAGGGAAATGTCCATAACTTTGAGAAGGTAAGCCCAATTCTTTTTGTATATATTTACAAAAAAAAAAAAAGGTTTTTATTTATTTATTTATTTTTTTTTCAAAGCTAGACTTTTAGGCTGTGTTCACACTTGGCATGTTTGGTTCGATTAAAACGAATCCTGGTGTGATTGCTCTGTTAGTGCGGTTCATGTAAATAAGTGTGAACTGCGGACCGAGACCCCTGAAAAGATGGGTCTTGGTCCACTTCCAAACGAACTCTGGTGTGGTTTGAATGAAATATGAACGCAACACAGACCAAAGACATGTAAACATCAGAAGATGCGACCCTAAAAAGGACAGAATGCTCAAGCATACCTGTTTTTTCTCGTCATAGTCGTGATGTTGCCCATCACAGTTCGGTACAGGCGTCAGAACCGCGTCTCCTCGCAGCAGATCTTGGTTTGTGTGTGTGACGGAGGGATTCCTGCCACTGTTTTGACTCCTGTACACATTTTATAAGCTCTTCATGAGTTCTCAGCTGGTCAAAATACCATCATATGTAGGCTACGCACACACAACAAGCACATTTAGCCCAGCACACAGCATTGTTCTGTCACAAAAAATACGTAATAAAATCCGACCAATCAGGTTGTGAACATATCCCTATGCCTTTAGGTTTGGTATCTTTAGGTTCGGTGTTAAAAAAAATGCCAATTTTTTGTTTTGGTCCAAACCAAGCAAACCGAACTACAAGTGTGAACACACGCTTAATAAGGGGTAAATGATCGATGAATTCTTTCAATAAACATCACTGAGGCTGAACTGGAAGTTCATATTGCAGGGCTAAAGTGTTTTTGTAATTAAAGTTTTTTTGTGTGCCTTAGAATCTTCTCAGATGCTGTTGGTCTCCTGATGGGGGTAAGATTGCAGCCGGTTCTGCTGACAGGTATGGGTGTTTTTGTGTGGTTTATGCAGTGTTTGTACAGTATGATTATGTGTGAAGTTAATGTGATGTGTTTGTGTTGTAGGTTTGTGTATATTTGGGACACAACGTCCCGTAGGATCCTTTATAAGCTGCCTGGTCATGCTGGGTCTGTCAATGAAGTGGCTTTCCATCCAGAAGAACCCATTGGTAAAAAAAAAGTCTTCTTATAATATAATATAATATAATATAATATAATATAATATATAACTGAAATTTTAACGCAAGCACATTCTTCCCATACTGTCTACCCATTTCTGCTCCATGTGTAACTCCATTATTTTATGTCTCCCACAGTTCTCTCTGGATCCAGTGATAAGCGCCTCTACATCGGAGAGATTCAGTAACTGTGTGTGTGTGTGTGTGTGCGAATACTGTTTATGTGTGTGGCTGAATGTGAGAATGAGAAGAGGAGGGGAAAAAGGAGATATTATTTGGAATTTTGCCATTTGTATTTGGTTGGAAAATTGTGATGACCAGTTTGGGAGGGAGGGAGGGGGTGGGGCTTTGTGATGGAAAAACATTGGCTTTTTTTATGCTTTTTAATAAACTTGTTTTCAAAATTATGTACACTGTCTTTGTGTATGAAGTACGGTATGGTGTGTGTGTGTGTGTATATATATATATATATATATATATATATATATATGTATGTATGTATGCACGCACGCATGCATACATACAGTCTGGTGCGCTATCTTTCTGGGGACTCTCCATAGACGTAATGGTTTTTATACTGTACAAACCGTATCTTCTATCCCCTTACATTAACCCTACCCCTAAACCTACCCATCACACAAAACTTTCTGCATTTTTACATTTTCAAAAGAACTCATTCTGTTTTTGTACCCATGGGGACCTCAATTTAGGTCCCCACTGTGACATGAGTCCCCATGAGTGTGCATTCAGGGTGAAGTCTCCACCGGGATAGAAAAACATGTCCACATACATACATACACACACATATTAGGCCTGTTAAATTGATTAATTGCATCTAACATAAAAGTTTGTTTATATAATGTGTATATAATATATATATATATATACACACACACACACACTATATATAAACAGTTTTATGTTAGATGCAATTAATCAATTTCACAACCCTAAAATGTGTGTATATACACCAATCAGGCATAACATTATGACCACTGAGAGGTGAAGTGAATAACACTGATAATCTCTTCATCACGGCACCTGTTAGTGGGTGGGATATATTAGGCAGCAAGTGAACATTTTGCCCTCAAAGTTGATGTGTTAGAAGCAGGAAAAATGGGCAAGCGTGAGGACTTGAGCGAGTTTGACAAGGGCCAAATTGTGATAACTGGGTCAGAGCATCTCCAAAACTGCAGCTCTTGTGGGGTGTTCCCAGTCTGCAGTGGTCAGTATCCATCAGGAACAGTGGTGAACCGGCGACAGGGTCATGGGCGGCCAAGGCTCATTGATGCACGTGGGGAGCGAAGGCTGGCCCGTGTGGTCCGCTCAAACAGATGAGCTACTGTAGCTCAAATTGCTCAAAAAGTTAATGCTGGTTCTAATAGAAAGGTGTCAGAATACACAGTGGGTCGCAGTTTGTTGCGTATGGGGCTGTATAGCCGCAGACCAGTCAGGGTGCCCATGCTGACCCCTGTCCACTGCCGAAAGTGCCAACAGTGGGCACGTGAGCATCAGAACTTGACCACGGAGCAATGGAAGAAGGTGGCCTGGTCTGATGAATCACATTTTCTTTTACATCACTTGGATGGCTGGCTGCATGTGCGTCGCTTACCTGGGGAACACATGGCACCAGGAGGCACTGGTAGAAGGAAAGCCGGCGGAGAAAGTGTGATGCTTTGGGCAATGTTCTGCTGGGAAACCTTGGGTCCTGCCATCCATGTGGATGTTACTTTGACACGTACCACCTACCTAAGCATTGCAGCATTCCACCTACCGTTGTAGACCATGTACACCCTTTCATGGAAACAGTATTCTCTGGTGGCTGTGGCCTCTTTCAGCAGGATAATGTGCCCTGCCACAAAGCAAAAATAGTTCAGGAATGGTTTGAGGAGCACAACAACGAGTTTGAGGTGTTGACTTGGCCTCCAAATTCCCCAGCTCTCAATCCAATCGAGCATCTGTGGGATGTGCTGAACAAAGTCCGATCCATGAAGGCCCCACCTCGCAACTTGCAGGACTTAAAGGATCTGCTGCTAACATCTTGGTGCCAGATACCACAGCACAACTTTAGGGGTCCAGTGGAGTCCATGCCTCGACGGGTCAGGGCTGTTTTGGCAGCAAAAGGGGGAGCAACACAACACTGTGTATATGCGCAATACATTTTAGCACACAGTTACACAGTTACATACATACAGTAATATGTACCATATATACATAATATGTATGTGTGTGTATGTTTATGTACTGTATATATCATATGTATATATGTGTTTATATGTTGTGTGTCTGTATGTATGTGTGTGTGTGTATATATATATATATATATATATGTGTGTGTGTGTGTAGCCTATGTACTGTATATATTACTGTATATAAGTGTGTGTGTACTAAAACTGTAGTGTATATTGCGCATGTGTACACCTTGCATAATTTGAAGTAAAATTTGTTTAAAAACAGCAATGTTTCCACTTTGTAATAAGTGTCCACAGCCGCATGATGGTTTTCTTTGTGCTCTGTAAAACGCCTCATGTTGTGCCAAGCGGGCGGCGAGCGTCTCTATGCGGTTGCGCGAGCGGGTTGCAGTCAGACTCGCACGAGGGTGTCTGATTTCCACCCACAAACCCCGCTCCGCTCCGCTTACCCTCCTCCCGGTGCCGATGTTGACAAAGAGCCGGAGCTGGAGGATGGTTGCTCAAACTACAGCGCCAGTCTGAGACCCCCGACGGTACATCGGCTCGGAAAAACGAATACCGGAGCTCACGGTAAGTCACAAAGACTCGCTTTGTGCTCGCTCCAGATCTCATTTGCGTTATTTTCTTACCTCGCGCCCTTACACCCCCCGCTCGCTCTCTGTCTGATGCTTATCATATGATGCTCATTTCTGCCAGTTAAACGCGCTCACTGACTCTTCCTCTGTTCTTTGTGCTATTTTGGGGTTGTCTGCGCCTGGTACCTGGTACGGAATGAAGGTGTGGCAGAACCGCTAAGATTCAGATCCGCAGCGGGGCTGTAGGACGCTTCGGTCAGGACAATTCAGCGGAGGAGGTCCGGTATGACCGGCAGCCATCCGAAGGCATCGACGCACCGAAGCATGCACGCGGCCCGGTGGGCTTCTTGATGTTTTGAACGGTGATAGTGAAGCAAGACCCTGAAGCGAGCTGGACCTCACCGGGGACTCCGCTTTCTCCCGACGCCTCGCGGGGCCCAAGCCGTGCCTCAAGCGCGAGAGCATGGGTCGGTGCGACGGGAGGTGCACGCTGGTGGTCATCTGCTGCCTGCAGCTGGTAAGACACTGTTGTTGATGTGCAATTCATGTATAGTCTAACCTGAAAACATATTGTGTGAGAGAGTCCACTGTCCTGAGGTTCTGATTTGGGAGGGGTAAAGCCAAGGGAGAAGGTGCCCTGGTTCACTTTTTCTTAGAGGACCAATCGAGTCACCTGTCACAACTTTGCTTGGTTGGAGAAACTTCATGCCCCAGATATACATGCATATGCATGATTCGTTTGTGCAACACACAGGTGAGTGCATGTGAGGATGAGGGGCCTCCTGAGGAAAGGGGCTCTTCTCTCATAGGGCTGTGTGCGGGGCTCCAGGCAGTTTCCATGGAAACAGCTGCAGCACAGAGCTCTGGGATCGCTCCTATGTGTGCTGAGACAATATTTTTATTTACTTGCTATTGGCATAAGTGGTTTTAATGGTTCACTGCAACCTGTACTGTACTGATTCAATGTTAAAGGGTTAGTTCACCCAAAAATGAAAATTATCCATGATTTACTTACCCTCAAGCCAACCTAGGTCTATATGACTTTCTTCTTTCAGCCAAACAAAATTGGAGTAAAAATATCCTGGCACTTCCAAGCTTTATAATGGGAGTGAATGGTAACTTAGATTTTGAAGCCCAAAAAAGTGCATCCATCCATCATAAAAGTAATCCATACAGCTCCAGGGGGTTAATAAAGGCCTATAATATAATAAAATATAAAATAAATATAATAAGGCCTTCTGAAGTAAAGCCATGCATTTTTGTAAGAAAAATATCTATATTTATAACTTTATAAACTATAATTACTGGCTTCCGGTAACGGTTGTACGCGAGTTGAGTTCTGGCGGAAGAGTGACCTCTGACCCGACGCATGACGTAGGATGTAGGAGTAGCGTGAGCTCAGGTGAGAGTAGACGACTCTTGCAGTTCAAACAAATAGGGCAACAAACTCAAACGCCTCTTTAAAAATTCTCATTTTTTGTTTTGCTCTATCCTGCGTGCTTCCGCGTTCGTCAATACGTCATGCGTCAGGTCAAAGGTCACTCTTCCACCGGAACTAGACTCGCGTACGGCCGTTACCGGAAGCCAGTGATTATAGTTTATAAAGTTATAAATATGGATATTTTTCTTACAAAAATGCATGGCTTTGCTTCAGAAGGCCTTTATTAACCCCCTGGAGCCATGTGGAGCACTTTTATAATGGATGGATGCACTTTTTTGGGCTTCAAATTTTGGGCTGCCATTCACTGCCATTATAAAGCTTGGAAGAGCCAGGACATTTTTTAATATAACTCAGATTGTGTTTGGCTGAAAGAAGAAAGTCATATACACCTAGGATAGCTTGAGGGTGAGTCAATTATGGGATAATTTTCATTTTTGGGTGAACTAACCCTTTAATAGGTAGGTTTTTAAGGTTTTTCACGCCCAACATTCAGTCAATAAAAGCCTCCGACGGTGACCTTAGAACTAAACTAATTAAAGTGCTCAGCAAACATGGCACCAGACACACACAGCTTGGCTAAACTAACCCACCACCAGACTCACTCCCATCATCAAATTAGCCAAAATATTTAATAAACGCATATGCGAAGCGGCAGTGCTTTGTCAGTGATGGACGTTCCAGCGTACGGGAATCGTCTTGAGTTTTCTGGCGCAGATTCGCGTGGCTGATGATCTTCTCCGAAGAATTTTCCGTGGCTAATGTGCACTGGGCCGTTTCTTGGATGGATGCTGTGCATTTCAATTTCTGCCAAGAATAGTAGCCAGCGATACCAGATTTTGTGTACCATTTTCCTGCCAACGTAACTTGGGAGTCTGCAGCACAAGCTTGCTTTGCCAATCTCATATCTGCCTAAATAAACCCAGTATCGCTCATTTTGAAGTCTAGGACAATGGTCAACAGATATACGCGACATTATCTGTATTGGTACGGGCTTTTTGTGCACACATATGGATGCATAAATGTTGAATGATTGTGAGTGTAATCTGTTCTTGGTTTGTTCACAGGTTGCTGCATTACAGAGGCAGGTGTTTGACTTTTTGGGATATCAGTGGGCTCCCATCCTTGCCAATTTCCTCCACATCGTGGCCGTTATTTTGGGAGTGTTTGGAACTGTGCAAATCCGCTCCAGATATCTTATACTGGTAGGCATATGCATAATCATGGTGAGACAAACGAGCATGTTTTTTGCACCTACTGTTGAAAATGGTGTCTTTTTGAAGACTGCATGTCTCTCATATGTGTTCATTAATATATTTTTGTGTGTGCGCATATGTGCACACTTTCAGTATGCTGTGTGGCTTGTGCTCTGGGTTGGGTGGAACTCTTTCATCATCTGTTTTTACCTGGAAGTTGGCCACCTGTCACAGGTAGGTGGATTTACTGCATTGGTCCAGACTCCAGTCTATATGAAGTCACTGTGTAAATACGCCTGAGAGTCTGATTAAATGTTTGATTTCATGCAGTCAACATGAAATGCCATTCACAAATCATTTTTCTTCTGTATTTACAAGTGAAACTAAGGGCATTTTATTTGATTTTATTAATTGGGAATTGTTTCGATCATGAAAATTGGGTGTCCCGTAAAAGAGTTTATTGGTTAACATGATGTAATAGGAAAATAGGGCTTTATTCTATTTATTCTATTACACATCTTCTGAATCTCTGGATCAAAACACAGGCAAAAAAACGATAAAAGCATTACTAATGCACGTTGTAGTCTTTGAATAAAAAACAGATTTTCTCAGCTTTTTGTTCAAAATGTTGCTTTTTTTTTTTAAAGCAGATGCTCTGTTATTTCTTTTGATATATTGCATGTTCATATTCATGCAACAAAATATTCTGGGGGCCATTAAAGTTTTGTGAAAATGATCAAAAATGCAGGTGGTGGCTGGCAACTTTTCTTAAAAAACGCTGGCGGTAAAGGAGTTAATATAAAGATTATGAAGACAAACATTTTTCTTTGAAACAGGGTTATTATCATTAACTAAAACTAAATATTAAAACCATTTCTATTAACTAAAATAACGCTGAAATAAAATATAAATATTAATTGATTATTGACAATTAATTGAAATTAAACCTAAATATAAAAAAAAATAAAATGACAAAAACACATCACAAAATTACTAAAGTTTAAACCAAAATTAACATGAAAACTAAAAATTCAATTTAAAATGTTAATAAAACTAAAATCGAGCAAATATAACTAGTAAACAGAGTCAAAGTTGAGTTGATGATTAGGCAAGGCAAGTTTATTTATAAAGCACATTTCATACACAATGATAATTCAAAGTGCTTTACATAGAAAAGGAATTAAAATAATCAGAAAATAATCAAAACAGATGCATAGGAAATAAAAAAAAATCATGCATAAGAAATAAAAATAACAATGTATTGAACGAAAGGCTAAAATACTATTCCTGACTAGGGATTAGTGGATTTTTTTTTTTGCCTTCTGAATCCTGTTTGTGTTCTGCTGCAGGACAGGGATTTCCTGATGACATTTAACACATCACTTCATCGTTCCTGGTGGATGGAGAATGGGCCTGGTTGCTTAGTTACTCCAGTGCCTGACTCACCATTGGCTCCTCAGGATCATCATGTGATCACTGTCAGTGGCTGTCTACTGGATTACCAATACATTGAGGTGGTCAGCTCAGCCTTGCAAGTGTTTCTTGCAGTGAGTGCTTCCGATTGATCTCCTTTCTTTACGTTTGCTAAATGAATGTTTGGCACCTGAATGCCTGTTCACATATTTTGCTCTGTGTTTCAGCTCTTTGGATTTGTTTATGCCTGCTATGTCAGTAGAGTCTTCCTGGATGATGAGGACGCCTGTAAGTGTTCTGTATTTGGAAATCTGTATTCCAACGATATTGAAGTGCTTAAGTTTTGATGACTGTCTGTCTGTCTCTCTGTTGCAGTTGATTTCATTAATGGATTGGGCTCTTATAGTTACCAGCCTCCACAAAAGAGTTCTCACTTACAGCTGCAGCCTCTCTATACGTAAGTACACATCCAGTTCAATCATTCTTTACTAAAAAATGTACTCTTTCAAAATGTACAGTCTCTAGAAATCTGATTTTATCAAGCTTTACAACTTTTTGAATACTTTGCATTAAACACTGCAACAGCCTACGGCTTTTCAAAAAATAGCATGTGAAACAGATTGGCTGCATCCGAAATCACATACTTCCCTACAATATAGTAGGCGAAAAATGTCCAAAGTACTCATAAAAGAGTAGGCAAAAAGCACCCGGATTACCTATTTTTTGTGGAGAGATTCTGAAGTGTGCATACGATGGACACTTTACTATCCCATGAGGCCACAGGAGAGGATTTGTGTATGGCAGACGCTGGTAGGTCACATGACAGTATACATTCAGGATTACATTCATACTACACATACTCATACTATATAGAACATATTTTTTTAGCTGTTGTGAAGTAATTACTTATTCAAAATAAGTACCTACTCATGAGAGTATGTGATTTTGGACGCAACCATTATATAATGGAACGATTAACATTTCAAAAGTTGTTGTTACATCACATTGTTTGTCCAGGTCATGTCCAGGAAATTTAAATTTATATATTTTATTGTTTTGATAAATATATTTTATAATAAATATTTTATCTGCATGATCTATTCATTAATTTAGCAATTTACTAATTTATAAATTTTAATACATTTTTATTATTATGTTATTTTGCATTTTAATGTTATGTTTTATTTTTCAAGAAAAACGTGTTAAAAAGGGTTGCAGTTGTATACTTCTCATTTTGACATATATGTGGCTGTGAAAATGTGCATACATTGCACAGTACACATACTATTACGTACTATGTACTATAATAAGTAGTATGGTAGTACTTCAAACACAGGCTGCATCCGATATCGCATACTTCCATACTATATAGTAGGCGAAAAACAGTATGTGAAAAAAGAAGTGTCCGAATTCACAGTACTCAAAAAAAAGAGTCGGCAAAAGTTACTTTTTTAGTGGTTACCGAGTAATTACTTATTTAAAATAAGTACCTCCTCAAGAGAGTATGCGATTTCGGACGCAGCCACAGCCTGTTGGTTTAGAAACTTCACTTTGTAAATGTATGTTTTTTTTAATACTTTTTATACTATATATATATCCAGGGCTGGATAGAAACCAGAGGAAAAGCCCACCTTCAGAGGAAAACAACTGCTTATCTCTGAGAGATGAAGTCCTCTGCATTGTGGGAAATGTTCTACAACTTCAACGTCTGTGTCTCTCAAACTTTGTCTCCCTCTATTGGAGAAAATATATAGTGCCACACCAGACAGAGTTCTAGAGAGAGAACAAGCATATGGGCAGAACCACAACAAGATGCTTAGACAAGCATTATTAAATAGGACTTGAAGACAGTAACAGATCTTCTGTGTGTGTTCATATGTGCACAAGCACATAGGCCTTTGTATATGTTTGTGTATTCACAAGGTGGCCGACCTTTGACCCAGGTAATCTTTGAGCACACACCGGAGCTGCCCGCTCAGCTCTTTCCGGGGTGTGTGTGTGTGATTGTTTATACTCTGATATAAGACACTATAATGTAATGTGTTAGATGAATGTTTTAGGTTGGGTAGATGTGTATTTTGGGGAATGCTGTAGGACTTTGTGCATGTAAAACTCACGGTAGAGGAGTGGGTGGCCCTCGTACGTCTGCGTGCATGAATGTGCGTTTCTGATTGTGACGATGTACACGGACAACAAGTTTTGATATGTACCTGACGCATAATGTGACTAGCCATAAATGTTTATTTGAACACAAGCTTAGAGTGAATGTATGTTAATGTACAATACTTGTTTCAGGAAGGCTGTGTTTGTGTGTGTGTGTGTGTGTGTGTGTGTGTGTGTGTGTGTGTGTGAGTGAGTGAGTGAGCGAGTGGGTGTGTGAGAGACACACCTAAAGGGCGGGACAGTTGTTCAGCATAATAAACTCTTTCTAGATTATTCTTTGCCTTGTTCACTAATAAATGCACCACAGAGGGTTCGTGTGAAATAAAACACTGTCATTGATGGATGAGGATAAAAAGCTGTCTTGTTTTCACAGGGCTAAGTGTATAAAACTAGTGCTCCCTAGAGAGAGCAGTGAGTCAGATGTGAAGACAATGACCAGACCTGTTTTATTTCATTGTAGGTCAATTGCAAAAGTTCGCTCGCAGCCAATGTCCCTCTGCCACTTTAAGGCAGTTAAGTAGCTGCTCACATTTCGAACAGCCTGTTATTTTAGAATCACTGCAACTTATAATGAAGAAGAACATGCATCTTTTCTAGTACTGCATGTGTTTGCAACCATGTTTGTAGAGAGAAAAGAAACATTTAATAATTCCACAGGTAAAATTTGTGACCAAATTTACTTTTAAGGCAAGACACTTGAGGAAAAAACGTGTTTTTTCATGCACTGGTTAGTTTTTAGATTTGACTATGACTGTAATGGAAAGAAAATGTCCAAAATACACATTTAAGTGTTTATTTTATTACACTTCATCCCCCGGTTTAACAGTCAAGGCTTAAGCTAGTCTCAGACTAAAATGCATGTTTGATCTGTTTTAACTGAAAGCAACTTGCACTGATACATCTTAAAATATGTCAGTGCCATTGTTTTGTCTCAAGATGCACACCAGTAATGTGTTTTTTAAAGGCACGTTTATAAAAGCGACTTAAATGTCCTAATTAAACCAAGGCCTATTCCTGGCTTAATCTAAGCCCTGTCTGTGGAACCGGGCCTTGATCTATTTGCATCTGTAGATTTCAATTACAACACATATAAGGCTGTAAAAAGCTTTAAAAAAATAATTTTGAAGAAGAACAATAAGAATTTTGGCTTTATCCAATGTTCAGATTCCTGTTCTGGAAATGTATGCAAGTTAGTGCATATTTAAACATGACATTTCATAAAATTTAATAATATAAAACGGATTAATCAACTGGGATTTTTTGATATCTACTTCTTACATTTTACCCTATTGACCTGGTGTCTTAACCAGCTGCTACTCTGAAAGATTATAATAAATGAAGGACGTTCCCTAAAATCATGTAAAACACCATAATACACACACTGTAAAAAATAATCAATAAGTTGTCAACATATGTTTTTACATTGCTTTAACTCATCAAAATAAATTAAGCAATTTTCAACTTTTTTTATGTTACACAAGATTCAACTCATTTTTGAAGTCAGTTTAATGTAATTTAAGTTGAAATGACTTAAACATCTAAGTTGATTGTACTTAATTTAAGGCAGCAACTGTTTTTTTACAGTGCATACAACTACAAAATTTGATCATTTTATTTTTAAAGGGTCTATTATTAATGCATTATTAACATTGTGTTATTAAGGTATTGAGATTATAGGTTACACTTTATTTTAAGGTGTCTTTGTTACGCTGTAATTAATTATACATTTAAGTACTGAATAATATTAAGTACATGTAGGGTTAGGTTTGGTTTAGGGTTAGTTGCATGTAATTATGCATAATTAATAGTTATTACTACATGTAACATATGTAACTGACACTGTAAAATAAAGTGATACCAGATTATAATTCACAAAAACATGTCAGCTGTCACATTTTAAATAGAGGATCACAATTTATAATAGAGAACAGGCCTCTTTTCTAGTACCTCATGGCTTTTGCAACTGTTTTTATTAATTCCACCAGTAAAATTTGTAACTAAAAGTACTGCCACTCTGAAAGATGATTTAAATCATCTATTATTAATGTATCCATTGTGCTTTAACGAGACTGAGATGATTATACTGTACATGTAAACATGTCAGTGGTCACATTTTGAATAGGCGATGTTTGATTCCAGTGTTGGGTGTAATTCATTATGTAATGTAATTACTGTAATTTAATTACTTTCCCTTGAAAAAGTAAAGTAAGGGATTACTCTTAATTTTTCTGTAATGTAATTACAGTTACTTCTGATGTAATTGCATTAAATACTGTATAGACTATAGAACAATTGTATATAAAACAATAGTGGATTACACATCAAAATTTAATGTTAAAATGTATGTTTTTAATGTAACCTTCTCCCTTTACACACTTTGGTCAGTTCAAGAATAATTTATGCTATTGTATATTGTTTTTTGAAAGAATCAAAAGTGCAGTTTCGTATCTATCCTAGCCGAGGTTGATATGGGATTTAGAAAGTAATTAGTAATAAGTAATCCAATACTTTTTAAAGAGAGTAATTAGTACATTAATTTAATTACACTGTTGAAGATGTAATTAATTAATTACTTTTTAGAGTAACTTACCCAACACTGCTTGATTCACATCACAAAATTGTAGATTTCTAAGTATTATTACATTTATTTTGTGCATTACTATATTACTTATATTCTAATAACTATTAATGATATAATAAATGTAACTTTATTAAAAACACACCAGCTGTGACTTAATTTTATTGCCTTTTAAAAATTCCCTGACAGAAAAAATATTTATTTATTTATTTAGCATTTTCTACTGAGAATAGCAAGTATTATTATTGAGCTATACTGGTGTAAAATACCTGTGTTCACATTAGAAAGCAGATTAAATTGTATATGCCTTGCCCCAAACAACAGATACAGCCAAAAGATGAATACATTTATAAAAGGAACAAAAAACTGCACTTTCCAAAAGCCCCTGTCGGCATTCGCTCACTGTGTCACATATTATGAGCGCCTGTAAATCTGTACATTGTTGTATGTGTCTCGAGCACAACAAAGGACGACACTCCCCTCTTGGCGCAATGAACCGCACGCGCTCCTTCTCATTCTACCCATGATGCCCCGCGCGCGTCTGCTTGGATCGAGCCGCCATGTTGTCGGTGTGAAAGCTAGGGAGCTGCTGCGAACCGGGGCTGAAATCCGTCACCATCCGCATCCTCCACCTGTGAGTAAACCTTTGTTCAGAAACCGTCTTTTCCTCCTGAATCCTTTTAGCTTACCTCGCGTTTATATTTTGGAGTTATGAGGCGTAACGAGTGATTTTAAGGGCTTTATTATAAGGCAGTGGCTCCCCCTCCTCTCCCCGGGTCTTCCTCCTGCTGTAGCGCTCTTCCTGTCCAGACGGCCCGGGCCTTTTGTTACCGGGAAGAGGACCTGTAGAATAACGCAGAGCCGGCTCGTGGATTTACAGGTACCGGTCTGTGCGTTTTACATACCCGTTTGTGTCCGTTTTCTATCGGAAACCAGTTTAGGCCGTGTTATTGTCATTAAAAACGTTTGATCAAAGCCTTGCCAGACAGTTCCGCCCCTCACCAATTCCCATGTCGTGAATTAATGGGTGATAAAAGCGTCTGTTTCGCGACTGTCTGATGTCACCGGGTTCGTGTACACCGTTAGTGACAGTTTATGCTCACCCTGCTCCTCCAGCGGTTAGCTAGAGGGTTAAGGCTCGCGTCTTTTGTTACCTGTTTGTGTTACCATGATGCAAACGCATGCTTTGGTCTGGGTAACCAGTTACGGTATCTCTGTCCACTTCCGGGAGGTGTACATGCAGCCACCCGAGCTCAGGAGCGCTTGTTTCCGGGTGTCTGGAGCTCGGGCCATGTAATGGCGAAACTGATCAGGCTGTAAAGTGCATGTAATCTAGAAGGACAATGGCTGTCTCAACTTTGTTTGGGAATCATATGCGTCTAGGGAGGCAGCTCAATAGCTTATAGGACATGTCAGTGCAACAATGCCCGTCCACTTAAAAAAAAAAAAAAAAGTCTTTGTTTAAGAGTTGAAACCATGAACCCACAACATTACAAACTTTGATTTGAAGCAGAAAAGTATTTGAGCCAAAGAGTTCTTCTGCTGGGATTTGCTTGTTTTAATTCTCTGATTGCTGGAGATTCTTTGCAGAATCATTGGTAATGTAGATTCTGGCTGTTAAACATGATTATTTAAACAAAATAAGTTGAGGAAATGCGTGCTGAATGTGCGATCTTCCCAAAATTTCGTATCCGATCTTATAACAAACAATCATGAGCCACGATCTTAATCGCAATCTTCACAATTTTGAGATGTGTTATCGAGAATATCCAGACTGGATCAGTATTGCATCAAACTCAGTTGTCAAAATAGTCATAAAACATTGCATAATCTTCACTGTATGAATTAAATATACACTGATTATTATTAAAACTACTGAAGTTATTCAGTCAAGAGCAGTGAGTGATTTTGTCTTTTGTTTAACATATTTGCATTGTTTTAAGATCGAATGCACGGATCTAATATAATGACACGCATCCGTTTTTTTTTGTGTGTGTGTGTTTATTCACTTAAGACATAAATGACTGTCTTTATGTAAATACTCGCTAAGATGGACGTTGACATTTTTGTGTATATTTGACCGTTTAAGGCGCATGCCTGAAACCCCAAGCATACTTTGCTCGTCCGTCTCGTGTCGCACACACAGAAAGCGCATGGGGATCAGTCTCTTTCGCAGTTTAATGTGCATTTAATAAGTCTTTTAACAAAAAAATAAAAAGTAGACTGCATTTTGACACGTTACATGATTTGCCTGATTTGGAGGGGCGAAAGCATGCCGCTTTAAAGGAAAGGAACGGTATGCGGCACAATGATCATTTTATCTTGATTTATCATGTTTTCATGATTGCTGGAAGCCAAAATCGAAACTAAAATTTGATTCATTGCACAGACCTACTGCTGTTGAATTGTTTTGCACGCATGAAAGACACATGATAGAGACACATGATGTAATTTGGCCAGTCAGCACAACACTCTAGTAGGCAGTTAATGCTGTATTTTAATATTATTATGAGGACATAAAAGATCACGATCTCTAAGATTCACTTGAAAAGTAGAACATGGACGTCTTCAAGATCGATCATGATATAAAATAGTCAGAATTTACCCCAAACAACTTCATAGCTCACAGTAGGTCTGTCTGTGCTTAACAGTTTATAAGTTATTGTTTAAAATAAATTTCCCTGTGGAGAAAATAAATGAGATTTTTACTTCTGGAACCCAACTATTGCACTTTAGTATCAGAGCAAGCTAGGTTCGGTTGAGAGACAAATAAGGGGCCATGATGTGATGAATGTGAAGGGGGGTTTCGGTTTGATCCTGCACATGGGTGATTTCTGTAGCTGTCATGGTGGGATTTTACTTTTCTTTTCCAGTCACAAGTGTGAGTGTTGAGTGTTTTTTTCCATATGCAGGTGTTGTGAAACCTGTTGAGAACTGGGCTTTGCTTCAAGACCCAGATTTTTCTTTGGATAACCAAATATAACCCATATTTAATGTAGGCCTAGTCAAATTCACATTTTCATTTACCTTGCATGCTTTTGTTTCGAAGATGACTGCATGTCACATAATCTGTCCATGTGGGTATGTGTCTCATTTGTCATCGTTTCAACCAAGTAATGGTTGAATTTGTGCCAAAAATGCTGTAGAATTTGATTGACATCAGCAGCAAAAGATAGAAGAACCATTTCTCCTGTATTTATTGTGCTACCCTAACAAGTTAATGAGTTATTTTTGTCTCTATCACACTCTATCGGAACAGACCCGTTTTTGGATCATAACCCACCAGTTGAGAACCACTGGCTTAGAAGTCATGAAGCCTATCCTATTGCATGAGAAAACGTAACTACAAGGTGGCAGTTTTTGTATGATTTTTGCACCTCTTAACCTAAACGTCTGGTAGTTTGCCCTATAGGCTTCAAACTTATTTGACTCGTGGTTTTGACCAGTCGTGACTTATGTGCTGGTTTATGTGACCATGTTTATCATTTAAAAGAGGTGTGGAATGGTTTTTGTTCTGATGGAGGCCTCAGGATTACTGGAGTGCTGTGTGCACACAGTTATCAGTCTTTCTAAACAGTGTGTTGCTTCACCCTGTGTGCTATCTTGATTTGAAGCTCAGGGCATTACTTCATCAGTGTGTACAGGATTACACCTAATGGGGATCTGGTGCAGCTGTATAATCTAGCTATGTTGCAGTTACAGCATTTGATGTTCCAAGACACAAATTAGAAAGTAGACATTTAAAATGTAGGCCTAGATATATTAAGAGATAAAGTGTAAAAAGAGGGGTTTAATTTATGTGTGTGGAGTGGACATTGCCTGTGACCAGTAGGGCGGGGTAAAAAATATCGATTTCTTGATTTGGATCGATTCTCATTTTTATGAACCGATATCGATACTTAAATCCCAAGAATCGATTAGTCATCCTGTTTTCAGTTGATGAATGAACGGAACATTGTAACGCGCCTCCCATCCAATAAATCGCAATAATCTTTGTGCTTTGTTACTATTGATATGAAACAAAGTCTCAGATTTCAAATTACGTCCATTTTTATTGCGAAATTCAAAAACATAAATACCGCTGTGGCGCAGCTCAGCTCAAGAGAAGCGCCAGCACGGAGCGCACATGAACTGATCTTCTCTTCTGCCTTAATACCAGTTACAGCGCGAAATAAACATGAATGAGCATATGAAAGTCAGTGTGTTAAAAGATAAAGTACAACTTACCGAAATCCGTATCATGTCACATGAAATCGCTCAGCGTTTCAACCATGGAAAGACAACAGTAAAACAGCTTGTAACGTTACATTTACCTCAGAAAAACCATATCCAGTGTTCAAATGCTTGTTAGTCAGCTAGAAAAATTAACTCTAGAGAGGAGCATTTTGCTAAATATATGCACCATATTATATATTCATTAGGCCTATAATTTTTAATGTTCTTCAATATTTAATGCATGTATGAATAAATCTGGCAAGTTTTTATGACAGCCACCATTTAAATGTTTAAATTTCAAAAAATGAATTGGAGTAGAAATATGAATTGTAAAGTTAATATTATAACGTTATTATAAAAAAGCTTAAGTTTTACCTTCAATATTATAGTAGGCTACAACTGACTCCCATAGTTTACAGCATTAGTTAAGAGATTTGTTTTCCTTGAGGAATTTTGCCATGTATTGTACCTGAGATATATAGATATATATATATATATATATATATATATCTCCATCCAAAATAATCGAATCAAATTGCAAGCTTGTGAATCAAATCGAATTGTGAAATTTGTGTCAATACCCAGCCCTAATGTCCAGTGTTATTTAGTGTCCTTGAAATTAGGGCTGTCACTAACGATTATTTTGGTAATCAAGTAATCGTTCCATTATTTTGACGATTAGAGTAATCGGATCCTTTTTTGTTGTAATAAATAGACCTAATTTAACAATAAGCCTTAAAATGACTTAAAATGGGTATAATAACAATGATGCCATAATAATTGGTTCAAATTATGTATCAAAAGCAAGTTGTCATATGGTTTTATTGAACAACACTGTTAAAATACATAACGTAATATACATAATATAAACATAATCAACTTATGTACGGCCACTTCTTTACGATAGAAATGCTACAGCCACTGTAAATATCTTGAGCAAGAGCATGTGGACATCATGCAAACGTAGCATTTAGGTTTATAAATGATTAAGGAGTCCAAACTCACAGCAGATGCAGAGGGTTTGTTAGCCAAGCTGCTTTACACATGTAAATGATAACAGTGCAACACTTTGCATGAAACAGAGCGTGTAAGACTTTATATGCGTTCCCAAATGCACGTTATTGAGTATGGCTACATTGGAAATCGCATACTCTTTTGAGTAGATACTTATTTTGAATAATTACTTTGTGACCGCTAAAAAGTGTGTTCTATATAGTAGGAATGTGTGTAGTATGAATGTAATCTGGATGTACTACATTCGCCATGTTGTCATTATCATGTGACCTACCACCCATTCATAAATCCTCTCCCGTGGCCTCATGGGATCGTGAAGTGTCCATCGCATGCACACTTCAGAATCTCTCCAGAAGTAGTAAGTCATCCGGGTACTTTTTGCCTACTCTTATGAATACTGTGAATTCGGACATACTACTTTTGTCACATACTGGTTTTCACCTACTATATAGTAGGGAAGTATGCGATATCGGACGCAACCTTTGTGTTGAGCAGCATTTACTGTGAACGGAGCCACTCTGAGACGCTGGAAGAAACCCGTAACCTGCACGCATAAAAAGAATTAAAGCATCACATTTCACCCTGAAACCCACAGCGTTAATTTATTTTTTT
Source organism: Coreius guichenoti (assembly GCA_039654105.1). Lineage (NCBI taxonomy): Eukaryota > Metazoa > Chordata > Actinopteri > Cypriniformes > Gobionidae > Coreius > Coreius guichenoti. Next base: position 36,439,008 of record CM077184.1, read on the forward strand.
TACCTGAATCGCAGCCTTTGTGATTGCACAATATCACTGTGATATCACTTCCGATATTTTGCAGGTTAATCGGCACGAGCAAATTGCAATCGAGGATTTTTTTTAAATCGAGTAATCGTGGCCCTAGTTGAAATACTATTATTTAATATTATTTTTAAATGTATCGTTTTTTTATTTTAATATTAGGTAACGTTTTTTTTTCTTTCGTTTTTTTTAAAATGCATAGTTTTTTTATATTCGTTTTAGTTTCTTTAGTTCATGAAGTTAAACTTAAAATATGGTTGTTAATAATGGTTTTAGTTTAACTATGACCCTTCCTATATCTTATAGTAAGAGGCCTATTTCTGTTCAGAGTGATGCTGTCAATCACTGTTACAGTGGGTTAGATTCTAAATATTTCATTTGATGTTAAATATCAATATTTAAAGGCTTTAGGTTGAAGAAAAAGGGTAACCGGGCTTTTGCCATAGCCGGCCCTAAACTGTGGAACACTCTATTACAATGATCTCGTCAGAATCACTTTTTATCTCTTTGAGAAGGCTTATAATCACTGAGTCAAGTAAGGGTTTTGTCTAAACATCAATTGTTTTTTTGTCTTAATATGTATTTTATTTTTCTTTTAAATGATATTGTTCAGCACAATGGTCAACCACTGTTGTTTTTATTGTGCTTTATAAAGTAAGTGAGATTTAGAACTATACAACTTTATTGCAGAGAAACCATGTATGTCCATGTATTTTTAAACGGGAGCTGAATGGAATAATCTGGAATTCGGCACTGAAACTTTTTTGCGTCTTCATGAGCAATTGGCAGTTTATCTGGGTTGCTTTAAAAATCCAGCCATTCTTTCAAGTGGGATGACTGGTCAGACTCGTCTTAGTCATAGTTAGCTTGGGAAATTTAAACTGACTGAGGCTTTTGTCCCAGCACATGATCTTCAAGACAGCTGGTTCTCCAGTTTCCAAAACCTCTGGTACTAATGGGACTAGCGACAAATCTGTGGTCCTTTCAAACAGTTGTCAGGATTACATGACACAGTGTCTTTTTAAAATGTTTGTGGTTTATTCTTGATCCATTTATTTGGATTTCACATTGTGTTGTCTCAGTATGCTTTCACCAGCATTGCAATAACTTTCATATTTGTGTATGAAATGCATTACATAGTCTAAATATCTTGACACTCTGCATCCAAGTTCTTCTGCTTGCTTCCTACCCATAATGAAACCCAGTTTCATTCAATGCTAAACTATGTGTGTTTGTATGAAAGCTCCAATGCATGGTGAATATTTAAACAGACTGTGACACTCCGCTAACAACGTTATGGAATAAACTTTGTGCTTTTTTTGTAGACTCTTTTATTTCCATAAGGATCTATGTGACGTAATGTACTCTCAGAGCTGCCAACACACCTCTGGCACCATTTTGGGGTGAGATTACACCAATGCATCAGGATTTTGCAGTTGGGATTAATTTGCTGTTTGTGGTGGCCTACATCTATCTCTTGAAAAGATCAGTTCAGTTTTAGATGTGAAAGCATGAGAAACTTTTGTGGCCTCTCTTTTGGGTGTTGCTGAAACCAGAAATGCTCTTGTTAATCTTTTTAGGCTATTTATAGCAATATTATTAAACACAACAATTCATATTTTGATTTTTATACTGTAGTTAATTTTACCAGAAAGTTTTATTCTCTCTTTCATTTAGGTAAACAAACAGCTGTTTGTCTTAATCATAAAACAAGGCCAGTTACTTTTTTCTAAAAGTCTGGGTTTAGATGCCAGAAAGATTAGAGCCACTGATCTTCCCACTACAGCAGTTGAGACATGTATATCCACATGAGGCATGATTGCACATTTAACTCTGTTAGAGAAGTGTTTCTCTTTAATACGCAGAAATACTGAAATAGAAATCATGGTTTCACTTTAATTTTTATGTTCCTTTTAACACATAGACACACAGACTTATAGTATTATTGACTATAAGTAACATTGCGCCTACATGTCAACCAACTCTTATTAGAGTGTTAGAGTATTAGTAGACGGTTAGGGTTAGAATAAGTTGACATGTAGTTGCAAAGTTACTGTTGTAACTGTTATCTACTGTTGGAGGACTATCACAATAAAGAGTTAGCAGATATTAAACAGACAGTCTACTAATACTATAATGAGAGTTAGTTGACATGTAGTTGTAAAGTTATAGTCAACAGAATGTGTTAAAGGGACCATCAAAATAAGTGTTATTGAAATCATATCATGGCTGACATCAGCACGTAAATGGGAACAGGATAACTGTAATTTCCTTGCAAGCAGAAATAAGGGAGAAAACAAGTGAAACTGTGTCACGAGGAAACATTTTTTTTCTCCTTATTGCACATCTTTTGGCTTGAGTTGCTGTGGTAGGAAATTTTTGCAAATAACCCTCTGTTATTCACTATAAATGGCTGTTATTTTCCCACTCAGGGGTGAGTAGTGATTCAAAATAAACAATTTATACTTATAGTTGCTGTTTTAGATCAACCTTTTGTCCTGATTTGCCTCTTGCTTAAAGGGTTAGTTCACCCAAAAATGAAAATTATCCCATAATTTACTCACCCTCAAGCCATCCTAGGTGTATATGACATTTATTCTTTCAGACGAATACAATCGGATATATATATTAAAAAAATGTCCTGGCTAAGGTTGGGTACCATTCACATTTTAACCGGTACCTGAAATTCGGTACCGGTACCTTTTTTCGGTACTTTAGGGTTACATCAATAACTGTAAAGAAACACTAAGTCTTTTATAAAAGTGTTATTGACCTTATAGGGACCTGCCTTGGTCTCTGTCTGCCATTGTCTGTGATGTTTGTTTACTGTAATATTTACCAGTAAATTGTAGGCTACTAGCTACTTAATTGAATTCATAAAAACAACCATATTATTATTATTTTTTTTAATTCAATTTCTATGAAAAGATTTCCCACAAATTCTGTGTTGTGTATTTTCTGGTAATCAAATGAAGCCATAAAACATTAATTTATCTTTTAACTTAAACAAGCTTTTTTGTCAAACAAAGTGCTGCACAACTGAGCTTTATACTGTTAAAATTAAAACATGGAGGAAAAATTGTGATTTATTACTTAAAAAATAAAGTTTTGATTTAATTTATTATTATTATATTAGTGTTAGTATTATTATTACACTGAGATGTATCTAAATTCTACTGTACAAAAGTAATATATTTGTCGAGTTAAACCAAACTTTTATTTTGACGGGTTGCCGTGAATACCTTTGAGTTTCTGTGTGTTTATGACATGACGGTAGTTTTTCTCAAATGAAATGGTAAAATGCTCATGAAGTGACTCTCAGAGCGGCCCTGGAGATGATGGTCATGCATTCATGTCCTCGTATGAGATGGAAACACGCGACCGTCGTGTGTGTGAGGTAAATTAAACTGCGCGTCAGCGCCATTCATTCACACAGAAACACGCAGGATATGCAGGATTTCGTATTTAAATAGTCTTTTTGCTGTTTAATATTCACAGACACTAGTCTGTATCACCAGATGCGTTCTCGGGTACCGAAATTTGGTACCGATTGATTTAATGTGAATCGGTACTCGGTAGTACCGATGTAATTCGGTCAGTGCCCTTAAAAGTAGAGTTCGGTACCCAGCCCTAGTCCTGGCTCTTCCAAACTTTATAATGGCAATGAATCGCAGCCCAATATTTGAATATTTTGAATATTTGCATCCATCCATTATAAAAGTACACACGGCTCCGAAGAAAGTGTAACGCCTCTCGCAGTTCAAAACGCTTACGCTACGTCTGACGTCGACGTCTTCGTCTTGCCAGTTACGCTTTCTTCGTAAGCTGAATACAGAAGGTTGTCCGCCGGAAGCTAGATATTTTACTGTTAAATATGGATATTTTTCTTACAAAAACCCATCGATTCGTTTCAGAAGGCCTTTATTAACCCCCCCGGAGCTGTGTGGAGCACTTTTATATTGGATGGATGCACTTTTTTTAGGCTTCAAATTTTGGGCTGCCGTTATAATGCTTGGAAGAGCCAGGACATTATTAATATAACTCTGATTGTATTCGTCTGAAAGAAGAATGTCATATACACCTAGGATGGCTTGAGGGTGAGTAAATCATGGGGTAATTTTCATTTTTGGGTGAACTATCCCTTTAAGTGGCGCATGGCCCAAATGTTACAGAAAAACATTTGGATAATTAAATATATTTTTTCTTCTTTGTTATGTGTATGGTGTATTGGCTTCATGAATTGCCAGACAAATACTGAAACAATATTGTAAATGCTACTGTTTTAATGTAAAAACTTGCTAACTTTGTGGGCATCTGACTCAACATAAGAAAATTGAATGTATAAAGACAGTTCAGTCACAAAGGCAATAATCCTCACCTTCATTGCTTCCCTTAATTGTGTATATATCAGGGGCGGAGCTAGGGGGTGGCCTTGGCCACAACTGCTGTGTCTGTCTCTTTTTTTTTCTTGACAAGAAATGCGTTTATTTAAACGCAGAATCGACTCTTTAAGACCACAAAAAAAACGGGAGACTTCAGAACGTCAGACGTGCACTCCAACTTCACCTCAGCGCCAGGCGCAAATCAAACGAGTGCAGTGCAGGGGCTGAAAATGTGCAGGTGCCAAATGAGCTTCAGCAGAACAACAGTGAAAGGCAAACAGAACAGTAGATATATAGCCTACATCAATGTTGCAAGGCCGTTTTGAGCGAGTCGAATTGTGTGCAGTCAAAGAAACAATAACAAACGTAATTGTTTTTTTCCGATGCCACTTTAATTTTGCAAGATGCGTGTAAAAACTGGTGACACTTCTGTGAGATGCTGAGAGAAACTTGCTGTCGTTATTCAGTACCTGTGGTCACTGGTCAGATAAGATGTTAGGCTATATGTCAGTGAAACCTCAGTGTCCGCCGTTATACTGTGCTCACGGCGCGCACTCTTCAATATCACGTGCAAATGCGGCGCGCTGTATCAAGCGGAAAATAAACTGACGTAGTTCTGTCATCAATTAAGTCATGAAATAACCAAAAAGGCGATTAAAATTGCATTTAAAACAGCATGTATGTATTTAATTATGCATCATATGTCTCTGGAATAAAATATTCTGCCATGTGATATCACAATATAAGGCACAAGCTGATATGTCGTTTTTTTTAATGCACAAATAAATGTGTGCATTTGTACTAGAAGATTTAATTTAGCTTTAATTTGTAAAGTTTACAAACAACAATGGGTCATGATTAAATGCATAAAATGTTGACTTCCGCCTTTATTCACATTCTTGCACATGGGGATTCAATGGAGAACACTTTTCCTTTGTATTGAGTTTAATTTATGATAGAACTGTTAACTGCAATTATTTTGACAACTAAGATAGAAAATTAACATTCAGTTTTAGAAACTTAGGCAGTTATCTGCATGTCTTATCCATGAAGATGCAACAATGGAGAACAAGCTATTGGGTTTTTGTGAACCAGAACCAAGTTGAACTTTAGCTATAATGTGAGCCCCTTTATTAATATGCCTGGAGGTGAGGAATAACACAAAAAATGGTCAAATTCACTCAGTATTACATGATCTAATTCACTACTATCTCAATTACAATTAAGTACAAATTAACTTTATTCGGTTGTGTTGTAGGCACTAAAACAGTCCAGTACATTATAGTCAAACTCATTTTTATGTTGAAATAATGAAGATTTCTGTGCCACCCCAGACTGGTTGCTGGCCCCTGCCCGGCCACCCCTATGAAAAAATCCTTGCTCCGCCACTGGTATATATGTGATTATATTTATAAAATGATGCCGTATTTCAGTAGGTTTCAATTCACTGGCCCAAGTTCACTGTGTTAAGTGAACTTTAAAAGTAAAACTTTATGTAACTTAAATTATTTTTACATTAATGCTTTGTTGTCAGTGCATTGCATTCAGTAACATGACAATGCTTTTTTTTTTTTTTTTTTTTTCCCTCCATGATGTATTTGTATGTTTATGTCACTACCATGACCTTAAATTCATTGAAAGTCTTTGGGATGTGCTGGAGGAGACTTCACAGAGTGCTGGACTCTTGCATTGTCAATACAAGATCTTGACCAAAAATTGATGCACCTCTTGATGGAAATAATGTTATTTTCAATGAAAATGATTCTTCATGCTCCCTCCCAACCAATGTGAGACTGATGAATCTTGACATTGTCATCCTGGGATATGGCCATGATGTGTCTTCCTACATGGTTGTTTAAGAAATGAAAAGCTACACACTCCAGCAATTAGGGTTAGAAGAACAATCATTGACTCTTTTTACGCATTTGCCTATTTAAATCCAAACAGCAACTATGTTTTTGGCCAGGCGGTGTTTGTCACCCTAGAAATGTACCTTTTCTCATCAGGAAAATTTGTTCCAGTGGAAATTCCTCCATAGTTTTGACTCTTGGCTTTCCCCAGTGTTTAAAAGTCATTCTGTGACAATGATATCAGATGCACATTTGAGTGAGAATGAAATGACTCAATCTGACAGACCAGCTCTGCTTGATTAACTAGAACAACAACCTCTGCTTTCCCCACTGAGCCTCAACAAGTGTGTGTGATGTCGTAATGAGCGCTGACTATCACACTGATGGATTGAATTGACCTCATTCCAGCCCACACCATGTGTGTCGTCTTTTCTACTGCCCTTTATTTTCATGGGTCAGGGATTTTATTTAGTTTGTCCTTACTCAAGTCCGTTCAATTGAATCTGTATCAAATTTACTGTGCTGTTCAAATCTGTAGATTTCTTTAAAATAAGAAAAGCTGGTTTTGATTTTATTATTTCTTGCAATATTTTTTAGCCTTCTTCTTTGAGATACACAGGTGTGGTAATATATGGTAACTGAATGTGCTCTAAGTGCAAAGCAATCCCAGATGCCTTAGGGGTTAATAGTGTTTTGTTTTGTTCTTGTGTTACAGTCTCTGGTGGAATGAGCGTAGCGTGTGTGTTGAAGAGGAAAGCTGTGCTCTGGCAGGATTCGTTCAGCCCCCACCTGAGACTGCCTCCCCCTGACAGGCCATTACCCAGCATGCCTGTGGTGCTGAGTGCTGCGGGCCACACCCCCCAACCTGGCCCTTCTCCTCAGGCCCCTCCCCCTACGCAGGGAGCAGGGCGCTCTCAAGATGATGCCATGGTTGATTACTTCTTCCAGCGGCAACATGGCGACCAGCCTGGCTACAACAATTGCAAACACCGCTGGCCGACTGGTGACAACATTCATGCAGACAACCAGGTGAGAACTGTGTAAAAAATGACTTCTTCTTTTTTTAAAAAAAAAAAAAAAAAAAGAGGACCTATTTATACCCTTTTTTTGGGCTCTTCTAGAACAGGTTTTCATGCTTCAATGATCAAAAAAAATTATTTTTCACTTATTTGACATTGTTGCAGCTCCTCTCTTCCCAGTCTGTCAGTAACGCTCTGTTTAGTGTCTCTATGAAGCCCCTCTTTCCAAAAACCGCACTGTGCTCTTCCGAACCGGACCAGTGTGTTGTGATTGGTCAACCGCTTCGAGAGTGTTTGGGAAATGTCCCGCCCCTTACCATAACCGCGAGTTTCAACACACTAACAATCAGGCCTCACCCCTTTATTTTGCACTGTGCTCTGATTGGTCCAGTCGACTGGAATTATTTAAATGAGGAATATTGTGATGTGTTTGTTCCGGGAAGAAAACTGAAGACTACAATGGAGGTGTTTCATAGAGAGATATATGTGTGTGTGTGTGTGTGTATATATATATATGTGTATATATATGTGTATATATATGTGTATATATATATATATATATATATATATGCATGCCCATGCATGCCGCTGTATGTAAGCTGTCCGTCATATTGGAACGGTCAAAGCTGGTCCATAAACATTCGAGAGCAAGTTGACTGAGCATCTGCAAATGTAGTTAGACGCATGTATGAATATCTATATCTGCAATAGACTTCAGCAGATGATTTTACTAAACTAACACAATACAACAAGATGATTAAAAAGTAATCATCTTAAAACATTAAAAAGTAAAACCTGAGTTAGTGCATATAAAAACACAAACCAACACGTTCTCACCTGTGAAAGCTTATCCCATTTCTTTCTGGAATTTAAATCTCAGTGGTTTCACAACCAGAAGCTGTGCAATGTTGTGGCATCATTTATTCTTACTGTGAGTGAGGACACGCTGACCGTTCCAAGATGGCGGGTGCGCCGACATGTCTGGAGCGGATGAATGAGGCATCTACGTATACATATCTGTGGTTTTATGGAGTTCATAAACAGTGCGCACTGATATAGAGAATAACTCCCTCTGGAGTGACTTTGTAACTTTGCAGACCTTTTTCTTGCTCAAACAGAAACATTACACACTAAAGAAAGATGAACATGGAAAAAAGCATAATAGGTCCTCTTTAATTGTATAACTTGTATAAAATCTTATAATAATTGTATAAATTTCACACAGGTACGATCAATGGATGAGCTTAACCATGACTTCCAGGCACTTGCGCTGGAGGGCCGAGCCATGGGAGAGGTGAGAGTGCTTACCTTTCTCATCATCTTCTTGATACTTCATTTTGCATTCTTGTTATGTATTAATATTTCTGTCTGATGTTCCCGCTCTGCAGCAGCTCCTAACTGGGAAGAAGTTCTGGGAAACTGATGATTCAGGGAAAGATGGACCAAAAGGGATCTTTCTGGACCAGTGGAGAGACAGTGCTTGGGGAACCTCTGGTATGTGTGTGCAGATGGCATGGTTGTATTTTACATCATATTTAGTATTTTTCTCTCTAATGCCCCTTTTTTTTTCTGTAGATCACTCTGTGTCCCAGCCAATCATGGTGCAGCGCCGACCAGGTCAGGGCTTCCATGCCGTCGGAGAGGCGGGATCTGTGCTGTCGCCACGCTCTGAGAGCGGTGGATTAGGCGTGTCTATGGTGGAGTATGTTCTTAGCTCCTCCCCTGCTGAGAAAATGGACTCATGTTTGCGCAAAGGAGCATTTGTGAGTCTTGATTTATTAACCTTTTGTCATCAAAACATTCTTAGTAGTTTTTATTAAGAGTCTGTTTAAGAAATAATTCACACAAAGCTGAAAATTCATTATTTGCTGCCCTCATGTTATTCCTAAGTCATGTTTTGGAAGGACATGAGGGCGAATAAAGAAAGACAGAATTTTTGGATGAACTGTTCCTTTAGCTCCTTAAGTCCTCGTCATTCTCACTTCAATCCTTTCTATTTCTTTTAGGGTCCAAGAGACTCAGAGGCTGATGACCCTGAGAAAAGGGTGGAACAAAAGCCCAAAACAACATTTGACCCGGAGAGGAAGGAACTGAAAGAGACAGAGACAGATGTTTTGGATAACCCCAATGGAATGCCCAATCAGAATGGACTTGATGTGGACGTTAAGGATTTTAGGTAAACTCCATCAAAAGAGTATAATAAATACACACCCCTTTTTAAATTTTTTTTTATAAAAGACATTTATAATGTTACAAAATTCAAAATGTAAAAAAATTATTTTTCTATTTTTAAATTTCTATTATTATAACTTTTCTACTTATCAAAGAATCCTAAAAAAAAGTATCATGGTTTCCACAAAAATATTAAGCAGCACAACTGGTAATATTGACCAATATTAAGAAATGTTTCTTGAGCAGCATATTAAAATGATTTCTGAAGGATCATGTCACTGAAGACTGGAGTAATGATGCTTTGCGTCACAGAAATAAATGACATTTTAAAATATATTAAAGTAGAAAAAAAATCCAGTAAAAATGACAATTTTTTGATCAAATAAATACAGGTTTGGTTGAGCATTAGAGACTCCTTTCAAAAATATTAAACCTTACCAACCCCAAACTTTAGAAAGGTAATGTTTATCCTCCCTCAGTTCTCTGTGTAGGGCTTTCCATATGTATACTTTCAGTATTTCTACAACGTATTGAATACAAACCTCTCTTTTGTTTCTTCCCCAGTCGTACTCCTGGGAACTGCCCTCCGACTGGTCCAGAGGTGGATTTGGGTGGACCAGAACTGGTTGGAGGTGCAGGGCCAAAACCAGCAGAGGAGTTCTCAAATGTTGAAACCCAAAATGTGACCCTGGACCCCATGGAATCTGTTTCTATGGAGACTTTGCAGTTTGATTACACAGGAGGCCAGCTGCCTCTCGACTCCACAGCTGCTACCGTCAGCCTGTTTGACTACAACTCCCCTCAACAGGTGAATATCTGATGCTGCTAGCACTTTCAACACTCAAGACTGTAATTAGAATAGAAGAATAATAATAACGTGAGCTTGTGTGTATTTATAAATATTGGTGTTGAGATAATTGCTACCAAAGGCCACACATGTGAAGGCTAACTTTGAAAAACCTTTGTTTGAAGTAATGTTCAGCCTCTTTGGAAGTTATTATGGAAAAGTAATTATTAGTCACATTTGCATGTGCTTCTGAAGCCTTTGCATATATGACTGTAGACAAATGCAAATGTTTAATGTCTGATGAAAGCTTCATGTGTTGCAGCTGTTCCAGAGGCCCAGCGCTCTGGCGGTGCAGCAGCTCACGGCAGCCCAGCAGCAGCAGTACGCGCTCGCCGCAGCTCAACAACAACACATCGGTGAGTTTGACCGTAGTTGTGAGTGTCCAGATGACTTAAAGGTGCAGTGAGCAATTTCTGAGAAGCGCTGTTGACGTTTGAAATCGACCCTGCACAAAAACGCACCCCTCCCTTAATTGCTCCGCCCCCAAAATAACAAACACGCTACAACTAACAGCTGGTGCATCAGTCAGCAAGTATGGATGAACCAGCTGTGATTTAACAACAACAAAACATTATCCTGGTTCTGTGAAACATTGCAAAACCAATGTTACTTGTGTATTGAGCTGATACAAAGCAACCTCTGCATCTGTTTTCAGGTGCTGGAACGCTTTTCCAGTATTAATGCGGGTACTAGCTCTTGCCTGATTGTTTTTTTTCCTCCACACATTTATCTCAGCCAGGACTATGTACAAACACATTTTTCTTCAGCACACACACAGAACAGACATCTAGCATATTGTTTGTTTGGGTGTTAATCTCAATTTTCAACAGCGTTTCTCAGAAATCGCTTACTGCACCTTTTAATGTACAAAAGTTTCAGATGATTTACTAAATTTGGTTTCTTATTGTTTGTGCATCAGGTTTGGCCCCAGCTGCATTTGTGCCGAATCCGTACATCATTAGCACTGCTCCGCCCGGCACTGATCCGTACGCCGCCGGCCTCGCTGCTGCCGCCACTCTAGGTGAGAGAGCATGCTTACAATTTGAAATGGATATGCATCATGTATAGTTACTTTCAAGATATCTCGGGTTTAATAATTAATATTCAACAATATAATTGATCTGACTGTACAGACTCTGTTGTATGAGAACTGAACTGAGCTGGACGATGACCATTTTTTGCAGAACTGATTTATAGATGAAATGAACTAATTTAATAATTGATGAGGAACAGCCGAAATGCATTGTTTTCCTGTTATCACTGTAAAGCTACTTTGAAACAATCTGTATTGTATAAAGCGCTATATAAATAAAGTTGACTTGACTTAAAGTATAAAATGATTATGTAAATATAAAGTATGTTAATGAGTCCAGTAATTTAATGGATAATGTCGACATCACTTTGGGGTTCTGATCACCCTAACAGGGTTTATTTTGTGATTTAATGAAAGCTGATTACATTATTCTATTTAAGTGCTGCTACTTCCCAAATAAATAAATACATAGACATATTACAACCTAGAAAACAATCAGCCTAGCAACATGAAAAACACTAACATTATTAATTTATATTCTATAATTGACCAACTAGAAATACATTTTCTAGAGAGCTGTCTGTGAAAAATGTATATTTATTTATTTATTTATTTATTTATTTATTTTTGGAAAAGTCTCTTATGCTCACCAAGTCTGCATTTATTTGATAAAAAATACAGTAATATTGTGAAATTATTACAATTTAAAATAACTAATATTGTCGAATTGTTACAATTTAAAATAACTGCTTCCCATTTCAATATATTTTAAAATGCAATTTATTTCTGTGGTCAGAGCTGAATTTTCAGCATCATTACTCCAGTCTTCAGTGTCACATGATCCTTCAGAAATCATTCTAATATGCTGATTTGCTGCTCAAGAAACATTTCTTATCAATGTTGACAGCAGTTTTGCTGATCAGTGTAATGCATCTTTGCTGAATAAAAGTATTAATTTCTTTAAAAGAATCATAATGACCCCAAATCCTTTGAATGCACATTAAATGTATGCTCTCCATCTTCAATATGCAAATATACAAATGCATTGCACGTGGCATAATAATGAAAGTGTCAATGTGCGTCAGGTTTCTTTGTACTTGAACGATGACAGTAAAGACGGCATTTGAGTGCCGTACTTGCTGTGGCAGGAGCCGTCTGTTGCTAAAGGTGTTCTGCTGAGCAGTCTCAGTCTGGAGTGGATAAGAAGTGTTGCTCATGATGGCTGAGAGTTTGGACGGCGTCCTCCAGAGGCTTGAGATTTAGCTCTAGGATTGAGGCAGTCTGCTTGATTAAGCCACACACACAAACACACACCTGCTTTGATGCTCCTGAAGCAGAGTACAAAGGCAGAGGAAATGGCTGCCGACTCTTGAGTCCCGTGTACATCAAAGCCCCTGAGACTGCTCTGAAAACAGTGTGCTTTGGCCCTTCATCTGAGTGATGACGTGTGTGTCTGTCTTTCAGGTCCAGCGGTAATGCCCCCTCAGTACTATGGTGTGACTCCATGGGGTGTGTATCCTGCCAACCTATTCCAGCAGCAGGCCGCCAACCCCTCCAACTCGGCCAATCAGCAGTCGGCAGCACAGAATCAACAGAACCAACAGCAGGTAAGAATTTAGCCAATCAGAGCGCTAGAGCTGCACGAATCTGGATAAATTGAGAATCACAATCATGATTCAGAACAGACAACTAAGCAAAATAGCATGCAGTTTACTAGAGCTTCTGACAAAGTGTTAATTGCGGCAAATATTTAATTAACAATTTTTTTTTTTTTTTTTTTTAATCGCTTTGAATGATTCAATGACTCCCTCTTAAAGACTTGGGCTGCGTCCGAAATCGCATACTCTCTTGAGTAGGTACTTATTTTGAATAAGTAATTACTTCACGACCGCTAAAAAAGTATGTGAATTTGGGCATACTACTTTTGCCACATACTGTTTTTCGCCTACTATATAGTAGGGAAGTATGCGATTTCGGATGCAGCCTTGTTTCATTACTGGATGAATCATAATTTTTGAATGAGTCTCTTGAATGAACGTTTCAATGACAAATCCATTCACAGTCAGTTGTCGCCACCTACTGGTGCAAAGATGTAATTGATACAATCTTTATTCGTCAAGTTGCTTTTAAAAGGTGATTTTAATCAAATTTGATCACTACCGTACATCAGTGTTTATGAAAGTCGCAACACATTCAACTCATTTTGTTTGCCCCAGGTGATGCGTGCAGGTGGAAACCAACGACCTCTGACTCCCAGTCAAGGACAGCAGGGTCAGCAGACAGAGCAGCTTGTAGCAGCAGCAGCTGTGAATTCTGCCTTGGCTTTTGGGCAGGGTCTGGCAGCAGGCGTACCTGGTAAAGGACTCTTGATATGTCTTTTAAAGGGGTGTTCACACTGACAGTGATTTTCACTAGAAGCTGTTCCTTTAAGGCAAGTTGCGATTACCAGTGTAACAAAGTTGAGTAACGTTTAACCTTATGCAAATGTGCAATACCAGGATCCTGATAATCATAGAAAACCCAGAAATATCGGAATTTTAAAATCGTGATTTTTTTTTCTTTTCTTTTTTTTATTCATTCAGCAAGGATGCATTTAAATTGATCAAAATTGACAGTAAATACATTTATAATGTTCCAAAAGATTTCTATTGCAAATAAATGCTGTTCTTTTGAACTCTATATTCCTCTAAGATTCCTGAAAAATGTATCAGTTTCCCAAAAAAAAAATTGCATCACAAATGTTTTAAATATTGATAACATGAAATGTTTCTTGTGCTGCAAATCGGCACATTAGAATGATTTCTGAAGGATCATGTGACACTGGAGACTGGAGTAATGATTGATCAAATAAATGCAGCCTTGCTGAGCACAAGAGACTTCTTTCAAAAACATAAATCGGCCCCAAACCTTTGAATGCAAGTAAAGTAAAAAGATCTAAGATACTGCATTAGCTAAACATTGCTAAACTCCTTAAACTAATCACTGATGACTGGGAAATTTGTCATTTGTCAAAAGTGTGGGAAGCCTGGACTGTCAGTTGAAATCTCAGTTGGACTGGATACCAGTGCCGGTCCTCCCTATACGCAAACTACGCAAGGTGCGTAGGGTCCCGACCACCAGGGGGCCCCCTTGCTCTCAAATATTATTTAAGTAGCATATTACTATATAATGTAAACACTTTTTTTTTTTATAAAATGTAAATGCGGATTTAACTTTAGCTGAGTAATGTGGTAATGTATTTTTTCCAATAGGGCCTACTTAATTATATTTATTTAATAACTGTTTTGGACTCGGACATCATGCATTGTGGCAGATAATGACATGCATCTTGACATATGGTCATCTGTCCGGAGCAGGTAAAAGAAAAAGAAAATGCGGCAAGAACGAAGTATGCATTTTTGCAACATTTTAAATTCTTTATTTAGCCTTGACAAACCAATAAAGTGGGTGGTAGGGCTGGGCGATATGAAAAAGCATATCTCTGTATTTTTTGGTTGAATGGCGATACACGGTATATATCCCGGTATTTTCTACATTTTTCTATTTGGATAAAAAAAAAAATCTGTATTTATATTAATAATAATTAATATGTCCTAAAAACAATGTTGATATTGAAGGCTATAAACAAATACAGTTAATGTAATGTAGGCTATACAATATATTACGTGCAAAAAGGGGGTTAAAATCACATTACATTCTAACATTGTAACATTACAATCTAAAAACAAAAAGTAATAATTCACTAAACTAAAAATGCTTATATACTTTTGTTTTTATTTTCATTTTTAGTTGAAAATAAGCCTACATTTGATTACCCCATTATAAGGGTCACTTTCAAAAAAAATATACTTACTTATGGGTTTAAAATTCTACATATGGCACATTTATTGTCCAACAAAAAATATTTTAGAAATATGTATATTTTAGTCAGAATTATTGCGTTCCTATTCTATTGCGCTCCGTCTGTTTGACGCGCATGCACGCGGCGGCGCTCGTTCACGGAAGCCTGAATGTTAGCGGAGATTCACATGCAGAAGGCTCGTCCTCTCCGGACAGCAAAATGGACATATTTGCATGACTTTCTAACATTTACAGATGGAGAATATACCTGTGAAATGTAAGTTATGCACTGAGGAAAGCACCACATTTCAAACGCATTAAACACCTCAAGCATTTATGTCTGTCAGCACAAGTCTATCTCTCAGAGCATCTGACAGGGCAAGCTGCTATAAACTATATGTGTTAACTATATCTTACCAGTTATTTTTAAGCCCTTAATATAAAGCATGTGTCATGTTGAGGACAAGTTGTATCAAGCACTTTCCCTGCATCAGCTCACTCTGCGTACTCCGCTATTTCACAGATGCGCTCGTATCAATCTACTGTATATCGATATAAACGGTATTGGCTCATTCCATATCGTTTCTAAAAAATATATCGATATATCATACAAACTCGATATACCGCCCAGCCCTATTGGGTGGTAGTTATTTTGACTGGGGTCCCTTCACAACGTTTTGCTTAGGGCCCTCAGAAGTGTAGAACAGTTTTGTTGGGACACCTACTATCAACCAACAGTGCAGCGACTTGTCAGTCTTCAGCAGTTGAATCGCTGTTAGTGTGAACAGATCAAACTCTCACGGTTAGAGCAATGTCTGATTAAGATGTATCTGTGGTATTCCAGGTTATCCTGTGTTGGCTCCAGCTGCGTATTATGACCAGACAGGTGCACTTGTGGTGAATACAGGTGCTCGTGGTGGCCCAGTTCGACTTATGGCCCCTGCATCGGTTATCATCAGCCCGTCCGCAGCAGGTATATGTTTGAAAATGACACATCAAGGTTACACAGTCTACAGACCACCATTAAATGCTCTCGAAATCTTGTCTTGTGTATGAATATCTCATTATGATTTCACAGTGGCTGCTGCTGCCGCCTCAGCAGGTGGGGCTAATGGTGGTCTTGGTGGTGGAGCAAGCGGGGCGTTCCGTGCATTGAGTTCTCAGCAGGCTCCTGGGCAGCAAGGGAGCGGGGCGTTGGGAGGAAGCTCTTTCTACGGGAGTGGCTCCCCCAGCTCCTCCTCACAGAGCTCCTCACTATTTTCACAAGGCTCTGCCCAGCCAGGAAACACCTCACTTGGATTCAATGCCAACCCATCATCTTCTCTGGGAGCCACGCTTGGAGCAGCACTCGGGGGTTTTGGCACAGCAGGTATGTGATCTCAAGTTTAGTTATGTTGAAAATAAAGATCACTAAAATATTGCTTGAGGGTTTTTCCTCCTAGTGGGTAAAGTCAACATAAAAGTAGACTGTAATTTCTAATTTCATATGTACACGTTCCTGGTTTGTGCCTGTTTTTTTTTTTTTCAGTGTACATTATTCCAGAAATATTCCACATTATTAAAAAATATTCATTAAAGCATTCAAACGTTAAAACTTGCTTCAGCCAAAAGTCGTTTCAGAGGCGATGTTGCATTGCCAAAGCCGCTAAAGTTTAGTGACTAAGTAAAATGGGTTGCGAATGTTGTTTTATGTAGTTTCTGTGAATGTCCTGCATAATGATAATTGAAAACTTAAAAACTGGAATACACTACACAACTTCTGCTCAGTTTTTTGGCCCAATTTGGAGTCTGGACGAGTTGATGCTAGTTTCCCAAAGTCAGAGCCAGTCTGCAGATTTTGGACAGTCACAATTGACCAATTTCGAAGAAAATCATATAGTGTATGCTGGGCATAGATGATTTATTTAGCTTCAGACTATGAATCTATCCAGTCTGAGGATGTTGATATTTTGAGCAGATTTTAGAATTTACCCCTGGTTTCACAGACGAGGCTTAAATTAGTCCCAGACTAAAATGCATGTTTGAGCTGTTTTAACTGAAATCTTCTTAAAATATGTCAGTGCCATTGTTTTGGCTCAAAATGCACATCAGTAATGTGTTTTCTAAGGCATGTTTATAAAAGCTTCTTAATTGTCCTAAGTAAACTAAAGCCTATTCCTTGCTTAATCTAAGCCCTGTTTGTGAAACCAGGCCATTGTTTTAATTTGTCATGCATCTCCATGTGAGGGACTTTTGTAGTGTGTATTCCAGCCTTAAGTGAACTTTGAAACAGACTGCACTGCAGGACCAAATCACAAAAATCATATTTGTTCCTAAAGCTTAAATGTTTTAGATTTGCATTTAATGATCTATTTAATCTGACTCCGGTTGAATTTTTGTATATCCATTTTTTTTGTTTTGCAGTGGCTAATTCCAGTTCCAGTGGGTCACGTCGGGATTCTCTGACGGGTAGCTCTGATCTGTACAAGCGTACACCCAGCAGCCTCACCCCTATTGGCCATGGGGGTTTCTACAATGGCCTCAGCTTTAGCTCTTCCCCTGGCCCAGTAGGCATGCCTCTTCCAAACCAAGGCCCCTCCCACTCTCTCACCCCACCTCCCTCGCTTTCAACTCATGGATCTTCAAGCAGTCTTAACCTTGGTGAGTACATGCATGTATGTTTCAGGTGTCCTTTCATCAAACATCTTTAATGAATTGAATCTAACAGATGCCCCCTTCTGGCTCCTCCCCCTCAGGTGGACTGACCAATGGCAGTGGGCGTTTCATCTCGGCAGCTCCAGGAGCGGAGGCAAAGTACCGCAATGCCACCACAGGCTCGTCTCTCTTCAGTCCCAGCAGCCAGCTCTTCCCGTCCTCACGGCTACGTTATGGAATGTCTGACGTGATGCCTTCGGGACGCAGCCGTCTCCTCGAAGACTTCAGAAACAACCGCTACCCCAACCTGCAGCTGAGAGAGATCGCGGGACACGTCATGGAGTTCTCTCAGGACCAGCATGGCTCCAGGTCTGCTACAGCTCACAAATGTTAGAAAGTCAGGACCCTTATACCAGCATTTCGGCATGAAATGATAATAGCGGGAATAATAAATAAAGGTCCAAAATATTTTAAAAACCATTTGGATTGTGTGCAGGTTCATCCAGCTGAAATTGGAGAGAGCAAGTCCTGCAGAACGTCAGTTGGTCTTCAACGAGATACTACAGGCGGCCTACCAGCTCATGGTTGATGTGTTTGGAAATTATGTCATCCAGAAGTTCTTTGAGGTAATACTGAGTTCTTTTGTTGATAAATGCATCATGCATCTAATGAACTGTGTGGTTTAACACAAGGACAGAGAGGTTGCCGGTTCAGATTTGAACCTGATTTGGTACTGCATTAAGTCGTCACATTTATTTATATAAAATATAAATATATTTATTTATATATTTTATTTATATACATTGTTCCAATGTGGCTTCACAGTAATATCCTCTATATCCTAAAATAACAGTTTCAATGTTGCAGAGTTCATCAGTTATGTGCATTAAGTGTACTGGATGTCAATTAGGATGCTAAAAGCTGTTTTATGTGTTTAGTTTGGCAGTCTCGATCAGAAGTTGGCGCTGGCCGAGCGGATCCGTGGCCATGTTTTATCCCTGGCGCTGCAGATGTACGGTTGCAGAGTGATCCAGAAAGCTCTGGAGTTCATCCCTTCCGACCAACAAGTCATTGTAAGTTTGTGAAAGGCTGAACACGCATGTTAAAATTATTCACGTGGCTGTGGTGAAGTTACACAAAGTGTATGAATTGAATGAAATTTGTTTGTCTTTTACAGAATGAGATGGTTCGGGAGCTTGACGGACACGTGTTAAAGTGTGTGAAAGATCAAAATGGCAATCATGTTGTGCAGAAATGCATTGAGTGTGTCCAGCCTCATGCTCTTCAGTTCATTATTGATGCGTTCAAAGGACAGGTGTGTCTCTTTTGAATTGTGTGGATCGCTGTATGTTTGAATAGAAGGGCTTTGAGTGTGTATGTTTGTGTACCATGGGAACCTTTGTGACTTATTTATGGAGGCCTTGTTTTCGTTTTAAGGACAACTTCAGTGGAGAATCACAGTATAAGAAATGAAAATTTAAATAATGGTGCATTTCTAATGAAATAAATCATAATGTATTAATGAAAAATATGTAGATACATAATACTCAGCTATTCCTAATTTTAAACAATAAATTGGTGTACATTTTTTTTTTTTTTTTTGTGCAGAGAAAGTTTAACAACTTTTTAAAAATATATATTTTTGTTTCTTATGCTCACCAAGGCTGCATTTATTTGATTAAAAAAAAAATCAGTAATATATTGTGAAATTATGATTTTAATATATTTTAAATTGTCATTTATTCCTGTGATTCAGGTGACTGCTCTTTCTAGCAGCCGTGCTTAATATTTTTGTCGAAACAATAGCTGCGTTTACATGGACCCTTATAATCCGATCGTAACTGGACTAGTAGCACAATCGGAACAAAAAAAGTCACATATAACCACGTCAATCAGAAATGAATTGGCCAGATCTGATTAAAATTTCATTCGGATTGTAAGGGGTGGTTTATTCCTTTTGTAATCCCATCGAGAGGGCATGTAAACACTTGATCGGATTGAAAACCGAAACTGGAAAGTATTGCGCATGTGCAGTGACGTAGAAATAGCGCAATGACGTATGACGCGCGGAACGAGCTGTTCTTCCTGTTGAATAAAGTGTCATAAATGATTGTCCTGTCATTCTAAAATTCTTTTTCCACTCATCGTCTGTGAAGTGGAGCAGGACAAAGTCCCACCAGTCCTTGTTTCAGACTCTTATCCTCAGACGCCTTGTTTTGGGCACGGGAATGGCGTTTTTACTGTTTGATAAATATAATCAGCACGGCATAGCGGTTCATGTGCTCGTCGTCGTCCAATTAAGGACCCGAAATAGAAATAGTCTGCTTTTTAAAACAAAGAAAAGGACGATGGTTAATATGCAACAACTGCGGGAAGCTCTGTATATTAATGCAGTGTGCGCATGTCAAAAGATTAAATCCGATCAGAAGCTTGTGACACAAACGCGCACATCAACCTGATCACTTTATTTAGCGTTCATGTAAACACTGTTGGGATTCATCAATCGGAATGAATGAATTCAGACTGAAGCAAAAAGTGTTCATGTAAACACAGCTACTGACACATTTATTCAGAATTACAATTATTTTTCAGAATTCTTTGATTTAATAGAAAGCTCAAAAGAACAGCATTTATTTTAAATGTTTATTTTTGTAGCATTATAAATGTCTTTACTCTCTCTTGTGTCTCCTTGCTGAATATATATAAATATATATATATATGAACTGCAGTCTTGTCAAATTCAGTGTTTCCTCTTTAGTGGACCACACTGGCCAAAATGGCTGCAACAGTGAATCAGTAGTCTATGGGACCCATGTTCTTTTTAAATGAATACTGGGGACAGAAAAGTCTACTTACATGCATTTTGTAACCTGTCTGTGCTGTGAGAGAACTGCATTATCATCCAGTAGTGTCTGGAGCGGCTTATTTTGAAGTGTGTTTAAAACCTTTGTCTCTTGTGTGTATGTTTAACTAATAACTGTGTGTGTTGTGCAGGTGTTTGCCCTGTCCACACACCCATATGGTTGTCGGGTGATCCAGCGTATTCTGGAGCACTGCCTGCCTGAGCAGACTCTACCGATACTGGAGGAAATACATCAACACACCGAGCAGCTGGTCCAGGTAATTTATGAAGCTGTCTCTTTCTGCACTGAACCAGGATCTTATCCATTCCTCTTAAAACCCTTTTTTCCCATTTCCATGTAGGATCAGTATGGGAATTATGTAATTCAGCACGTTTTGGAGCACGGCCGCGCTGAGGACAAGAGCAAGATTGTATCTGAAATCCGAGGAAATGTTCTGGGGCTCAGCCAGCATAAGTTTGCCAGGTACGCACAAAGCATTTACTCATGCATGATAAACACAAAGGCGAGCTGGAGCAAGTGTCTTATTTGGGGGGTGTTTGTGTTTTCTTTCTCAGTAACGTGGTGGAAAAGTGTGTGACCCACTCATTGCGTGCCGAGAGGGCGATGCTGATTGATGAGGTGTGCAGTATGGCGGACGGGCCCCACAGTGCCTTATACACCATGATGAAGGACCAGTATGCCAACTATGTTGTGCAGAAGATGATCGATGTGGCCGAGCCGACACAACGCAAGATTGTAATGCACAAGGTGCGGCTGCTGTCTCGTTATCAGTAGTTCTTCTCTTCCTGTTTGTGCCAAAGTGGGGCTGGGCAGTATGACAATATGTATATCATGGCAATATAAAGTGAGAGATAAAATTAGAGCTGCACGATTAATCATTAAAAGATCTCTATTCAAACACCCATGCAATCTTACTCATAAATGACAACGATTGGTTTATCTATTAAACAGCAGATCTGTGTTCTAAGCCAGAGAGAGCAGTTATCATGTAGAGATATGAAACAGCTTCACAAACACTCCTTTCAACCACACAGTATCATTATTTCTGTCTTACAATAATTCATATGATCACAGAAGTACTGGGATAAAAGTTTAGAGTTTGGATATAAACACTGAATGTCTACGGCAGTGGTTTTCAAACCGGTCCTGATGTCTCCCTTATCAGACACGCCCAGTTTAGTTCTTGCAGTCTCTACTAACGAGCTGATGAGTTGAATCAGGTGTGATAGATGAGGGAGACACACAAAATGTGCAGTGCTGGGGTGCCTCCAGGACAGGTTTGAAAATCAAAATAGAGTAAATCACCTTTTGAAAGTAACTTGATGCTTGAGGTAGTCAATTATATCGTTACACCAGTAGGTATATAAAAAAATACATATTTGTAATTGAATCATTCATTCAAGATATTTGTTCAAAAACACTGATTCATCCAGTAATGAAACAAGTGTAGCTGAACTTTGAAAAAATCCTGTCAAATATTGGTAGAACTGCAGTCTTGTCAAATTCAGTGTTTCCTCTTTAGTGGACCACACTGGCCAAAATGGCTGCAACAGTGAATCAGTAGTCTATGGGACCCATGTTCTTTTAAATGAATACTGGGGACAGAAAAGTCTACTTGCATGCATTTTGTAGCCTGTCTGTGCTGTGAGAGAACTGCATCAATCATACCAGACACACTATTGGATGATACAGCGAACACTCAAATCTGCGTTGGCGCTGCAAATATGCATTTATATAATTTAAACAAATCTTTGAATATCTAATAAACATTTAATTTCTCAAACCTTGCAGACTTAGTCAAGTCCAGCTGTCAGATATTCTGATGCGTGATCGCATGTTACTCTGTGCGTGAGCTTCACTGGAGACGCACGATCGACAAACTTTAAACCCTTGATTTCAAACTTTGCTGTGCTATATTCAGTTGCCCACTGTCATTTTCACTGCGTGCTGTATGTAAAATTAGTGTTACCTTGTCTTTATTTGAAAAAATATTGTTCAGTGCGCACAAACTCACCAGATTACGAGTCCCTCTTAGTTACGGTGTTATTCATATTTTTTAAAAACTTTCTTTGTGAAAAATACTGTAATATGATTAGTTGCCATCTAAAATACGTCTGTTTAATTTAGAGATTTATTTAATTCATTTTCAAATTATTTATTTCTAATTGATTAAATATTAATTCAAATATGTAAATATCCGTTCAACAGGACAGTGTGCGATGCTGAATTCAGTTTTCTTTCGGGGCTTATTGCGCTTGAATGATCAAATAAACACAATTGTGTCAAAATGCCCATTGTGTGGAGTATTCACGTAAACGCAATCGGTTGTCTTAAATTGACATAAACAGTTGGGCGAAAACTGGACGTGTCACAATTTCTGTAGCATTTCTTACATATTAAACTTAGATACAGTAGGTTTATTTATTTAAAGGTGCACTGTGTAAATTTTAGCGGCATCTAGTGGTGAGGTTGCGAATCGCAACCGCTCACCCCTCCCTTTCAAAGCACATAGAGAAGCTACGGTGGCCGACACAGGACAAAGATGTCGTCGTCTGAGACGGCAGAGAGTAGCTAGCGCTCTGTAGAGCAGTTTGTCCATTTTGGGCTACCGTAGAAACATGGCGGCACAAAATGGTAACTTCACTGTAAGGGACCCGCGGTGTATGTAGATAGAAATCATTCTAAGGTGATAAAAACATAACGGTTCATTATGTAAGGTCTTTATACTCCACTGAAAACATAGTTATGTATATTATATTGCATTTCTGCCAATAGAGCCTAAATTCTACACACTACACCTTTAATTTGTATATTTGTTCTATTGTATGCATCCAATTGTTTTTATTATTTGCTGCTTTATTTTGAATAACTAAAACAAAATAACTCTCATGATGTATATTGTTATTGTGAAATAAGATTTCTCATATTGTGAATTAAGTTTTTGGTCATATTGCCCACCCCTATTCCAAAGTGTCCAAGAATTGTGATGCGTGATTGTGATGGATTTTGTTTGTTTTGTGTAGATCCGGCCCCATATTGCGACGCTGAGGAAGTACACGTACGGAAAGCACATTTTGGCCAAGCTGGAGAAGTACTACATGAAGAACGGTGTTGACCTCGGCCCACTCTGTGCGCCTCCTAATGGCATCATGTAAACCCTTCCCATAACTCCTGTAGGATGGCCATCTGTGTGCACGCACGTGTGTGTGAGTTTGGACGACATAGGGAGGTTAGGGTGGAGTCGCCGAAACCTTCCCCTCATCGCTGAATCATCCCCAGGTTGTTGTGACCTGTTTTTTTGTGTTTGTTTTTCCTCT
Organism: Coreius guichenoti; assembly: GCA_039654105.1. Taxonomy (NCBI): domain Eukaryota; kingdom Metazoa; phylum Chordata; class Actinopteri; order Cypriniformes; family Gobionidae; genus Coreius; species Coreius guichenoti. Next base: position 36,462,990 of record CM077184.1, read on the forward strand.
CCCTTTTTAGCGTTTCTTCCGTTTTTCGCTCTACTACCTAAATGATGGTCCTTTTTTGGTCCTGTATGAAATGAGAGAATATTTGATTTATCCCACGTTCAATCATGTAGGCTTGCGCAAACACACTTTATTGCTTCGCAACACCTTTCTAACTCGCATATTCTTTCATAACACACACGCACACACATACATACATACATACATACATTATCACTAACACTTGATTGCTAACACACAGACATTTAGCATGGGAGACGTTTTTGGTCTTGCTTCTATAAACTATTTAGTGCATACTTGGTGTAGACCTTTGCATATATATATAAATATATATATAAAACTTTGTAGTTTTTCTGGTTTTTGATGTCCAATCTGTATCTATAATCTTCCCCTGTAGTGAATACATACTTCTGATTGTATAATTGTACATTTGTAAACCTTCGCTAATGTAAATGTGGACTCGCTTCTACAGCCCTTTTTTGGTATGAGGAGAAAAAAAAAAACGACAAAAATGGAAAAAAGAAAATCTTGTGCATTTCAGTGTAAATTCTCACCTCTTTGGTTGTGGTTTGAGTTATGAGTTGTTATATATTGTAAATTGTAATATCAGATTTTTTGTTGGTTTTGAAGCCCTTTGAATTATTACTGCATAGATGTACAAAGAACAGAGAAAGTGCGCACTCTGCTTTTAGCCATTCACCAGCCACCTCTTTTTCACCTCCACTCATCCCTTTCTTTTTTTAAGATCTTTTATAGTCCCTCCCTGGCTCCTGGGCAGGAAGCAGCAAGCGCGTTTGTGTGTATGTGTGTGTGTGACGCGCTCGACTGCCCTGGGTCAGAGTCGGAGGTGTGTACAGATTTGCCATTCTTTTGTCTACTTGTAAGTGATTGTAACATACTGGCCATTGGTTTTTGATTTGGAACACTCTCTGGTGTATATTTAAACAGCCTTGTGTATATTTCCTATGATTCTCTTTATGCAGGCACACTTGTAACCATAATGTGTATAGGTAACAGATGCTGTGTGTGCTTTCTGCCTGGGCAACTATTTTTTGTAACTCCAGTTGTAGATTGTCTCTAAACAACGTGTGATCTTTATTTTGAAACAAAACAATGAAAAAATTTCAAAATTTCACAACGGCCTCTGACTCTTCCTTTCCGTGTGCTCAGGACTGTGATAAGCTATTGTCATAATTCTCTAGACTTCTTTGGAAAAACTACTCGAGTTTTGTTTGGAGCAATTCTAGTTGCTAAACTTAAATTAATGTCTTGTGCTTTTTTTACATGTTCACCTTTCTGTTTAGTGTGTAATGTTGCTGAAAAAGGTCTACAAAGTCACTCCAAAGGGAGTTATTCCCTATATCCCGTCACAATAGAGTGGTGCAGGTATGACGTCATTTTGTAGGCGAACCGGCAGTCGCATCACGCTGGTTCCCTCGAGGAAAAACCCAATAGGATTTTACCATTGGCTTTTGAATTATCGCTAAACAAGCTCTGTGATCAACACAAGCTTATGATGCTTACATGTTTTGTCCATCAAGATAATTATCACAGATGAACACAACTTTGTGAATTTTGAAGCCTAAATGCAGTCGCCAGAAGTAAAAAGCTAAAGGTAGCTATAAACTAACTACACCACGGTCGCTCGACTTCAACGTCACCACCACTAAGCTTCCGACAACTCTTCCAGTATTTATCTAAAAAAAAAAAAAAGTCTTGAGTTAGACTAGTTTATAAGAGCACAATTAGCATAATGAGGCTGTAAAAGCGGACTGAGTTTACCTGTTCAGCGTGATGACGTTTAATCTCCTCGACAGCCTCTGTAAGTTGAAAAAGGCGGTTGCAAACAAGTGGCTAAATGGGACCATTTAGCCACTTGTTTGCAACCGCCTTTTTCAAGACGCGTAACAGCTACAAAAAAATTACGAGTGGTGTAATACTGGTGTATTTTATGTGGTAGAATAAAACGTGAAAGTGTCTTGAGCTTGTGTTCACCACAGACCTTATTTCAGCCATTTAACCAAAACCCCATTCAAAAAACCAATGGACTTTGGGACGAGGGAACGGGAAATGCTAAAATGCTAACTCGCTTCCGCATTTTGGCCTACAAAGTGATGTCATACCTGCACTATTCTTTATATTTAAAGGTGCGGTATGCAGGATTGTTGAAATGGGTACTGCAGTCCAAATTCATAATATTAGAGAGAGTTGTTTCCCCCGCCCCCCCCCTCCTCAGACTTGACGCTCACGCGGGTTGCCAACTTGAGGACACACAACAGGAGCGAGCGCAATTGACAATGAAAGCCACAGTTGGCTTGGTGGTGAGTTGGTGAGTTGATTTATCCACATTTTAATAGGCTCTCGTTCATAGAGATTTTTAGATGGATGTTGAGGCTTTTTATGTCGGGTAGAATCTGTGATCTCTGACCCAGTTTGTTTGCTGGCTTTCATGGCTGCAATACGATGTGTTTTCTGCCAACTGGCAACCTGTGGTGTCGAAATGCTATTGGGTAAACTGGCAACGTGCATTATTGCACAGACCAAAACAAAAACAGACATTCCCACACGGAACGCACATTTCAAAGTAGAATAACTGGCTGTAGCGTTGCTTTTCTGAGAAACAAGTAGGTGCATGTTTCATACATATTATGGTATTTTTATGCTTTAGTAAAGTGAAAAACCTACATACAGCACCTTTAAACAATTCCTGCCAAAGGCATATGCTTAAAAAAAAGGGGCGGGGCCTGGTTGAGTTAGTAGTGTGTTATGGTAAGGGGTGGGACATTTCCCAATCACGCTCAAAGCAGTTGACCAATCACAACACACTGATCCAGCCGACCAATCAGAGAGAGCCCATTGTATTTTTTTTCAGAAGGAGGGGCTTCATAGAGACAGGAACTAAACAGAGGCTGAATCCGAAATCGCCCCCTAAACCCTCAATCACTATTCCTTACTTTAGTCCACTAATACAGTTCACTTGAAGGAGTGAATGAAAACAAGTGAGTGAATTCAGACAGCCGTTAAATGTACATCGGCTGTACACTCGTTATTGCGGTACAATGTGGGATAGAATGAGTGCACTCAATAACGTCCACTATGGTTTCAGACACCACTACAAATGGCTGTCCCCTCAAAGAATGCCCTATTTAAGGGTATAGGGGCGATTTCGGATTCAGCCAGAGTGTTACTGACAGACTGGGAAGAGAGGTGCCGCAACAATGGAGAATATGGGGTGTTTTTTGAACATTCAAGCAAGAAAACCTGTTCTAGTAGAGCCCAAAACTTTTTAAAAGGGCATAATAGGTACTCTTTAATGAAACAAATGATACTGAGTAATAAATGAATTAATTTTCTTAATGGCATGGCCTGAGGACACTGTACTGTCTTGATGAAAGCAGCAGATACGCCTAGATGAAGGATTTCTTTAGAATGGCCAAAATGTAAAATGAAATTATGATAGCTTGTAAAATAAATCAATATTTTTTATAACAGACTACTTAAAAATGCTATCCCAATAATATGTCTTTAGAAGATATTTAAATGTTTTATGATCAAAGCTATAGTTTTTATTATGGGGGGCAAAACATACAATGCAATGCAATAAAATTATGACTGAGAGATGAACATACATGAACGTTCTCAGAAGTCTTTTGTTTCATATTTGATGTATTTTAAAATGATTTTTCTAAAAAAAAAAAAAATAAATAAAATGTATGGTTTATCAAGTAGGCCTAAACCTAAGTTGCTCTAGTCCAGTGAATGTTTATATTGAAATATTAATAATATAAAAGTTATTCTAACATTTACTTAAAATCATTAAAGATTTCATAGCAAAAAGACTATCTGAAGGTGGATATTTATATGTTTCTCACAAAATGATACCGTATGCTTTATAGGGTTATTTCTCAAGTAGGCCTACCAAGGCATTGATTCATAGTCCATTTATTAATAAAGCATACACATCTCTAAACGCATATATCTTGAAAAAATGTCGATTTTCAACATGTGTGTTTCTAAATTAGTGTCTGAGACAGAGTTTTGAACTGTTTCTACCCAATATTTCTAGCGTAGCGATGTCTTTACTGCCCAATAACAGTGAATCAGACTTTCCTAAACATATCTGTCTTGAATAATAATGTGATCTGAAGGTATCCTATACTCATGTTTCTTCTGCACTAAACACTGTTAAAATGTCTTTGGGTTATATGAGCAATTTTATGTGCATTATATTTAAAATCTTTGTGTAATGTTGTTGTTTCTGTGCACTGGAAGCTGCATCTGTGACCAAGACAAATGGCTTGTGTGTGTGTAAATGTAAAACACACTTGCCAATAAATCTTATTCAGATTCTGATTCTTAAAAGCCCTTTATAAGATTCACTGGGAGTCCAAACAGTAGCACGAAAGGTATTATCAAAAACATATGTCAACTACAGACAAAAAAAAAATGATATGCGGGAGGCTTTGATGGAAATCGCGATAGGGGAGGAGATGGGGAGAGGCGGGGAGGAGATGGGAAGACGCCGATGCTTGACTGGGCTGCAGGGGGCATCCTCAACCGCACGAGGAGAATCCACCCAATGCCCGTCCTCTTCTCACACACGCCATAGCGTAGAGAAGAGAAAGAGAGAGAGAGAGAGAGTGGAGTTCTGGTCTTCCCTGCTTCCACATCCATCAAGTCTCAACCACTGAAGTCAGAGGGGAGGAAATCACTAGAGGCCGTGCGCGCGCTGCTGCTCCTCCTCGGTCTTCGCGTGGTTTTGCGGGGATTTGACCGTGCCGTACGTGTTCACGGGCAGACGGATGTGCCGACAAAAGCGCATGCCCTGAAGTTGGATACCGAAAACGAAAGGTTTACTCCTACCTAGTACCTTAACGAGGAGCGGGGATACGAGAGCGCGAGCCCCGTGTTTTGCTGCGTTCGGAGCACCATGAAGCGCCCGTGCTGGATGGCGCTCGCGCTGCTGCTGCTGGCGCACACCGCACTGGTAAGAATGACACTCTATTGTTAAGAGAGGGGCGACTTACCGCCGGTCACACGCGCATGTTCCACATTCACATTCGGGATTATGTTCGTGCGTGTTTGCGGTAATCGTTATGGGACAGTGCATTGTAAGGTCATTAATTAGGCGACAGTAGCTCGGTTGTAAATCTTGGACGCGACCCACATGCTCTCGGCTGACCGCAGACAGCGCGTCTCTGGCGGCCTGGGGAGCGCTGCAAGTGGGCTGGAGAAAGCTCTGCGCTGGGACCTACGAGCCAGCCAGCACGGTGTGGGTTTCTCCCGAGCACCTTTGCCTTGTTTGGCCATTTTGTGGGGATGTAGGTGGGTGTGTGTTGGTGTTGTGGGTCATGGACGCACCGTTAGCCGCTTTCCCCGGTTGTCTGATTATGTTGGCGTGAGCTTGTGTGTGCGCGCGCGCGTCATGATAAACTATAATTAACGCGTCGCATCTAATTAGGGTTTAATTACGAGCCTTTTGTCCCCCATGTTTGCCTGTCGGTGGTCCCTCCACACGTAGCGTTTTCTTTGAGGTCAAGAGTGATCGGTGGCTCCAGACATGGCCGGTAATTACAGCAGGGCTTCATTATAATGAGTTAAAGCAGGTAACAGGCGGAGGTGTTGAAAGTGTCGCCGATCGGCGGACTATATTGGCCGGAGATCGCCTGAGGCGGGGTGTGGGGGGTGTGGAGCGGCAGCAGGCTGCGGGGGGATGACGTCATTGGTTTTCACGGCGCGAGAGAGCAGCTACCTTTTCCACAGACTGTGATGACTCGTGTTTTAACGGTCATCAGCATCGTAAATCCTGCAAAGTTTTTTTTTTTTTTAATATATATTTTCATTTTTTTTATGCATGTACATTTTATACCACTATATTTTATATTATATTACCTTTGCATCAAATTACAAAAAATAAATAAATATTTAACGCCGCTGCGAGTGACATTTAAATGGACATCTTTCTCTCTTCCAACTGCCGTTTTCAATCTCTCTCTATTTTTTTTTCGTCTTTTGAAAGTTGTGAAAACACTATTGTGGAGTTTTTTTTTTCTTCTGCTATTTGAGCAAATGGGAACACGAAAAATATATTTCATGTAGTCTCTCATTCACCGCTATAGAAGTTTACCCAACTATGACGACTTCAGCTTCTGAGAAACCCGGAAATGTGAAAAGGGTCAATTCAGAAGGGTATCAAATTCATTCACATTATTTTGTTGTTGTTGTTGTTGTTATTTGTTTTGTTTGAGACTGGGGGAAAAAACAGCGGAACGAAAACTACCTTGAGATGTGTATTTACCTTAGAGCATTGAGCGCGAGGAAATGCATTATGATAATATGAACAGAGCTCTTCTCTAGAGTCTTTACTTGCTATGGCTTTCTATGCTACTGAGCTCTTGTGTTGAGCTCAAAGCCATTCTTTTAAACATTTGACGGGCAATGATAAACCACTGGTGGTCTCAAATTCATGCCAACACAGTGCCCGTCCACTTTTTCAGCTGCCGGAAGTATTTTTTTCCTATTATTTTTTTACTATAGGGATTTTTTTTAAGTCTTAGTTTATGAGTTATAAGCCAAAGCATCCATTTACGAGGTGAATTACAACATTACAAATTTTGATTTGAAGCACACACACACACACAAAAAAATCTCTGAAGAGTTATGGGTAATATAGTTTTTTTTTTTTCCCCACCAGGAATTCTGCTCTTGAACATGATTATTTTAAAAATAAGCTCAAATAATGCGGGCTGATGGCTTCAACACAAGTATATACCATCTATTAACAACCTCATAGCTCACAGTAGATCTGTCTTTAATGGTTTATAAGTTGATAAAAAATCAATTCTCCTTTGGAGAAAATAAATGGTATTTTTATTTCTTCTGAAACCCGACTGTTGCACTGAGGAGAAAATGTTGTCTTATAGTTGACCATTATTGTAAAGGTAGCCCAAAATATTAAGCTTTTTTTACCCACAGTAGTTGATGAAGGATGAATTTTACCAGGCATTTTTATTTTTCCATTCTAGATATAAAAGTAACCCATCATATGTAAATACAATGACATTCTTTGCACTCATGACCTTGAATGTGAACAGGGATCTCATTTTGGTCCACTTTAGGACTTTCCAGTTTATACTGACCCCTTAAGTTAGCAACAAACAAGTGAAACGGCATTGTTTGTATTCGCATTGTAAGCGAGTCAAAGTGTAGATTTGAAGGAAACTTTACTCCTGAGATGGTCTGTGGAAACCGCGCTGGTAAACATCCGAACACACAGTTCATCAAGATATTATCAAATGTGTTTCTTCAAGTGTGTTTTTGTCTAAGGAATCACTTTTCTTGTCAAGTGTCAAACTGAGATGAATTACAATTCACAGTAAGCTGGCTGACGAACAAATTCTCACATTTGCCTGGTGTTGGGTGTTAATTTCATACCCATGTTGCCCACTCAAAATGAATCAACACACTTGTAGTATAATGCGTGATTTTGTTGAGTTGTTGTGGCCATTTCAAACGGAAGCCTCATGTGGATCAGGTCAGTTGGTGTCATATCCTTTCTGGCTTTGTGTGCCAGAGATGGAGTTTAATTTAGATCTGGGAATTGAGCTAATGGGCACGCATCCGCTCCTGAGATCTCCTGCGTTTATGTGTGTTTTAAAGGATCATGTTGGACTCCTGGGTTCAGCACTGAATCAGTGTTTTGTGCTGTAGACGACAAAGACAACCATAGAAAGGGAGGGAGGTGAGGAGGAGGGAACGAGAGAAAATGAGTAGAGAGGAATGTGTGAAGCAATTTGACACAGGAAGTTTCTGCTGCTGGCGTTCTCACTCAGCTGTAGAAAGGTCTCGCTTTACAGACGCACAAGAGCTAGAAAGTTTCAAGTTTTGATTGGGACATGTCACGCTTAAAGACTGTGTTGCCTGTGAGGAAGATTAGCATTGCTTGGGAAAATAAACCAATGTGAGATTGGAGCCAAAATGTTGAGTTCAGCCAAAAATGAAAATTGTGTCATCATTTACTCACCCTCGTTTCAATCCATACCTATATGACTTTCTGATGCTGCGGTACAGAAAGGAAGAAGTCATTAGAGTCCAAAACAACATTGGACCCCATTGACTTTTAGTGCATGGACAAAAAATACTGAGACATTTTTTAAATATATAATTTTGCGATCCACAGAAGAAAGTCAGGGTGAGAAAACGATGAACTGACCCATTTAAGTATCAGCATTGTCTCAAATGTTTCTCCTAACAGTGTTAAAGTTGGTCACAATTGTTGGCATACCGTAAAGCCGCCATCTTAGTTGCTGCAGAATCAGTGTGTGTGGATGCGTCTCTCGGCGGGTGGGTGTTAACAGCCCCTGTGACCCAGATCCCTGCTGAGATAATGACCCTACAGTCTGAAAGTCAACTTCCGTCCCGTTTGAAATGATCAGAGGTGGTCTTTAGGGCGGGTCTCTGACCTTCAACATAGGAGGGCAAGATTTCAGCAAAAACAGTCGGTAGTTGACACACCCCAGCAAAATCCAGTTGCACAGCATGGATCGTTTGGTTTTGGAAGAATCTGATGAGTAAGATTTGACTTAATATTGAAATCTGTGACTTTTGATCAGACTTTGGTGTCTTGGCAATCATTTAGGAACTGTAAAATTAGATCTTTTTTCTCAGGAGACAAATGCAAGAGAGAAAAGACTTTCAATTTATTCTCAGTAATGTATGTTTACATACACTTCATTAACATTCCATTTCAGTTGAGCTAAAGCAATCATTTGTCTTTTAAAATGTCACTGAAACACTTTAGTCTGACTGAAATGGCTTCAGTATGGGTTTCTAGGTCTGTTAGTCCAATAATGCGATTGAAGCTTGCGTGTAAACATTAATCAGACAACAGTTGGCTTCGGTGAAAAGACAAAAAACGTAGCTCGATTATAATTCCGCATATAAATATACTTTGTGTCTAGGAGCAACAATTGACACATTAAAAAGGGGCTGTTCACTCTCAACTTGTTTTTTCATTCATGCAGGCCTTTACATTAACATTTTCCAAAGTTACTAGCCACTCAGCATTTTCACTGGCCACAATTTTGGCGTCGATACCATGGGGGAAAACTGCCTTATTGGTATTTGGCAGCAAGTATAGTAGGCTGCTGTCACTTTAAGACCTGACGCACGGATCCATTATACTGTTACACATGCGTTTTCTTTCTCAACTGTTTACGTTCACTTAAAACAGAACTGACTGTGTTTACGTGAATACTCACCAAGACCGGCATTTTGACTTTATTTTGTGTGTATTTGACTGTTTAAGCGCAATAAGCAACGAAAAAGAACTCAATTTAGTGCTAAGAGGCAGCTTTATGTGTGCGCACTTTGGGTGTGAGCACAAAATCTGCGGGAAAGAGTAAAATTATGTGCAATCCCACGCCAAAATTCAAGCCCTGTAACAGCAACAATATTCATCAAATGAAGTGAGTGAGGGGAGGCGAGGCGGGTTTGTGTGTAACTCGCTGTCGGAGAGATGAGAGAGAAAGAGCAGCTGGTATCGTGTGTCTATTCTGCGGAAAATTTGTATTAGAAGCGTTTCAGATATTTGAGTATCGATATGTATCGAAAAATCGGTATTTTTGACAACACTACATTGTACTTAGTTTATTTCAGATGCCTTTTTAAAAGACTACAATTGAAAAATGTATATATTATATATAAAATTCAAGCCGCCACAGTGGCTAGTAGGAGTGCCTGCGTTAAACGCCTCTGCTGAAATACACACGCATTTGGCCGGTTGGTGGGTGTTAATGTCAAGCCCTGGTTTTACAGTATAAACATACATGCCCTAGCTTGTGCCTCATGTATTTTGTAGCGTCTCACACGTGACATGGCGTTCTAAAAACACTGTGCTCAAGTTCAACTTTAAAAAAAAACGTGTCTCTAGACCTTTGCAAAATGCAAAAACACGCTCTGTGTGAACAGCCCCATATGTGACACTTTTCCTACACAAAGCTTGTCAGTTCTGTAAAACAAGTTTTGCATATAAATTTGATCGTATTTTGACAGTGTATGTTCGTTCTCAGACAGTCTAATTGTTTGTGGTAACACCTGACCGCTCTAAATTTCTCAAAGCAAATCTCAGTCCTAGCCACAGTCTTGCAACAAACATTGTGGTAATTCCATGTTGACATAATAAGAGCATTTCCCAAGGCTTACAGATGTAGTGTCACTAAAGAAAAAACATCAGGTCCACCAAATGGCACTGTGTTCTAGTGTGAAAGCGTTTAATTTAGAGGTGTCAGCCGAGGAGGTTCACCCTATCAGCCCACCTGCTTCACGTTAACTAAATGAGCCACATCACGCTCCCTCACCTCCCTTTGACCTCCTCACATCCGTCAGCCGCCTCCTGCACTATAACCTGAAGATGATGGATGCAGGTAGGTGAAATCTGGGTCAAATCATTGTTCATTCATTCAGTTGGGAAAAATCCTCAAGCTTTCATTTGAAGGAATATATTATGTTGATTACCACAAAAATTATTTGGACTCGTCCCTTGAGCAAAAAGCGGTTACAGTGAGGCACAATGGAAGTGAATGGCGCAGATCCATAAACTAAAAAAAAATAAAATATACTATTCAATAGTATAGCCATGAGATGAGACGCAAACAATATGATTTTACTCTGAAAAGAATTGCTTGCTTACCTTTCCTGTGTAAAGTCTTACTTTGTTGCCATAACAATGTAATGCCTAAAACCTTAAAAAGACTATAAAAGTTACCAGAACAACGATACAGCTCAAAAAATACACAAGTTTTACAGAATAATTAATGTTTCTATAAAATTATAAGCTACACATTTCTGCTTTTAAATCCTGTAAAAATGAGCCCCAGTCATTTCCATTGTAAGTGCCTCATCATAAACTTGATTCCTGCGTGTGTGTGTGTGTATATATAATTAATTTATATTTGATATATTTTAGATTTTTATTTATAAATAAATAAAACTACACACACACACACACACACACATACATATAATAATAATAATAATTATTATTATTTTTATTTTGAGTCAAAATTATTTTTGTGATAATCATCATTATGCCACAAATGCTCGCCTCTTATTCTGTCATCCACCCTTATTGAACCCGCAATATTCCTTTCACTCCTTGATCTGTGAGGTAATTGGATGAACAAGCTGTGATTTACTATTACAAGCTCTAACATTGTACTGTAGAAACCCATTTTAGGATCAGCGCTCGTACAGCCACGGAAAGAGAGCAGAGAGAGGGATGAATTGCTGAGAGAGGTGGAAACAGAAAGGTGGAGACTATCGGGGCTTGCTGCTCTTTCCCAGGAGACTGTGCTCCTCTACCTGTTCTCCACAGTGTCGCCATGACAACGGCAGAGCACATCTCCGTCACAGCCGTATCTCTGGTCTCTCCCTTTTCTTTGCCCCTCTCATTCTGTCATTCACCCTTTTCTCTTTCCCTGCTTGCTCTTTTTCGTTCTGTCTCTCTCTCTCTCTCTCGGTCTCCCTCGCTAATTAAGATGCGGCTCCAGCAGTCTGGTGGGGGAGGGGAAATCACTCCATACCTGAGAGAGAGACACACAGGAAGAGAGAGAGAGAGAGAGAGAGAGAGAGACACTACTATAAACTATATTTTACAGCTGGATATGTGGACATTTATGAGTTTATAACAGGCTGTAGTGTAATATTTTTTACAGGTGTGGTTTTATGTGCAAATGGTAGTTTGCTATCGGGTATCACAGAAAAACCCACAGCTTGATTGAATGTTATTTTTTCCCCTCAAAATGACGAGCTCTTTTCTGTCCCAAATTTATGTGCTTGCGTGTGTGCGCCATGCTATAATAAGACCCTAAATTAGAGAGCATTGGTAGGAGGCGTTCCAAAGCCACAATGAGTTTTAAGATGCCTCACCAAGCCGCTCTATAAATATGAATATGGCTATTGTAGCCAAACAGGACAGCCCTTGCCCGGAGAAAACGTGTTTATGCGCATGTGTCCTTCCTTTCCCTCCTCCTTCCCTGTCTGTTTGTTCTGCAGATGTTCTCATGGCCTCTTGCTTGGGGAAAGGGTAGGGGTAGTGACGTGTTTCCGTGGAGATAGTGGAACCATGAGCGTAATTAGGTTAACGAGTGAATGTGGGCGTGGCCACGTGCTCCGGGGGATTCTGGAATGTCGTTAAGGGTGGGGCGAGGCAAGCGCCAGACGAGTGTCTATACAATTATAAAAGCAGACTGGAGTTAATTGGGAACGAGGAATATTTAGATAACCCTTGTCAGATGCGATGTGCAGGCCATTAATCAACAAGATTTGCGTTTGTTATGTAGACAGATGATGAACTGCATACAACTAAGTGCTTTCATTCATTTGAGAGCACGCGTTCGTGCGTTTAATGAGATGTCTTTGTGAATAAATGACATTTGTTTACATATACATTTACATTTAGGCATTTAGCAGATGCTTTTAATCCAAAGTGGCTTACAAATGAAGAACATCACCATTCGACTGGCAACAGTCGGACTCTGGGTGTAAAACTGCATTCATTTTCTCCATAGGGAAATAGTTTTTTTAACAATAACTTATAAATCTTTAAAGACAGACCTACTGTAGCCTGGTTTCCATTAGAGATTTGCGCAAGACTTTTGCAATATTTTCTAAATGTCGATTAAAAAAAACTATTTCGAAATGACGACGTTTCCATTAACCGATGTTATGCGACTAAAACATAATTTTTTCCTCTCGCGATAAGTCATTCCAAAAATCATGGCGACGGATGTTGGTAGGTTTACGTATATCGCAGTCACCGCACTAGCCATTATTTTTAATCGAAGGAGACGTAGCCGTGTTATCCAAGCATTAATGGCAAGGAAAGCCCCTTATACTTGGGAGCGGCTACGTATGAGGTGTTTCTGGGAGGTTAAAGTACGCGGAGTCAGAATTTCCGGATGAACGAATCGACCTTTTTTGAGTTGCTATGCACAATGCGTCTTCTGTTCAAACATACCGCGCCATCTTTAAAGAATGATCATGTGACTTTTACGTATGCCAGATGACCTGTAAATGCATGTTTCCATTAGAGTTTTGTGGAATATTCCTTTTTCGAATTGCCTGAAAAACCACCTCATGTGAGCGTAAAAACTTTTTTGCGATTTATATGGGAATTTTTGCGAAAGTTGGGCGTATTTTCAATTCTCAATTTCAATTTGAACGGTAATGGAAACGCAGCTAGTGAGGTTGTTAATCGATGGTATTTGCTTCTGCTGAAGCCGTCAGCCCGCGTAATTTCAGCTTATTCTTAAGATAATCGTGTTTAACAGCAGAATTCATGGTGAAAACTACATTAAGTGCTGAAATAGCTCTTTAGCTCCGCCCACTCCCATGAAGCACTGCAAATTACGTAATCAAGTCGATCTCCCTATGCTCTCAAAATACTTAAATATTTGTATATACTGTATGTGCATATTTTGCAAAAAACTTAAAATATATTTTTATTTTGTAGAAACCATGGAAACACCAAAGACGCTTTATTATGTTTTATTAGACAGGTGAAATGTTTGGATACATTCATCGACAGAAAACTAATGATTGTTATACAGCTCAACACAGTTAGTCTTATTGTTTAAATCTTGTTTTCTTGATTTACCGCGAGTACCATGTTTTACCATGCCTAATATCGATCTAGCTCACTGCAGTGTGAACAAGTGTCTCATAGTAGCCGCCGAGCGAACGCATAGAGTAGCATTATAACATAACTTTCAACACTCAAATTGATGTTTTATTAACAAATTTCAGGAGGAGCACGTTCAGATAATTAAACCTAATTAAACACCAGTGGAGCACATTCAGTTAATCAATTTAATCAATATATACAGCAGATTCACCTCCATTCGTTGACAGTTTTTTAGCATCCCTCCACCACCCCATCTCCTCACTTTGATTTAATAAACTCTTTTTAGACGTCAACACAATCCATAATACAATGCAGTCTAGTTCTAGACTATTCCTATCACGGGGGGATACTCTGGGTTCGGGCCAAAATTCCTACCCCGGACAGCACGCCAAATACACATAACCTTTACTCTCTTTAATTTGATGTAAGTGTGAACTCGTGAATGTATCTAATATGATAAAACAGCGCTGTGTTACCACACATACGCATGAGCGGAAGAAGTGAAAGCTCCGCGAAAAATTACATATTGTGGCTTTAATGTTATTTCAGTTGAAATGACTTAAATATTCAAGTTGATTGTACTTAAAAATTTAAGGCAGCAACTTTTTTTACAGTAGTTCTTTCCCTCAGTAAAGCCGTTAAAAAAAAAAGCTTGGTTCATGGCCTATGATGCTTTAACAAGGCTTTTTTTAAAAATCCCTATGGGAGAAATGAATGGAAAAGATACTTCCGGAACCAGCGCCGCTGAAAAATTGGGCGGGACCTGTTGCACTCTATATTTGTAGCTGCTCTTTGCAAGATTGGTGTGCATTCTGTGCAATGAATGTGACGTAGGGTGACCTGTGTGTTATGTGTATGACTGCATAACTCCAGAAAGTGTCATCACTAATTAAATTGGCGTAGTATAATAAATTAAGCCAATGAAGGCACAACCTCATATGTCAAATCTTAATTGACCAACACAAGCTTAAACTGCTTAAATAAAACAGTGTAGAATGCAGGATTTGGATCGCAGCCAGACCGGAAAAAAATTAATGAGAGCGGCTCAGTTGGAAAGACAGCAACTGGATTTAAAACTTTCTGATGCTACGCAGCTTATGTTTGCGTCTCTGTGATTTACAGAAACCACGTGTAAAAAAAAAAAAAAAAACCCAAAACATCCTGAAAATGTAAGAGTCAGTCCACTTCAGAATGCTGTTGTCACTCTTTTAAACCACAAACTACATACTGTTGAAATAAAATCATACCGTTTTTGTTTTTATTCAGAAAGCATGTATTAAATTGATCAAAAGGAACAGTAAAGACTGTTACAAAAGAGTTCTATTTCAAATAAATGCTGTTCTTTTGAACATTCTATTTATTAAAAAATAAGGTTTCCACAAAAAGATGAAGCAGCACAACTGTTTAACATTGATAATAATCAGAAATGTTTCTTGAGCAGCAAATCAGCATATTAGAATGATTTCTGAAGGGTCATGTGACCCTGAAGACTGGAGGAATGATGCTGATCTTGTAGTTCTAGGGGATTTCCTGCCGAGAAGGACTTTACATTATTTAGTAGTCAGTTCCCTTGGTAGATAACACAACATGGAGTGTGTACTGCAGAGTATATGCAAACTCTATTAGTGACTGTTGCACTAAATTCAGCTTATTTGAAATGGTTTGTCCATATCGTCAAACTTATAAAATCTGAATGGATGATTCCCTAGAGGTTTTTAGATCCAGTGGATGTATGTTATATAATATGACTAAAATGCATAACCAAACAGTGAGTTAATAGTTTTAAAATATTTATTATTCTCACACATTTTATTAAAGGGATTTATTTATACCAAGTAAACACTCCCAGATAAGAGCCAGAGAGAAAAAATGAGCCTACAGCCAAAAAGACACAAATGTGTGTGAAAGCACACGCATAAAGTAAACCGTCTGCGCACATCTCTGAGGATTTCACACCGTGCGGCGTTTAAATCAATTTGCAATTTCTTTGTTTCTCAGCCTGTATGTGCAAACACGTGCACAAAAGGTCACGCTCACCTTCGGTATAACCTCTACTGAAGCTTAACCACTCAACAGTTGCCCGTTTTTGAAGCTCAAAGAGTCGTTTGAGAGCTTTGTGTACATTGATGTGCAAATTAACAGCGTCTTTGCAACTCAATAACCAGAACATCTTCCTACAGTAGGTGCCGTTAAGCGGCTCGTCGAATCTAAATCTTGTTGCTCTGATCAAATCTTTACTGAAAGATGTCTTCCAAGGTTGATAAAGATGTGAACTAAGAATAGTCTGTTTCATCTTGATTGACAGACTGACCAATTATCTGGACTATTATTGTCCTGCACAGTTTAGTCCATTTAGTGTCTCATTTGTAATGCTAAAATCACCAAATACTTTTATACAGATTGTAAATTCTTTTAAATATTAGCCCTTCGTTTCCATTAGCTGTGACCTTGGTTGGCGTATAAATATTAATTTTAGTATTTTTAGTCACAAGCTTTTCATTGACTTCTCAATGCAAGATGATGTAATGCACAGTATCATTGCACACTTTATTGAATAACCAGTGTAGGTTGTTTTTGTGTCTGGAGAGAGAATGCTTTACTTTGTATTCATCCATCCGTTCTTGACAAAAACAAGCATAATAGTCTGTACTGGAGACATGATTGTGAAGTTTTTAAAATGTGATGAAATGTCAGAATGTTGGCTGAAGATATTGTGTGCTGCTCAGCCAGACTCTGAGTATTTGATAAGAGGGAGCTGGCACACACACACACACACGGCTGATGAAATGCAGACTTCTGTCAAGTGTGGAGAATGACTAAGAGAGAGACCCTGTAAATAACACTGAGATCTTTCAGTTCTGCACAAGAGCTGTGATATTACACAAATGAATGGTGAAGATATAAAAAGAAACTGTTGAAGTGTTTTTTTTTTGCAATTAAATATTGTAATATTGTACACACGTCTCCATTACATGCCTAATGGAAGATTGACGTAATTAATACATAAGATGGATGGATATTTCATCCTGTCATTTACTCGGCCTCATGTCGTTCCAAACCTTAATGTTGTCTTTTTTCCATAAAACACAAAGGAGATTTTTTTATTATTATTATTATTAATGTAAATTATATTACTTTAAATAAAATAATTATTTTTCAAGCCACTAACTTTTATGAAAAATGAAATGAAAAATCACCCTGTCTGTTTTCTAAATATGTTATTGATCTTATTGTGAACAATTCTTCCATGCATGTTTACATTTTTAAACTTTGTTTTGACATTGTCATTTTAAATCAAAATGTCACAACTCCATCTTCTGGTGAAATGACAGACTTCTCTCTGGTGATGTATGACTTCTCCAATCAATTTATGGCCAGATTGCAAACCAGCGGTGTAGTCCTAAAAAAAAGTGGTGTACTATTACCCAGTAGCACCCATCCTCCCCCCCCCCCCATCCCCCCCCCACCCCCATAAATACAGTGCATTAAAAAATTGGATGACAGGTTATTTTTCAGATTATTTTTGACCGCATTACAGTTCTGAATATAATTAAAACATGTTGCTTTGCAATTATATTCATTGTGAAAAGTGATAAATCTGAAATTAATTCATTATGCAAGTGGGTGGTAAAAAAAAACTGAATATGAAATAAATATTTCCAGATAATATTTTCTTAAATTTGCTTTGGCATTAGTGGCAATATGAAAGCCAATTATTCAAGGGTTTAGTTTGGGTTTTGGAACATTAGCTTATTTGCATTAGCTGGTAAAAATTTACAACAGCGAACAAAAATGTGGAGTTTCACAAACAAAAACCGCAGACAGGCTGAATGAAAATGTCAGTAGGTGGCGCTTACAGAACAAGAGCAATAGAGCCGTTTCCCTGGTAACCTCTGTAAACAAAGTTTATAAACACTACGCTTTACACGGAGGGAAGATGAAAAGAAAATGCCATCAAAACTTTTAATAAGGCAGTTATTTCCCCCTCAGATATATATTCATGGAATTCATAAATACTTTAATTCATATAGCCTAATTTCCCTCAGCACTCGCTTGTAAAGGTTGTAAAACCTCTCACTTCTTTCCGTCAAGAACCCTGCGGTGTCTGCGTGAGACTGTTGCTTTCTACTTCAATAAGAATTCAAATTAACTTTATTCATAACATTTTCTTTCTTTTTTCTTTTTTTTTACAATAGCATTTGTTACAAATAACAACATAGAAACAATAGCTACAACGTGGCACAGTTGTAATATAAATATATAGTGAAAAATAGGCTATATTCCCTCATAGATTGTAGAATTTATAAGTTAGTAAAAATTTACCACAACAAATACAATAAGATGTGATAAATTCTAGTAAGGGGGTCACTAATAGTTAAAAAAAAGCTTTCTAATAAATGTTGGTGCAAGATGACGTTTTCTCCTCTTTTTTTCATGTGGCTGTTCTAGATCATGTTTGACATTCTCCAGCGTTTTAAAGTTGTACATTTTCAATAGAATTCAAATGGGTCGCACATTTTATCATCGGTCACGACAGGAACAGCTCGTGGAAATCTCATCGCGCTGGTGAACGTGTGCAGAGTTCGGTGATTCGCGTGCCTCGCGTGCACAAAAATAAACCGGGCTTCAGTCATGTTACGCTGATAATCGGCCTTTTCAGTCAAAACACAGAGCGGCGTTCTCTCGCTGTAGCGCGAACACGCACCGTCAATGATGGGCGGGAAAAGGTAGAATGATAGAAGTGCTAATGCACCAAATACAACAAAGAATCGCGAGTTTACACAGCATTGGACACCGTTAAAGGGGAAGCTAACATGACAGTAGATTATGGATATTCAAAGCAACAAAACAAGTGGTTATATGCAAATATTGATCCTTAGAAGTCGTAATACACAAACAGCCCTGGGCAAAAAATAAGCCCCGCCTACACCACTGGCGCAAACCCTCTTTTGGTGTTAAACTACTGTCAGTATTTACTAAAGACACGCAGTGAAATATTAGCACTGAAAAGGCGTGGACAGGGTTATTTTTGCGGCTGACCTTATTGCATATGTATTTGTAGGAGTTTCCCTTTCAGAGACAAAATTTATTTATTCATGCAAGGTTTGCGCTCGTCAATTTACTGGTGTTTGCGCCATTATTTACAGCATGTCTTAAACCAGACGCTAATTTGCGCTGCTCTTGGTAGATTCATTGTGTTGGTCATTATGGAAATGAGCTGCTGTGTCTGTGTCGTCAGTAGATCACGCGCAGAACTTTCCACTTCCATCGGCATTTTTATGCGATTGCGCCCTCACACTAATTTGCCCTGTTTAGTAACCCGGCCCTTTCTTGCAAACTCTCATTCAGTTTCCATCCAATCAATAACTGCTGGATAAAACCAAGTCCCTGCTCGACATTTTTAATGATAATCCGTTTCACTCGAACGTATCACAATATGGAAAAAAGATCTGTTACATTGCAACTTGGCCTGTTCGTCACACAAAACCACCATATGATTTCAAAAGTCATATGACCATGTATATGTTACTTGTGTTATGCTTGTTTGCCCTTTTTGTAGCTTTACAGCCTCTGGTCACTATGAACAGTTTTTGAATAATAACAACATTCAGCTGTTAGCAAACATCCAGACGCCGTGCACACAGCTGAGAGCGGCGTTCAGATGAATATGTAAATATGTGCAGCACGCTTTTCTTTTAATAACAAAATAAACACAACAAATATAAGAGCGGTGAGAAACGTCAGTTAAGAATGCATCTGATCATAGTGATGTGGATATTTGCACGAGCTCTGCAATTCGGCACTCCAGTAAAGTCACGTCACGTTTATTTATATAGCACTTTATACAATAGATTGTTTTTCATGTTTAATAATGTAAAGCTGCTTGCTTTTAAACAGTGTCAGTGTCTCTTTCAATTAGAATCATGACTTCAGTTTCGACTATAAAGCAGCTCTCCAGTGTGTTCATGGTTTTACTTGCGTCTGACCTCAAATGACTGACCGGAAGAAATGAACTGGAGAAGATTTCCATGTCTAAGAAGGCGGAGTTCGAAGTTCGTCAATTTTGCTCGAACTATAATGGGGCTTTAATTAATGGCAACATTTTTACTTTTTTGGATGAACTACCCCTTGAAGGGATTCACCCAAAAAGGAAAATTGTCAGCATTCACTCACCGTCAAGTTGTTCCAAACCTGTATGAGTTTCTTTCTTCTGCTGAACACAAAAGTAGATATTTTGAAGAATATAGGTAAACAAACAGTTGATAGACCCCATTGACTTCACTAGTATGGGGAAAAAAAATACTATGGAAGTCAATGGGGCCCATCAATGGTTTCGTCAAAATATCATCTTTTGTGTTCAGCAGAAGAAAGAAATTCATACAGGTTTGGATCTTGAGTGTGAGTAAATGATGACAGAAATTAAATTTTCTCGCAGTAGTCTGACCCAACAGTTTCTGACAGACAGTAGAAGGCCACGGCCTGCATCATCAACAATCTGCTAGATGTCAGGTTCACTACAGATATCATGGAGTTGATGGATTCTGACTCAAACGTGATGTCAAGGCTCGCGCTCACACCTCCCCCATTGTTTGGCCTCCAAGTCAAGGGCTTAGGCCAAGATCAGCTCTACGCTGTCATTCCCACAAACACTGAATGATAGTACAGCTGATATTGCTGTGACTGGAGCAAAACGAAGGTCCTCCAGCTGTCACAACTTTACTGTCAGTGGAATAAATGAGTCAGTAAAGTTCATTTATAGAGCACAGATAAAATCAAGAAGTGTTGACCAAAGCGCTGGCCAGCAAAATTACAAAATTAAAATAAATTCCAATAGCACAGCAAAAAAAAAAAAAAAAAAGGGAAGCTTGTAATTAAAATGAACTGTACAGTTTGTTTTTTAGGGTTAACTTGTGTTCACATTCAATTGCAGAGGCTTATTAAAGGGATAGTTCACACAAAAATAATAAATATCCTGGCTCTTCCAAGCTTTATAATGGGAGTGAATGGTAACTTAGATTTTAAAGCCCAAAAAAGTGCATCCATCCATTATAAAAGTAATCCATACAGCTCCAGGGGGTTAATAAAGGCCTTCTGAAGCGAAGCCATGCATTTAAGAAAATATCCAAATTTAAAACCTTTCGACAAAAGAGTAACCCCTGCGCGATGTAGGAGTAGCGTAAGCTTTGATGCCTCTCGCGGTTCAAACAAATAGAGCTGGGCAACAAACTCAAGCTCCTCCGACATTTCTCTTTAAAATTCTCGTTTTAGAATTCTAATTCATGACTTCTGATTCGTAATTTGTTTTGCTCTATCCTCTGGGGTCAGAGGTCACTCTTTCGCCGTAAATCAACGTGTACGGCTGTCTGTCAAAGTTATTTTAGCTTATCCATTTTTAAATATGGATATTTTTCTTACACAAACGCTTCGCTTCGCTTCAGAAGGCCTTGGACCCGTATGGATTGCGTTTATGATGGATGGATGTGCTTTTTTGGGTTTCAAAATCTCGACACCCCCATTCACTGCCATTATAAAGCTTGGAAGAGCCAGGACATTTTTTTTTAATATAACTCTGATTGTATTCGTCTGAAAGAAGAAAGTCATCTACACCTATGATGTCTTGAGGGTGAGTAAATCATGGGGTAATTTTCATTTTTGGGTGAACTATCTCTTTAAAGTGTTAGCATTATATTCAAACTTATGCATAGATCTGATATTTGACCATTTTTTTGTTGATAAATTAATAATTTATGCCCTCTCTCTGTCTAGTAACCCTTTTATTGGTGTGTATATATACTAGTGATTATGGTTATTGGTTGATGGAAAAATTCATCAAGGGTGCATTTATTTGATCAAAAATACAGTAAAATTGTCAAATATTGTTACAATTTAAAATAACTGTTTTGTAGTTTATTTTTAAATGTAATTTATTCCTGTGATCAAAGCTGAATTTTCAGCATCATTACTCCAGTCTTCAGTGTCACATGATCCTTCAGAAATCATTCTAATATGATGATTTGATGCTCATTTCTTATTATTATAACAGTTATAACAGTTGTTTTGCTTAACTAAAACCATGATACGTTTTTATTTTTTTGATGAATAAAACACCATTTATTTTAAATGGATCTCTTTTGTACCATTTATATGCTTTTACTGTCATTTCTGAATAAGTATCTGAAGTATTTATTTCTTTTGGAAGAAGGTAGTGCGGATAATCTCAAAAAGCCACATAATGTTCGATTTATCTGTCTGTCATTAGTCTATACGGCATATTGTCATGCTCATGCAGTGTCTGCATCTAATTTATGTAAGGAAAAGGATGTCAGCGTCTTTCAGAATATCACCGCTATTTGTATCTAATTGCAATTACCCCAGGTATGATTATATTTTGACATATCAGGTAATAAGAGCAGGTGTGTTTGGAGGAATACGACTGTCACGCTGTGCACGCAGTGATTCCCACGCAGTGATTTTCAGGATAACCCCAGATAAACCTTTGAGCGGGAACAAATGGATACATCCTAAATTCTCAATAGAGACGCTGCAAACGTGTTAAATAGCTGCCTGTCATTTCGTGCATTTGCACAAGCAGGTGGAGTGAGAGACGGAGAGAGGAAAGACCGGAATCAGCTGCCTCAGTCAATCTATTTTCCTCTCCATTCCTTCCTGCTAATCTCCTCACTTATCATGTTGTGCATGGAAAGTGATATTGATCGATATGAGTTAAGTGAGATGTGCGTCCGCTCAGGCAGATGTGCTGGAAAGCAGATTACACTGCTGCTAATCCACAAGTGTAGGGATGAAAGATTACAGCAGAATCACCTGCTAAAGGTAGAGCAAACTGGGAGAGAGAGAGCGTTAAACACAGTTACTAAAGAGCTTTGTGGGATGGTACAGAGAGCAGGACATTCGACACAACCTAGAAAACAGATTACAGAGAGAGAGAGATGTCACTACAGCAGAGCTCCAGATTTTTGGGTGAAGAACTGACATATGATGTCCAAATCATGAGCGAATGATGATATGAGCTTATGAGCTATTATGCTTTTTTACTTGTTCATTTTTCTTTAGTGTGTAATGTTGCTGTTTGAGCATGAAAACGGTCTGCAAAGTTACAAAGACCCTCCAGCGGGAGTTATTCTCTATATCAGTGTCACTGTTTCTGAACTCCCTGAAACGCCTCCATTGTAGTCTTGAGTTTTCTTCCGGGAACGAACACGTCAATATTCCTAATTTTAATAGTTCCCATCCAAAGCATATGCTAAATAAAGTGGCGAGGCCTGGTTGAGTTAGTTAGTTAGTTAGTTAGTACCAGGGCTTGACATTAACTTTTTTGCTCACCAGTCACTGTGGGTAGTGGTTTTCCAAAGTTACTAGCCACTCAGCATTTTCACTGGCCACAATTTTGACATCGATACCATGGGGAAAAACTGCCATATAGATATTTTTAATATTATCTCATAATTTGGCAGCAGGAATATTAGGCTGCTGTCACTTTAAGACCTGACGCACGGATCCATTATACTGTTACACATGCGTTTTCTCTCTCAACTGTTTATGTTCACTTAAAACAGAACTGACTGTGTTTACGTGAATACTCGCCAAGACCGGCATTTAGACATTATGTTGTGTGTGTTTGACTGTTTAAGTGCAATAAGCAGCGAAAAATAATTCAATTTAGTGCTGGGAGGCAGCTTTATGTGCGCACACTTTAGGTGTAAAATTGTGCAATCCCATGCTGAAATTCAATGCCTGTAACAGTAACAAAATCCATCCAAATGAAGCGAGTGAGTGCGGGGAGGCGGGTTTGTGTGTCACTCGCTGTGAGAGAGAGAGAGAGAGAGAGAGAGAGAGAGAGAGAGAGAGAGAGAGAGAGAGAGAGAGAGAGAGAGAGAGAGAGAGAGAGAGAGAGAGAGAGAGAGAGAGAGAGAGAGAGAGAGAGAGAGATTCTGTGGAAAATGAGTATTGGAATCATTTCAGATATTTCAGTATCAATATGCTGAAAAATCTATATTTTTTTTGACAACACTACATTGCACTTAGTTTATTTCAGATGCCTTTTTAAAAGACTACAATTGAAATATGTGTGTAATATATATGTATATATAAAATTCAACCCGCCAGTAGGCTAGTAGGCTAGTAGGCTAGTAGGAGTGACCGCGTTACACACCACTGCTGAAATACACACGCATGGTATATGGTATATGGTTGGTAGGTGTTAATGTCAAGCCCTGGTTAGTAGTGTGTTGAAACTCGCAGTTATGGTAACATTTCCCAAACATGCTCGAAGTGGTTGACCAATCACAACACACTGGTCCAGCTGACCAATCAGAGCAAGGAAGGAAGGAGGGGCTTCACAGAGACAGGAACTAAACAGAGCGTTACTGACAGACTGGGAAGAGAGGAGCTGCAACAATGGAGAATAAGGTGTTTTTTGAGCATTCAAGCATGAAAAACCTATTCTAGTAGAGCCCAAAAACAAAATCTCTGTTTTGAGACTTAATAATATTACCGACATATTCACAACAGCTTTGTTGCAATAAATGGATTTGAATGTTTTGTTTCAGGGGCCGTTTAGTCTGGAGATCTGTAGTTGGAGAGAGCGAGATAATGTTGAGAAAGAACAGTCCACTGCTTTCATGATCACATTCGCTGCATGTTTGCACTCCTTTAAATAAACACATTCCACATACTTCATTTTTATCTTACGGTGTGGAAAAGGAAGGAGTGTGTGTCCGGCAACTCCATTCCTGCTTCAACCTGATGTTTTTTAATGGGCGTGATGATGACCCTGATCTGAATTCTGGTCAGATGAGTCTTATTCTGAAGCCAATGTGACTTTCATTTATAATGCACATGCACAGACACGCACATCACATGATGGTTGAGTAGAGGTTAATGGTGTGCACTGGCAACCCAAAGCTCACGGATTCTGAAATGGAGCGTTAGACAGATGCCCTGTCATTACTGAGACCTTAAGTAAGACACGTAACCCCAAGTTACTCAAGCAGGATAGTCCCTGCAATTACTGTACTGTATGTCACTAAATGACATGTAACATAATCTGTGGTGGTGAAACAACTGGATTTGAATGACATCCACTTTTTTTTCCCCTCTTTCCACACTGCAAAATCGTTGTCTTAATCAGCATTTTTATCTTATCACCGACCTTTTTGATCATTTTCACAATAATGTCATGGCCCCAGAATATTGTGTTGTATAAATATCTGAACATACAGTATATCAAAAGAAAGAACAGAGCCTAGAACTAGATAAAAAAAAAAAAAATTTGAGAGACAAAAAAAAGAGACAAACTTTGAAGTTGGCTTGAGAAAGCCTGACCAGAAAGTTTGAAGAAGTTTTAAAAATGTTGGTTTTCAAAGGTTTTCAGTTTGAAATAGTTTAAAGTAGTTTTAAAGCTTAAAGTTTGGATGCAATGCGATAGATGGATAGATGGATAGATGGATAGATGGATAGATGGATAGATAGATAGATAGATAGATAGATAGATAGATAGATAGATAGATAGATAGATAGATTTTAACCTGTTGCTAGCATGAATTAACAAAATGCTAGCATGAATTAGCATGTTTTACCATGTTGCTAGCATAAATTAGCACACAGCTAGCATTAATTAACATGTTTTAACACATTGCTAGCATGAAGTAGCATGTTTCTAACATGTTTTAATACATTGTTAACATTAATTTGCATGTTGTTAGCATGAATTAGCAAAATGTTAGCATGTTCTAACACATTGCTAGCATGAATTAGCACACAGCTAGCATTAATTAACATGTTTTAACACGTTAACATGAATTAGCATATTGCTTACCTTTTAACATGTTAGCATTGTTCGCATTAATTAGCATGTTTGCTAGCATGAATTAACTTTCTTGCATGAATAACATGTTGCTAGCATGATTTGACATGTTAGCATTATTTAACATGTTGCTAGTAAGATAGACAGATTTTGAATGTAATCTGGACCTACTACATTCGCCATGTTGTCATTATCATGTGACCTACCAGCATCAGTTGTCGCTCCACCTCCATTCATAAATCCTCTCCCGAGGCCTCATGGGATAGTAAAGTGTCCATCGTATGCACACTTCAGAATCTCGCCAGAAGTAATAGGTCATCCGGGTACTTTGAGTACTGTGAATTTGGACACTTCTTTTGTCACATACTGCTTTTCGCCTACTATCTAGTAGGGTAGTATGCGATTTGGGACGCAGCCATAGTCTCAAATGACAGAAAATTCTGTCAATGGCAGGGAAAGAGTTAATATTGTTGTGGAACCTTGATGCATATTTTTTTCAGGATTCTTTGATGAATAATGAAAAAGAACAATATTTACCATTTATAAATCTACTTTTTACTTTTGATCACTTTAGTGCGTCCTTGCTGAATAAAAGGAATTCCTTTCAAAATTCAAAACTTTGAACGGTAGATCCCTCTACTTCACGTTGCCTAAAAATCCATAGATGAAGGATGAGGAAATGCATGTACACACCTGTACACACATAGGAAATACAATGGGGTGTGTATCAACTGTGTAGGTGTGCATGCGTAACCATTTCAATCACATACTTGAGTATGTGCCTGGACGTGCCGTTTACCTTGGAAAACAAAACTCCGTCTGTTTGCTTTACTTACATCACACCTTTTAAAGACATGTTGAGCCATGAACATAAAAGCATGTCATGTCATGATCTCATGACACAAAATGCACACTCCTTTGTTGGAAAGCATGAATCTGTGGTGTCGTCAGTGGCAGTAGATGCTATTAAATACTTGACACAGGACCAGATTTCCACAGCGTTTCTCATCCACTTCTGTATTCAAGTCAGGTATGCAGTTACTGAGCAACAACTCTCCATAATAGTTCAGAATTGCTCCAATTGCACTTCCAGCTATTGCTGTTCCAGAAAGCCTGCCGTTGCCCGTGTTCCCTCACTTCTGTGTACCTTATCCTTCCTTTTTATTTGTGCAGCAATATTGAGATTGTCCCCAAAGATATGGGAAATGAGGATCTCCGGGCACATACAGAAGTTCAAACACACACTCACTGAGAACAGCAGGGGATTCTGGGAAGGGGGGAGGATTGTTCATAATCACAAAGACGGGCCACACACACTCGCCCTTACATGCACACCCACATACGCACAAAGGCAGGCCATTCCCTAGCCCCTGGCTGCATTTTTTAGCTCTTTTGAAAAGTTTCTTAGAAACACAAGAGAAGTTATGATCTGCAGGAAGCCCCATCTGCCTGTGAGGAGAAAGAGTTCATTCACCCACACACACACACACACACACACACACAGACACAGTACTATCCTTGAAACTTCACAAACACTGCGTACTTGAACCACTCAATCTGCACTTTATCAAGAGTCCATGTGAAAGCCGTCATGTTACGCAAATGCTGTGGTAAGTTTACCCTGTTATCCCAGACGGCAGTGATTCCGGGTGTTTTGGGCTGGCTGTCGTGTGGGAAGAACGGTCATGACTCGGATAATATACCGTGAAAGTGTTTCCATGGCAACTTCTCAGCAGAAAGCTTTCTAGACACTTTGCCAACATCACACTTGGAAAACCCAACCCAAAACTGCCTTAACTCCCTATCTTTGTTTATTACAAAGATTACATTTCTCTTGTAACATAGAAGCCACTGTTTTATGTTTGTTTACATTAAAAAAAAAAGACTCTTACAGGGGAAATTTCTTTCATTTAATATCTTTTTTTTTAATGCACATTTTTTTCAA